>OZ010573.1:90056162-90133662 GCA_963932145.1 Acanthosepion lycidas | reverse complement strand
TATAAACAAAAATCATCCTTTCACGTTTCCTTCGATTTTTACATGCATATTCATGAAGCCTTAACCTATCTTGTTTGTCCTTGTATAGCAGATTTGGCCAAGTTAATTCTTCATTTCGAAACACTAATTACATCCTTATTTTAGAATTTTTTTCTTTCAAAGAAATTGCATCAACAGGAACTTGCTATATACGGAATTATTTTCTTGCATTTTCCAGTGTCTCATTATCGTTTCTCTGCCAAAACATAATAATAGAACAAGCTTTAATTTTGCCTTGAGTATCAATTAGAAATGCATCGCCCACACGATAGAAAAATTGGAAAATACGCCCTAATGATTTCAAAGTCAGCTATTTAAAAAATAATCACTTATCAATGAGTTTTTGGTAAATTGTATTGTAACACACACACACACACACACACATATATATATATATATATATATATATATATATATATATATACGTATATATATATACACACACACACACACATATATATATATATACACACATATATACATATATATACACACACATATATACATACATATATATACACATATATATATACATATATATACACATATATATACATATATATATACACACATATATATACATATATATATACACATATATATACATATATATATACACACATATATACATATATATATAGATATACATATATATATAGATATACATATATATATAGATATACATATATATACATATACAGATATATATATACATATAGATATATATATACATATATATATATACATATATATATATATACATATATATATACATATATATATATATATATATATATATATACATATATATATATATATATATATACATATATATATATATATATATATATATATATATACAGTGCGTTCTCCTTGATTATGCAAAGTAAATTTTTCATCTAACGTGTCAATAAATTCTGTTTTTTTTCAGACTTTGTGCTTCTTGCAGATTAAATTATACTTTCAGACAAGAGAATATGATCAATGAAAAAAAAGTTATATTGTAACATAGTTCTTTTTCTCAAAGTATGTAAAAAGGCACAGTTTCAAGTGTTCGGTCTGATTAAGCAATCACCATATAAATCCTTAATATGGCTAAGAAAAAAGGGTCTTACTGAAAACGATCATGCTGAAATTACTCGCATGCTTGGAAGTGGTCTGTCAACGCTGGAAATTTCAAAAAAGTTACATAGAGACCACTGTACAATCAAAGCATTCGTCTTAGGCAGTAAATCATGCCGAAAGACACCTAAACGATCGCATTTGCGAAAGTTAACTGCACGAGATCTTCGTAAAATTAAATATGAAGTCTCGAAGAAACCGCATGAAACTAGTAAAAATATATTTGAAAGCGTTGGAGTGCCCAAAGTTGGTAAAACTACCCGTTGTGAGGTCCTCAAGACCTTGCCAAAGTAAAGAGTCCCATCAAGAGGCCCCCATTGAGCAAAGCAAACAAGATGAAAATAGTTGAATGGGCACACAGTTACATGTAGACCAATTTTAGCAATGTGATTTTCACCGACGAGTGCCGTGTTACCCTTGATGGGCCTGATGGGTGGTCACCTTGATAGGTGTTAAATGGTCGACCGGCAGGAGTACGCATTCGTCGACAACAGGGTGGCGGAGGAGTGATGTTTTGAGCTGCGATTCGCGGAAATGAACTAATAGTCCCACACAAAGTACCCAAAGGGCTTAAGCTAAATTCAAATGCATATTGTAGGCTTTTGGAAGATGCCTTCCTGCCCTGGCTTGATGAACAACCAATTCAGAAAAGAAGTTCGTTGATATTTCATCAGGATAATGCTCCAGCGCATAGATCAAGAAGCACCACAAATTGGCTATCAGACCATGGGTCCAAAGGGTAAAATTTAATGGTATGGCCTCCAAATAGCCCTGATTTAAATCCAATAGAAAATTTGGGGTCTATAGTCAAGAGGCGGATTAATGCTGAAAACAAGCAATTCACCAGCTTAGAAGTCCTGTGGAAAGCAATTGTAAGTGCTTGACGATCAATCAAACCTTCTGAAATTGAAACATTGACGTCAGCAGTGGACAGACGCCTCATAACGGTTTTGAAGAATGGAGGATGTCATGTTTGTTCGTAGCCGCATTAACATACTTGTTTTGTTTTGTTTAACATGCTATACATATGTATTATGTAATGTAGGACTTAGAACACACGATGTATTGTCATATGCGCCACAATTCAATTAAGAAAATTTAGTATAAAAAGTGTTTTTCTTGTTTTATTTTCCACTTGCATAATGAACACTAAATCATTAAAAAGAAGCACGTTTTGTATATTTCGACAACTTAAATGATTGACAAAATAATAAAATAGTATCAACAACACTTTAGCTTTTATTCTTCAGAATATATTGCTTAACTTGGATATTTTTAGGTAAAAAAATAACTTTGCATAATCAAGCAGAACGTACTGTATATACACACACACACACATACATATATATATACATAGATACATATACATATATATATACATATACATATATATATACATATATATATACATATACATATATATATATATATATATACATATATACATATACATAGATATATACATATATTCATATACATATATATACATATATTTACACATGCATATACATACATATACATATATATATATATATATATATATATATATATATATATGTATATATATATATATATATTTAAGATTCGTATATGCAATGCGTGGTGGAGATAAATATATGTTACAATCCAAGAATATCGTTACTATACACGGGATAGAATCAAACTTATGCCTTTGGTGAATAAAAACAACGACAAGTACAAAACATTTGAGAGAAAACACTTTGAAATTTTTTGGTTCATTTAATCGCTCCAATACATATTAGAAAATATGGAAAAGAAAAGTGAAATGAAATCTTGCAAGTGAGATAACTTTGTTTTATATTGCGTTTGAAAATTAAAAAAAAAAAAATAGAAAATGATTGCCTGAAGTAGACGAGCTATCACTCTGGGGAATTGGCACCAACTGACAAGGCGACTTACTTTTTGCGCCTCTACCTAGACATGAAGTATTTCTTACATTTTCACATAAGTTTTAGCTGAATCAAGGACAGATAATTAAGCTTTGTAACGCTACACATGTATTACACAGCTGTCTCCGATATACGAAATACTTGATCTATCCTTCAACGTAAGTTAACACTATTGTCAAAATATGATTTCTGTTAAGGTTTCTACGACTGTTGAAAAATAACTCAAAGTAAATCAAGATAATCAGAACCTGGCAGCTGATCTCGGCACTGACCGAGCTCTCACAACTCAGTAGAGGGAAAACTGGTTTATAGCTTTCTTAACCTCAAAAACCGAGCTGGTAACGTTTCATAAACACCGAGCAGGCCTTGTTTTTTGTTTTTTTTTTCTCCAGAAATGTTGACTAGTTCTACTGTCAGTAAGGACCCTTGCTTTGAACGTCTTTTGCTAAAGTATAACCATATGCTGTATGGTAACAGTTTCTTTTCTCGCACTTCGCGCTTGTGGAACTCTCTTTCAACTTCTTCCTTTCCAGACGATTTTCGAAAATTTAACTGCAATGTCAATCGTCATCTTCTCTCTCCTTGAATCCTGTTCTTTCATTGTCCTCACCCCTTAATGATTCTTTCACTCCCAGTAACATCGTAGTAGTTTTATCACCTTGCTAGTGGTGAAATGATTAAAATATTACTTTTTTTTTCTTTCTTCATATTCATTTATTTTTCAAAACTGGAGTGTTTTTAAGTAAGAAAATGACTAAGAAAACAACTTGACAGCCTGGAACATCCCAAGGGAGACATCTTGCAAAAGTATTAAAACGATTATATGAATCTAATACGAACTGAGAAAATGTCAAAACCAATTTCAATTCATTATAAAAAAAACTGAAATAAAATCTGTATGAAATTTACTCACGAAAAACTGTTATACGGATTAACAAATACAGGTAGATTTCATTCAAAACAAAAGGAGTTTGTGACGTTAAATGCTGGACAATTTCTTCACAGATGAAATCAGTCATTCAGGTGCCATGCGTAATACACATTCAGGCGATCATATATCTTTCGATACATGACTGACGGGACAGATTTTTTTCCCGCAGTAGGTTTCCATTTCATTCTGCGGTAGACCATTTGTCATCCAATTCAATCAGTGAGGAACTGATATAACGAGAGGTTGTGCAAATGGATATTAGAACAGGAGGGAGAAGGTAAGTAAAAAAAAAATCATAGCTAAGACCTACAAGGACAGAAATTTGTGGAGAACCATAGTCACCCAGTTTCTTAAGGGAGATAGTCCATACAAGAAGAAGACTATATACCCATAGCTGCGAGGAGAGGAAGAAAAAGAGGATCCATACCTTTCCTAAGGGTATTAGCACGTAAGTGAATGTAATGGATTCGACTGGAATTCGAACTTGGCTCTCCGATTCCTCAATCCGAGCCGCTATCCATTACTCCAACGTGCCCCCCACGAATGAAGAGGAGACTAAAAATAACGAATATGTGATCCTACAGAAGAATGTCGAGAAAACAATAAATGGAGTATGTCTACAACGAGAAAATATTAAGGAAGGTAAAATAGAAATGCATTTATACTTAGAAACAGCAAGAGATAGTTGAACATTTGGGGCTACATAATGAGATAAGAAGGTGTGGAGAATTCGACACTCACAAGACAAATTGATGGCAAAAAGAAAATGAGACATTGAGGAACTCATATCACGAGCTTGTGTAAATGGATGGTACATCAGGTGGGAGAATGGTGGTAAAAAAATCATAGCTAAGACCTATAAGGCTAGAAATTCGTGGAGAGCCATGGTCACACAGTCTCTTAAGGGATATAGTGAATACAAGAAGAAAAAGACGAATTACACGAAGATTAATTATTCAGCAATATACACAAAATAATTACAAACTGAAATATGAAATGCTTTACTTTTTGCTTCGTTAATATCCGATGAAAATATTCTTCTCGATTAAAAAAAGATTTTCTTAACGCATTTTCTTTAAATAGCCTAGTTACTTTATATAGAAATCTTTTATAAGTTCAAGCGTTATTATAGTCGATACTTGAAATATTTCTCGAATGCTCAGACCGATAGGCGTATTACACACTGTTTAAAAATAAATACAAAATAAAAAGTGTCCACTCTAACAACGCTTAAAGCAATAAAAATCTCAGATTAAAAATCTAATAATTCTTTAGAAATCCCTTCGTTTACGTTTCGGACAGGAAACTAAGCAGCGCTCGATAAAGAAAATAATCTGATTGAATGGAATGTGCTTTCCGTAAATCGAGTAAAAATATATGAAGTCTTTCGTAGCCGAGCGGTAATCCATGCCGGATTAAGCGGTAATTTCCTTTACAAAGAAGGACGCAGCTTTGAGCTCTGCCGGGGGCCAAATTTTCATTCTTAGATGCTTAGAATGTGTAGGCCGATAGACGTTTAATAAAAAAATTTAAAAATTAGGGCGTCTATTTCAAATAAGAAGCGTCCACTATAATAACGTTTGAAGTAATAAAAAGTTCGTATTAAAAATCCATTAATTTTTTAGAAATAATTATCTTTGGAAATAATTTAAATCGGTTGTTTTGACGCATGTTTATATACTAACCTAGAAGCCACCCTCCGGGTGGACTTTAGGCAAGCTCTTGCGGAGAGCTTTCGGACTTTTAACTTCAGCGACCTATATACATAAAAATAAGAATTTAAAAAATAATAAAATCATTTTATATTTATTCGTCACGTTAACTTGGCATAATCTTTCTTTGCATACGCAACAGATCTCCATAGACTGTTTACATTTATTTTGCGCGCAATCTTTATTTTCTTTTAAAAATCAACATTCTTTATAATCCCTTCAATTAAAGTCACTCTTAAAAAACATTAGGTAAACTGATCTATTTAATATTTCGTATACATCACAGTACACGCGCTAGAAAAAGAAAAAATATATAAGTAACGTACAGTGCCCCGCTTAATTTTTAATTACGGATAATTAGACGATATCAATTGAAATTGCGACAAAAAGGAAATTTAAGTTAAACCTTTAATAAAGAATTGTCTTTTAAACCTTTCATTCTGTTCGATATTAAAATTTAACTTTAAATGATATATTTAATATTTTAATCGCGTGTGACTACAGTAGTTACTACCTGCAATTTTCAGTTGTTTATGATTCGCCGATATCGAAAAATTCTGCGCTTTATTTATATAGATTTGACTGCAAAATCATTGGAATGAAGCTCTAAATTGACGTCGCTGTTCTGTCCACGTAAAATTGGTACAGTTACTTTCCGATGACGCATGCTCAGAAAAATAACTTGTTCCGGTAAGTGGGTTTTCTTATAACGGATTTGTCACACACATTAAGCAAGTAATAGAAGATTGTAAAGACGTTAACAAGAAAAAAAAGTAAATGTGACAAGTCAACAAAGACGTGGTTGTGTTAAGTGAAAGATTTCCCATGTACAAGGTTCGATCGTTTGTTCGTTCGCGGGGTATCGTATATCAGTCGTGAGTGACTGAGAGGTCGTTCGGGATATAACAGAATGTAGTAGTCAAGATAGACACTTAGATAAAATAAACACGCATATTTAGCCGAGGGTTAGTTTCCGTTTCTGCTAGTTTCGTCGCTGGCCGAAGGTGTCTCTGTTGATAGCCTGGGCAGTCGAGTAGTCTACTGCGTTCAATTAAACTTGCCTGCCTTGTAGTCCGTCGCTAATGCCCGCCAGGTCGAATCAGCGTTCACGAATGAAATCTATAGTTGATCAGTGGCTCAGTAACGGCTGCTGCGAAAATCATGTGGAACTTTTTCTGATTAGTCATAAAAGGTGTTTTCGTGACATTGGTATTTTGTGTGGTATTCCGGAGGTAGGTGCTCGGAGCCGGGCGAAATTAAAGGTTTTTTTTGTGGGGGGTGTTTTTACAGGATCTGTGGATGTCGAAGTGAGCACTTCCGATTAAGTTAAAAAATTGCAGTTCCAACAATGTACAACAAGATCTTTCCTGTACTTAAGTACAAGTTTAATTTCGCTGCACATATATTATTGCTGCACATATATTATTCGACAATAATTGACTAATGCAAATAAGCATGTAAAATCGCACACATTCGGCTATTTAATTTTTGATAGGAAATTTATTTACATTAACATCAAACCAGCATTTATCATAAGGCGGTGTTTCTTAAAATACTGTTTCATGTTATTTTCTTTGCATAAAAAATATCATGGGGTCACAGGTTTCATGGGTCCAGCCCTAATTCATATGCGCTGACACGTTAAGCTTCGGTAACCAGAAATTATTATAAGCAAAGCTTTTGAGATATCGATTCAGTTTAAATGGAAATATGACAATCTTTTAGCAACCAAGTAGCTTTGTCAAAATTGATAACCGAATAACAAAATCTTTTCGATTGGGAAAGGAGTGCCAGAAGACGTTTGGTCTTTAAGCAGAAAGCTCCCCTTTTGATCTGAACATGAAAGACGGATAAAATATGAGATAAACGAGGTGGTGGTGGTGGTGGTTTTTAGAAGCAAAAAAGGAAAAAAATAAATAAAACAGAAGAGCCAAGTCTGAATTGTTAATGTATATTACCAGAGAATTTTTTCAGTGCCTGCTCTTTAGAATCAAAGACGACATTATGCGCATGCGCGCACGCATACACATGCGCAGATACACACTGACTCATAGATTATGACAAAGGCTCAGAAAAAAGCGAAAATACAAGAAAAAAGACAAACGAAGAAAGCGAGAAGATTGGAAAGAAGAGTGTAAAATAAAGATGAGAGAAATAATAAAATAAGAAAAAGAAACGAAATCAAAGTAAATAATAAAAATAAAATAAGCACACATTTAGGATAAAAAAAAGTAACTCAATATATCAAGACGTCTTCTTTCCTTCAAGCATCAATGTCCTCGGTAATTATATTAATCCCCAAACGCCCACTGTAAGAATGGTATTCACAAATTTCGGAAACCTACGACGGAGAAAACTGTTGGCGGTTAGTGAAGTTGATAGCTCTGATTTTCAGTCGAAGAATTTTAATCTGGAATACTCACGGTGGAATCATCTTCAAGTTGATTAGTTTAAAATTAATAACAACAGTAATGTTTCATCTAAGAAATTCACAATTTTAATGATGCTTTTACCCCACTTCTCTACTGAAGAACTTCTGGAAAGGACTGTTAGATATTTTTCCAAAAGCAATATGTTAGTAAAAGGCGCAAATTTTCTTACTCTTTTTTACTCTTTTTGCCTCTGGAAGCCTTACAGATCAGACTTGTCTCATTCCTACCTTCAGAGGAAACTCAGACTGCATTAAATACAGAAAGTTCACAGCATACACGTACCGTAAGCTTAACTTGTCTACAAACAGGCATCTAATTGTAACTGTTCTTATCTCTCCCTTCGTTAGTTCACAGGATCGTTACGCTAATTGCTCATCAATAATGAACTATTCCGTTTTGATTGCGTGAAAAGATGAAAAAAGACACTACTTGGTTTCAGTGAGAGAAAGAAAGAAAAAATAGAAGAAAGAAAGAAAAAGAGAAGAAAGAAAGGAAGATAAAAGTCTTTAACGTTTACTTCCAATACTTCATAAATAAAGGTCTATTCCGTTTTGATTGCGTGAAAAGATGAAAAAAGACACTACTTGGTTTCAGTGAGAGAAAGAAAAAAGAAAGAAAGAAAAATAAGAGAAGAAAGAAAGGAAGATAAACGTCTTTAAAAGCTACTTCCAATACTTCGTAAATAATGGACTATTCTATTTTGATCGCGTGTAAAGAGGGGAAAAGACACTACTTTATTTCAGTGAGAAAGAGAGAGAAGTAAGTAAGGAAGGAAGGAAGGAAGGAATGAAGGAAGGGAAGAAGGGAGGAAGGAAGGAAGGAAGGAAGGAAGGAAGGAAGGAAGCCATAAGCTTATTCAACCATTAACTGAAGAATTAAGATTTATCATAAATTTAAAATAGGAAACCCGTGAGATTTTCACGGGTTAAAACTAGTAACTAATAATTCTACCAAACTGACAAATACAAAATTCCACACGACTGTAAGAAATTTCAACATATGCATATGAATATGTACGTACGAAAAACAACACCTCTCCACTCACACACATTCATTTATTCCTTTCTATTCAGTTCGCTCAGGCAATAAAATGATCTGCTAAATGAAAGTGCTTGTTTATATATTCATTCTGATACTTTCTCGTTTGAATAAACTTCAAATACTTCACTATCATCTAATATTACGAAACTATCCCCCTCTCAGTAAATATATCTGTTCAGCAGTTAGTAACAACCGGAATATACGTTATGCTATTTCTGTACAGTAAGAGAATATAGCATCGTAAAGATTGGAGAAGTATAAAAATATAACTGCACAGCTATTTTGAACGACGTTTTCTTATTGAGCTTTCGTGGCCTAATCGATAAAGTGTTTTCACAATAAGATATACCTTCCACTTTTGCTGGAATTTATGACTTGTGTCCGTTCATATGATTTACTAAACGGTTGAAAGAAAAAACGCCAAAGCGACCTGACAGTTGTGCTAAAAGCAATACGAAACAGGAATAAAACGTTCATAATAGTGCTTCATTTAATAAAGTCAGGCAATTTTTCTATGAACGACTATTGAGAATGTGGTTAATCACAGTTCTCCACAAGCCCTGTCGGCTGGGGCTTTAGAATACGCCGACTGCACCTCTGTAGAGGGGTAAGACCCCCCCCCAATGAGGCGTCCTGGGTATGACGTTAAATTGCATCCAACAGCAAGGCCTCTGATCTGGAGGTTTTGAGGAGCGTGGAACCACCTCTTAATTGCTGGTGTTCCTAGGTCCACCTTGACCCGGGGTGGTAGCACCTGTTAGGCACCCAGCTATGGGCAAATAGGGAACTCCTAGTTTTCCAGGTTTTGCTCACATCCTGGGTATGACGGTAAACTACATCCGCGTCCTGGGTATGACGGTAAACTACATCCGCGTCCTGGGTATGGCGATAAACTGCATCCAACAACAAGGTCTCAGATAATGTTTTCAGAACAATAATGTTGCCAGCTCTAAGTTTTTGAAACAATAATGTTGCCAGCTCTAAGTTTTTGAAACAATAATGTTGCCACCTCTAAGTTTTTCTTTGTAGAAAAGGAATAATGATGCCAGCTATACGTTTTTTTTAAACAATAATGTTGCCAGCTATACGTTTTTTATTCTATACAAAATAGGCATTTAAAATTCATATAAACTGGATTTGGCATTAAATAACCCACAGTGGTTGATATGCCATAAAACCCAAACAAACAAACAAACAAACAAACAGTTCTCCTCAACTACCTGTTTGTTATTTTTTTTTATTTATTTATTTTTATTTTTATTTTTTATTTTTTGTAACTTGACTCTTTGCCAATATCTCGCTGTTCTGGTTCAACAATCCTTTAGCACAAACTCGTTAAGTCCACGCAGTTTCCAAATCTTTCTTTTCCTTTCAGTATCTCTTATGGGTGTTAAATTCTCCAAGACCTCTTTTCTTGTTATGTGTCCCAGAAATCCCAGCTGTCACTTTTGATAGTAATATCAGTTTACTTGTAGTTTCCTTAAAATTGACTCAGTATTCACATGCTATGTTCGAGCATTCGTCGACAGAACGACATTTCCTTTGCTTCAAAACGCTTACGTTGAAACTGTTGATGAAACCCAAAAAACCATTCCAACATTGGATGACTTAACATTCGACGTTCTCTGACTGAATAGATTTTTAGAATATGAATCGATTACCTATAAATAATTTTTTCTTGCGTGGCTTTATTATCAAGCTACTCGCTTCATATGCATTATAGTCATAAGTTTATCTGCTGTCAAGAAAATTGGTTCAGTGTGTCGTAGTATACAATATTTCCTCGCCAGAATCTCTTTCACGTTTATAAGTCTATCATTCGTTCAAGTATTGGATATTGCTCTCACATCTGGTCTAGAGCTTCTGTTATATATTTAGAGGTTCTTGATAAAATCCGATAAAGAATCGGCTATGTTATCTGTCCTGACCTGACATCTCGGTTTCAGTTATTTTTACGCCGCGTGGCCGTAATGTCGTTTTCGTATTTCATGGTAATTCTTTTGGTGAGCTTTACTTTTTGGTGCCTCGAATTTAAGAACTCAAGCGTAGATTGGCAGTCATATCTCAACATTTCCCAGTTAAAATGGCGGGATGTTACCTTAAGTTACTAACAGTTTCTTTTCTCGCATTTCTCATTTATTGAACTCTCTTCCGGCTTATTGCTTTCCAGCTTTGATCTTAAAAAAATGCAATATTAATCTTTATATTTTGTTTTTAATTCCTGTTCTTTTTTTCTTCTCTCTCCTTGATAATGCTTTCTACTGACATTGAGTGAATATATTGAATCAATTGTTTGGTCTGCTATCAGAAATGTTTGTTCACTGTTCTTGTCAGAATCTATCTTACACAATTTATAAATCTACCATTCGTCCTTGCATTGAATATAGTTGCCATATCTGGTCTGGTTCTCCTGCTATATATTTCTACATTCTCATTCTCTTTCACACTCAGTAACCCCTTGCATCTTAGTGGATTTATTGCTTTGCTTCCCATGAAATTATTTTTTTTTTTAAATCTCTGTTCCTCCTGTTTCAGTGAGAGCACTTGGTGACGAATATCCTTCATTCAGGATGAACTTTTTTTCACTGTTACAAGCTTCTGAGGTCAGATTCATATCTAATGAAAGTTTTCTCTGGTCCTTCGCCATATTTCCACATGTTTACCTCTATTTCTTTGTTGCTTTCCTGAAAGCTCTGACTGGCCTCTCTCTTTCTCTATCTATCTATCTATCTATCTATCTATTAGGTTGGTGCAAAAATAATGTCGTTTTCTCACATATGATACTATGTGATAAAACGACATTATTTTTGCACCAACCTAATATCTATGCTTTTGTAGCAGGTGACCATCTTCCAGTGTTTTATAATGATCGTGTCATATGAGCCTGCTCTCTTAATAAGTTCATCTGCCAAACATGACCTTTAACTTTACAAAGTTGAACGTCAAAAAACGACATTATAATAATATCTATTCCCTGTGTACATATACGCTATAAATATTGATCTTTCTTTTCAGAATTAAAAAAAAAAACGATTTTCGAGAAATAACTGCATTTAAATATTGATTTTCCATACCAAACACGTTTTTCGCGTTTAAAAGTTTTTCACTTTGTAATCAAAACAGACACATCAATGTGTTTACATTTCACTAGACGAAACAGAATAATCATGTAAGTAAATAATTTGTGCGCACGCACGTCATTATACGCACATGCGTGGTCGTCAGCAAGAATAAAAGCCCTAGATACGAACGAAGAATTGAAGAACTAAGTAGGACAGAAAATCAATTCTCTGGATGCAGAAAAATTAAACTCCGAAATCCGAAGGCACATTGGAGTATCAAATGAAGTCTACTTAAAACTAAGCAAAGTATTAAGAAACAGAAAAATTTCTTTAAAAACAAAAGAAAATGTGCAAAACTGCTATGTAATATCAGTCCTCCTATATGGCGGTGAATGCTGGACAATTTCCTTCCAGTTAAAAAGTGGACTTGAGGTAACAAAGATATGCTTCTACAGAAGGATGCTGAGAATAACTTTAACGGACAATGTAAACATGGGGGAGGTTTTAAGGGAAAAGGAAATCTATATTTATAATCAGAATGAAATAGTTTCTAGGATACATTTAATGAAGAAAGACGGTTTTGAGAAGATTTTGAAGTGAAAAGGTTCAAATAGATGGCAGATAAATGCGTAAGAAGCATAGTAAAAAGACAAAAATTGCTTATAACTACGAAGAATCTAGAGTCATCACCAAAAAATGAAGGGACAAGTTACATAAAAGAAAAAGGCGTGTTTGCGAACGTGACTGTGGTTTTTAGTTTAATTCTAAAAATACTGATTAACACTATAATTTAGTGGTAACTAGCAGCATGGCCCGGCGTTGCCCGTGCTTGATTGAAAAATCGTACGACTCATACAGCAATCGCTATCACTTGACTTAAAATATTTTTGCCCTTCCTTGCCTTTAAAGGAGTGCCCTTTGCCGTGCTGATGTTGCTACAGGCCTTACTTCTTGTCTATCTCACACTGCGAATATTTTCTAAGCTCTATACTAAACATTAAATCTAAACAAAATGAACACAAAACGATCAGCTTTTAAAAAAAAGGACTCGTAACTGGAAAAACCGAATGAAAAAAGAATGTTAACAACAAATACTTTTTCACACCCAACCCCGTTCTGCGGAATCAGAACGTTGAGCTTAAGTAAGCGAATGAGCCAATTGGAGTAAAGTGCCATGCAGATTTAAATTTATCCCACTTGTGACCAATGCAGCTATCGATTTTTTTTTTTTTTTTTTTGCATGCTAGCATGCTAGTTAACATTCGTGTCAGTCAGCTGTTGGCTCTCACGCTGGCCAATAGAATATTCCTGCCTATTCGTGGCAACCAGCTATAGGCTCTTACTCTGGCCAGTAGAAAATGGCCGCAAACTACATGAAAACTGCAGTAGAAGCATGAGAAAATCGATTATTTCCACTATCGATGGGAGTTGGGAAATGCAAAGTCGGTTTTGGCCTTCCCGCTAACTTGGAGCATGTACATGTAAATGTTGGTGCAAATCCGTCGAAAATTGCGGCCGTGCGTTACACATATACATATATCCTGCTTTTTATAGATAGAGATTCAGGTTAATTGAAACCATTGAATGTAATTGATGAGAATAAATTCACTTTTACTTACGGCCATATCACATGGAAACACTGTTTCTCGTCCGATCACCGAAGTTAAGGAATGATGAACCTGATCAGTACTTAGATGGGTAACCGCTTGGGAAAATCAGGTGCTGTAAGCTTGGATGAGCGGCTGGTGTAATGGATAATGGCTCGGAATTGTTAATCGGAGGCGCGGTGTTCAAATTCCTGTCGTTATTATCTCCAAGGCCTTTGTGTAACCCAAAAATATGTTTCGGCTTGATATAGCTTCGAAAAGGTTGATAAACCGTAAAAATAAACAAATCATTCAATCATTTATAGCTTCTCTTATACCAAGCACTGATTCTAACATTTCGACACTATAATATATCGAATCTCATTAAAAGAACACTATTTTGGCTAGTTTATTAGAGGTAATGCGTGGTGAATAAAAAGAAAACAGCAACCAGCGAGTAAATTCAAGCTCTCCCAGCTGGTATTCCAACCTCGAGTCGTTCCTTCTTGAGTTCTGTCTCAAAATGGCACTAACAGACTTTTCTAGCCGCCAACCATGAACGTCACTCAAAGCACCCCACTGGGAAAAATTAGTTGCTTTTATATTTGTCCATTTACCCATAATCCCTTGCGTCTTCATGCGATCCCATAATTCATTGCGTCTCTGTCCCATAATGCATTGCATCTTTAATGCATAAAAATGCAATGCAAGTCCCCACCTCATTCTTTTACGTTATCTGGCCGAGGACGGATTACGGCAGAGCGGTAAGTGTTTTTTTTCTTCCTCATTTCAGCTGCAGTAGCTTTACATGCAAAGCAAATACGGGCTCTTTTTTGGCGGGGACAAGGCAAGTCGCAACCAGTTGTGCTCATCCCAGGTTCTGTCTCATCACGTCTGCCACATGTAAAAATGAAATGTTGCTTTTAGTCCCATCTTATTCTTTCAAGACATTTTGAAAAATTCCCCTTGGGAGAAGCAAAACTATAAACATCATTCATCTTTCTTTTTTAATTGCTCCCTCACCCTCACCCAAGCAAGGCGATAATGCTACAAGAACGCAGGTGTGGGGGGGGTCTACAAAGAGTGAAAGGGAATGAGAAGACTTTAGTGGCGAGGACTGAGGAAAGGACAAAAAAGGTACAGTGTTCAAGAAGACATAAAATGGCGATTGAGATGGCATTTTAATTTTTGAAGATTGTAGTTATCAGGGAAGCAAGAAATCGGTAAGGATTTCAAAATGTGAGATGTGAGAAGAAGAAACTGTTAAAGTAGAAGTGGCGGTGGCATCTAGTTAGTTCAACAGCAAAACGCAGAGACCTAATTGCCAAGCACGCTTAAATTCGTGAAGTTGATCGTCGCGATATCAGCTGAGGAAACGATATCAGTTGTCAGCTGATATCTTGCTAATTACAACACATCACAGAAACCTATTTGTTAATTATCTGTCTTGGCAAAGAAAGTCAACTTAATAGATAGAACCTTCCAAAAACCTCGTCAAACGATCCTGACAAATCCTGAGTGAAGCTAGACTGTGAGTTCTTGATGAATTTTTTTAAGATAAAGCTGAAAAAACAAAGAACGACGTCTGTATAAGACAGTGGTTAATAACACTGGAAAACATAAAGACACGGTGAGAGACGAAAGACCGCTCGCTGTCACGCGTAAAAAAGACGGCCGCTAGACGGTTGCCATCTCTCACTCAAGTAACCTCACATATGCCTCGTTCATCGACAACAGGTTACAACTAGAATAACATTTGCTTACTGCTACAATCTCGTTTCAAGGTTTTAATTCGTAGGTGACGATCTGGGTTATATATTAAGCCATACGCGTTTGACCGGAAGAAGCTGCACCTTGAGAACGAATCTGGTGTCTGGTCTGAACTGCCACGCTACAAGATGCCCCAGGCAAAGAAAGCTCATCAGAACAGTTGCCATGAAAATATTAGTAGAAAAGACAGAGGAAAGACACGTCACGTCGATGAGAACATGACTGAAATCGAAGTGCCTGGTCAGGAACGATTACATTACAGGCGCTTCTTTGAATTTTGGGAAGAATCTCGAGATGTACAGCAGGTGAAACCAGACCAAATATGGCAACAGTATTCAATGCACGGAGGAATGGTAGATTTATACTTTTGCAAGATCGACTCTGACGTGAAGAATTATCAGAAGATATTCACAGCAAGAAAAGTACAAAAGTTGGATTTCACTTCCAAGGGAAAAATAAACTCGAAAAACCGCTTTGTCTACAATAACTTACAAAGGGATCTTAGTGTCGTACTAAAAAAAAAGCATTCCGCACGAAACAAAATCAGTAACCAAAATCACATTTCCGGATACCACATTTAAGATTGAACCGACTAGTGATGAGGATGGTCTTATGGTGTAGTGTAATAAATAGATGCTCAGAATAAGAATCTGGAGAGCCTGTTCGAATTCCAGTCGGATTCGTTATATTATACTCAAAAATCATTGGGGATGGTCTGAATTCATTTTACTCCCCTAACTATGGATCAAATATTCGGAATTGTAGCTGGAAAACTCATTGGTGTTCTCAAAATATTGTTAGTACAATATTCAATCGCCAAATAAAGAATTATACTTACAAAATATGTGTCGGCTTTAAATACCCAGCAAAAGGTCGATAAGCCGTAAACAAACAAAATGATGAATTGTGTATTTTGTTTGTTTCGCAACCTATAATTTATTGTTCTGAATCTCTCTGTTTATTTTTACATTATATTAAGCGTTGTGTCCGTTATTTTTCTTCTTTTTTACGAAGCAATAAATCATTTCAAAGTAGGAAATAACAACTGGCTACTATTACAAAGAAAAAGATTGATGTCTGCCGAGATTAGACGAGTTTTCAATTAATTCGTAGTTCAGGAGACTACGACTTAAAATCAATGCCAAACCAATCTCTTTTGGTGAAACGATTCTGATAAGTTTTTTTAAGAGTTCTTTTTATTTCGAAAATAAGTATTGAAAAAAGAATAAACAAGAGTGAAAAATGAAGCAAACAAACAAAAGTAAAGATTCCAGCTTTTCTTAAATGCTTGGCAATAAAACAAGATTTTGGTTGGAAAGGGTAAATTGTTTAACGTTGCGCTTAACAAGTTCGTCTCTTCGAACACTTAACTCGGGTGAGTAAAGTGCAAGATTCGGGTAATTTTAGCATCAGCTTCAATCACGAGATGGTTTCTCTTGCTAGTCTATGTACACTGAATCTGATCATCACTAGTGAGCGAGTAATATTCAACACAAACGTCAATCTCATGCCATAACAATCTAATCTAAAAAAATATTAAATATTACTCGCTAATTTTACTTTTTACCAGATTTTGAATTGTGACACTTTGCTTCATCGGCATGATTTGACTGACCATTTAATCACCTGATGAACATTCATGAAAAATCTCGAATTTATAAGCCTTGTTAAACCAATGACATACTTGCTACTGTATATAAACACATACAGCATAATATATTCTGCATTGACATGATAAATTCATTCAGAGGACGAAACACGTCGGCTTAGTTATATATATATATATATATATATATATATATATATATATATATATATATATATAGCCATTTTGTTTCCAAGTTGAAACAAAATGGCTATTTTTGTAGTGATTTTATAACACATTTAGGTCATAATTTTTAGATAAATAATTATATTCGCTCTACTCTGTATTGAGCACTCTTTTAAGAATAGTAATTTTTGGTTATTGGAATTTATTCCGTATACACCAATCATATACTTGTATATATATATATATATATATATATATATATATATATATATATATATATACTACAAAAATACATGACCTTTTTTCAATCACATGAAGGGGGAGGAGACAAACCCATTAAATCCAAATAAAAGATTAGACGGACATTTAACCGAAATGATATCTGTGTTAATGAGGAACCCTTTAACCTACAAAATCAGAACGGCCACTATATTCTGCAAATAAATAGAATCAAGGAATTCACGGAAAAACAATTTGGGGGTGTAACTGTTCATCATGGCAGACGAAAAGTCATTCTTTACTCGGTCAGGATAACACGTTACTAACTTGGTTTAGAAGACAAACGATCTTCTTAAGCTAGAATCTGAAAATCATACACAGATATGAAACAACGATTCATAATAATGTTATTTATTTCCTCTGTATGCAAACCTAAGTTAATAGTTATTGAGGGAAATATCTAATATGGATAGACATTACACAGCACACAAAAAGCCACGTATAAACGACATTTAATTTTTTCTAAAATCTTATAGTAATGCTATTTTTATACAGAGTAAAATCACCGACACTCTCTGTAATTATAATGGACGAGTTGGTATGGATATTTTCTAATCGTAGCTTAGATGTGGCACAAGGCTGAAAGAATGGGACCACCAGTGAGGATCAAATTCACTACTCAATCGTAATTGTTCTAACGAGACAAGCTTGCTCACCATTACACCACGTCGAGCTGCCCTATGTTTTTTTACAAATCGTAGCTTAGTTGTGACAAAGGACGAAAGTATGGGACACCCAGTGAGAATCAAACTCAGTCGTAACTGATCTAGCGCGACAACCATTACACCACGCAGAGGTGTCCTTTACGAGAGGGTATGGAGATTTTCTAAACGCTGCCTAGATGTGACACTAGGTCGAAGGTATAGAGCACCAGGTGAGGGTCGAACTTACTACTCAGTCGTAATTGTTCTAGCAAGACAAGCTTGCTAACCATTACACCACGTCAATGTGCCCGTGATGAGTAGTTATGCAATTTTTTTTTGAGGGTGATGTGGGTGGGTGTCTCCGAACGTGGATTCTTCTTGGGAAAATGTAGTAGATTCTCTACTATATTTATTTCTGTCACCTGGCTGCCCACGTGTGCATATCCTAAATGCACATGGGTTGACTAACTGCAGACCCTGACAGCCAGTGAAGGTATAAATTTGCACCTGAATACTACGAGGTAATCTTCCACGTCAACCTGATGACCCTGGTTTCTTTGACGCTATTGTTCAACGTTGAGCGCAGTATATTATGTTCTTATCTAGGGTGAACCCAGTACATGTTCTTTTCATCGTAGATCAACTTCTCTGGGAACAAAGGTTCTTTACTGACATCAAATTCAATTTACCTTTTTACCTGGCGTCATAATATATTCTACTACAAATTCCTATCCCTTAGCAACGTTTCTCCTTTACCATTTGAGCCACGCCCGTGCCGCTATCCATTTTCACAAGCTTGTCACGTAGCATGTCTCTTTTAAACTGGATATGTCCTGCGATTTTCAAGATCTACATGCCATTCTCCCTCTTTATATTCCCAAGAAATTTAATCTGTCTCTTTCTGGATTCTGAGTATATACCTTCTTTTTTGTTTCCATTTTCCTTTTGACATTTTCCTTACTTACTCCGTCCATGGTAACCTCAGCATTAGTCTATGGAAGCACACGTCATCATTATTATTATTATTATTATTATTATTATTATTATTATTATTATTATTATTATTATCATTATTATTTCCTTTGGTTTCTGGTGTATACTCATTTCTTTCCGGGTCACGATCAGAGACCTAAGGTCAGAAATGACATTTTCCACTGAGCATTTTTGAAAAAGAAAAATCGGACATATTTTACATAGGTAAAGCCTTTCGTAAGGTGTGAGGTGTGAGTACAATTTTTTGTATTTCTTTAAGGCATGTTCTACCAGAGATTCCTATAATGAGTCTGTTAGAATCATTTCCAATCAATCCGAGTGCTCCTGCTGCAACTGGAATTGTTAATGTCCTCATGCCGCACATTTTTGAGATTTCGATTTCAAAGTTCTTGTATTTTGATACTTTTTTTTTAAGATCTTCAAAAATACATTGCAATCTTCAGGTTCTTCCGTCTTAATAAGGAGGTACGTTTTGTCTTTGAGGTCTCTTATAACGATGTCAATGTGATTAGCTTTGATTGTACTGTATGTACAGGTCCTATCCCCGTAACAGAGTCTGGGTGATGTTCGTACCAATTTCTTGCAGTTTCATTTCTGTAAGCCTTGCAGATTTTCCAGTGCAGATATTGGCCCAATCTGTCGTGCCGTGATTTATATTCAGTGGGTAGCAATATCGTGCAACCTAATACAAGATAGGTAATTGATTCTGGATATTTATCACAGAATCTGCATTTTGGACTTAACCCTGGAAAGGGTTGTTAGGGCGCCGACTTGCTGAGCTATCCACTATTCTCCTCCATCTGTTGCAGTCGTGTGCCAGAGCCTAGGTCTCCGTGAATGTAATTTTTTTTTTTGGTGTGCTTATAATGCAGTGTGCCTTGGCCGTTTAAACCTGGCGGAGCCGACCCCTCTTCAAGTTAGACTGCAGCCGATGTTCTCCAACACAGTGGCTCGCCTTGGTCGCAAATACGTGGCCGCTGAAGTTCATCTGAGGAACCCTTCCGTCCTGGCCGGTGACCTGTGTAGAGGAGATCCTTCGACTAGTGGTGCCGTGTTAACACCACCCACCTCACGTGAGTTTAACCCGCCTGCTGAAACGGTTTACCGGGAGATGGCAACCCGGAGCCATCACGCGAGGGATTTAGAAGATCGATGATGCCTGTCCACTCGAAGATGGAGCATGCCAGACATCAAAGGTTCTACCACTATCTAGAGGCTTCTATGTTAATTGCAGTTATGATAAACTATGTACGGATTAAAACAAAACAATAAACAACTTATTTGATTTCAATTAAAAACAGACATTTCTTTTCGTCGGTGTTAAGTTTCGTATCTGTAGAACGGTATTTATCGAGGACGTTTTTATTTTCATCCTCTTGCTATGACTATAAATAATATACATCGTAGTTCAATACGTAGGAGAATGGGATATAATTTATCTTATATTAGGGAAAACTGTGATTGCATACGCTGAACTTTAAGTGTGTTTATATAGTTTATACAACGCTGAGTTGAAGTCAGAGGATTGTTTTAATCTAGCGTTTTAGTGCGTATCATTCGTCTTCATCAGATTATCCGAGAACAAAGCTGGGGATTTAGTTTTCGTCTGATAGACAATGTTTATGATTTTTGACGGATAATATGATACGGAAGACGGCCCACTTTTAGCAATGAACGATATAAAATGGGAAGAGGAATAGCATTCAAAAGGCTCTTCTTGGATTCAGCATCGTTGATAAATGCACACAAGCGTGAAATTCAATCGATCAGCCGGATCAAACGAGAAACTAATAAAAAATGAAAAAGCTAAGAAAAAAGAAAAAACTGATTTAAGAAACTCAAAGAGAAGATGAGTATGCAGATGAACACTTAAATGACTAAGACTGTCGATCCTTCGATTTTCTATCGATATAAGTATAAGAACATAGTGCTCTCTATCTCTGTCTATCTGTCTCTGTCTCTCTCTCTCTTTCTCTCTCTCTCTCTCTCTCTCTCTCTCTATATATATATATATATATATATATATATATATATATATATATATATATTACAGCAAAAAAAAACAAAAATTACCTCAACATAGAGATAGTCTATTTCAAGCCGTTCTGTGCGCAGCTATAATCAGTCTCTAAGTGCCTGTCTTGGAGCATTGTTTTAAATTTATTTCCAATGTCAGTCCTCCTCTGCTAGACGTCTTGTTAGTGGGAATGGATTTGTGTTAGCAATTGGCGTGGGCGTAAGATATCTTATCCTGGGTGAAGCGGTCCGGTGTTGGAGTTTATTTACAGCCAGAACCTTTGTTGTTTGTAGTTTAATATCAGTTCCTACTATAAGGCGTTTGTTATACAGGCCCCGAATGTGTTTTTCTAGGGTTAACAGTAAATAGTTTTTGTACTACAGGTGTCCAATATTATTAATAAGTGATGCGGGATTTAAACTTAAACCCGTTAAGATTACTGTACAGTAGTTGAGTTATAAATTTATAGATTGTGGGGAATACCGAGCACCCAATGGAACAAATCATGCTAACACGCTTATATGCGTACATATCTTCATACATGCATATATGTACATTTATATGTCCATACACATATGCCACTATACATACACATATAACCCCTCGTATGTGTACATGTATTCTTATATAATTTGGAATTTTTTCCTATGTCTACAACTATCTCTAAGTTGAGGTTATTTTTTGTTGTAAAAAATACATATACTCAGTTAAAATAAAAACAACGAGCTCTCTGTGGATCAGTTCTAACAATTAATATTACTAGGATCCACTCGTATTTTATACCAATGGATCGATTACCTCAATTATATATATATATATATATATATATATATATATATATATATATATATATATATGAGAAAGCGATACATTTTTATACATCAAGTACAATATTTGGTAAAAATGTATAATAAAGTGGACATCATCTGACTAAATTTGTTACGTTGGTGCGACTACACATGCGCACGAACAAAGGATGCTGGGAATTTTAAATTTACATTTCATATATATATACATATATATATATATATATATATATATATATACATAAACTAGCCGATTTCATTTAGATCCTTTTCATTTTTGTTTACATCACATGTTTTTTATTAGATATTCCACTAATAGATCTGCCAGGAATGGTCAAATATTTTAATAGCCAGGACGCAAATTTTCTGTGGATGACTTTGTGATAAAGTCACTCTCTAAACATTATCCTCGGAGTGAATTGTTTTCTCCTTTGATCAGAGTAACATTGCTTTATGCCAAAAGTGTGTTAGTTACGGTGGGCATTTGATGTAATGTTTTGTAAAATGTCCCTTTTGTGTTCATATAGTCTTTGGTATTTTGTCTACTAATACTAGACGCAATAAGCATAAGCTTATTGGGTATAGTATTAGTAATCGCTCTTTACACTTTAAATGATATAGCATTTTTGTGCTAGTGATAAAAATTTGCCGGATTCCATTTTCTTGTCATTTTTTCTTACATTTATTAGAGTTTGGTGGTGCCGGTGGTGATATGGGATTTAATTAAATTTTAAACGTCAAATTCATTATTTAAATTATTAATTAATTTTTTTACTTCATGTTATTGTGCGATTTTTTCTTTTTTTTTTTTAGTTATGAAATGTACTTAACATGTTTGTTCCTAATTTCTAAAAACATGTATTGCTATTGGGTTGTTTGTTGTCCTATATTTAATGTTTCAAATACCCCTAGTCATTTTTACAGTTTGTTAGACTACCCGTGGGCCGTTGGGTCCCGCACAGTTCACGTTATAAAACACTGAAGTTGATTTCAACATTAAAATATTGTCTGTTTGAAGAAAGTTAAAATAAAAAAATATTTACTGTATAAACAGCCTGTATTTTTAAATCTTATTCACTTTGAATATTTTTTAAATCACATTAACGTAAAAATATTTTTAATATGCCACAAAATATTTTAAAATCATATTCACTTGAAAATATTTTTAAATATGGCAAAAATACTTTTTTAAATATTTAAAATATCATTGTTTTAAAGAAATCTGAAATATAAATAAGCTCGCACGAAATCTCAGAAGTGAAGAGAGGGAGATAGGGGTGAAAAGAGAGAGAGAGATAGTGGTGGAAAGAGAGAGAGGTAGGGGTGGAAAGAGAGAGAGATAGGGGTGGAAAGTGAGAGAGGTAGGGGTTGAAAGAGAGAGAGATAGGTGTGGAAAGAGAGAGAGATAGGGGTGGAAAGTGAGAGAGATAGTGGTGGAAAGAGAGAGAGGTAGCGGTTGAAAGAGAGAGAGATGAGCGTGGAAGGAGAAAGAGATAGGGGTGGAAAGAGAGAGAGATAGGGGTGGAAAGAGAGAGAGATAGTGGTGGAAAGAGAGAGAATTAGGGGTTGAAAGAGTTAGAGATAGGTTTTGAAAGAGAGAGAGATAGGGGTTGAAAGAGAGAGAAATAGGGGTGGAAAGAGAGAGAGAGATAGGGGTGGAAAGAGACAGAGATAGTGATGGAAAGAGAGAGAGGTAGGGTTGAAAGATAGGGAGATAGGGATGGAAAGAGAGAGAGATAGGGGTTGAAAGAGAGAGAAATAGGGGTGTAAAGAGAGAGAGATAGGAGTGGAAAGAGAGAGAGATAGGGGTGGAAAGAGAGAGAGGTAGGGATGGAAAGAGAGAGAGATAGGTTTGGAAAGAGAGAGGTAGGGGTTGAAAGAGAGAGAGATAGGGGTGGAAAGAGAGAGAGATAGGGGTGGAAAGTGAGAGAGATAGTAATGGAAAGAGAGAGAGGTAGGGGTTGAAAGAGAGAGAGTTGTGGAAAGAGAGAGATAGGGGTGGAAAGAGAGAGAGATAGTGGTGGAAAGAGAGAGATGTAGGGGTTGAAAGAGAGAGAAATAGTTGTGGAAAGAGAGAGATGGGGTGGAAAGAGAGAGATAGAGGTGAAAAGAGAGAGATAGTAGTGGAAAGAGAGAGAGATAGGGGTGGAAAGAGAGAGATATATTGGTGGAAAGAGAGAGAGATAGTAGTGGAAATGGAGAGAGATAAAGGTGGAAAGAGTGAGAGACAGTGGTGGAAAGAGAGAGAGATAGATGTGGAAAGAGAGAGAGATAGGTTTGAGAAGAGTGAGAGGTAGGGGTTGAAAGAGAGAGATAGGGGTGGAAAGAGAGAGATAGTGGTGAAAAGAGAGAGAGATAGGTGTGGAAAGAGAGAGATAGGGGTGGAAAGAGAGAGAGATGGTGGTGGAAAGAGAGAGATAGGGTTGGAAAGTGAGAGAGATAGTGGTGGAAAGAGAAAGAGGTAGGTGTGGAAAGAGAGAGAGATGGGTGTGGAAAGAGAGAGAGATAGGGTTGGAAAGAGAGAGAGGTAGGGGTTGAAAGTGAGAGAGATAGGGGTGGAAAGAGAGAGAGATAATGGTGGAAATAGAGAAAGATAGGGGTGTAAAGAGAGAGAGATAGGTGTGTAAAGAGAGAGAGATAGGTGTGGAAAGAGAGAGAGATAGGGGTGGAAAGTGAGAGAGGTAGGGGTTGAAAGAGAGAGAGATAGGTGTGGAAAGAGAGAGAGGTAGGGGTTGAAAGTGAGAGAGATAGGGGTGGAAAGAGAGAGAGATAATGGTGGAAATAGAGAAAGATAGGGGTGTAAAGAGAGAGAGATAGGTGTGTAAAGAGAGAGGGATGTTTAACTTTAATATATATATATATATATATATATATATATATATATATATATATATATATAGTCAAACCTACCAAGGTTTCACCTAAGCGAATCGTCAGGGAAATGAGTATCCGCTTAGGTGAAAACTTGGTAGGTTTGTCTAGCTCTCTAGGTTTGACTAGGTCTACTCTACTTTTGTATTGACTACTTTTGTATTGAGCGCTTGTTGAATTAGTTGAATACTCGTATCGGGTTTTTTTCTTTGGGCGTTGGACCTGTATGCTGTACGATTATTTTCGACAGACGTTCATGTTCATAGCTCTTTCTTTTTTAAAAATCTTTTTTTCCTTCGAAATTGATTTGATCATTAGCAAATCAAGAAACCGAAGGTTTTCCGAGACTAGTGTAATTACCTATATATATATATATATATATATATATATATATATATATATATATATATATATATATATATATATAAGTGCACACGGTTGTTAAGCATGCGTAGGAAATAAACGGGTGTGACAGTTCAAGATGACCCTACGAACTGACGGTTTCGAGTTGAATGTCAGAGAGTGAAGCGTGAATGAGGTTCACATTAAATGAACAGGAATAGGGCAGCAAAATTTCAAAGTAGAATGCATGGCGTAGCGGAAGATGATTGGCTAAGGCAAAGATGGCGAAGAGTATGCGAAACTCGTGGGCATATAAAAAGCATGTTCACTTGAATGTAGGCGGTGAAACAATTGCAGAAAAAATATATTGGTTGAGAAGTGCTTCCTGCTCACCCTACTTGTTCCTACGGTGTCTGTAGGAGTGATTCTGGATGTTGAAGATGATTGGACATTTACATCCGGGTATTACAATCTGTTGAGAAGATTCAAAATTGCAAAAGCCGTAGCTACTGCAATCAAGAGGGCTAAAGTCAGATGGAATATGCTGGGTGCGGCAGAAATACCTCACATATATCACTCAGAAATACCTCCTACATAATGTTAAGACATTTGTGGCAATTGTGTTTTCCTATAGCTAAAGTCTTACTATTTCTGGCGCACCTTGCATAATATATAGAGTTTAAATTATTTTTTTTCGTTCTTACAATATCTATTTCTTACCTTTATGCTATGATTTGATTGAACGCTGTTGTACTGAAAAGATATCAGCTAGACTATGAAGAAAGGCAACAAAAATTTTGGCATCTCGGTAGATGTGTGTATGAGCTGATGTTATATATAAGTATGCAATTAAATATGTACACATCTCTATCTCTCTTTATTTCTATATATATATATATATATATATATATATATATATATATATATATGACGGGCAAGTAATATTTTATTCAATTTCTATTCATTCTTCAGCGTTCTTACTTTTCTCCGTTTGGTGTGAGTGGGGAAGTACAAAAAATGCCCAAATCGTCCATTTTCCAAATCGCTTTCGGCCACTTCCTTAAACATTTCCGAGAAGGTCTTTTAGTGTGTTGTTAGTTTCTTTTCATGTTTGGATTTGTGAGATGTATTATTTGGTGGCTTCCCAATACGACGATAGCCTGAGGGTAGGATCTCTGCCTGATGCCAAATCGGTCGGGTTTCGCTCCTGGCTTCAAGCAATCGGACGTCTAACCACAGAGAAGAACTCTGATACAGCAAAACAGTTTGTCCGCGGATGACTATATATATATATATATATATATGAGAAAATAATTTGGAAATGTTTACTTCCAACATTTTAATTTTCCTTATCATCATATTTAACAAAAGAAATATACAGTAGCGTCCATAATATAAGGAACGGAAACAACAAAGACATAAATATGTGTTACTTAAAAAGTAATGCATGAATAGCAATGAATTTTTTACCGAATAAAGATTAGATTATGCATAAATATTATACAAAGTTACAAAAATTTACATAATAGTTTGTTTGTTTTTTAAATAAAGATTAAATGGAACAAAGGAAATAAACTACTGGACCAAAGTTAAGGATCGATGTTAATAATTTGCATAAACTTTAAACTTACATTTTTACAAAACTCGATGGAGCTTTTCAACAATAAGTAAAAGTTCATTTATCATTAAGACTTTATTTTTAAGCAATATGGCAAATTCTACACGCAAGACGCTCTCTTTTGAAGAAAAAACTCGTTAGCGCTAACTATCAAGAAAAAAAGTAAATTTCAGAAATTTCTGATATTGTACATAGGTCTAAAAGTGTCGTTCATCCTGTAATTAGCAGGTATAAAACCGATAAAACGTTAGATGCAAAACTAATAACCTCCAAAAACATCGCAAAGAGAAGATCGAAGAGTTGTTAGAATATCTACAAAAAAAACGTTTTGAAACTACTACATCAATTGCCCGTAAATTTAATGAAGAGACAGATAATAAGATCTCAAGGAAAACGTTTGCTCGCAGGTTAAAAAATGCAGGATTGCATGCCCGTATTCCAGTTTCGAAGCCTCTCATTTCAAAACGAAACCAAAGGGCACGCCTGGAGTATGCGAGAGAACATGTTGTTTGGACTGACGCACAATGGGATACAGTTCATTTCAGTGACGAGTCCAAGTTTACTATATTTCATTGTTAGGGCAAAACTTACGTACGCCGTAGAACAGTTGAAAGACTGTCTACTCAATGTGACAAGAAAACCGTTAAGTTTGGTGGCGGCAGTGTGATGGTGTGGGGAATGATCTCATCTGCAGGAGTTGGCCCTATCATCCCCGTACATGGCAATATCAATGCTGAGATTTACAAAAGGCTTCTTCAGCAGCATGTGGTACCAAGTTTACACCATAATCTTTATGAATCTCCTATTTTCATGCAGGACAATGCACCTTACCACAAGGCTCAGAAGGTTATGTCTTTATTTGAAGAAGAAGGAATCGCCCTAATGAAGTGGACAGCCCAGAGCTCCGACCTGAATCCAATAGAAAATGTTTAGAAGATAATTGGAGAAAGGGCTCAGAAAAGAAACCCGAAAAACCAGGATCACCTATGGGAGTTATTGAAAGACGAATGGGAGGGATTTACTGCTGATTTTTGCCAGTAATTAATTAGATCATGTGGTCGACGATGCAGAGAAGTCATTGAAGTCATGTTTACCAAATATTAAATTTTGTTGATATTTAGTTCACAATCAAGTATTAACAAGATCGTTCCTTAACTTTTGTCCAGTAGCTTATTTCCTTTGTTCCACTTAATCTTTATTTTAAAAAAAACTATTTTAAAATTTTTTGTAACTTTGTATAATATTTATGCATTACACCCTAATCTTTATTCGGTAAAAATTACATTGTTAATCATGCATTACTTTTTAAGTAATACATATATTTATGTCTTTGTTGTTTCCGTTCCTTATATTATGGCCGCTACTGTACATTACTGATATATATATATATATGTATATATATATATATATATATATATATATATATATATATATATATATATATATATATATATATATATATATATGAAGTCAATTTAGAAATATTTGCTTCCAATGTTTTAACAATGATCTGGTCCATTATTAATATATGACCGAAATATTTCATTTTAACCCTTTTTCTAACTAATTTACGACTGGCAAATAATGTGATACGTATACATTAAATTTAAGAGAATGATAAAGAAAATAAAAAATAAAATACCAAAAAAGAAATAAAATTAGTTAAATACAGCTGAAGGAAATATCAACACGCTTAAGATGGATCGTTTTTCGTTTCGCTAAGGTAGATTTTGTTCCTGTAAAATAAAATTATTTTTTTCTGATGACACCGGTTTTTCAACGACACGGTCTAAAAAGATTCGGCTACGAAATTCTAGTAAGTGTAAAATTTTATATTTGTATTAAACATATATATATATATATATATATATATATATATATATATATATATATATATATATATATATATATATATTCATACACGTTTCATTAAATAATATAGACAAGTGTTGTCAATTTATTTTATGTAAATTTTTTTCGTAACGTCTGATAAGTTCAATAACATTATTGTTGAACGAAGAAAGAAATTCACAATAGTGATCCATATTTTTTTTAATACAATCTAAGCTTTCGGCTTACTTAAGCCATTATCAAAGATGTCAATTACAACATATTAAACAATATACGGACAAGACAGTGATGATAGTCTGTCAATGTTTGCATAGAAGATTTCTAAGCAACGATAAACACGCGCATATAAGACGCTAGAAGCGAAAATCGCGACGCATCTTATGACGTCTTAATTCATTTGAAGTTACCTTAGTTTAGCAGGATGTTTCGACTGCTTGCTATTAGGTTGGTGCAAAAATAATGACGGTTTCTGACGTATTTTTAACGTCAAAACCGTCATTATTTTTTAACCAACCTAACCTAATAACAGAATATCAGCTTGTGTTGCTTCGCGCTGTTAAGTTGTGTACTATGTTTCCATCCTACTGTAAGGATCGGCTGTCCTATTTTCAGAACAGTTAAGTTATATATGAATTCAAATGACATTGCTACGTAGTGTGTATAGGCTGTACCAATCAGAGGCTGGAAACGAGGATTACGCAACATTTACCTGTCTATTTGCGTTCGAGTAGTCAGAGTCATGTTAAAAGAACCACTCAAGCAGTGCACGATTCGTCCATTGGGCAGCATTTGCCGGATAATCCCTATTGTGCTGCCGATTATGATGACGCATTTTTCCATTATACATAGTGATCGCTCGGTTCAGCATCTCCGAGTACTTGAGGCTGTTTACATTAAGTTTCATCAGCCAAGCTTATGTAAACAAAAGAAACATTCGTTCCTTACGTTTGATCGAGAAATTGTGAGTGACTTTTTTTCATTTTATACTCTTTTTGGAAATTCCCAATTTCTTAGTAATTAATTTATTTATAATTAAAATCTATTTTAATCGTATTCCAGTTTTCCCTCCTCATTCGTTGTTTATTAATAGTCTTTGATTGTTTCTTGCTTGGCCAACGATTACCTTTTGAAAAAGCGTTGTCTGAAAGGATCCTAAAAGTTAAAAAATGACGTCCATTTTGTTTATTTTCTATTTTCTTTTTTTGTGGGAACAAGCTATTGTATTATACATCGAGCAGTGCTGTATTACCACCACCGCTCACTAGAGAGACAGAGACAAAGTGAAAGAGAGAAATGAAGTTGTCTGGAAAAAAAGGTAAATATAGTCACTATATATATATATATATATATATATTGAGAAAGAGAGATAAAGTTAGCTGAAATAAGGTAAATGATGGGACAGAATGATAATCTCACTATATTCTTTTTCTCTTTCTCTCTCACTCTCGATATATATATATATATATATATATATATATATATATATATATAAATTTCGATTATAGGTGCAGTTCAATTTATAATTACATGAATCATTCATACAAAAAACAATATATATATATATATATATATATATATATATATATATATATATATATATATATATATATATATATATCGAGAGAAAGAGAGAGACGGATAGATGAAATATAGCAAATGATAGTGAAACAAAATCATAATTATTCTCACTATATTCTCTCTCACACACTCTCTCTCTCACCCTCTCTCTCTCTATATATATATATATATACACACTCACACACACACACATATCTATATATATCTATATATATATATATATATATATATATATATATATATATATATATATGTATATATAAACCATAGAGGTGTTAATATGCCACAATCAACCAAACATCCAACATGAAAGAACTCATGATATTAATCCATGTAATATCCTACAATTTCTTAAATCAAACTATATTCCAAAATATAACTTCAACAAAACTACAACATAGAAAACACATATCACTTCCCCTAGTAATTATGTCCACATAAACATATATCTGCACAAAATCTGAGTATCATCTACCGTGTATTTAATTGTGAAAGCAGGATAACATTTTTATTCCTTAAAACCTCCTCTCACATATGTTGTTAAATAACAAGGCATAGTGATTTTTTTTATCCGTGTTTGTCAACCAGTGTTGGAGAAGGACAAATCTAAAATGAAAACCAAACTACCTGAAGCTTTATAGAGATGGTGAGACATTGGGTCGAAATAATATGTTTCTTAAAATTACATGATAATTTACAGATAATCCCGAAAGATATAGATATATAGATATATCAATATTTATAGATATATATCAATATAAATATATAGATATAGATACATATTGCTATAAATATACTAATATAATATATATATAGATTTATAGATATGTCATTGACAATTACAAAACGTTAATTGAAATATATTGTTTCGAAAATATACACGATTATGCATTTCGTCGTTTAGGCTTCATCAGATCGAAAGCTAAAAAGATGAGGTGCATGTGTATGCATTTGTGTATGTTTAAATAATGGGATCTTATTATTTTTTTTCCAAGCAAGCGTTGCACGTGACTAAAAAAAAAAAGAAGGTCATTAACCTTTATGTTCTTTGCTTTAAGATTCCGAGTTGGGAGATGGAATTCTTCAGAAGAAGTAGAACATAAAAGATTTGTTATTTCTTTTTTTTTTTTTTTTTTAGTTTTTTTTTTTTTTCATCCATGCGTTTTCTATGTCGACAGTATGTCATAATATTTTTTTTAAACAATATACTTACATGAACGTTTTCCATTTATCAATAATCTAATCCGCTGTCGTGATCATATATCCCAATTTTATAACATATAGATATATATATATATATATTAGGTTGGTGCAAAAATAATGTCGTTTTCTCACATAGTAACATATGTGAGAAAACGACATTGTTTTTGCACCAACCTAATAGATTTGATTTGTTTGTTCAACGGCATATCAATTCCTTATATGTCATTTAATACCTAAATTTAATTTTCTTGGGAACAGTAGTAATTTCTTTTACAAAAAATGCATTGCTGGTAATGTATTTTTTCTTTTACATATTGTATGTCGTTTTCTCATATAGTAGCATATGTGAGAAAACGACATTATTTTTGCACCAACCTAATATAATTTTTTTTATACTTTCATAGTGTTTTAACCCCAGTGTATGTGTTAAATATTTACACATAGATAAGAACCCCTAACAGGTGCTACCACCCTGGGTCATGGTAGACCTAGGAACAACAGCAATTAAAAGGTGATTCCACGCTCATCAAAAACTCCTGATCAGAGGCTTTTGCTGCTGTATTTTATCCTCGTACCCAGGACGAATTATCAATAGCAAATTATTTTTATGGGGTAAACATTCCAGTCCTATATCACGAAGCTAGGATTAATCAATAGAATCTCTTGATTATTTATACTATTTACATACAGACTATTGTTCTCATCTTTGTTGCTGCTCTCATAACGGCCTTCCTCAGGTGCATGTCGATCTGGGTAACCTACAAAGAATTTCGAACTGAACCCTTTATTAAATCTAGGCAGATTGTACCTGTTCCATGTCTAGGTATCTCGTTTTCACTGTGTCCAAATACGTACTGTCCGACCCATGGATTGAACTCACAATTACGATAACACCAAACTTAGGAACTTATGGTTTAATTCACTAGGATATTGATAGAATTCTCTTGGACAATATATCAATATAAATTACTGATATATATATATTTTATTGCGTCAAAACTCCTAAGAAAATTCCGTCCTGGGTATGACGATAAACTACATCCGCATTCTGGATAAGACGATATACTATGACCAACAGCAAGGCTTCTTATCAGGAGGTTCTGGGGAGCGTAAAACCACCTCTTAATTGCTGGTGTTCCCAAGTCCACCCTGATCAAGGCAAATAGTTAACCACACAAAGTGGGATCAAAACACTATGAAATTGTAAAAATAGGTTTTAATACTAGAAATACTTTTTTTTAAAAATTATTACCAGCAAAAAACGTATGAAAAAAAATATCGCCAGCAATAAATTTTTAAAAAAATATATTACCAGCAATATATTTTTGAAACAAAATATTACCAGCAATATATTTTTGTAAAAAAAATATTACCATCAATGTATTTTGAAAACAAATATTACCAGCGATATATTATTGAAAAAAAAATATTACCAGCAATATATTTTTGAAAAAAAATATTGCCAGCAATATGTCTTTGAAAATCAATATTACCAGCAATATATTTTTGAAGAAAAGATATTACCAGTAATATATTTTTGAAAAAAATATTACCAGCAATACATTTGTGAAAAAAAAATATATTACTAGCAATATATTTTTGAAAAAATTTTTTGCCAGCAATATATTTTTAAAAAAAATATTAACAGCAATATATTTTTGGAAATAAATATTACAAGCTATACATTTTTGAAAAAATATTACCAGCGATATATATTTGAAGGAAAAATAATACCAGAAATAGATTTTTGAAGAAAAAATATTATCAACAATAAAAATATTGTCGGTATTAAATAACCCATTGAGGTTGTTATGCCGTAAAGCAAATTAACTAAACCCAAGAAAATTAAATTTTGGCATTAAATGACCCATGAGCAGTCGATATGCGATTAAACAAACAACTCAATCAATCAAATATATCAGATTGATAGAATCCAGAAGAGTGAGAAATATTTCTTCCTTGAACTTTTCATCAGTGTTTATTTCTTCTTCTACTTCATAATATACAGAAGGAATCCATGTTGTTTTCGATTTCCTCAGATTTCCTGTAATCGAAATCTTCACATTTAGTCATTGACTTACGTTCGCATTCGCTAAATTTGTCTCCCGATACGATTCCATAGACTCAGGAAGGTCAACATCTTTTGACTGCAGGACCTTACTTATTCTCTCTTTCGAGAATTTTATTCCGAATTATTGTCAGAAAGATCGTTTCCAGGTTATCTATTTTCACGGGCATTCCTTTTACCTCTTATCTTGTCTTCACTTCCGGGTAAATGTCAACCGATGCAAAATTCAGTGCATGTTTAATTTTCTTCAAATATTCTATGCACAGCAATGGCAGTATCAAAATTTAACACTCATCTGCTGTCATACAAAGGCCTGAATAAAAAAAAAACCTGATGCCAGAATATTTCATCGACGTGCAGACGTAGAATAAAAAGATTACAGACGTTGCACAAAGACAATTCATCTGAAAAATCCGACATTTTGCATTAAATGACCCAAGAATGAGACTTGATATCCTGGTAAAATAAACAAACAAAAACCAAACCAAACTACAACTTACTAGATCTCCCGTGTCATCACCAGCTTCACAAGTGAACTCATAGACTGTATCAACAAAAGACATTATTTTTTTATTCATTTTATTAGAGGCGAAGGACAGACGTAGTACCATCGATTCTAGGAGGTAGCAGGAAGAACTTCAGTGGAACTCATGGCCACTCGTTGGCTTATCATGCCGCCACGTGCGGCTATAGCCTCTCTGTGGAGTGTGATTGGGGAAATCATATCGACGCTTGAAAAATCCTGTAGCTCTCTGCCGTTTTTGTCTTAAATCTAAAATCTAGACAAAGGCAATTCATCACTGTACATCCTGGTCGAGCCTCCACATTCTATAACATTTATGTAAATGTATCCAAGTGGAAATTACGCCTTACGAAAGCAATGCAAAGGAAATGGGGGTTGTTCAGTTCAATGTACAAGGTGTGTTGGGTTTGACCCTACCTTGTTTTTAAAGGTTTTAAGGAAAGTTTCCTATTAACAGCATAAATTCAATATCAATACGAAGCCCCTTGAATGTATATAAAAATGTAATTTCTTAGAAGAAATCAATGCGTGTTATCTCTCACGAATTTAGAGAATTATAAAATATGTATTTGACTCCATATTTTTACAAGCTGTGACTTTCTTTTTTTTATCTTGAATGGCATCCAATATCTATGGGTTATTCCACTTGGCCAAAACGCCTGCTTGGAAGGGGACTCTTAAAGTCCTTAAAAAGACAATGATTTTCTCTCTATTCCTCCTTTTTAGTTCTTTTAAACTCTTGCTTCCAGATGTAGTTGACGTCGATAAACAACGCAGGAAGCGTTCGCTTCTTTGGTCTTATGTTGAATTTAAACACTTTCACACGCCCACATACACATACGTGTCTATATCGCATACACTTGTTTCACACAAACACACACACACACAAAATGAATACATTCTTCGCGCTAGTTTTATGTTTTTTTTTCCTTTCATTACAATTGTATACATATTTAATTCCTCTTGTTAATAGCATGTTGTGGAGTTATTTCGCAGTGGAGGTTTGTATTTGTAGTTAATCGGTCCTAAAATAGGTTTGACGTACAAAACGTTAGGAACTTGATATAATAGGTATTACGCAGAGTAATCTTGATGTGGTCGCTGACTACTTTCGTATTCGACTAACTGTCGACTACTGTCGTCCGACATCGACTAGTATTTAGTCACCCCTCACGAGGATATCTTGTGACACAAGGCCGGTTTAACGTGGGATCTCCGAGCCCGTGGGATCTCCGAGCCCGTGGGCTCGGCCAAAAATATACTCTTTGAATATGCCCATTGAACCCGTATAAACGGGTTCAGGGTCGGTTTACCTCCCCGAAAGTGACTCTGCCCTTCGGCGTAGCCTCGTCCGGGTTCCTCCCCGCCCGAAGGCAGAGAGTTCAACCGTTCAGCCGGTCGTCGGACATCCACTAGTATTTAGTCACCCACCCCCCACGAGGGTATCATGTGGCACAAGGCCGGTTTAACGTGGGATCTCCGAGCCCGTGGGCTCGGCCAAAAATATACCCGAAGGCAAAGAGTTCAACCGTTCAGCCGGTCGTCCGACATCGACTGACCCTCGTTTCTCTTACTACTCCTACTTATATTAGGTGGGTGAGTTTATTAACTATAGAATAGGTGTGTTTCAACATAACATAGCATACATTGTCGTTTATTTTATATCCATTATTATGATTATTTTTACCCAGTCTCACATTGAGCCAGACAATATTGTTTGCAGGATAAATGGCCCAGGATCCCATAAATATTTAATATCCAAATTGTTCATATCCACAACGTAATGATAACGTATTTCTACCCAAACATACTAATATCTCGTAGCAAATCATATTGCCTATGCTACAATTGGAATGATTTTAATTAAGACTTACAGTAAGTGAACTTTCAATGAGACGTACCAAAAAAAAGGCTTCAGTGAGAAGTTCTAAAAGACTGTAAATTTTGAAATATATACCTGCAAACTTTATTTTCGTAATCGGAACGCTTAAGCAATTCATTTTTTAATCCCAAATTATTTATTAACAACGAGATTAAACATTAATTTCACTGTTTAAAAAATATAGATATCAAAACAAATATATGTACCCACTAAATATAACGTTTACTTTAGTAAGAAAGCTTTTCATTGACTGATTTGATTTTTATGACTTATCGACCCTATGTAGGTTATTTAAAGCCAGAAAATATTCATGGATTGTAAGAATTTTTAAGATACTAATGATTTACTGATGAAAGTCACATGGCTAGGGGGTAAGAGGTGGATTCATATTAGGTTGGTGCAAAAATAATGACATAATAATGTCGTTTTTTGACGTTAATAAATACATAAAAAAACGACATTATTACGTCATTATTTTGGCACCAACCTAATACCTCTCACACGGATATTTGCGCGTAAGTGAATATAATGGATCTAACTGGAATTTGAACACGTCTCTCTGATGGCCAGCCGTTATCCATTACATCAAGCGCACGTCCAAGCTTACATCACCTGGTATTCCCATGTAGTCACCCATTAAGGTACTAACCATGCTCGACAATGCCTAACTTTGGTGATCTGGCGAGAATTGGTGTTTCAATGTAAAATATGTGTGTCTGAAAGAGAGAGAGAGAGAGTGAGAGTTAGAGTGAGAGAGAGAGAGAGAGAGATTTGGTTGTATTGGTTTGGTGCAAAAATAATGTCGTTTTCTAACATATGTTACTATGTGAGAAAACGATATTTTTGCACCAACCTAATAAATCGCCTTTTTGTCGCTTTCTATTTTATCTCGTTAAAATGTCAAGTGTCAATATTACAGAAGAGATTTTTATATCAAGGCTTTAAATATTTTTACCTTCAATTTATGGATTATATGCAGCGTTGAAAATATATAATCACATATACATATATATATATATAGATTTATTTTGGATATATTTCTTTACATGCAGCTCCCCACACCCTAGATACGCACAATTTTTTGACAACCTTGCATCATTTTGAAAAATGAAAATATCAGACATTTTTTTTTTTTTTTTACAGAAATCGTTTCGCAGTGTCGAGAGAATGTAAACCATCTGAGGCGCAGTTTGAAAAACGACACTCCCTCTGGGGGAGAGTTTATGAAAGCGACACGAAAAATAAGTAGTAGTAGCAGTAGTAGAAGTAGTAGTAGTAGTAGAAGAAGAAGAAGACGATGACAAGTTGGAATTAGGGAGTGACATGTGTTGTTGTTTCCATAACAGACGCTTGACTGCACGTAATAAATCAGGAAAAGTACCATGACAACGTGGTAAGGTCCACAAAGCTGATTAGGAAAAGAACAAAAGCAATAACGTTTTTTTTTTTAACTTGAAAAAAACCCTACAGCTGTAGAACAAACTAGACCATATATTAATGTCAATAGAAACATAGATAAGGACATTGTCATCCATTATTAATTTTAAATCTTTATATTATTGTAATTTTAATTGTTTTTCATAACAGCTTACTCAGAAATGAATGGTGCCATGCTTCTGTGGCAGAATGGAAAATATGTTTAAGTTAGATTTGATCTTCTCCCAACAATAAAATTTCTTCAATATATGTCTATATTTCTGAGAATGTATTGTAACAATTTTGGTGCAAAAATAACGTCGTTTTCTCACATAGTAACATATGTGAGAAAACGACATTATTTTTGCACCAACCTAATACTATTTACATCGTTCGGACCGTTGTCCACATTTTTATTTATTTCCATACTCATGAGGTTTCTACCGTTGTACGCTCCAGCCTTCTTCAGGTTATATACGCTGGAATTTCGAACTGAACCATGTATTCAATCCCCGGGGATAGATTTTTTTTTCTAATTCACATGCCATGCCTGTTTTAGATAGCTCAGTATCAGTTAGTTCCCTTTAGTACCTCAACTCTTCAAGTTTTTGTTCCATCTACTATGGCCAGGTATTGAACTAACAACACTTTGTATTACTCAGCTAAAGCTTTTATCCACTGGTCCATGTCTCCTAGAAGCTTATCTGAACAATTACAATGAAAATATTTAGAGAAAGACAGAGGGAAGCTATGTCATGGCGGTGGGAAAATGACTCAAGCCGAGATGCAAGGTCAGGACTAATAATATTACAGGCACTTCTTTCGATTTTATCGAAAATCTTGAGATATATAGCAGGGGCACAAAAACAGATATGGTAGCAATATTCAATGCACGAACGAATGGTAGATATGCAAATTTGCACGATGGGTTTTGGTGGGGTAAAATGATAAAATTCTAAAACCTGAAGGTAAGCCACATCGTGGCGTTGGAAGAGCCTCTTCTTTGCATGTTGTCGAGAATCTCGATATATATATATATATATATATATATATATATATATATATATATATATTTACTTTTTTTTAAAATATGATTCCTTCGCTACATGTTTCAAAAACAAGAGTCAAATGTTCAATATAATTGTTGAAATTAAATTGAATTAAAGTATCAAGCTCTGTTTCATCCTCAAGCGAAATTTTTGGAATAACTAATCTTTTAGGAAAAAATAACTTCCAGATTAGTTATTCCAAAAATTTCGCTTGAGGATGGAACAGACCTTGATACTTTAATTCAAATTAATTTCAACAATTATATTGAACTTTTGGCTCTTGTTTTTGAAACATGCAAACTCTTATGTAACGAAGGAATCATATTTAAAAAAAAATAAATATAATTATAATTTAGGCTGTACTTTTATATAGAGCACTGTTTTGTTTTGTTTTAAATAAAAACAGAAATACTAAAGAACCTCGGATTATTTACCTAACGTGTTCTTTCCTATTTTTCTATATATTTGCACACACACTGCTATATATATATATATATATATATATATATAGCAGGAGCTATATATATATATATATATATATATATATATATATATATATATATATATAGCAGGAGCATCGTATCATTTAAAAGAACAGAATTCAAGACAAATAATGGCGATTGGCATTTCATTTCAATTTTTTAAGATTGTAGGTGGCAGGGACGCGAGAAACCGGAAGAAAGATCCACAGATGAAAAGTTCAAGAAAAGAAACTATCAGAATAGTATTTACGGTTACAACTAACTAGTTAATAATAAAACGATGAGACTGAGTTACCAATCTACTGTTACGCTTAAAATCGTGCAGTCGCGATACCAAGGAGGAAAACTCATCAGGACAATTACCATGAAAATATTTATAGACAATAAAGAGGCAAGCCACGTCATGGTGGTGGGAAAATGACTCAAGCCGAGATGCCAGGTCAGGACTGATAATATTACAGACACTTCTTTCGATTTTATCGAGATATCTTGCCGGATCGCCAGACAAGTTATGTCAGCAATATTCATTGCATGGACGAATGGTAGATTTATAAATGTGCAAGATGAATTTTAACGAGGCAAAATCTATCACCCTTAAACCAGGAGCTGGAATTTACAATCACTAGAAATACGTAAGGGAAATATTTCAGAATCTAAATAAAAGAATGTATAAACACGAATGCTAGGATTCATAAAACAATATTTAGTCGTTCTTCGTAATAAATCTAACCTGAGATTCAACTTGAATGAAGTTTTAATTAAAACAAATGTAATTTATTAAAGTAGAAAGTGTACTAATTCTCGACTGTGAAACCCTTCAGGCATTCTGATTTCCTGTCAACTTCGGCAAAACTTTAAATGTAGCGACAATCTCCTTGCTTGGGGTGAAATGATTAAAAAATAAATGGAGCTTGATAAACTAGGTTTTCTATTGGCAGTCACCATTAAGGGAGCATGAATCAGTGAGTTACTACGATTGCATTTTGATATTTCTTTTATTAGATCTTTGGTTCAATCACTTATGTCTCTTTATTAAACTTTTGGAATTGATATTTTATACTGATTAAGCTCTGAACCGTTGTATCCTAGAAATGATTAAAAAATATCTTATTGGAATTCTATGAGATTTTTATAACACTATTGGACTCTACTTTGAGCAATAAGCATGCATAATTACTCTCTGGGCTTGGCAGAAACATGAGGAATGGACAAAATATTGAACGAACAAAGTGTTGAATGGACAAAATGCCGAAATGAAAAAAAGTCGAATTTTATTATTATTATTATTATTATTATTATTATTATTATTATTATTATTATTATTATTATTATATTTTGCTGCAGTTTCAATTTCCTCATAAAAATAAAAAAAAATACTTTTATTTTTACCACAATTGTAATTTCTCATAAATAAAGATTTAACACTTTACTGCAATTTCAATGCAGATCCTTGTTCAAAAAAGTTAAAAATTATATAAAAAGTTTTTCATTGGAGGTTGTTATATTAGTTTAAAATGTTAAAATAATTATTTACCAAACTTTGGTAATTTTGTTTGGGACGGTTCTCATTGGTCAAACATGTATCACGTGCATTAAAACGGGATATAATTCTATATGCACGTAAGTTTGGAAAAATTCTAATATGTCTAAGCAGGCATCAGATACCCCCCAAAAAATAAAGTTACGTCTTTTTGCCTGTTTTCTCTGAATCTCTGACGAAGCTTTAATTAAACTGAAATATGTTAAATTGATAAACGTATCCTATTTGTTCTTTATCTTTCATCCTGTCTGATGCTAATCCATATTCGATCTGCATTTAATCTTTAGCTATATATATATATATATATATATATATATATATATATATATATATATATATATATATATATATATATAATATCATTCGCAGACAGTACTGTTTCGCTGTATCACAGCTCCTCAGTGTGACTAGACGTCCGAAAGCCTCAAGCCAGGATCGAAACCCGACCGATTTGGTCTCAGTCGGAGTTTCTATCCCTAAGCCATCAGCACTCGGCAGAGAGAAACTGCTAATTCTTGCGTTTTGTTTACATTCGTATAAACAATACGCAAGAATTAGCAGAGTGCTCGTATTCATTTTACCGAAGAGCTTTGCGTTTTAGCGTAGGCGGCTGCTGTTTGTAGAATTAGGCTATTTCTCAAGAGTGCTCAACTCAAGTATATTTTCAATATATATATATATATATATATATATATATATGTGTGTGTGTGTGTGTGTGTGTGTGTGTATGTATGTATGTATACACCGGTGTAACAGAAAAATTGTCCAAATCGTGTAACTGCATAATTATCCATCACACAACCGCGTTAAATATCTAAAAACCTACTAAGCTAATATAGTTTCGTTTTTCCAGGCTTTTAGATAAGACGTTTAGCTATCTTAACACCATTTTTCGTAGTAATCACTGAAAAAAAACTTTTGATTTATTCACCTAGAAAGAGATCAAGTTAAAATTATTTTGTGCTAGCTCAACTGTCTTCCCAAATGAGCAATGGTGAGAGGAAAAAGATCATTCCGGTCTTCAGTAATGGTACCAACGTCTATTCAAGAGCCACCAAGAGAACGATGAACAATTTTAAAAAGAGGGAACAGTAGTGAGGAAATGTGGATCTGGATGTTACAACAACAAGAGGGCTCGATCTTTCAACTTAGAGATAAAGAGATCAATTAGAAAAGATCCAACTCAATCGATAAACTCCTCTCTCCCGTTTGGCACGGGAGAGAGGAGTTTCAGCTATGACGGTCCAAAGTGCAGTGAAAAAAAAAAGCTTAAAGATGAAATCGTACGTGAAACCTGTGCGGTACCTTGTTACTCCAGGACAGAAAAAATTAGGTTAGAATGGGCGAAGATCATCTTGAATAAGTTGAGAAATGATCCTGAAATAATATATATATATATATATATATATATATATATATATATATATATATATATATATATATATATATTTGAACTTTATTTCAATCCTTCATGAGCTTCCGATCCTTAGCTATGATTAATTAATGATGAACACTTCTTTTTCGTTTATGATTGATTACATCACGATTCTTCGGTTAAGCTTGGAGAGTAATTATACATTCTTATTGGTCAGAGCCAAATAGTGTTATAAAAACCTTGAATAATTCCAGTAAGATACATTTAATCATTTCTAAGATACAACGTTTCAGAGCTTAATCTAACAAATGGACAATTTTGCTGTTACACGATTTGGACAATTTTGCAGTTACACCCTATAGTTCTGATCGCATGTGAACACGGAAACGTATATTTTTAATGTCAAGATCGCCTTCATCTGTAGAAAGACATCGCTGTTGTCATTCTTTTTGTTTATTTTTTTTTTTCGATTCACTTCTTCGCAGTGACTTATTTTATTATTCTAGCTACTGTTTTTTATTTTATTTTATTTTCTAGTCTGCTGTTTTTTTTTCTTTTAATACACAACTTTAATATGTCTGTTTTATAGCATTAATGAATACTAGAAAGATTCGTGAAAATTTCACGGTTTTCCTAAGAAGTTAATGAATGACTAATCTCGTTGCAAGTTCTACAAGAATAAAATATCCGTAGAAATTAATTTATCACAGCTTTAATTGTTTGAGCTTAACAACTTTAACAAAATATTGCAATAACAATCATATATGTGAATGCTAGTCGTTATTTTACGAAGTAAAAGGATACAAATGAAAGTATTTGAAATTGACAACTTTTCCATTTCACTGAAATGAACATTAAACACTTCACTTTTATTCTTTCTTTCTTTTTTCTTTCTTCAATTCATTTTCTCACTGAAACCAAGTAGCGTCTCTGAAATATTTTTTTTCAAGCAGTCAAAACAGAACAGTTCTTTATTTATGAGGTATTAGCAGGAGACCTTACACAGTTCTATCTTCCATTCTTTTTTTCTTCCTTTCTTTCCTTTTCTCATTGAAACCAACTATTTTCCCCTACTTTCACGGAAGAGTCCATTAATCATTAAGTATTGGCCAGGCGTATGGTTGTGCAAACTATTGAAAAGAGGGACAAGAAACATTATAATAGTAGTATTGACATAGGTTATAATTATTCCTAAAAATAATTTTTCACATAATTACAGACAAGCACGAGATTGCCGATAGTTAACGACAAATAAATGTATTCAAATTTTAAATAAAGAGAAAGCAAATTATTTCTGTGGAACATTTCCTTAATTGCTTAATCCATCTACACGATTCTTTTAAGTGGTATTTTTATATATCTATTTTTAGTCATAATCTTTTTCTTAAAATGTCTTCCTCTAAAAATGCTAAACAGCTATGTCCACGCTTCCCGATTCTTTCTCATGAACGCGGGTGTCCGCCAAGGCTCTCTCCTAGGCCCTACGCTGTTTCTGATCTCCATCAGTCGTCTTCCTGTTGTCATCACTTCCTAAGTAAGCATTTATGCAGATGACACTACCATTTACTCTAGTCACAATAGAAAATCCCTCAGAGCTGACAAAGTTAACCTGGCTATTGAAAATGACCTCCAATCAGTGGTTAACTGGGGAAAAGAAATGGCTTGTAAATTTTAATGCCTCCAAACCTAAACTGTTCTCATTTAACCAGCATAGAGAAACTTGCTTGCCCACCATCAGCATGGCCGATGCTCGACTCCATGAGAGCGTCTCACTGCGCCTTCTTCGCTTCACGTCTTCAACTGACTTGAAGTTGAACAACTATAGTGAATCAATGACTTCATCTACTGCAAGGAATGTTGGTTCATTGTGCCGTGCCAGGTTTTTCTCGACAGAGTCATTCTTGCACATGTGATGTGGTTTCGCTCTGTCTTTTCTAAAAATATTTTTCAGCAACTGCCCTGCCAAACTTTTTTTCCTGGTGTCCAGACTACCTAAACTTAAGCCTGCTACTAGATTGGCATTTAGGTCCCACCCTTTTACTGTTGAAATAGTTAAATGTAACCAACACTTCTACTCCAGCAGTTTCTTTTTTCGCACTTCTCGACCGTGGAAATCAATTCCGTTTACTTGCTTCCCTGATACCTACAATCTTCCAAAATTTAAATGCAACATCAATCGTTCTCTTCTTTTGTCTCGAACCCCATTCATTTTTTATCCTTTCCTCATTCCCCACTATACCCAGTCTTTTCTCTCACTTTGACTCCCTGTAGCCCCTTCCCCTCCTGCGTAATAGAGGTACTCCCGCCTTGCTTGGGGTGAAATGATTGACAAAAAAATGACATTGTGCTGGAGCCAGACATATAAGAAAATCTACAGTAACTCCTAGAAAAGACGAAACTTCTAAAATTAAACTGTGTCAAGTTTCATTACATTCTAAACTTAATATAATGTTTGTTACAACTGCTTCAAACACAATAATAGATAAAATTAATATTTTTTAGAATCATTTCACTCCAAGCTAGGTGATAATGCCGCTAAGACGCGAGGAGTTTCTGTGAGCGAAAAATAAGAAAAATCTAGTGAGGAGAAAGGACAATAAAAGAGACAGAATTCAGAAAAACAGAAGCTGGCGTCGACAGTGCTTTTAAATTATAGAAGATTATATGCGGTATGAAATTGGAAGATTATTCAACAGGCGAGAAATCGGAGAAAAGAATTAAACTTACGGTTACATCCAGCTAGTTCAACAGTAAGATGGTGAAATCTAATTGCCAAGTCATTCAGTCTAGGCAAGAAGGAAAGCTCATCAGAACAATTATCAGGAAAATATTTATAGAAAGACAGAGGGAATTCATTTGATTTTGTCGAGAAGCTCCAGATATATAGCAGGAGCACCAAACCAGATATGGCAGCAATATTCAATGCACGGATGAAAGGTATATATGTAAATGGGCAAGATGGATTTTGACGCGGCAAAAGAATATGTCTTTAGAAAGATATAAGGGAAATATGTTGGAATTTAATTAAAAGTATTCGGAAATTCTCTCGACCAAGGGCGAATAGAATTATGAAGATAAAGCACACTTTTCAAGGCAGTTGGCCATGAGGCAAATGCTAGAATACACAACTCGCTAGTTGTTGATAGTTGTTTTTTTTTTGTTTTTTTTTTCTAAGTGCTCTCTGAATGTAACCAAGAGAGAGTTTTATCTTGCTTTAAAAAAATAGGAAGTGGTTAAGGCGTGGAAAGCGTAACTTATTTGTTTAAAATTACTCATGGAAAAGATATTAAGAGATTTAAGATCTCGGCTGCTTTGGACGTAATTATACGTCTTTATGGGGGCTCATTTTGCTTGCTCCTAATGAATATATACATTTCCTGACGCCGTGAAATTATCAATCATTAGTGTTTGTGCTAAAATATTACTAGCTCTTAGTTTTATTTCAAAGCCACTCTAGACGCAAAATAGCAACTAATTCGACCTATTTTGTGACGTATGTCTATTGGGCTTAGTCTGTTCTGCAGGTTATCCGTTCGAAGCTAAAATAATCGCGTCTGTCATAAATCACCGTTAACCTTTTCATAGTCATTTATTTCGAGTAAATGACAATTTCCTATTAATCCCATGTGGTTCAGTACCGCCATGAAAAAAAAATGCGACAAGAATGCTGTAGTGAAAGTGTTAATTATTTAAATCTTGGTTCGAACAGGTAATATATTAAACTGTAGGTGAGAATGTTTTGTTAACATTAACGGTTACGACTATCACCAACATCCTGAAAAAAATACTACTGAAAGCCTTTATATGGTTTATTATTCTTGCAAATGAGACCTTTTGAAAATGGCTCGCCATGTTTTTTGTTTTTTGTTTTTTTTTTATTTCTTTGAATTGCCACATGAGAAATATAGTGGAGTAGTTTTCCGTTGTTTTCCCTCCAGTTTGCATTCAGAGTTCTTATTCTTAGAATGGATACTACCCAGGATTAGAACGCCGATTCTAGCTAGCTATTTAACATTTAGCACTCTGAATTATTATTATTATTACTTCCATTTATATTACATTCTTTTTCAAGACCTCTCAGTTGCAGTATCCTTATTATTAATTTCACTCAAATTTGATTTCTGTTGCTCTAGCAGGATATTGCAACACAACTATTATTCAACCACACTATTGTTCAGAGATCAGTCACCTTCAGTGATAAGATAACCTTTCTGCACAGCAAATGAAGTCACATAAGGAGTGATGAAAATTAAACAAATAGCTGGTGGTAGCTAATAGATATGGAATTATATCTTTCTGATGGGTATTAATGCGAAAGAACAGAATAGGACAGAATTTGAACCTGGCTTGCTGATTCCACTTTCTACGACGATATCTGTTACATTATCCGCACAACCATTCAAATTAAGTTTTGTGTAAAACCAAGACAAATGTTTTCATTGGTTCGATTTTCGCTTTCCAATCAGGTGTCCGAAAACAAAAAAAAATATTTAAAAAAAAATTAACAGGCGCCATTGTCGTATTTAGATGACGTTTACAAAAATTACTATATTTTTATTTTAGATTTAGCGTTTGTTTTTCCTTCTGTTATTTGCATTTCTAGCAACATTAGAAACAATGCAAACTATTAGGTTGGTGCAAAAATAATGTCGTTTTCTCACATAGTAACATATGTGAGAAAACGACATTATTTTGCACCAACCTAATATTTTTGGAAACTGCTATGTTAATTAAAAATAAAATTTATTTTTCCTCAAATACTTCCGGCAGATACTAGGTTGAATCATAATTCAAGATTTTTTTTCAACTTCTATTATAATTTGTTATTAATAAGTATTATTATTTCTGAAGGAATTTTTAAAAAAAAGTACACTAAATTATAACACAGGTTTTTGAAATGTTGTAAATCCAATCAAAACACCCTTAAAAAATAAAAATATTTTGTTTGGTCATTTGGTTAGACATTTTCAGTATCTCTTCTTACATATAGCAGACCGACACTTACATCGTCTGGCATTAATTCCCGACAAGGGTAGTGTAAATTAGCGGTTCAGCCATAGAAATCCATGACTCATGTTCGAAATCCAGTCGAGTTTGTTACGTTTACTGTTGAACAAATACGCTTGGGAGATGTATGAATCCATTTCTTCTTCGCCTGGCTATAGGTTAAATGTCAGGGCAAACTGACAGACTGGAAACCAGGTGAAAACCGGTATATAGCACTGAAATTCGAAGATGCATTGGGTTAGTCAATGATACATTCCATAGGCTAAACAGAGTACGAAGAGACAGAAAAACTAAGTTAGAAACAAAGAAATGAGTAAAACAGTGACGTAATGTCTGTCCTATGTGACAGCGAATCCTGGACAATCTCCTCAAAGAAGAGAATTGAAGCTACAGAAGGATGCTGAGGATACAATGGATCGGACATGTGAACAACGAAGACGTTTTAGAGTAATTAGAAACAAAAAGGAAACTTATATTTAACATCAGGAAGAGACGGTTGAAATTTCTTGGGTATATAATGAGGAAAGAAGGCTGGAAAATCTGATACTCACAAGACAGATTGAGGGAAAGCGGAACAGAGGAAAACATAAAATAACATATTTGATGAACTTAAGTAAATGTATGGCGGAACAGGGTTTAGGAGAGATAACGAAAAGAAAGTTTATTAAGAGCAACAAAGGGCAGGAAATTATGGAGAGCCATAATCGCCTACATCCTAACGGAACAGGGAACATTGACCGTTTGGGAATACCAGGTGCTATAATCTTGGATGTGCGGGTGGTGTATTGAATAATGGATCGGAATTGTTAATCTGAGAGCAGAGTTTTAATTCTCGTTGGGTTCATTATATACTCTTACGTACAAATACCCTTGGGGAAGTTATTATTCTACGTCTTCTCCCTCCAGCTATGAGTTAATTAGTAATATTTGTATCACTAACGTAATATCTCGTCCTGGGTATGAGGATAAACTACATCCGCGTCCTGGATAAGACGATAAACTACGTCCAGCAACAAGGTCGCTGATCAGGAGGTTTTGAGGAGCGTGGAACCACCTCTTAATTGCTGGTGTTCTCAGGTCCATCATGACTCGGGTGATAGCACCTGTTAGGGTCCTAGCTATGGGCAAATAGTTCACACCCAAACTTGTGTAAAAATAGGTGTTAATACCAGAAATACTTTGTAATAAAAAAAAAATTATTACCACTAATATTTTTTTAAGAAAAAATTATTATCAGCAATATTTTTTTAAAAAATACCATTAATACAAGCAGATATACATTCTTTGAAAAAAAAAATATGACCAGCTATAGAATTCTTCAAGGAAAAATATTTCCAAAAATAGATTACCAAAAAAACATATTATATTAAAAACATATTACCAACAATAAAAATTTTGTCAGCATTCAATAACCCATTGAGGTTGATATGCCGTAAAACAAAATAAACCAAATCAATCTAAACCAAAGAATACATATTCTATTCATACGAATCTATCCTAAAAATGTTGTCGGCATTAAATAACCCATTGAGGTTGATATGCCGTAAAACAAAACAAACCAAATCAATCTAAACCAAAGAATACATATTCTATTCATACGAATCTATCCTAAAAATGTTGTCGGCATTCAATAACCCATTGAGGTTGATGTGCCGTAAAACAAAATAAACCAAATCAATCTAAACCAAAGAATACATATTCTGTTCATACGAATCTATCCTAAAAATGTTGTCGGCATTAAATAACCCATTGAGGTTGATGTGCCGTAAAACAAAACAAACCAAATCAATCTAAACCAAAGAATACATATTCTATTCATACGAATCTATCCTAAAAATGTTGTCGGCATTAAATAACCCATTGAGGTTGATATGCCGTAAAACAAAACAAACCAAATCAATCTAAACCAAAGAATACATATTCTATTCATACGAATCTATCCTAAAAATGTTGTCGGCATTAAATAACCCATTGAGGTTGATATGCCGTAAAACAAAATAAACCAAATCAATCTAAACCAAAGAATACATATTCTATTCATACGAATCTATCCTAAAAATGTTGTCGTCATTCAATAACCCATTGAGGTTGATATGCCGTAAAACAAAATAAACCAAATCAATCTAAACCAAAGAATACATATTCTATTCATACGAATCTATCCTAAAAATGTTGTCGGCATTAAATAACCCATTGAGGTTGATATGCCGTAAAACAAAATAAACCAAATCAATCTAAACCAAAGAATACATATTCTATTCATACGAATCTATCCTAAAAATGTTGTCGGCATTAAATAACCCATTGAGGTTGATATGCCGTAAAACAAAATAAACCAAATCAATCTAAACCAAAGAATACATATTCTATTCATACGAATCTATCCTAAAAACGTTGTCGGCATTCAATAACCCATTGAGGTTGATGTGCCGTAAAACAAAACAAACCAAATCAATCTAAACCAAAGAATACATATTCTATTCATACGAATCTATCCTAAAAATGTTGTCGGCATTAAATAACCCATTGAGGTTGATATGCCGTAAAACAAAATAAACCAAATCAATCTAAACCAAAGAATACATATTCTATTCATACGAATCTATCCTAAAAATGTTGTCGGCATTAAATAACCCATTGAGGTTGATATGCCGTAAAACAAAATAAACCAAATCAATCTAAACCAAAGAATACATATTCTATTCATACGAATCTATCCTAAAAATGTTGTCGGCATTAAATAACCCATTGAGGTTGATGTGCCGTAAAACAAAACAAACCAAATCAATCTAAACCAAAGAATACATATTCTATTCATACGAATCTATCCTAAAAATGTTGTCGGCATTAAATAACCCATTGAGGTTGATATGCCGTAAAACAAAACAAACCAAATCAATCTAAACCAAAGAATACATATTCTATTCATACGAATCTATCCTAAAAATGTTGTCGGCATTAAATAACCCATTGAGGTTGATGTGCCGTAAAACAAAACAAACCAAATCAATCTAAACCAAAGAATACATATTCTATTCATACGAATCTATCCTAAAAATGTTGTCGGCATTAAATAACCCATTGAGGTTGATATGCCGTAAAACAAAATAAACCAAATCAATCTAAACCAAAGAATACATATTCTATTCATACGAATCTATCCTAAAAATGTTGTCGTCATTCAATAACCCATTGAGGTTGATATGCCGTAAAACAAAATAAACCAAATCAATCTAAACCAAAGAATACATATTCTATTCATACGAATCTATCCTAAAAATGTTGTCGGCATTAAATAACCCATTGAGGTTGATATGCCGTAAAACAAAATAAACCAAATCAATCTAAACCAAAGAATACATATTCTATTCATACGAATCTATCCTAAAAATGTTGTCGGCATTAAATAACCCATTGAGGTTGATATGCCGTAAAACAAAATAAACCAAATCAATCTAAACCAAAGAATACATATTCTATTCATACGAATCTATCCTAAAAATGTTGTCGGCATTAAATAACCCATTGAGGTTGATATGCCGTAAAACAAAATAAACCAAATCAATCTAAACCAAAGAATACATATTCTATTCATACGAATCTATCCTAAAAATGTTGTCGGCATTAAATAACCCATTGAGGTTGATATGCCGTAAAACAAAATAAACCAAATCAATCTAAACCAAAGAATACATATTCTATTCATACGAATCTATCCTAAAAATGTTGTCGGCATTAAATAACCCATTGAGGTTGATATGCCGTAAAACAAAATAAACCAAATCAATCTAAACCAAAGAATACATATTCTATTCATACGAATCTATCCTAAAAATGTTGTCGGCATTAAATAACCCATTGAGGTTGATATGCCGTAAAACAAAATAAACCAAATCAATCTAAACCAAAGAATACATATTCTATTCATACGAATCTATCCTAAAAATGTTGTCGGCATTAAATAACCCATTGAGGTTGATATGCCGTAAAACAAAATAAACCAAATCAATCTAAACCAAAGAATACATATTCTATTCATACGAATCTATCCTAAAAACGTTGTCGGCATTCAATAACCCATTGAGGTTGATGTGCCGTAAAACAAAACAAACCAAATCAATCTAAACCAAAGAATACATATTCTATTCATACGAATCTATCCTAAAAATGTTGTCGGCATTAAATAACCCATTGAGGTTGATATGCCGTAAAACAAAATAAACCAAATCAATCTAAACCAAAGAATACATATTCTATTCATACGAATCTATCCTAAAAATGTTGTCGGCATTAAATAACCCATTGAGGTTGATATGCCGTAAAACAAAATAAACCAAATCAATCTAAACCAAAGAATACATATTCTATTCATACGAATCTATCCTAAAAATGTTGTCGGCATTAAATAACCCATTGAGGTTGATGTGCCGTAAAACAAAACAAACCAAATCAATCTAAACCAAAGAATACATATTCTATTCATACGAATCTATCCTAAAAATGTTGTCGGCATTAAATAACCCATTGAGGTTGATATGCCGTAAAACAAAACAAACCAAATCAATCTAAACCAAAGAATACATATTCTATTCATACGAATCTATCCTAAAAATGTTGTCGGCATTAAATAACCCATTGAGGTTGATGTGCCGTAAAACAAAACAAACCAAATCAATCTAAACCAAAGAATACATATTCTATTCATACGAATCTATCCTAAAAATGTTGTCGGCATTAAATAACCCATTGAGGTTGATATGCCGTAAAACAAAACAAACCAAATCAATCTAAACCAAAGAATACATATTCTATTCATACGAATCTATCCTAAAAATGTTGTCGGCATTAAATAACCCATTGAGGTTGATATGCCGTAAAACAAAACAAACCAAATCAATCTAAAACAAAGAATACATATTCTATTCATACGAATCTATCCTAAAAATGTTGTCGGCATTCAATAACCCATTGAGGTTGATATGCCGTAAAACAAAATAAACCAAATCAATCTAAACCAAAGAATACATATTCTGTTCATACGAATCTATCCTAAAAATGTTGTCGGCATTAAATAACCCATTGAGGTTGATGTGCCGTAAAACAAAACAAACCAAATCAATCTAAACCAAAGAATACATATTCTATTCATACGAATCTATCCTAAAAATGTTGTCGGCATTAAATAACCCATTGAGGTTGATATGCCGTAAAACAAAACAAACCAAATCAATCTAAACCAAAGAATACATATTCTATTCATACGAATCTATCCTAAAAATGTTGTCGGCATTAAATAACCCATTGAGGTTGATATGCCGTAAAACAAAATAAACCAAATCAATCTAAACCAAAGAATACATATTCTATTCATACGAATCTATCCTAAAAATGTTGTCGTCATTCAATAACCCATTGAGGTTGATATGCCGTAAAACAAAATAAACCAAATCAATCTAAACCAAAGAATACATATTCTATTCATACGAATCTATCCTAAAAATGTTGTCGGCATTAAATAACCCATTGAGGTTGATATGCCGTAAAACAAAATAAACCAAATCAATCTAAACCAAAGAATACATATTCTATTCATACGAATCTATCCTAAAAATGTTGTCGGCATTAAATAACCCATTGAGGTTGATATGCCGTAAACAAAATAAACCAAATCAATCTAAACCAAAGAATACATATTCTATTCATACGAATCTATCCTAAAAATGTTGTCGGCATTAAATAACCCATTGAGGTTGATATGCCGTAGAACAAAATAAACCAAATCAATCTAAACCAAAGAATACATATTCTATTCATACGAATCTATCCTAAAAATGTTGTCGGCATTAAATAACCCATTGAGGTTGATATGCCGTAAAACAAAATAAACCAAATCAATCTAAACCAAAGAATACATATTCTATTCATACGAATCTATCCTAAAAACATTGTCGGCATTCAATAACCCATTGAGGTTGATATGCCGTAAAACAAAATAAACCAAATCAATCTAAACCAAAGAATACATATTCTATTCATACGAATCTATCCTAAAAATGTTGTCGGCATTAAATAACCCATTGAGGTTGATATGCCGTAAAACAAAATAAACCAAAGCAATCTAAACCAAAGAATACATATTCTATTCATACGAATCTATCCTAAAAATGTTGTCGGCATTAAATAACCCATTGAGGTTGATATGCCGTAAAACAAAATAAACCAAATCAATCTAAACCAAAGAATACATATTCTATTCATACGAATCTATCCTAAAAATGTTGTCAGCATTAAATAACCCATTGAGGTTGATATGCCGTAAAACAAAACAAACCAAATCAATCTAAACCAAAGAATACATATTCTATTCATACGAATCTATCCTAAAAATGTAGTCGGCATTAAATAACACATTGAGGTTGATATGCCGTAAAACAAAACAAACCAAATCAATCTAAACCAAAGAATACATATTCTATTCATACGAATCTATCCTAAAAATGTTGTCGGCATTAAATAACCCATTGAGGTTGATATGCCGTAAAACAAAACAAACCAAATCCATCTAAACCAAAGAATACATATTCTATTCATACGAATCTATCCTAAAAATGTTGTCGGCATTAAATAACCCATTGAGGTTGATATGCCGTAAAACAAAATAAACCAAATCAATCTAAACCAAAGAATACATATTCTATTCATACGAATCTATCCTAAAAATGTTGTCGGCATTAAATAACCCATTGAGGTTGATATGCCGTAAAACAAAATAAACCAAATCAATCTAAACCAAAGAATACATATTCTATTCATACGAATCTATCCTAAAAATGTTGTCGGCATTAAATAACCCATTGAGGTTGATATGCCGTAAAACAAAATAAACCAAATCAATCTAAACCAAAGAATACATATTCTATTCATACGAATCTATCCTAAAAATGTTGTCGGCATTCAATAACCCATTGAGGTTGATATGCCGTAAAACAAAACAAACCAAATCAATCTAAACCAAAGAATACATATTCTATTCATACGAATCTATCCTAAAAATGTTGTCGGCATTAAATAACCCATTGAGGTTGATATGCCGTAAAACAAAATAAACCAAATCAATCTAAACCAAAGAATACATATTCTATTCATACGAATCTATCCTAAAAATGTTGTCGGCATTAAATAACCCATTGAGGTTGATATGCCGTAAAACAAAATAAACCAAATCAATCTAAACCAAAGAATACATATTCTATTCATACGAATCTATCCTAAAAATGTTGTCGGCATTAAATAACCCATTGAGGTTGATATGCCGTAAAACAAAATAAACCAAATCAATCTAAACCAAAGAATACATATTCTATTCATACGAATCTATCCTAAAAATGTTGTCGGCATTAAATAACCCATTGAGGTTGATATGCCGTAAAACAAAATAAACCAAATCAATCTAAACCAAAGAATACATATTCTATTCATACGAATCTATCCTAAAAATGTTGTCGGCATTAAATAACCCATTGAGGTTGATATGCCGTAAAACAAAACAAACCAAATCAATCTAAACCAAAGAATACATATTCGATTCATACGAATCTATCCTAAAAATGTTGTCGGCATTAAATAACCCATTGAGGTTGATATGCCGTAAAACAAAATAAACCAAATCAATCTAAACCAAAGAATACATATTCTATTCATACGAATCTTTCCTAAAAATGTTGTCGGCATTAAATAACCCATTGAGGTTGATGTGCCGTAAAACAAAACAAACCAAATCAATCTAAACCAAAGAATACATATTCTATTCATACGAATCTATCCTAAAAATGTTGTCGGCATTAAATAACCCATTGAGGTTGATATGCCGTAAAACAAAATAAACCATATCAATCTAAACCAAAGAATACATATTCTATTCATACGAATCTATCCTAAAAATGTTGTCGGCATTCAATAACCCATTGAGGTTGATATGCCGTAAAACAAAACAAACCAAATCAATCTAAACCAAAGAATACATATTCTATTCATACGAATCTATCCTAAAAATGTTGTCGGCATTAAATAACCCATTGAGGTTGATATGCCGTAAAACAAAATAAACCAAATCAATCTAAACCAAAGAATACATATTCTATTCATACGAATCTATCCTAAAAATGTTGTCGGCATTAAATAACCCATTGAGGTTGATATGCCGTAAAACAAAATAAACCAAATCAATCTAAACCAAAGAATACATATTCTATTCATACGAATCTATCCTAAAAATGTTGTTGGCATTAAATAACCCATTGAGGTTGATATGCCGTAAAACAAAATAAACCAAATCAATCTAAACCAAAGAATACATATTCTATTCATACGAATCTATCCTAAAAATGTTGTCGGCATTAAATAACCCATTGAGGTTGATATGCCGTAAAACAAAATAAACCAAATCAATCTAAACCAAAGAATACATATTCTATTCATACGAATCTATCCTAAAAATGTTGTCGGGATTAAATAACCCATTGAGGTTGATATGCCGTAAAACAAAACAAACCAAATCAATCTAAACCAAAGAATACATATTCTGTTCATACGAATCTATCCTAAAAATGTTGTCGGCATTAAATAACCCATTGAGGTTGATATGCCGTAAAACAAAATAAACCAAATCAATCTAAACCAAAGAATACATATTCTATTCATACGAATCTATCCTAAAAATGTTGTCGGCATTAAATAACCCATTGAGGTTGATGTGCCGTAAAACAAAACAAACCAAATCAATCTAAACCAAAGAATACATATTCTATTCATACGAATCTATCCTAAAAATGTTGTCGGCATTAAATAACCCATTGAGGTTGATATGCGGTAAAACAAAACAAACCAAATCAATCTAAACCAAAGAATACATATTCTATTCATACGAATCTATCCTAAAAATGTTGTCGGCATTAAATAACCCATTGAGGTTGATATGCCGTAAAACAAAATAAACCAAATCAATCTAAACCAAAGAATACATATTCTATTCATACGAATCTATCCTAAAAATGTTGTCGACATTAAATAACCCATTGAGGTTGATGTGCCGTAAAACAAAACAAACCAAATCAATCTAAACCAAAGAATACATATTCTATTCATACGAATCTATCCTAAAAATGTTGTCGGCATTAAATAACCCATTGAGGTTGATATGCCGTAAAACAAAACAAAACAAATCAATCTAAACCAAAGAATACATATTCTATTCATACGAATCTATCCTAAAAATGTTGTCGGCATTAAATAACCCATTGAGGTTGATATGCCGTAAAACAAAACAAACCAAATCAATCTAAACCAAAGAATACATATTCTATTCATACGAATCTATCCTAAAAATGTTGTCGGCATTAAATAACCCATTGAGGTTGATATGCCGTAAAACAAAATAAACCAAATCAATCTAAACCAAAGAATACATATTCTATTCATACGAATCTATCCTAAAAATGTTGTCGGCATTAAATAACCCATTGAGGTTGATGTGCCGTAAAACAAAACAAACCAAATCAATCTAAACCAAAGAATACATATTCTATTCATACGAATCTATCCTAAAAATGTTGTCGGCATTAAATAACCCATTGAGGTTGATATGCCGTAAAACAAAATAAACCAAATCAATCTAAACCAAAGAATACATATTCTATTCATACGAATCTATCCTAAAAATGTTGTCGGCATTCAATAACCCATTGAGGTTGATATGCCGTAAAACAAAACAAACCAAATCAATCTAAACCAAAGAATACATATTCTATTCATACGAATCTATCCTAAAAATGTTGTCGGCATTCAATAACCCATTGAGGTTGATATGCCGTAAAACAAAACAAACCAAATCAATCTAAACCAAAGAATACATATTCTATTCATACGAATCTATCCTAAAAATGTTGTCGGCATTCAATAACCCATTGAGGTTGATATGCCGTAAAACAAAACAAACCAAATCAATCTAAACCAAAGAATACATATTCTATTCATACGAATCTATCCTAAAAATGTTGTCGGCATTAAATAACCCATTGAGGTTGATATGCCGTAAAACAAAATAAACCAAATCAATCTAAACCAAAGAATACATATTCTATTCATACGAATCTATCCTAAAAATGTTGTCGGCATTAAATAACCCATTGAGGTTGATGTGCCGTAAAACAAAACAAACCAAATCAATCTAAACCAAAGAATACATATTCTATTCATACGAATCTATCCTAAATATGTTGTCGGAATTAAATAACCCATTGAGGTTGATATGCCGTAAAACAAAACAAACCAAATCAATCTAAACCAAAGAATACATATTCTATTCATACGAATCTATCCTAAAAATGTTGTCGGCATTAAATAACCCATTGAGGTTGATATGCCGTAAAACAAAATAAACCAAATCAATCTAAACCAAAGAATACATATTCTATTCATACGAATCTATCCTAAAAATGTTGTCGGCATTCAATAACCCATTGAGGTTGATATGCCGTAAAACAAAATAAACCAAATCAATCTAAACCAAAGAATACATATTCTGTTCATACGAATCTATCCTAAAAATGTTGTCGGCATTAAATAACCCATTGAGGTTGATGTGCCGTAAAACAAAACAAACCAAATCAATCTAAACCAAAGAATACATATTCTATTCATACGAATCTATCCTAAAAATGTTGTCGGCATTAAATAACCCATTGAGGTTGATATGCCGTAAAACAAAACAAACCAAATCAATCTAAACCAAAGAATACATATTCTATTCATACGAATCTATCCTAAAAATGTTGTCGGCATTAAATAACCCATTGAGGTTGATATGCCGTAAAACAAAATAAACCAAATCAATCTAAACCAAAGAATACATATTCTATTCATACGAATCTATCCTAAAAATGTTGTCGTCATTCAATAACCCATTGAGGTTGATATGCCGTAAAACAAAATAAACCAAATCAATCTAAACCAAAGAATACATATTCTATTCATACGAATCTATCCTAAAAATGTTGTCGGCATTAAATAACCCATTGAGGTTGATATGCCGTAAAACAAAATAAACCAAATCAATCTAAACCAAAGAATACATATTCTATTCATACGAATCTATCCTAAAAATGTTGTCGGCATTAAATAACCCATTGAGGTTGATATGCCGTAAAACAAAATAAACCAAATCAATCTAAACCAAAGAATACATATTCTATTCATACGAATCTATCCTAAAAAATGTTGTCGGCATTAAATAACCCATTGAGGTTGATGTGCCGTAAAACAAAATAAACCAAATCAATCTAAACCAAAGAATACATATTCTATTCATACGAATCTATCCTAAAAATGTTGTCGGCATTAAATAACCCATTGAGGTTGATGTGCCGTAAAACAAAATAAACCAAATCAATCTAAACCAAAGAATACATATTCTATTCATACGAATCTATCCTAAAAATGTTGTCGGCATTAAATAACCCATTGAGGTTGATGTGCCGTAAAACAAAACAAACCAAATCAATCTAAACCAAAGAATACATATTCTATTCATACGAATCTATCCTAAAAATGTTGTCGGCATTAAATAACCCATTGAGGTTGATATGCCGTAAAACAAAACAAACCAAATCAATCTAAACCAAAGAATACATATTCTATTCATACGAATCTATCCTAAAAATGTTGTCGGCATTAAATAACCCATTGAGGTTGATATGCCGTAAAACAAAATAAACCAAATCAATCTAAACCAAAGAATACATATTCTATTCATACGAATCTATCCTAAAAATGTTGTCGGCATTCAATAACCCATTGAGGTTGATATGCCGTAAAACAAAACAAACCAAATCAATCTAAACCAAAGAATACATATTCTATTCATACGAATCTATCCTAAAAATGTTGTCGGCATTAAATAACCCATTGAGGTTGATATGCCGTAAAACAAAATAAACCAAATCAATCTAAACCAAAGAATACATATTCTATTCATACGAATCTATCCTAAAAATGTTGTCGGCATTAAATAACCCATTGAGGTTGATATGCCGTAAAACAAAATAAACCAAATCAATCTAAACCAAAGAATACATATTCTATTCATACGAATCTATCCTAAAAATGTTGTCGGCATTAAATAACCCATTGAGGTTGATATGCCGTAAAACAAAATAAACCAAATCAATCTAAACCAAAGAATACATATTCTATTCATACGAATCTATGCTAAAAAATGTTGTCGGCATTAAATAACCCATTGAGGTTGATGTGCCGTAAAACAAAATAAACCAAATCAATCTAAACCAAAGAATACATATTCTATTCATACGAATCTATCCTAAAAATGTTGTCGGCATTAAATAACCCATTGAGGTTGATGTGCCGTAAAACAAAATAAACCAAATCAATCTAAACCAAAGAATACATATTCTATTCATACGAATCTATCCTAAAAATGTTGTCGGCATTAAATAACCCATTGAGGTTGATGTGCCGTAAAACAAAACAAACCAAATCAATCTAAACCAAAGAATACATATTCTATTCATACGAATCTATCCTAAAAATGTTGTCGGCATTAAATAACCCATTGAGGTTGATATGCCGTAAAACAAAACAAACCAAATCAATCTAAACCAAAGAATACATATTCTATTCATACGAATCTATCCTAAAAATGTTGTCGGCATTAAATAACCCATTGAGGTTGATATGCCGTAAAACAAAATAAACCAAATCAATCTAAACCAAAGAATACATATTCTATTCATACGAATCTATCCTAAAAATGTTGTCGGCATTCAATAACCCATTGAGGTTGATATGCCGTAAAACAAAATAAACCAAATCAATCTAAACCAAAGAATACATATTCTATTCATACGAATCTATCCTAAAAATGTTGTCGGCATTAAATAACCCATTGAGGTTGATGTGCCGTAAAACAAAACAAACCAAATCAATCTAAACCAAAGAATACATATTCTATTCATACGAATCTATCCTAAAAATGTTGTCGGCATTAAATAACCCATTGAGGTTGATATGCCGTAAAACAAAACAAACCAAATCAATCTAAACCAAAGAATACATATTCTATTCATACGAATCTATCCTAAAAATGTTGTCGGCATTAAATAACCCATTGAGGTTGATATGCCGTAAAACAAAACAAACCAAATCAATCTAAACCAAAGAATACATATTCTATTCATACGAATCTATCCTAAAAATGTTGTCGGCATTAAATAACCCATTGAGGTTGATATGCCGTAAAACAAAATAAACCAAATCAATCTAAACCAAAGAATACATATTCTATTCATACGAATCTATCCTAAAAATGTTGTCGCCATTAAATAACCCATTGAGGTTGATGTGCCGTAAAACAAAATAAACCAAATCAATCTAAACCAAAGAATACATATTCTATTCATACGAATCTATCCTAAAAATGTTGTCGGCATTAAATAACCCATTGAGGTTGATATGCCGTAAAACAAAATAAACCAAATCAATCTAAACCAAAGAATACATATTCTATTCATACGAATCTATCCTAAAAAATGTTGTCGGCATTAAATAACCCATTGAGGTTGATGTGCCGTAAAACAAAATAAACCAAATCAATCTAAACCAAAGAATACATATTCTATTCATACGAATCTATCCTAAAAATGTTGTCGGCATTAAATAACCCATTGAGGTTGATGTGCCGTAAAACAAAATAAACCAAATCAATCTAAACCAAAGAATACATATTCTATTCATACGAATCTATCCTAAAAATGTTGTCGGCATTAAATAACCCATTGAGGTTGATATGCCGTAAAACAAAATAAACCAAATCAATCTAAACCAAAGAATACATATTCTATTCATACGAATCTATCCTAAAAATGTTGTCGTCATTCAATAACCCATTGAGGTTGATATGCCGTAAAACAAAATAAACCAAATCAATCTAAACCAAAGAATACATATTCTATTCATACGAATCTATCCTAAAAATGTTGTCGGCATTAAATAACCCATTGAGGTTGATATGCCGTAAAACAAAATAAACCAAATCAATCTAAACCAAAGAATACATATTCTATTCATACGAATCTATCCTAAAAATGTTGTCGGCATTAAATAACCCATTGAGGTTGATATGCCGTAAAACAAAATAAACCAAATCAATCTAAACCAAAGAATACATATTCTATTCATACGAATCTATCCTAAAAATGTTGTCGGCATTAAATAACCCATTGAGGTTGATATGCCGTAAAACAAAATAAACCAAATCAATCTAAACCAAAGAATACATATTCTATTCATACGAATCTATCCTAAAAATGTTGTCGGCATTAAATAACCCATTGAGGTTGATATGCCGTAAAACAAAATAAACCAAATCAATCTAAACCAAAGAATACATATTCTATTCATACGAATCTATCCTAAAAAATGTTGTCGGCATTAAATAACCCATTGAGGTTGATGTGCCGTAAAACAAAATAAACCAAATCAATCTAAACCAAAGAATACATATTCTATTCATACGAATCTATCCTAAAAATGTTGTCGGCATTAAATAACCCATTGAGGTTGATGTGCCGTAAAACAAAATAAACCAAATCAATCTAAACCAAAGAATACATATTCTATTCATACGAATCTATCCTAAAAATGTTGTCGGCATTAAATAACCCATTGAGGTTGATGTGCCGTAAAACAAAACAAACCAAATCAATCTAAACCAAAGAATACATATTCTATTCATACGAATCTATCCTAAAAATGTTGTCGGCATTAAATAACCCATTGAGGTTGATATGCCGTAAAACAAAACAAACCAAATCAATCTAAACCAAAGAATACATATTCTATTCATACGAATCTATCCTAAAAATGTTGTCGGCATTAAATAACCCATTGAGGTTGATATGCCGTAAAACAAAATAAACCAAATCAATCTAAACCAAAGAATACATATTCTATTCATACGAATCTATCCTAAAAATGTTGTCGGCATTCAATAACCCATTGAGGTTGATATGCCGTAAAACAAAATAAACCAAATCAATCTAAACCAAAGAATACATATTCTATTCATACGAATCTATCCTAAAAATGTTGTCGGCATTAAATAACCCATTGAGGTTGATGTGCCGTAAAACAAAACAAACCAAATCAATCTAAACCAAAGAATACATATTCTATTCATACGAATCTATCCTAAAAATGTTGTCGGCATTAAATAACCCATTGAGGTTGATATGCCGTAAAACAAAACAAACCAAATCAATCTAAACCAAAGAATACATATTCTATTCATACGAATCTATCCTAAAAATGTTGTCGGCATTAAATAACCCATTGAGGTTGATATGCCGTAAAACAAAACAAACCAAATCAATCTAAACCAAAGAATACATATTCTATTCATACGAATCTATCCTAAAAATGTTGTCGGCATTAAATAACCCATTGAGGTTGATATGCCGTAAAACAAAATAAACCAAATCAATCTAAACCAAAGAATACATATTCTATTCATACGAATCTATCCTAAAAATGTTGTCGCCATTAAATAACCCATTGAGGTTGATGTGCCGTAAAACAAAATAAACCAAATCAATCTAAACCAAAGAATACATATTCTATTCATACGAATCTATCCTAAAAATGTTGTCGGCATTAAATAACCCATTGAGGTTGATATGCCGTAAAACAAAATAAACCAAATCAATCTAAACCAAAGAATACATATTCTATTCATACGAATCTATCCTAAAAAATGTTGTCGGCATTAAATAACCCATTGAGGTTGATGTGCCGTAAAACAAAATAAACCAAATCAATCTAAACCAAAGAATACATATTCTATTCATACGAATCTATCCTAAAAATGTTGTCGGCATTAAATAACCCATTGAGGTTGATGTGCCGTAAAACAAAATAAACCAAATCAATCTAAACCAAAGAATACATATTCTATTCATACGAATCTATCCTAAAAATGTTGTCGGCATTAAATAACCCATTGAGGTTGATGTGCCGTAAAACAAAACAAACCAAATCAATCTAAACCAAAGAATACATATTCTATTCATACGAATCTATCCTAAAAATGTTGTCGGCATTAAATAACCCATTGAGGTTGATATGCCGTAAAACAAAACAAACCAAATCAATCTAAACCAAAGAATACATATTCTATTCATACGAATCTATCCTAAAAATGTTGTCGGCATTAAATAACCCATTGAGGTTGATATGCCGTAAAACAAAATAAACCAAATCAATCTAAACCAAAGAATACATATTCTATTCATACGAATCTATCCTAAAAATGTTGTCGGCATTCAATAACCCATTGAGGTTGATATGCCGTAAAACAAAATAAACCAAATCAATCTAAACCAAAGAATACATATTCTATTCATACGGATCTATCCTAAAAATGTTGTCGGCATTAAATAACCCATTGAGGTTGATGTGCCGTAAAACAAAACAAACCAAATCAATCTAAACCAAAGAATACATATTCTATTCATACGAATCTATCCTGAAAATGTTGTCGGCATTAAATAACCCATTGAGGTTGATATGCCGTAAAACAAAACAAACCAAATCAATCTAAACCAAAGAATACATATTCTATTCATACGAATCTATCCTAAAAATGTTGTCGGCATTAAATAACCCATTGAGGTTGATATGCCGTAAAACAAAACAAACCAAATCAATCTAAACCAAAGAATACATATTCTATTCATACGAATCTATCCTAAAAATGTTGTCGGCATTAAATAACCCATTGAGGTTGATATGCCGTAAAACAAAATAAACCAAATCAATCTAAACCAAAGAATACATATTCTATTCATACGAATCTATCCTAAAAATGTTGTCGGCATTAAATAACCCATTGAGGTTGATATGCCGTAAAACAAAACAAACCAAATCAATCTAAACCAAAGAATACATATTCTATTCATACGAATCTATCCTAAAAATGTTGTCGGCATTAAATAACCCATTGAGGTTGATATGCCGTAAAACAAAACAAACCAAATCAATCTAAACCAAAGAATACATATTCTATTCATACGAATCTATCCTAAAAATGTTGTCGGCATTAAATAACCCATTGAGGTTGATATGCCGTAAAACAAAATAAACCAAATCAATCTAAACCAAAGAATACATATTCTATTCATACGAATCTATCCTAAAAATGTTGTCGGCATTAAATAACCCATTGAGGTTGATATGCCGTAAAACAAAACAAACCAAATCAATCTAAACCAAAGAATACATATTCTATTCATACGAATCTATCCTAAAAATGTTGTCGGCATTAAATAACCCATTGAGGTTGATATGCCGTAAAACAAAACAAACCAAATCAATCTAAACCAAAGAATACATATTCTATTCATACGAATCTATCCTAAAAATGTTGTCGGCATTAAATAACCCATTGAGGTTGATATGCCGTAAAACAAAACAAACCAAATCAATCTAAACCAAAGAATACATATTCTATTCATACGAATCTATCCTAAAAATCTTGTCGGCATTAAATAACCCATTGAGGTTGATATGCCGTAAAACAAAACAAACCAAATCAATCAATACCAAAGAATACATATTCTATTCATACGAATCTATCCTAAAAATGTTGTCGGCATTAAATAACCCATTGAGGTTTATATGCCGTAAAACAAAACAAACCAAATCAATCTAAACCAAAGAATACATATTCTATTCATACGAATCTATCCTAAAAATGTTGTCGGCATTAAATAACCCATTGAGGTTGATATGCCGTAAAACAAAATAAACCAAATCAATCTAAACCAAAGAATACATATTCTATTCATACGAATCTATCCTAAAAATGTTGTCGGCATTAAATAACCCATTGAGGTTGATATGCCGTAAAACAAAATAAACCAAAGCAATCTAAACCAAAGAATACATATTCTATTCATACGAATCTATCCTAAAAATGTTGTCGGCATTAAATAACCCATTGAGGTTGATATGCCGTAAAACAAAATAAACCAAATCAATCTAAACCAAAGAATACATATTCTATTCATACGAATCTATCCTAAAAATGTTGTCAGCATTAAATAACCCATTGAGGTTGATATGCCGTAAAACAAAACAAACCAAATCAATCTAAACCAAAGAATACATATTCTATTCATACGAATCTATCCTAAAAATGTTGTCGGCATTAAATAACCCATTGAGGTTGATATGCCGTAAAACAAAACAAACCAAATCAATCTAAACCAAAGAATACATATTCTATTCATACGAATCTATCCTAAAAATGTTGTCGGCATTAAATAACCCATTGAGGTTGATATGCCGTAAAACATAACAAACCAAATCAATCTAAACCAAAGAATACATATTCTATTCATACGAATCTATCCTAAAAATGTTGTCGGCATTAAATAACCCATTGAGGTTGATATGCCGTAAAACAAAATAAACCAAATCAATCTAAACCAAAGAATACATATTCTATTCATACGAATCTATCCTAAAAATGTTGTCGGCATTAAATAACCCATTGAGGTTGATATGCCGTAAAACAAAATAAACCAAATCAATCTAAACCAAAGAATACATATTCTATTCATACGAATCTATCCTAAAAATGTTGTCGGCATTAAATAACCCATTGAGGTTGATATGCCGTAAAACAAAATAAACCAAATCAATCTAAACCAAAGAATACATATTCTATTCATACGAATCTATCCTAAAAATGTTGTCGGCATTCAATAACCCATTGAGGTTGATATGCCGTAAAACAAAATAAACCAAATCAATCTAAACCAAAGAATACATATTCTATTCATACGAATCTATCCTAAAAATGTTGTCGGCATTAAATAACCCATTGAGGTTGATATGCCGTAAAACAAAATAAACCAAATCAATCTAAACCAAAGAATACATATTCTATTCATACGAATCTATCCTAAAAATGTTGTCGGCATTAAATAACCCATTGAGGTTGATATGCCGTAAAACAAAATAAACCAAATCAATCTAAACCAAAGAATACATATTCTATTCATACGAATCTATCCTAAAAATGTTGTCGGCATTAAATAACCCATTGAGGTTGATGTGCCGTAAAACAAAACAAACCAAATCAATCTAAACCAAAGAATACATATTCTATTCATACGAATCTATCCTAAAAATGTTGTCGGCATTAAATAACCCATTGAGGTTGATATGCGGTAAAACAAAACAAACCAAATCAATCTAAACCAAAGAATACATATTCTATTCATACGAATCTATCCTAAAAATGTTGTCGGCATTAAATAACCCATTGAGGTTGATATGCCGTAAAACAAAATAAACCAAATCAATCTAAACCAAAGAATACATATTCTATTCATACGAATCTATCCTAAAAATGTTGTCGACATTAAATAACCCATTGAGGTTGATGTGCCGTAAAACAAAACAAACCAAATCAATCTAAACCAAAGAATACATATTCTATTCATACGAATCTATCCTAAAAATGTTGTCGGCATTAAATAACCCATTGAGGTTGATATGCCGTAAAACAAAACAAACCAAATCAATCTAAACCAAAGAATACATATTCTATTCATACGAATCTATCCTAAAAATGTTGTCGGCATTAAATAACCCATTGAGGTTGATATGCCGTAAAACAAAACAAACCAAATCAATCTAAACCAAAGAATACATATTCTATTCATACGAATCTATCCTAAAAATGTTGTCGGCATTAAATAACCCATTGAGGTTGATATGCCGTAAAACAAAATAAACCAAATCAATCTAAACCAAAGAATACATATTCTATTCATACGAATCTATCCTAAAAATGTTGTCGGCATTAAATAACCCATTGAGGTTGATGTGCCGTAAAACAAAACAAACCAAATCAATCTAAACCAAAGAATACATATTCTATTCATACGAATCTATCCTAAAAATGTTGTCGGCATTAAATAACCCATTGAGGTTGATATGCCGTAAAACAAAATAAACCAAATCAATCTAAACCAAAGAATACATATTCTATTCATACGAATCTATCCTAAAAATGTTGTCGGCATTCAATAACCCATTGAGGCTGATATGCCGTAAAACAAAACAAACCAAATCAATCTAAACCAAAGAATACATATTCTATTCATACGAATCTATCCTAAAAATGTTGTCGGCATTCAATAACCCATTGAGGTTGATATGCCGTAAAACAAAACAAACCAAATCAATCTAAACCAAAGAATACATATTCTATTCATACGAATCTATCCTAAAAATGTTGTCGGCATTCAATAACCCATTGAGGTTGATATGCCGTAAAACAAAACAAACCAAATCAATCTAAACCAAAGAATACATATTCTATTCATACGAATCTATCCTAAAAATGTTGTCGGCATTAAATAACCCATTGAGGTTGATATGCCGTAAAACAAAATAAACCAAATCAATCTAAACCAAAGAATACATATTCTATTCATACGAATCTATCCTAAAAATGTTGTCGGCATTCAATAACCCATTGAGGTTGATATGCCGTAAAACAAAATAAACCAAATCAATCTAAACCAAAGAATACATATTCTATTCATACGAATCTATCCTAAAAATGTTGTCGGCATTAAATAACCCATTGAGGTTGATATGCCGTAAAACAAAATAAACCAAATCAATCTAAACCAAAGAATACATATTCTATTCATACGAATCTATCCTAAAAATGTTGTCGGCATTAAATAACCCATTGAGGTTGATATGCCGTAAAACAAAATAAACCAAATCAATCTAAACCAAAGAATACATATTCTATTCATACGAATCTATCCTAAAAATGTTGTCGGCATTAAATAACCCATTGAGGTTGATGTGCCGTAAAACAAAACAAACCAAATCAATCTAAACCAAAGAATACATATTCTATTCATACGAATCTATCCTAAAAATGTTGTCGGCATTAAATAACCCATTGAGGTTGATATGCGGTAAAACAAAACAAACCAAATCAATCTAAACCAAAGAATACATATTCTATTCATACGAATCTATCCTAAAAATGTTGTCGGCATTAAATAACCCATTGAGGTTGATATGCCGTAAAACAAAATAAACCAAATCAATCTAAACCAAAGAATACATATTCTATTCATACGAATCTATCCTAAAAATGTTGTCGACATTAAATAACCCATTGAGGTTGATGTGCCGTAAAACAAAACAAACCAAATCAATCTAAACCAAAGAATACATATTCTATTCATACGAATCTATCCTAAAAATGTTGTCGGCATTAAATAACCCATTGAGGTTGATATGCCGTAAAACAAAACAAACCAAATCAATCTAAACCAAAGAATACATATTCTATTCATACGAATCTATCCTAAAAATGTTGTCGGCATTAAATAACCCATTGAGGTTGATATGCCGTAAAACAAAACAAACCAAATCAATCTAAACCAAAGAATACATATTCTATTCATACGAATCTATCCTAAAAATGTTGTCGGCATTAAATAACCCATTGAGGTTGATATGCCGTAAAACAAAATAAACCAAATCAATCTAAACCAAAGAATACATATTCTATTCATACGAATCTATCCTAAAAATGTTGTCGGCATTAAATAACCCATTGAGGTTGATGTGCCGTAAAACAAAACAAACCAAATCAATCTAAACCAAAGAATACATATTCTATTCATACGAATCTATCCTAAAAATGTTGTCGGCATTAAATAACCCATTGAGGTTGATATGCCGTAAAACAAAATAAACCAAATCAATCTAAACCAAAGAATACATATTCTATTCATACGAATCTATCCTAAAAATGTTGTCGGCATTCAATAACCCATTGAGGTTGATATGCCGTAAAACAAAACAAACCAAATCAATCTAAACCAAAGAATACATATTCTATTCATACGAATCTATCCTAAAAATGTTGTCGGCATTCAATAACCCATTGAGGTTGATATGCCGTAAAACAAAACAAACCAAATCAATCTAAACCAAAGAATACATATTCTATTCATACGAATCTATCCTAAAAATGTTGTCGGCATTCAATAACCCATTGAGGTTGATATGCCGTAAAACAAAACAAACCAAATCAATCTAAACCAAAGAATACATATTCTATTCATACGAATCTATCCTAAAAATGTTGTCGGCATTAAATAACCCATTGAGGTTGATATGCCGTAAAACAAAATAAACCAAATCAATCTAAACCAAAGAATACATATTCTATTCATACGAATCTATCCTAAAAATGTTGTCGGCATTAAATAACCCATTGAGGTTGATGTGCCGTAAAACAAAACAAACCAAATCAATCTAAACCAAAGAATACATATTCTATTCATACGAATCTATCCTAAAAATGTTGTCGGCATTAAATAACCCATTGAGGTTGATATGCCGTAAAACAAAACAAACCAAATCAATCTAAACCAAAGAATACATATTCTATTCATACGAATCTATCCTAAAAATGTTGTCGGCATTAAATAACCCATTGAGGTTGATATGCCGTAAAACAAAATAAACCAAATCAATCTAAACCAAAGAATACATATTCTATTCATACGAATCTATCCTAAAAATGTTGTCGGCATTAAATAACCCATTGAGGTTGATATGCCGTAAAACAAAACAAACCAAACCACTATGAAAAAACTAAAGTAATATCATTTAAAAATAACATTCTTAATATCTAAAAACTAGCAGCATGGCCCGGCGTTGCCCGTGTTTGATTCAAAAATTCGTACGACTTATGCAGCAATCGCATCACTTGACTTAAAATAGTTTTGCCTTTAAAGGAGTGCCCTTTGCCGTGCTGATGTTGCTACATGCCTTACTTCCTGCCTATCTCACACTGCGAATTTTTTCTTAGCTCTATACTAAACATTAAATCTGTTACGAAAATGAACTAAACAAAATGAACACAAAACGATCAGCTTTAAAAAAAAAAGGACTCTTAACTGGAAAAACCGAATGAAAAAAGAATGTTAACAACAAATACTTTTTTACAGCAACCAAGTTCTGCGGAATTAGAATCAACGTTGAGTTTAAGCAAGCGAATGAGCCAATTGGAGTAAAGTGCTATGCAGATTTAAATTTTTCCCACTTGTGACGAATGCAGCTATCGATTTTTTTGCATGCTAGCATGCTAGCTAACATTCGTGTCAGTCAGCTGTTGGCTCTTACGCTGGCCAATAGAATCTTCCTGCCTATTCGTGGCAGCCAGCCAGAGGCTCTCCCTCTGGCCAATACAAAATGTCCGCAAACTACATGAAAACTGTCGTAGAAGCATGAAAAAGTCGATTATTTCTACTATCGATGGGAGTTGGGAAATGCAAAGTCGGTCTTGGCCTTCCCGCTAACGTGCATGTAAATTTTGGTGCAAATCCGTCGAAAATTGCGGTCGTGCATTCGTTACACACATACGCACACACACACACAAACATCCTGCCTTTTATAGATAGAGATACTGTCTGTCTTTAAATAAGCTGCAAAAAAAATGAAACGATCAATCAATGAACAATTTTTTTCCGGTCAACCACGATCTTCAACAATTTAAATGCCACATTAAAAATCTGTCTCTTTTAATTCTGTTCATTTATTTCCCTTTGTATTCAATGTTGTTTTCTTACTGCATTTCACTTTCAGTGTTGCCTTTGCGTCTTAGTGGCTTTATTGTCTTGGGGTAAAATTATTAAAAAAATCTGTAATTAATGATTAATTTAATTTCTATTAGCAGAATTTGATCTATTACTAGACGACGGCGAATTATTCAAGATTTCTGGATATTTACCTTGGAAGAAAGTATTCAACATTTCTCATCGTTCTCTCTCGACAAAGTATTCTTGGATATGAATATACCAGATTATATAAAATAGTGCAATGGTACTGTTCTTCCTTCTGCCCGCGTACATTTCACACTCGAACATTTTGTTAGCACCTGCTACGTGCAATTATTCGAGTAGATTAATACTGTATTCATTTCATATATCCTACTCGTGGTGGAAGGAGTTCAACAGATATCAAGTATTTGTTTAAAGGCTGTTAACGATTTAAGGTTTGCTGTCGGAAATACTTCTTGTGATTTATTTATGTGTTCTGTTGATTTCTTTGCATTTTTGTAAGGTAAAACTTTTATGCATCGCTTCAGTTTGGGTCAGTTTTGACAATTCGATTTGCGAATTGTTCTAACAGAGAAAATATCGAAATATGGAAGAAAAAACAGATTGAAATCTGTGCCAGGAAGCACAACGGTTCAAATAGTGTGTTAAGAATACCAGAAGTTTGGATATAAATCCAAATAATTCATTGACATATACAGCCACACAGACGAGTACTGTTGAATAATAGGCCGCCAAAAATGATTACAGTTTAGCAGGGAAGCTTTTACTCGTATTCATGAGATGTTGCACCTTCCAGTTTCATTTATTCCAGTTTTACGTAACTGCCGTGACAAAAACATTTTCATTCTCGGGAAGATTACAAATGGCATTTTAAACAATTTTTGCTGGGAATGATAAAATATTTCGAGAATTTAAATATACAATTCGCCCCTAACGTTTGTATTGTGCATGAAATTCTGCGTTGAGCTAACGGCGAAGAAGAAATATATTTATTAGTAGTATACATTTTAGCTATTTTATTATACATCGATCAGTGTTGGATTACAACCACTGCTCACGAGAGATACAGAGACAAAGTGAGAGAGATAAATGAAGTTGTCTGAGACAAAATGCTTAAACTATCACAACACACACACACATATATATATATATATATATATATATATATATATATATATATATATATATATATATAAAGAAATATAGTCTTAAGGTGTGCTATATTTATGGAATAAAGTGCTCAATATCAGAGATAGAGCGTGTGTAAATATAAAAGTGAACATAGAAGTCAACACTTAGAGGCGACAGTCTGTTTCATGCTATATGCAATCGTCAACCCACGTGTGCACACGTGGCTTGACGATTGCATATAGCATGAAACAGACTGTCGCCTCTAAGTGTTGACTTCTATGTTCACTTTTATATTTATATATATATATATATATATATCAAGTATGTGGTGCAGTTCAATTTACATTACATGACTCATTCATACAAAAAACAGATATAGAAGTTAATATAAATGGCGAGAATCCATCTTCGCAAAGAAATTTAATAAATTACATTAACCCCGAACCTGTAGATGATACCTGTTTATAAATTCCAGTTGCATAAGGTCTTTTTTTTATTTTTATACAGGCTTTCATCTGTGCATACAGATACCATCAGATATGGAAATAGATTTGTTTTTTTACATCCCGGTAATAACAGGACAACGAAAGAATAGATGTAATCCAAAATATGTTTTTAGAAATATGTTATTGTTAATTGTAAGAAATTTTTGGAGCGTGCGGTCGCAACGCTGAGGTTGAATTTTTAAATTTTAAAATTGTGCGTTTTTGTACTAATATGGTAATTGGAGAATTCTTTTGTACTGGTAGGTTTTTCAGTCAATGTGGCATGAACTAAATTTATATCATTATACCATTTATATCATTAACTTCTATATCTGTTTTTTGTATGAATGATTCATATAATATATATATATATATATATATATATAGAGAGAGAGAGAGAGAGAGAGAAAGAGAGAGATAAATTTGGCTGAAATAAGGCAAATGATGGGACAAAATGCTAAATAATCTCACCGTATTTTCTCACTCTCCTTATATATATATATATATATATATATATATATATATATATATATATATATATATATATCATGGACGCCATACAGGTACCATATACGCCAGCTGTCTGCGTGCCATCTGTGGAGTTAGCCTTCAAGACAGGACATCCAACGTAGACCTGTTTAACAAGTGCACAGCCAGTTAGATCAGGGCTCTCTCTCTCTATATATATATATGTATATTTATATATATGTGTGTGTGTGTGTGTGTGTGTGTATGTGTGTGGTAAATATCTCACTAAATTTAATATTGGAAAGAAATATATTGTCTTTAGTTTTTATAATGAATAAATCGAAAGACCTTTTTTGTCTATTCAGTATAAAAGTAATCACATTAGCGGCTGCAGTATTGGTTTCTATATCTCATGTACAATTGATTTTATATATAGATTGTACAGAAGACACTCTCTTCTTATTGAAAAGCTCTTCCTCATTACAATATAATACGAATTATTAAAACTCAGCACCTAAAACACTTCATCGGAAAAAAATGTAATTTTTATAGTACACAGTAAGTAATGAATTTTCTTGCAATACGCTATATTTATTCTACTATTTTCAGATGTTTAAGTTCGCCATAAACACTGCCATCATATGCAGACAGTGACGGTGATTAAAAGATGAGCGATATCATTCAGAAATTAAAAAAGGCATCGTCTACATTTTCCTGGTTGACTATATATTTTTTAGCAAAAAATGCAATTTAATCATATCCACCGCCCGCCAAAAAAAAATAAACGAAATAGACAGAATAAGGACCCGATATTATTTTCTTCTCATTCTTCTACATGCTGTATTCCTTTATGATATAAGCGATCATGGCTCTCCACAAATTTCTACGTCGTGTTTCTCGTAGCAGTTTTTCTCCTTTTGTTACCGCCATTCCGCCATCTCTTCACACAAGATCATCACGTAAGTGGCTTGCTGCCTTCCGCATTCTCCCTTGCTCTCAATATGCCGCGTGAGGGTAAAGTTTTGAAAATCCACCTTCCTAATTGTGTCAAATTCCAGCTTTACTTTCCACATTTTGAGTATAATTATTCTTTGTTGCCATTTTCTTGAAGACTTCCTTGTTCCTTACTCGTTCCGTCCATGGAATTTTCAGTATCGTTCTGTAAACCCACATTTCTTCGGCCTCTAGTTTTTCCTCATCCTTGGGGAAATTATCCAACACTCACTGAAAGGTCGGATACCACATAACAATTCAGCACTATTTTCTTTGTTTCTAACGATTTTTTCTGTTTCTCAAAAGCTTGCTTAGTATTTGGAACGCCTCTTTTGCTAGTTCAATGCTTGTTCGGATCTCGCCTTTTCCATCTTCTGTTAAAACTTTTTTTAGATATTTAAATTGATGTTTAGATCTCCAATTCGGAAATCGCATCTCGAACTTTTTTTCTTGTGGCTGTCCATATTTTTTTTTGTTTTTGTTTTCTTGCAGCTGATGTTTAGTCCTTTTTTTTATCGCTTTCTTCTACCACTATATCTAGAAGGTCCTGTAGTTTCCTTTCCGAATCGGCCATTCAACACAGTGTGATCTGCTTATCTTTTATTGTCAAGTTTACGCCCACCGATGATAAATCATAGTAGGGTATCCAGTTACTTTAGGATATTGCTGTTGTGGAGGTTGAATAAATCTGGAGAGAATATGCATCTTTTTATTATGCTCCTTTCTAATTATGTATTGTGAGACCGGAAACTACCTACACAATAGACTCTTCCAGGCCTATATTAAGTAGGCGACATAGCACTCTATAGAGAGAGTGATAGAGACTGACACAGAGAGTCTAGTACGACTACCAGTATTGGACACTAACATATAGTAAGCTCCGCTTACACTATCTCTGTAACCTGTTGTTAATATATCTTCCTTACTTCTAATCCGTGTTCCGTGTTTTACTTCTGTGGGCCCAACTTTGGCACCCACATCAGTGGCGACGAAGGGTTCTAGAAACGCACTCACGGCAAAACCTAAATACCTTACCAATCCCACATCTGGGTCGACGAAGAATTCTAGAAACGTCGAAAATCCGCAATACCTTGCCAGTCCCACAACAGTGGCGACAGAGAAGATTCGAGAATTTCATTCTCACCGTATCAATAGCGACAGTACTCAAAAAATAAACAAACTCTACGCGTTCCCACAGCAGTGTTGAACGTGAAATTAAGCTGGTATTAATACATTAGCGATTTAAAAGCTAAACACCCAGCGTCTATATATATTCCAATACCAAACGCCATTGACAAACTAGCGATTCGACATCTACGGAATATTAAAGTCTGTCCAATACGAGAATTAAAAAAAAACCGACAACACAAGATCAAGTACTACCATTATACTCAAGTTTTCGGAAAAACTATCGAAAATTTTTTTATGTAACTGAGTTGAACTCGGGCATAAAAGTATTCTCCCCTCAAATTCACTGAGGTGAGTTTTTTTTGTACCTTTCTTAAAAAAAAAAATACATAAGTGTGGTGTAAAATTATTCAATTACGTTAAAATTAACGGAACCACATAATTAGTTTAGTTTAACTATTGTCTGTCCATATTTTTTTTCTGTAAAAGAAAAAAAAAGGAACAAAAATCTATCAAGATTTTTTTTGTCTACCTCCTCTTAGTACACGTGTTTCAAAGCAACGAAAAAGCGCTGTCATTTTTAAATATGGACGATTTGCAAAAAGTAGTTGCCCAAATGTTAAAACTAAATTTGGACCAGCAACAAAAATCAGAAGAAAGACAACAACTATTTTTGGATTTACATAAACAGCAAATGGAATTCCAAAAAATTACGCTTCAGAATGCTGAACTACAACAGAAACAACTTAAAGAATTACTTGTAAATGCATTAAAAGGCTCAAACTCTGAAAAAAATACAATATTCTCCCAGAGTATAATTTACAATTCAATGGCAATCTTTGAATATGTACCAGAGGAAGACAAAACGTTCCAGGCTTTTTACAGGCGCTACGAAGATATTTTCAACGTAGACTGTGAACAATGGCCCAGTAAAAAAAAAGTACGTCTACTATTGAGAAAACTGGGAACTACAGAACATATTAGTTTCGTAGACTTCATACTACCCAAGTAAACGACTGACTTGGATTTTTCAGAGACGATTAATCTCCTATCGGAATTATTCGGGCCTAACACAACCTTGTTCCACAAACGTTGGAAATGCCTGAACACAGTCAAAGACAACCAGCAAGATTTTCTAACGTTTGCAGCATCGGTGAACAAGCTATGTAATGATTTTAAACTCGCCGAACTGACTGCCGATGATTTTAAGTGCTTAGTTTTCGCACAAGGTCTAGTATCTACCGAAGTCAGACGACAGGTACTGACTAAGCTTGAGAACGAACAAGGATTGACTCTCCAAAAACTGGCAGAGGACTGTCAAAGAGTAATATCTGTAAAGCGTGACTCAAACGCTATCGAGGAATCAGTTGTGACTCAGATTAATAAAATCAGAAGTAAGTCTACCTCCTATTCGCCTCAAAAAGACAAAGGGCAAATCTCATGTCCTAAATTACGCAGTAACCAAAACCCAAATAGGTTAAAGAAACCGCCCAGACCATGTTACCATTGTGGTAAATGGTATTGGATGAAATTCTGTCCAGTTAAGAACAAAAAATATTGCAAAAATTGCAATACAAGTGGGCATACGCCAACAGAACGAGAAAACCCCAAAATAAAATTAGGCAAGCTCAATCTGACAATATTGTTGATAGGAATTTAAGAAAATATGTAACAGTGGATATTTTCAATAAGTCCATTAAATTCCAGCTTGACTCGGGTTCTGATATTTCAACCATTAACTAGCGTACTTGGCGAAAATTGAACAAGCCGACCTTATTAAAAACGGATAAAACAGCAAAATCCGTAACTAAATGTCCGTTTTATTCGAAGATTCCCTGGATTGGGGATAAGGGCCAAAACTTAATTAAGCAGGATAGCAAGTCGGTTTCTGGTTGTTTTCCATCTGTTGCTTTACGTTGCATTTTTCGAACTAGGTCTGCGTTTCCGTCGTTTCGCAAGGATGTATTGCCCTACATCAAATTGAGTAATTTAGTATATGAGTTTAATTGCCAGTGTGCTGCTGGTTATGTAGGGCGTACAACCTTGCATTTGGAAACTAGAATCAATCAGCATGTACCTTCCAAAATACGACTTGGTAAGATAGATAAAATGTGTTATCTCCACCCCATAAATATGGGATCGGCTATTGATCAACACTTAGTTGAGAATATAGACTGTGCCAAGTCGTATACAAAAGAGTGATTTAAAACCATTCATACGGCTGGTTCCAACAATCATTTGAAGATTTTGGAATCAGTCTGTATAGAATTAAAGAAACACCGACAGAAAGAAATTGTAAAGTCCCTTAATCTGTTGGGGGGTATTTTATTTTAACTGTCCCTATTTATTTACACGTTATTTCCCCTCCCCTCGTTATAAGTATATACACTCGTATGTTATTTTAGCATGTTTCCCCCTTTTTTTGCTCTTCATTTTCGTTACTGTTCTTTTCGTTAATTAATGACCCAACGATTGTCTCCTGATGAGATGTTGGTTGAAAGGGCCTTAGAGACTAATAAAATTAAAATTAATAAATTCCTAGTTTTTAACTAAGCATTTGTTTATATATATATATATATATATATATATGTGTGTGTGTGTGTGTGTGTGTGTGTGTGTGTGTGT
>OZ010573.1:89821162-90051162 GCA_963932145.1 Acanthosepion lycidas | reverse complement strand
TGGCTAGCCACCCTGAGAGATTGGTATCCTCGAATACGAGTGGCCAACTATATATATATATATATATATATATATATATATATATATATATATATATACCTTTCTTTCTCATGCGATTATTTTCCTTGACAATGGTTTTAGTTTTTCTCACTATTGATTTTTACGTAAGTAAATGCCAATTCTGCTGTTCAGCGCTAACATAACAATAAGACAAGAAAGTTAAACTGTCCGAACTGTTCTACTCTTTACGTCGTAAAGATTGACACTAAGGTTATATTTCAGGAGGAAAAAAGAACAGTCGACTTTCGAGAAGCATGCTTGCAATCTGTTTTTATCAAGAATATTTTAAGTGATTCTCGTAAAAAATACTAATGAATACCACATGGTTGCTGCAATGTACGTTTACTTTCAGTCATCAATTTAGGAAAATAGCAAAGATAGATAGATAGATAGATAGATAGATAGATAGATAGATGTAATTTCGCTACCTCTATTTCTTCAATTTGTTTATGCTTTCTTGAGAATTCTCTCCAACGGGTTTCAACTCTTTTGTATAATTTGGCAAGTGCTTTCTTTTTTTTATTTTCTTTTTATCTTTCTTTCGTTCGTCTACAGATGCTCACGCTAATACATTATTGCATGCTGCACATTGATATCTGCTTATAGGCAAGTATGCTTTAATATGATGCGTTGATCAGCCTGCAGCGACATCAACTTACATATAAGTGTATAGTCATGCATTTTTCAAAGAGATACGATATTTATACATATCTACTGTTTATTTCATTTTTGGCATATTCAGCTTTGGTGTGCCATTTTACTAGAATAAATACGTATATTAAAATATTATGTTCGTTTTTTTTTATGTATTTTGTTGATACATATATCTATGTGCAAAAATATTGTTAATACTAAAAACTTTTAATCTTTCTCAAAAAGTGTGTAGCGTTGACCAAACTCTCAGACCAAACACTAGGTTCCTTTTCATGGTGAATCTTCTTCCAGTCAACGCGTGTGGCTTAAAATTAACTCTTTGGCTAGATGGTTACCAACGAAATAAAACCATGATCCGATTGTAGCAGAAAGCAAATTTTATACTGGTTTTAATCTACTGCTGTAGACGAGCGAAGCAAAGATTGAATGCAGTGAGGGGAGATGAACAATCTAACGGGTGCGTCTTTTTATTTTCGCGTGAGACGGCCTCTAGTCCGCTCTCTGTGGGTGTCCCTCTCTCTCTTTCTGTGTGTGTGTGTGTGTTTGTTGTCGGCTGTTAGTGACCACTCTCTTACAGAACATCGTTCTTTTGCCTTGCCATCTGTGTCTAAAAATGTGATTTATCATTCTGGTTGCATCCAGAAACCATTTTTGTCAGGATGGTTTGCCATAGTCCTTGTGAGATCCACTTCACTTAGTTGATAATCAACAGCACAATAAACGCCTGATATAATTTTTGCCACATTTTTCAGCTATTTCCATTTAACAAAAGATCGGCTGATACTAATATCACTACAGGTGAATGTTGTCCAAATTTTAAGGATACTTGATATTTGGAGGCCAGTACTCTTTTAGAAATAGTGAAAATTATGTGTTATTATACCTATTTTCACTTTGTGTGTAGTGGGGGATGTTTATAGAGGGTGTCCCAAAAATTTGAACACATTTTGAAGCTTTCTCAAGAAATAATTCTAGCAACTAAAATCTAATATCAAATTTAAATAATGCATATGAAGATATCTTATTTATGTGCTGTGAACCCTCAGGATGTAGGAAATCATGGCTCTCCACAACTTCCTACTCCTTGTAGCTCTTAATAAATTTTGTGTTTTATTTATTTCTCTGCAACCCTATTCCGCCATTCATTTACTCAAATTGTTAAGCATTGTATTCCTTGTCCCTCCTGCCTTCACTTTGTCCTGTGAGTATCAAGTTTTCCAAGCCCTCTTTCTTCATCATATGAAGACGGTATTTATTATAAATGTATGCTCTTAAATTTTTTTCATCAGATTTTTAAAGTGATGTCCATTATAACCCCAAAATTTCTTATGCAATGGAATCACAAGCGGTATTTCGATAAGAATTTCTGTGAAAAATTTCCATCACTCTTTTTTGCTTCATACGTCTTGATGATATCCGTGGTCTTCCGGGACGGTTCTTGTGCACATCATATACAGTACCACCACCTTCAAACTTATCCCAAATTCATGAGATTGTAAGCCACGTGTGCGGATCAGAATGAAACTCTCTTCGATGGTGCCTTTGAACTTCGAATGTCTTTTTCATACTTCCAGTAGCATTATGAAAATGATGTTTCGTTGTTCAAAGCCAAGCCTGGATGACATTAGGAATACAAACGTATAAATCTGAAAAGAAAACAAGTTGACTTGAGCCATCCACTGTTTCAAGTATGTATATAAGCAGGTACATGTTGCGTAATCTGCGTCTCCAACCACTGATTAGTTTGTTCTATGTACACCGCTTAACATCGGCATTTGAATTTGTATTCAACTAAACTTTACTAAGCAATCCTCACTGAAGGAACAGAACGGGGATTTTGTTTGGAAAACAGTACACAACTTAACAGCATTGTAGCATGAAAAAATACAAGTTGCAATTCTGTCAGATAGCAGTTAACACTTCCTGCCAAGCCAAGGCAACTTGAAATAAATAGGGCACCGACTATGTCCCAAACCGCTGGATCTTTAAAGCGTCTGATTTTACAATGTATAGCGCATTATATTGGTAGGATATCCATTGTTTTCAAAAACTTTTTGGATACTAACAAGTTATAATTTTCATTTCAATGAATAATTATATCTTCGGTTCAAGTATTGATTTAATGTATATTGTAACAGAGATTTGCATGTTATGTCATATTTTTTTCACCGGTACGACAATATTTTACGCAACATTATAAGCATTTTTGTATTGGTGTATGTAAAATAGCCATTTTCGGAAATCGGGTTAACGATCTTGACACTTTAACCAATTGCTGGACGCCTCTTGCAGATTTCCAGAACATTCGTCGACAATAAATAAAATCTATAACATTTCGCTGACGTCAAATAACAATTAGAAATCTTGTTTGGCGATAAATTATAATTATACATGGATCGGACTACATTAAAATCATATTTATGGATTAAATTTCCGAAAATATTTAAGTAAAATCGATCAACATATCTAATTTTTCAATAGATTGATTTTCTGAACAGGATGTAAATTTTACAAAACACCTGACAATAAATACACCTTCATTCTGTCAATCTCTCTTTCTCTCTGTTGGTATCAGTCTTTCTAACTTTGCGCCTAACTCTCTGTGTCTCTCTCAATTTATTTTGTCATTATCTCAATGACACTGTATTGATTTTTTTATTTCATTTTCTCTCCATTCCCTTCCTTTTCTGTCTGCTGGTATCTTTCTTTAACTTTATATATTTGCACGTCTTTTTCTCACTCACTCACTCACTCACTCACTCACTCACTCACTTCCTCCCTCTATCTATCTATCTATCTATCTATCTATCTATCACTTTCTGTAATTAATTTTCTTTCTCTTAGCTTTTTTGTTTATAGCACACTCTCTCTCTCTCTCTCTCACACACACACACACACACACACACTCTCTCTCTCACGCACACACACACACTCTTTTTCCCTCTTTCCCTCTCTCTGTCTCTCTCTATATATATATATATATATATATATATATATTTCTGTAATTCATTTTCTTTCTCTTATCTTTTTTGTTTACCTATCACTCGCCACCTCTCTCTCTCTTTCTATATATATATATATATATATATATATATATATATATATATATATATATATGTCTTCCTTTATTTCATTATCTCTTTATCTCTCTCTTTTTCATTTATTCATTATCCCTGTCTAATGATCTTTCTTACTTTTTCTACTGTCACGTCTATCTCACTTCCTCAATATCTTCTCTCTCTCTCTCTCTCTCCCTCCCTCACTCACTCACTCACTCAGACAAAAGATTTATTCTTCTTCATCAAATAATATTTACTTTATAGTTTCTTAGGTGCGTCTATTTTTTTAACTCATTTCATTTAACAATTGATTTAAATTAAACTCGCACATGCATACAAAGAAGAAGATAAAAGAAACCAAAATACTTCATGTAGATTTGGGATTATACAGTTGGCAAGAATGATGGCCCTAATTGGTTCCATTTCTTGTCAGCTGGGGAATGAAAAGAGTGATGATAATAATAGTTAATTACATAAGAACACTTAAACTTGTGCCGTTCCCTTCCTGTTGATATTCTTTCAATTTCTGTTATTTATATTTTCTTTTCTTTTTCCTTCAAATACCGAACGATTTCAAATAATTCGATTTCTCTTTAGAAAATAAATAAATGTTTCTTCCAAAGCCAACAGATATTTTTTTTTTTTTTTTTTTTTTAGAAAATTGTTGTATTTTTCTTTTATTTTTGCTTCATTCTTTTGTTATTTTTATCTTTATCAAATTATTATAATTAAGTTGCTATTTAAATTCAAGCCCCATGTCTGTGGTAGAGCTTCGGAGTCAGCATGAAAAGGACTTGCTTTCAGGTCCTTTTTGTCGAAACAAGACTGGCTTCAAATCTAAGTAAATTCTCATTCTGTCAGTTATACATGATTTTGCCTTATGCAATATCATGAAATTACATTGTGTTTTACATTGAGAACGACTATCTGAAAACGAGTTATGCAAGATCTTGTATTATGCAAGATGATGAAATGGTATGGCGTTTTACATTGACAAGGACTATTTGAAAACGACAGTTCTACATAATTTTGCCTTATAGCAAGATCCTGTAATGACATGGCGTTTTAAATTGAAAACGACTATTTATAAGCGGCAGTTATATATGATTTTGCCTTACATAAGTTCATGAAATGATATGAATATTTAATATTTTTATCGTCATTAGAATTAATTTAGAATTGGAGAATTTGTTTTGTTTTTTTGTTGTTTTTTTATTGTAAACGGCATTTCTTAATACCTTACGACTTTGCATATATTAATGAGCAGATGCAAGAGTGAAGTGATAGAATGTGTGAGCGGTTTGGGATTTTGACTGTGGGCATTCATTTTCGCTCACACATATTCTCTTGAGAAATATTCTTCTCTATGACTGCTATAATAACTCTGGATGACAGAAGGAAAGTCAACATTCGCCCACAAATGCCTTAGCTGCTCATGCAAGTGTAGAGAAAAAAATGTTACTTGTATAGGAATATAGATTGGTCTTATTCATTTAATTAACGTGTCCCTTCAGGACGTACGCAATGATTGCACTCCACAATTTCCTGCTCCTTGTAGCCCTTAGTAAAGTTTGTCTTTATGCTATAGCTCCTTATCCATGTTCTGCCAACCATTTACCCAAGCTCGTTAAGTAGATTATGAGCTGTTTACCTCTGTTCCTCTTGCCATCAATATGTCATCTGAGTGTAAATTGTTACAAACCTTCTTTCCTCGAAATCTACCCTAGAAATTTCATCTGTCTCTTTCTTATGCTATGTATAAATGTCATTTTCGTTTTTATTTTCTCTAAAACTTCGTCAATGCTCACGTGTTCACTCCATAGTATTTTCAACATCCTTCTCTAGAATCAGAATTCAAGAGTATTCTCCATCTGCGAGAAGATGGCTAACATTCGCTTCCATATAGGAGGACCGTTATTACGTAACAGTTCAATGCTCTTTGTTTCCAGCAGTCTGTCAGTTATGTGCCATGCATGATACACGCTTCAGCAATCATGTATCTTTCGATACATCACTGACGAGGCAATTTTTTTCCCGCAGTAGGTTGCCATTTCTTTCTGCGGTAGACCAGTTGCCATCCAAGTCTACATAACCCGGTTTGCCTTACTATTTAACCATAAGGATGAAAAAGAGGGTTCATAGCTTTCCAAGGGGTATTAGCACGTAAATGAATGCAATAGATTCGACAGGAATTCGAACTCGGCTATCCGATTCCTCAATCCTAGCCGCTATCCATTACTCCACCAATAATGTTTCTTAGTATTTGACTTAACTTTTGAAACGCTTATTTACCTGTTGTGCTTTCGGATTTCCGTGTTGATTTTTTCCTCTGTTAAAACGTTTCCTATATAGTTAAATTTTTGCCCTAGATTAATTCTCGTATCACCAATTTCTAATTTGCATGTTTCCGACAACCATACATTCTGTCTTTTTACCGCTGATGCCCAGTCCTTTATTCTCGCGTTTCTCTACTAGCTTCTGTAAGAGTTCCTATAGTTTACTTTTTTGTGCCTGCTATCAATACTGTGTCATCTGCATATCTATATTTGCTACGGTTGAGGCCACCAATAATGAACCTTGTTAGAACTTCTAATTCTTTCGGGATTACTTCACTGTAAATGTTGAATAAGTCCGATGAGAAGACACATTACGCCTCTTTTTATACTGGAGTATTTAGTAAATTCATTTTCTATCTGCATACAAGACGGTTCTCTGCCATTATACGTTCTGGATTATTCTAATATGCTTCTCAAATAAATCAGTTCTAACAGTCCTTTTGTACGTATTATTATGTAGGAATAAAGTGTCGCTGCCGACACTTGCGTTCGAACATAGATCGCCAGTGAACAATCACAGGCGATCTCATTATTGAACTAAGTAGAACACGTGACCATAGAGGAAACGTATATATAGAGAAAGCCGCGTGACGTCTTAGATGTGTTCGTTATTCTTATTCTATCACCCCCTATACTATACGGATCTCCATTTCTTCTCGATACTATTCTCTACGCTATTCACTATACTAAATACTATTAGTGCGAGTATTATTCTAAGACGTCTGACACTAGTATTGTTCAACGGCGTATTATAAGTGTTATCTGCGATTACAAAGTCCCTACTACGTTAGCATTGACGAAGTATAAAGCAAGTGGACGTTATCGTAGATAAAGTGGCAGCAAAGGATCGTTTTAACGACACAACACGTATTTTATCAAACGCTTTTACATAATCTATAAAACACAGCTAGATATCGTTCTGCATTTGTATTGCTCTTTCTGATGTCATTCTGAGCATGAATATCGCATTCTTGCAGTCTTTTTTAACGAAGCCGCACTGTTCTTGTCCTATTCCCTCTCTAATTCTCCTGCTCGATCTATTAATTTGGATTATAAGCTTTGTTATTATTGCGAGACCGTAACATACCTACAACATGGACTCTTCCAGGACTATATAAAGTATGCGACATAACACTTTAGGAGAGAAGAAGAAGAGGAGGAGAAAGAGTATTCTAATACCGTAGTATCAGCCGCGTACGACTACCAATATTGGACACTAGCACATAGTAAGCCCCGCTTACACTTACACTATCTTTGTAACCTTTTGGTTTAATATATCTTTCTTACATCTAATCCGTGTTCCGTGTTTTCCTTCCGTGGTCCCGACTTTGGGCCCACATCAGTTATGTGGTTCATTAAGCTGATTTTCCGATGGAGTTCGCATTCATTTGCCGCATTCTTCTTAGACAAGGCTATGAAAATAGATCTACTGAGGTGTTACCATATAACATCATTGTGGTAAACTTCATTTATTATGATTGTAATTTTGTCAATACCGAAAACATTTAAAGCTGACAGCATCTCTAGTACAATTCTATATAGCCCTTCTCATTTTTTTAATTAATCCAGTGCTGACTTCGTTTCAGACTTTATAACATTTCTGATCATTCGATATTTTTGTGTCTTGCAGGTTGTCCTCTCTCAATGTGGAAGAGTTCTTCGATAAATTTTCTTCCATCTTTGAAGTATTTTTATTTCTCTTTATTATTGCTCCGTCTGATTTTTTTTACATCCTTCTTGGTTCTGTTATTCTTCTACGCAGGGCCTGCTTGATCTGTAATACCCATCTTTCTATTTGTGCGCACTTGGCGTTGAGCCATTCTTCTTTTGATTGTCTGTGCAAGATCTTAATTTTTTTCGTGCAATGTTCTAGATTCTGCGCCATATCTTGGCATTGTTTGCTGTCTCTTCTTTATGCCAAGTATTTCATCTGCCATCCATTCCTTTTTCCTTGTCTAGTTTTCTTTGGGATGATCTCGTTTTCTGATGTTACCCAATCTTCTTTTAATGTGTTCCACTTGGAATTTCCGTTCTTCTTTAGTTTATAGTCTGTCGTATTGTAATCTGGGTGTCGCCTTGACCTTCTACAATTTATGTAGTTTCACTCTATGTTTATCTGATATATCTTAATGGAAATCATAAAAACGGATTTTTTTTTTTACAGAACGAATATTTAATTTTCCAGTTCACAAATTATTTTAATTCAGCAGAGAATATTAAACAAATAGATCTAACATTTGAAAATGACTATTTCATATAAAAATCAGTTCTTACTACGCGTTAAATCAAACATTCAGATTATAGTCTGTGTCAGTTTAAACATTCAGATGATACGGAGTGTCAGTTCAAATGTTCAGATGAAACGACGTGTCAGATCAAACATTCAGATGATACGTCGTGCCAGGTCAAACATTCAGATGATACGGTGTGTCAGATCAAACATTCTGATGATACTATGTGTTAAATCAAAATTTTGCTAATACTATGTGTCGGGCAGCGAATTTATTGAAGAACTCTACTATGTATGAAGAAAGCGTACTCGCAAGGAGGATTATTAAGTGTCCCCTTGTTTGATGATAAGAATTATCAGTTTTTTTTCTCTAATATCATGTTGTTTTATCATTATTCTAGGAGGAAATGTCTCGCATTGCACATTAGCAGTCACGTAACTAAGAACTAATTAGTTTTCATAAATTGCATAGACGAAAATTTGAATTCACAACTATATATATATATATATATATATATATATATATATATATGTATATATATATGTATATATTAATGTTTGCATAATACGGAGTAACATAATCTGATAAATTAACTGAATTATTATAAATCTACGATTTTTTTTAAATCAAAATTGTCGGATGAATTAAAGAAATGCTAAATGACGTAAATGCGGAAAGTCACAATTTAGACTGAAAACTGCAGATAAACAAATGCCATGTTCAACTGTAAACTGCCAAAAAATCATAATAGATGAAGAACTGGAACAAATACAACATTAAATACACTTAGAACAGATGATAACATTACCGAAACTGTAGCAAAATGAAATAAAACTATGTATTGAAAAGTATTTAATAAAAAATATTATAATACTCAGACAGTACTTAACATACCACCAAATCTTATTAGAAAACAAAATAAGGGTCAAGTGAAAATATATAAAAATATTAAGTCTTTTTTTATTTAAGCAGTAAAATTAATTAGGCAAAAAATGGCATAAAATTTTCCTAAATCAAGAAAAGACTAGAATGTACTGGAATATGCCCAGGATTATGTCTAGAAAACCGGAAGTCAAAATGGGTACAATCGAAAGAAAAGAGGAAAAAGAGAGAAAAGGTTAAGGATTTAATTTAAAGTGAAGAAGACGACGAAAAGGACAAATAGCCACCATATTCAACACGTAGGCACATACGCGCAGACCGGTTCATGTGCGCGAACGGAGACAAACACATGCGCGCGAGCGCACGCACGCACGCACTGATACAAGATCTTGAACCAACGAAAACTGCATATAAAAAAGAAAAATCGAAAAATATAAGTAGTCAATTGCTGATACCTCTGACGAGTGGATGGAGATTCCCGGAGGGCCCGTCTACGAAACCGTGTAATCGTAATGCTAAAGGTAACATCAATCAGCTAAGTGACAAACCTTTTACTCGTATTAAATCTAATTCATATTATATATATATATATATATATATATATATATATATATATATATATATATATATACTGGGAGTTCATTACGTCCGTGGTCCATATGTAATTTTATATGCCTATAATTTTCTGACTATACATGGTATATAATCTGTAAAATGAATAAAAGACATTTTTATTCTGATTTTTTTTCTTACGGATGTTACAGTCTCTTCACTTCTACTTTGTCTGCCTCATTGTGGCCTATCATTGTCAGAAACGTTTTCATCCACTTGGAAAATTTCATTCTTTATTCTGATGAGTTTTAAACATTCTTTGTACAACAGCGACAGACTTTAACTCAAGTAGGCAGCATTATTACACTTCTAGTTGAGCCAGAGGTCAATAACAATTCTGAAATATTAAAAAAAAAACAGTTATTTTGAAGTTTCAAGAAAAAATTAAAAAATAACATGTAAATGAACAATAATCAGCATTTTGAATACGAAGAAAAATCATGAGACACTATATAAATATTTTTATCGGATTGACTATATTAGGTATAGCTCCAAAATTAGTATTTAAAATTACAAACCCCCTGTATATGTAAGAGATATAATGTAAAACGCCTTTGAAATGCAAGGTAAGATGTAGAAGGATATATACTAGTACAGAATATGAAAATTAACAACATCGCTTGAAAAAAAAAAGGGTAATAGTAACCGTTTCCTTATAAGTAAACTATAAGACCGAGCAACCAGCGCTCATCGAGTTACCATTTTTTCATTCTCTAGCCGTTGGGCTAGGATCAAAGTGTAGTATCTGTTCTCTTCCTAAGAGTTAATGGCAACATTAGCTTCTTCCTTATAAGTAAACATATGGTATTCATTAACCGAGGAAGCAGCGTTATTCGAGTTACGCATTTATTCACTTCCTAACCTTCGTACTAAAATCTATGTGTAGTAGATTTTCTCCTCATTTCTCAGGGTATTATTAGGCGTTACTTTATAAGGAAACATTCATTAACAGAGCAGCCAGTATTGCTGCCGGTTGAAATTCATAAATCGTTTTCTTAAAACTAATTTTCAAGAAAATATGTTTCTCAAGTCCAATAGCTGTTAGAGCTCTTTCCAGTATTGATGGGGATTTCTTTTCTGACCGCTTGTTGAATTAGTGTGGAACGTCAACATCTTATGACATTATTTTGTCTTCGAGTTCCATGTGCTATTCAATTTAGTTGTTGCTGCTGTTGATACTCCTTAAGTGGTGTGGTTTCTAGTATCTGGTATACTTCTCTGTTAGTGTTTCTACTGCGCTAGTACACAATTTCCGAAGAAGTATTGCACAAAAATCAATTGAAAGAACGCTGCTTTGTATAAATCTGAGAGAGGAAAAAAGATTCACATGGGTAATAAATCCGACCAAGACTAGAGAAATCAAAAAAACAAAAAATATAGGCTTACGGCCTCATCACGTTTAAACACTGGTTCTATTAGGTTGGTGCAAAAATAATGACGTAATAATGTCGTTTTTTGACGTATTTTTTAACGTCAAAAACGACATCATTACGTCATTATTTTTGCACCAACCTAATAGTATGATCAGCGAAGTTAAGCAACATTGAGCCAAGTTAGTACCTAGATGGGTGACCGCTTTGGTATACCAGATGTTTTAATGTGCGGGTAGTGTAATCGATAATAGTTCGGGATTGTTAATCGGAGAGCAGTATTCCAACTCCCGCTGGGTTCGTTATATTCACTTACGTGCAAATACCCTTGGGAAAGATATGAATCCAAGTCTACTCTCCACACCCGCAAGCCTATGATATAATTAATAAGATTTGTATCATTAATCTATTATTTTCAAAAACAAAAAATGCTTACAATCTAAAAATAATTTAGGGCTTTAGAATTAGGTAGTATACATTGGTAAAAATTTACTGATTGGTAATCTGAGGCTTTGGAAACGGATATTTTAAAAGTCTATACCGGGTGTAACAACAAAATTGTCCAAATCGTGTAACAGCAAAATTGCCTAATTGTTAGATTAAGCTCTGAACAGTTGTAACTTAGAAATGATTAAAAAATATCTCACTGTAATTCTCCAAGATTTTTTTATAACACTACTGGACTCTACATTCAGCAATAACAATGTATTAGGTTGGTGCAAAAATAATGACGTAATAATGTCGTTTTTGACGTTAAAAAATACGTCAAAAAACGACATTATTACGTTATTATTTTTTAACCAACCTAATATAATTACTCTCCAAGCTTAACAGTGTGACGGGTACACACCTGGCCCAGGGTCGAATCCTTTGGTTACGGCGCCAACTGTGACGTCGCTCCTCCTGGTCGCTCCTCCTGGTCGCTCCTCCTGGTTCCAAGCGTGCCGCTCCAACCTCTTGGTTAGATGATCACCAGCCTCGCCTTTCCCAACCCGCTTCCAATACCTGGTTGCTAAAGCAACTGTACTGATCTCCGGTCTGTCTACCCACGCTGTGTTTAGATCTTAGACAGACGGGACCAGCAGGGATTGTGCCGTATGCAAGTTGAGTCCGACGGGGGTGGCAAAACACAAGTAAAAGAAAAAAAAACTCACGAGACAAAAAAATTACTGATAAAAAAAAAGGTGACAACCTTTTATATCTAATGTCCGTTACATAAAGAAAAATTGTTCTCATTCCCGACCCGCTCTGTGGACTATGGCACCAAGCTTCTATCATACAACTTAACGATTCCGAATTGTCTACTCTCTAGAATTGTGTATGTCGGAGTGTGGTTTAGTTCGACACTGGGGCTAATTTCTATCAATCATTCGCAGTTGATTCTTCTCTTCGACTTGAGTTGTATTTCTTCACTTCGATCTGGTTGGGTCGAATTCTGTTCTCGGCTGGCTTGATTTTAACTTCTTCTTCTTCTTCCGTCCAGTAACTCTTTGGCCTTGTCTTCGACTTGGCTGCAACTTCTCCGCGGCTTTCGAGTAATCTTCTTCTTCGTCGACTTAGATAGAACTTCTCTTGTCTTTGACTTGGGCCGGAAGGATTTCTTGTTTTCGACTTGGGCTGGAAGGATTTCTTGTTTTCGACTTGGGCTGGAAGGATTTCTTGTTTTCGACTTGGGCTGGAAGGATTTCTTGTTTTCGACTTGGGCTGGAAGGATTTCTTGCCGCAACCCAGCCGCAACCCTCCGTCGTCCGAGGTGATCTCTTCTCGCTGCCGTCCGGGGCTGAACTCATCTTTTTGTCGATTGGGGTCCTGCTTTTATTGACGCCGCAGCAAACCGGGGCGGGTCTGTCGGCGTCAGGGCTCTCTCGATAATCCCAAAAGTCGCATTAGTTCTGATTTCCCATTATCGCTATTATTTTCACCCCTACTTCCTCACAGTGCCTCTGGGGGGAAGACGCATACCCATCTCTCCCGGTCTCTCGTATGTCAGGTGACCGTTTTCGACCAATGGTTCTTGATCGAGCATTCTCCCTCCTCTTTCCGCATATCACGTGACCGCTTTCGGCTAATGAGACTGTGGTGGGACGCCTCCCGTCTCCAATATATATATATATTATTCCACTATCATTTTCACACTTATTCAAGATGATCTTCGCCCTTTCTAACGTCTAACTTTCTGTCCTGGAGTAGCAAGTTGCCTCACACGTTTCACGTACGATTTCATTTTCAAATCTTTTATCACTGATCTTTGAACTATCATAGCTGAAACCCTCTATTAAGTACCAAACGTCTCATGAATTGAGCTGGATCTGTTCTAATTGATCTCTTTAAGTCTAATTTGTAACGATGATCCCTCTTTCTGTTGAAACCTCCTGATCCAGTTTCCCTTACTAATGCTCCCTCTTTTTAAAACTTATTCACCGTTCTCTTGATGGTTCTTAAATGGACTTTGGAGAAGGAAGCCAGAGTATGAATATTGGTACCATTACTGAAAGCCGGAAAGATCTTTTTCCGATCTTTTTCCTCTCAGCATTGCTCATTTGGGAAAATAGTGGGGCTGACACAAAACGATTTAACCTGTTCTCTTTCTAGCTGAATAAATCAAAGTTTTTTTTTTTTTTTTCCTGTGATTCTTACGACAAATGGTATCAAGATGATTAAACGTCTTATCTGAAAATCTGGAAAAAAGAAATTCAATTAGTTTTTTTTTTTTTTAGATATTAAACATTTTGTGGGATGAATAATTATGCAGTGACAGGATTTGGACAATTTTGCTTTTACACCTGGTATAAGATATACATAAATATATAAAAATATATAAAACTAAGCGGAGGAAGATCGAAGATAAGAAATAAAATACTAATAATAAAGTGGTGGATTGAGAAAAAAATAAAGCAAAAATAAAACAGAAAGAAAGAAGAAAAAATTGGTAACAGTTTTTTTTTTTTGTTGTTTTTTCCTCCCTTATTTCTAGTCGTTGCGCACCTATAGTTCCTTCGGTCGACTCATAACAATTATAGGCTTACGTCCACATCACATTGGAACGCTGGTTCCAGTATGATCACCGAAGTTAAGCAATGTCAAGCCAAGTCAGTACCTAGATCGATGACCGCTTTGGGATACCAGGTGCTGTAATCTTGGATATGCGTGTGGGGTAACAGATAATAGTTCGGAACATTTAATCGGAGAACCGTGTTCTATTTCCCGTTAGGTTCGTTATATTCACTTACGCGTAAATATCGTTGGGAAACGTATGACTCCACCTCTTCTTTCCCCCAGATATGGGTTAATTTGTACGAATGAGAGAATTGGAAACCTGCTCGGATTTAGCATTGGCGGCGACAATCTTAACAACATAAATATGCAGATGACACATTACTGATTGCAGTCACGGAAAAGAAATTACAAAATCTCTTACGGAAGATAGCGACGGAGAGTGTGAAGAAGGGACTAAGCATAAATTACAAGAAAACAGAATGCATGGTCATCAGTAAAAGTATGATCCCGAAATGCGATTTTAGAATCAAGCAGATTCCAAAAAGGACACCTCGACGTGATGTAATGGTTAGCAAGCTTTTCTCGCTATATCAATTACGACTGAAAAGGGAGTTCAATCTCACTTGGTGCCCAATGCTTTCGGCCTGGTGCCACATCTAAGCTACGCTTAGAAAATCGCTAAACAGACTCGAAATTTTAAATATCTCGGAAGCGTTCTGACAGAGGATGATAAAGGCGACACTGAAATCCATAGACGTATTGGGATGGCCAAGGACGTATTCCAAAAGATAGGCCGAGTATTGCGAGACAGGAGGATTTCTTTGGTAACGAAGAAAAGAATACTGAGCTGTTTAAGTGATATCTGTCCTTCTTTAAGGCAGCAAATGTTGGACGATTTCCTCAAAGATGAAGAAGAAACTCGAGGCGACGGAGATGTGGTTCTACAGAAGGATGCTAGGGATACCATAGACCGAGCGTGTGAGCAACGATCAGGTTTAGAGAGAACGCAAACAAGGAGGAGGCTTATACTTAACATCAGAAAGAGGCAGTTGAAGTTCCTGAGACCCATAATGAGGAAGGAGGGTCTGGAGAAACTGATACTCACGGGTCGAATAAAGGGAAAAAGAAACAAGGGAAAACAACGGATGACATACATAGTGGCCTTTAGCAAGTGGATGTGAGAACGTGGTCCGGGGGAGGTGACAGAGGGAAAGAACTTGCTGAGAGCTGCAAAGGATAGAGGAGGGGGGGGTGGAACGCCATGATCGCCTACGTCCTGAAAGAATACGGCACAAAGAAAGAAAAAGAGGAGCCATAAGTGTTTAGTTTATAATCTTTTTTATATCCACCCATATCATATTCTAAATTTGTTCATATCCATGCTCTTCGTCCGTTTTCTTTCAATTTATTTTACATACATTTTTTTTTAAAGATCCATTTTTAAATATTCAATAACTGATGGAGTAAAACTTTATTCACTAGTCTCAAGGCTCAACGAAGGAGGAAAAGTTCTTACAAAAGATGGAAATGAGTTTTATGGTAATACATGTCAGAGAGTAGCCAAATGGCGGTCGCCCACATAAGTATTTCCTGAAGGGCTTTGTTATATAATGGCTGATGACTATATAATCTTTTTCTTCTATTTATCATGTTTCTTCATGACTTGGGTGATCAAGCTTTTCTATTGTGGCTCTTAGTCATTTTCTTCTTCTGCCACTAATTCACACGTGATGTCAGGTAGTTGGCTTGTTATCTCCCGATATTTCTCTTGCTCTCAATGTGGATCATGACAGTTAAGTTTCCCAAACCCTCTCCCAGCGATATATCGAAGGAATTTCTCTTGTCTTTTCCTGATTTTGAGTATAATTATTCTTTCTGTTGCCATTTTTAAGACTTCCTTATTGTTTACTCGTTCCTCATATGGAATTTTCAATATCATTCTGTAGAAGCCCATTTCTGTTACTTCTAGTCTTTTTCCTCATACTGAGACGTCGACTACCACATAGCAATTCAGCACTCTTTTCTTGATCTCTAATGATTTTTTTCTGTCTCTCAACACCTTGCTTAGCATTTGCAATGCCTCTTTCTCTGTTTCAATGCGTGTTCAGATCTTGGTGGCTGTTGACTCCAGTTTTCTCTTCATCCGTCGAGAGATTGTTTAACATCCCCCGCCATATATGAGGGTGAATTTCAAATAGCAAGGCAGATCATTTTTCTTTGCCAAATATTTTTTTGTTTCTTAGCAGTTTCCTCTTTTATTAAGGCGATCATTGATATCTGGGATGATTCCAAGAAAATCGTTTTATTTTTTTATCGACTGAAGACAGATGAGATAAGGGGAAAGTTATCGCTAAAAAAAAAAAGGAATAAATGCGAATGGACAAACAAAACAGATTCATCAAAGTAGATTTTGATATATTATTTAAAAACGCTTTCATTAAAATGCATTTCATAAGATGCATGTTTTGGGGCATTTTTAAAAGTCTTATTTCTAAACACACATACGCAACGAGAAACATGCAAATATATACAACCGTACAAAGGCTCACACAAATATAACGGGAAAAACATGTGTAGCGTAAGCGTATATTCGTGGATGTAATATACGTTTGAATCCCAATAATTAATGCATCAATGCAGATGCGTGTTCATAAATATTTAGATATTCTTTCACAGCAGGGTATGAGTTTTAAGATAATATCTATTTTGCAAAATATTCTTTCTGCAACCTTATAATATTCTTATCTGCAACCCACGTAGACAAAGTTGTTAGTTCATTATATATATATATATATATATATATATATATATATATGCCGTAGATCATTTGGCAAACATATATATATATATATATATATATATATATATATATATATATATCGACTAAGAGTGCATTGATTTAAATATTTGTATATATGAGAATAACGTATAAACAGAAAATATATTAGAATCATTGTCGGACTTAGTCCATTATGATGTCATTTGTTTACGTTAAGAGACGCTTCGGGCAGATATGAGCGTTCAAGAAAAATCATGGGAAATTTGTTGTTTAAAAACAGTAATTTGACTTTGCTAATCAGACACTTCCTCTGTAGCTCAATGATATAGCACGTCAGGCTATATGACGGTTACATGTAGGATACAGGTTGGATTTCTGTCGGAGGACACATATTATGTGAAATTTCTCGAACATTCAGGCCGGTAAATATAGTTAATAGTGCTTATTATAAACAGTATTTAATTAAATATTTGTATCCATAAAAATAACGTATAAACAAAAAATATATTAAAATAGTATATATATAAATTATATGTGTAAATAATATATATATATATATATATATATATATATATATATATATATATATATATTTCGATTATAGGTGCTGTTCAACTTATAATTACATGAATCATTCATACAAAAACAAATATAGAGGTTAATGATTTAAATGGCGAGAATACATCTTCGCAAACAATTTCAATAAGTTACACTAACCCCGAACCTGTATATGAAAGATATGATCCCTGTTTATAAATTCCAGTTGCATAAGGTCTTTTTTAGTTTTTACAAGATTTCGTCTGTTCCTACAGATATCCTCAGCTATGGAAATAGATTTGTTCTTGTTTTTTACTTCTCGGTAATAAGAGAACAACGAAAATATTGATGTAATCCGAAAAAATGCTATGAGAAATGTGTTATTATTTTGCAACTTGCGGTAGCAACGCTGAGTTTGAATTTTAAATTTTAAGGTTGTGCGTTTTTGTACAAATATAGTAATAAGATAATAAGTACAAAAGAATTCTCTTATTACTATATTTGTAACGTAACTTAAACAAATGCCAAACGTAAGGAAAAAGCTATGGATTATGGAAATGCTATAAATGCGTTAGTTTGGAAACATGTGTCAGGTCTACATCGGCAAGAAAGTCTTAGGTTCCTCCATGTGTGTAGAAGTACGCAAAAAGTAACCAGGTCGTGTAATATTTACTATCACGTACACACATACGCACATACACCTACGTGTCCAAGTCTACATATCCACACAGGCGTGCACTCCCATATGTGCTACTAGCCTTATGAACGAACCATCACTTCACGTGTCCCCGCCCCAATCCATGCGGTAAGCGTTTTTAGGTGATTTTGAGTTTGCCTTTATGCCTACATTTGAAGCTCGTTTCGTTTTATTATTTGTTCTTGAATGCCTTTTACTTCTCTAAAGTTATATGCTTTATCCTTGTATTGTATCTGACAATATTATTGTGATTTCTAATTATGATTTGTACTAGGGACTATTTCATAACAACACTGCATAAACCCATGTACATAGTTCCAAAAATTAAGAAATATCTATGCAGATCATACTACTAAAGCTACCACTACCCCGATTTTCCTTCTCACCCTTTTCTTCCCCAAGCCTTCTACCCCTTTCTATCCCCCTCTTGAGTTCCCTTAACGCAATGTCTTCACTGACTATCAGACTTCGGCCTAAGAACAAATGCTTAAGTATTACTATATTAATACCGAATTTTATTTAGATTAGGATCCCTTTAATTAAATTAATTTGAATCGACCGGATTTATCCTGCATAAGAAACAGCAAACGGTATTGGCCAAAGTACGATACAACCCGATATTAAAATCTAAAAAAGTATAGAGTAAATTCTTGGTTGAGAAAACCGACTACTACCAACCATTATCCTTACCAAACCTTTCTCTCTCACCTTCTCTTCCCACTGCTAATCTAAAGTGACCGTCCGGTGTACTTTATACATTTGCGGAGAAGGTTTCGTTCTGATGAGCTGAACATCTCAGTGTTCACGAAATATAAATTATTAACGAAACGGATAATTAAATTCTCCGTCTTCTTATTATCACTATATATATATATATATATATATATATATATAGTATGAAAATTGTAAAAAGTTTTTGTGACGCGTTTCACCCGTTAGGATTTTATCGGACTAGGTTTTGTTGATGTTGCCACGTCTACCCATGCACACGAAACGAGAGATGCTGGTAGTTTTAAATTTTTGCAAAATATTTTTTCAGAATAATGAATTGCCAGAATGAATACATTGGCGAAAACTCAAGAAGTTTAAACAAAAGACTATAAAGGGACATTTTACAAAACAACACACAAAACGCATCCCTAACAACACGGACCACTATTTTGACATAGGTAATGCTACTTGGATTAAAAGAGAAAATAGTCTCCTAAGACGAAAATGTCTGGAAAGTGCCTTGATCGCTAGTTCAGCTACGGTAAAATTGCGGCCAGTCTCCTACAATATATCACCATTGTTGGTAGATTTTCTGTTGTCACAATGTGGGATTGTCAGGCACAAAGGTGATGGGAAGAAAAAGAAAAAGAATACAGATGACTTTGACTAGATTGAAAAAACATTCTTTCAAAAAAAAAATTCAAAAATTTTGAAACTACCACCATCTCTCGTTTCGTGCGCCTGTGTAGACGTGACAACATCAACAAAGCACAGTCTGCTGGAATCCTTTTTGTAAATACTTTTTCATATATAAAATTATACAAAATTATATATCGTTATATCACACACGTATGTACAGATAGATAGATAGATAGATAGATAGATAGATAGATATGGGAAAATATACTTTGTCATTTTTTTTATTATTTATTTTTTTATTATTTATTTGTTAAGTTAACTTTGAGAGACGATAAGGTTTTGTGGAAAATCATAAAATCTTCGTCTTTTCTTATTGCCTTCGTCAGGCGATTGACTATAAATCAAATAGCCAATGCCATTACCATGTCCTGTGAAAGAGTTGAGAATATTATACACAATGAACTTGGTATGTAGAAGGTTATTGCTCGGTGACATCTGATTAGAAGTGCACCAGGCTGATCTGACAGATACTGTTGGTTTCCTTGAACGTTTCCTAACCCAGGAAGAGTTTTGGGGTCATCAGCTTGAGCCCGAGAGAAACCATGCAGTACATACAGCTCTTCTCACCTGCTGTCAAAAAGGCCATGATCGTTTCATCTGCAAGGAAGGTAATGGTCTTAGTTTGGGGGATGCAAAAGGTATTTTGTTATCGTCAAAAGGGCTAAACCATCAATAGAGATTACTATGCCAACTGAGGCAATTGCGTATGGCAATCAAGACCAAATACTCAGTTAAACTGACGAAAGGGTTTTTGGGGGTTTTTTTTAATCATGTTCCAGCACACAAGACCTTGGTTTGAATGGCTGCTATGTGTGAATGTGGCTTTCAGTTAGTTTATCACTATCCGTATTCGTCTTTTGGCACTATATGACTATCATCTGTTCCCCAACATATAAAAACACATATAGGAAACAGTATCACAGTGATGATGTCATCATATCTGCTGTTGATGACTTTTTTGACCAACAGGAGGAAAACATCTTCACCAATAGGATCCAAACACTGCAACACCGATGAAAATGTGTTGACCACAAGATAGATTATGTTGAAAAATAAATCTCATTTGGTCACATTCCATGAGAATATCTTGATCAATATATGAATTTTTCAGGCGTCCCTCTTAGCTAGATGTAACCGTAAGTTTTATGGTAACAGTTTCTTCTCTCGAACCTCTTGCTTGCGGAATTCTTATCCGGCTTCTTGATTTCAAATTTGAACTTCAAAAATTTAAAGTCAATGTCAATCGTTATCTTCTGTCTTCTTAATTACTGTTTTATTTTTATTCGTCTCTGTTTCTTTTCCTCATAGTTTCTCACACTTTGTACCTCCTTGCGTCTTAGTGGCTTCATTGTCTTGCTTGGAGGTGAAATAATTTTAATAAGAAACGTCACTACTCTATCTTTTACAACAGATGTTCGGGCGAACGACAAACCTTGATTCCACTAGTTCAGATCTTCACAACGAGGAACCACTATGCCACGTCCACAGAGTCAACTCATCCTTATTACTTTCATATTCCATTGTTGAGGCGGACGTTTCACTCAAACAGCTTCTACCCCAGAACTGTCGCAATGTGGAACGAACTTCCGAGTTTGTGTTTTACTGATTAAGGCAATCTTAACTGCTTTAAGCCGAGAGTCAAACGATATCTATCCTACAAGCGTCTCTTGACCCATCCTTTCTAAGCCTTTGCAACAACCTCATTTAGTAACGCTCAACCTAGAGTGGCTCTTGGGAATTTTATTGGTTGGAGAATAGTAAAAAAAAGAAAAAGCCGACCATAAAACAAGGACATCTGCACTTCTCTGCACTCTCATGAACGCATCTCGCCATTTTGGGACTGCTGAGGAAAAATGGAAATTGTACAAGAATAGAGAGCAAACCAGACGATATTTTCGCGAAAGTGAACACACGTCCGAAAATGGAATTACAAAGAACATTTTGTTAAGTGCTGTTGTGAGATTGAGTTGAGGCGGTCAACCTTTACGTTGTTGTCAGTGAATGTTCCGATTACAGCAGACATCAACTGCTAGCAGAGCGTTTAAATACTATTTTGATGGGAAAGCGGCTTAATTTGATCAGTCACATTTTTCACGTTGCCTCATAATAATATGTGGCACGAGACAAGATCACATCTGAAAATTTCTACACAGTCCTTATTGTCCACATCCTGTTACACCCGATTATCAAACTAGAATTTACACAACTTCGTTTTTTCAGATCATGTTTCTTCAGGACGATTCACAAATTCATTTATTAACATCTAGGCATTAGAAAAGGCTTGTACTACTCGGGCTATAAAGCCTATACCATCCTACGAGGAAAGGCATCATAATGTACGAAGTGAACGCCATTTTGCGCAAATATTCCTGAGTCATTGCTTCGCTCAACACTTTAATCTTGACCTCTTCAAATCAAGAGACAACCGTCATCTTTCTTCCTTTTCATTTTTTCTTTAACCTTCTTTTGCATTCATATCGTACACATTCAACATTACCATTTTGACTGTAATCTCTCGAATCTTGTATATATATATATATATATATATATATATATATAGAGAGAGAGAGAGAGAGAGTAGAGCCCGGCGTTGCCCAGGGATGTAACAGTAAGACATAGATCAATTTTCGACCATCATAAAGACGGAAAAATAAAATTGACAAAGATTATTGTTTAAGGTTGACGGACACGCATGTCTTAATTAGTTTTTTTTTGTTTTGTTTTTTTTTGTTTTGTTTTTTACGAATTGTTCAAATCCAAACTCAAACAAAAGCATTGTTTTCAATCGTTATGAGTCTACTGATTGAATAGAATTTTATTATAAACAATTGTCTTGTAAATGGAATTTTTAAAGAATTCTGAATGTAAAAATAAAGAAAAAAGTGTGCAAAACAATAAGAAACACTACCTGCCAAAAAAAGTAAAGTTTTGTTGAAATCCGTTGAAAAATGTAAGAAATACGATCCCATATATAAACTAACACACACACACACACACAAGCAACCTTGGTTTTATAATAAGTATAACTTGATATGCGTTGTCCCCCTTTCATTCTCGACAGCGATTCCTGTTAATTGTGTTTTCAAATTGATTTCGCGCAAAAACAATTGTGTTTTTCCAATTTTTTGGTGCTGTCAGAACCACTGCAAGGTAATTGTACGTAGTCTTGTGAAGTTTTGTTGAAATCGGTTGAAAAATGTAGGAAATCCGATCCAATATATAAACGAAACACACACACACGCACACACACAACCTGGGTTTTATAATAAGTATGATATATATATATATATATATATATATATATATATATATATATATATATATATATGTGATAAAATATAGTTTTAAGGTATGCTATATTGATGGGTAAAAATGATCACTATCAGAGTATGTAAATATAGATATAAAAGTGGATATTGAGGTCAACACCGAGAGGCAACTGTCTGTTTCATGTATGAACGCAATCTTCAGCGACAGTCTATATCAGGCCGGCATTCAAGCATGAAAAACATTTACGCTGTAACAGCCACAAGAAAACTGGCGCGATCAAGCTCAAACTTCGATTAAGTGACCACAATATTCTTCTTTTATGTGTCGTGTCCATTCAGGACGTAGGCGATGTTGGCTCTCCATTTCCTCCTATCTCTTGTAAGCTTTGACTTCTTGTTATTTCTCCCAAACTCTGTTCTGCAATCCACTTGCTTAAGCCCATTAAGTATGTAACGCGTTGCTTTCTCTTGGCCACCTTTCCCGCTATTCGCCCTGTGAGTATCAGATTTTCCAATCCCTCCTTTATCATTACGTGTCCAAGAAATTTCAGCTGCCTCTTCCTGATGTTGAGTATGAGTTTTCTTTTCGTTTGCATCCTCTACAAAACCTCATCGTTGTTAAAATGTTCGGTCCATGATATCTTTAGCATTCTTCAGTAGAACCACACCTTTGTTGCCACGAGTCTCTTCTTCATTTTTGAGGAGACCGTCCAGCGTTCACTAGCATAAAGGAGGACAGATATCACGTAGCAGTTCAGTCCTCTTTTCTTTGTTACCAACGAAATCCTCTTGTCTTGTAATACTCTGCTCAGCTTTTGGAATGTCTCTTTAGCCATTCTAATACGTCTTCGGATCTCCGCGTCGCACTTACTGTCGTCTGTCAGAACACTTCACAGATATTTAAATTTCCGCATCTGCTTGATTTTAGTGTCCCCAACCTGTAAATCTCATCTTTTTGCTGATGACCATGCATTCTCTCTTCTTGTAGTTTATACTTAGTCCCTTCTTCTCGCTCTCTTTTGCTACCTTCTCTAGGATGTTTTTGTATTTTCCTTTCCGTGTCTGCTATCAGCACAGTGTCATCTGCGTATCGTATGCTGTTAAGACCGTGGTCGCCAATGATAAACCCTGGTAGGCCTTTCAGTTCTCTAACAATAGCCTCGTTGTATAGGTCCTTTTTTTTTTTTTTTTTTTCTATATATGATGAACTCATTTTATCTTTATGCTGGCTGTTTGCTACCAGCTGAGCTTTTTGATTATTCCGTCTTTTCTGAATATGACAAGGTTGCTGAGCAATCTAGGAATCTTTGCGGCGTAATTTGTCGGATACCGTCGCGTAGTCTGTAAAACACAGGTGCACGTTATTCTATATTTTTATTGCTCTTTCTGATAACATCCAGAGTATGTTCCGGTGTCTTTAAAGAACCCGCACTGTACTAGTCCTATCTCTGGCCTAATTCTGCTGCGCACTCTTTACATAAATTGTACATGGCGTACTGCTTCCATATGTGGGCTTGTGCTGGCCAGTCCTCACGTTCTAACTGCCGTAAAGGAGGGCAGATATCACGTAGCAGTTAAGTACTCTTTTCTTTGTTACCAACGAAATCCATCTGTCTCGTAATACTCTGCCTAACGTTTGGAATGCGTCTTTGGCCATCCCAATATTTTCATCGCACTTACCTTCCTATGTGAGAACACTTCCCAGAAATTTACATTTCCGCACCTGTTTGATTTTAGTGTCCCCAAACTGTAAATCGCATCTTTTTGCTGATGACCATGCATTCTCTCTTCTTGTAGTTTATACTTAGTCCCTTCTTCTCGCTCTCTTTTGCTACCTTCTCTAGGAGGTTTTTGTATTTTCCTTTCCGTGTCTGCTATCAGCACAGTGTCATCTGCGTATCGTATGCTGTTAAGACCGTGGTCGCCAATGATGAATCCTTGTAGTTTTTCTCGTTCTTTAAGAATTGCCTCGCGGTATAGTTTGAATAGATCCAGAGAGAAGACACAACCTTGCCTTATGCTCTTTTCTATTTTTGTATATCTGCTGAACTCGTTTTTGGTTGTTGTTTTTTTATCTTTATGCAAGCAGTATGTTGCCAATAGCGGTTTTTAATTATTCTTGTATGTTGTTGAGCAGCACCAACAGATCTTTGTGGCGTACTTTGTCGAACGCCTTTGCGTAGTCTATAAAAGATAGGTAAACGTTCTTCTGCATTTGTATTATTCTTTCTGAAATACATTCTGAACATGAATATTGCGTTCCTTGTTCCAGTGTCTTTAACGAACCCAAACTGTTCTTGTCCTATCTCTGGCCTGATTCTGCTGCGCGCTCTATTGATCAGAATACAGATGATTAGTTTTGTTATGTGGCTCATTAGGTTGATTGTTCTGTTGAGTTCGCACACGTTTGCGCCTGGTTTCTTAGGCAGTGCTATGAAAATAAGTCTGCTTTGGTCTTCCGGTATATCCCCGCTGTTGTAGATTTCATTTATTATTTCCGTAATCTTATCTATGCCAAAATCATCTAAGGCTATCAGCATATCTGTTACTATTCCGTCTGGCCCTCCCACCTTGTTTCCATTCAGTTTGGTCATTGTCGCTTCTACTTCAGTTTTTAGAATTTCAGGCCCTTCGTTAATTCTGTTTATTGCCGGTTGTTCTTTTTCGTCGTGGAAGAGTTCTCCCATGTATTCTTTCCAGCTTTGAAGAATTTTTCCTTCTCTAATATGAGCGTTCCCACCTTGGACTTTTGCAGCAGTTGACGAGCAACAGTTAGTTCCCTTATTTGTTTATGCATATCTCCTTTGTTTGTGGTACTCAATCTCTCTACTTATGTACCTTTTTTAGCCACTCTTCTTTAGCCTGCCTACATTTGATCCTTATTTCGTTATGTATTTTTTGTATTCCGTTCGGTATCTTGGTAGAGTTTCATGTCTCCTTTGCATCATGTCGAGAATCTCAGTAGCAACTATAAGCACGCATGAGCAGAAGTCAGATTGACAAACCAAAAGATATATTATGGCGCAAGCGCGGATAACTTTTGACTTACTCTCGCAGATCTGTTGGATTAGTGAGCGGTAAGATTAATCTGAAAAAGTATTTGTTCACTTGAGGTTGAACAATAGAAACTTCTCAGACGAACTTTACATGTAGGAGTAGACACGTTTTCTTTCCCGTGTGTAAATAAACTTTCAAACAGCGTCAAGCTGAAATCAGTTTGCGAAAATATATTACCTTCCTGTAGAGTTTTATATGTTCAGACACTTGCACTTGTTTCACAGGCATTAGATTCAATAGATTTCAGGCTTTCATCGACCGCTTTCTGAATGGAATAACATTTTGTCATGTCGTGTTGCCGAACATTTTCCTAACCAAATTCTATTTGATGCCCCGGAAACAAACTCTTAACGAAATATATGGCCACTTCGACGTGGTGTAAGGGTTAGCAAGCTTGTCTCGCTACATCAACTACGACTGTTTAGTTAGTTCGATCCACAATGGATGCTCCATACTTTATGCCTTGTGCCACATCTAAGCTATGCTTATAAAATCATTTAGGCACTTTGATGTGGTGTAATTGTTAGCAAGCTTGACTCACTGCTAGAACTACAACCGATTAGTGAGATCGATCCTCATCTGGTGTTCTATACTTTCGGCCTTGTGACCCATCTAAGCTACAATTAGAAAGACGTTTAGGCATTTCGATATGGTGTAATGGTTAGCAAACTTGACTCGCTAGACCAATTACGACTAAGTCGGGAGATCCTCCTCACTGGATGCTCCATACTTTCGACCTTGTGCCACATTCCTAATGTTAAACTCATGCAGGTATTTACTTTTCAATATGCTCGCTAATTTAGTCTCATATAAGGATTTTTTAATGGAAATATTCTTTCTTATTTTTACATTTTTACTTTTTAAACGTGTTTGCCCTTAAGTTAGATTTTCTTTTGCGAAGTTTTACTTGACGAATGCAAATGCTCTGTTGGCAAATACGAAGTATTTACATTTATGAAGTATGGTAAGTGTATTAAAATTTCTGTGTTTTGAATCGATAGGTGATTTTAGCATTTGAATTTTTATTAATTTTTAAAATATTTCTAAGATCAAAACTGCTCAATCACCAAAGTTAAACTGCGTCGAACACAATCAGTACTTAGATGGGAGTGGGCGATTTGAAACACTGGGCACTGTGAGCAACCCCAAATATGTTTCAGCTTCAAATAACCTACAACGGGTTGATAAATCGTAAAAAACAAATCAATAAGATCAGATCTGTGACTATCTCTACTCTTATGTTTCACTCAAGATTTCAAACTAAATACAAGGAACGTGAAGTGACCAAAATCAACATAAAAATGATTATCGAAATGAAATAAAATATTTTAATTACAATATTTGATAACATATATGATCCCCTCTTTTTACCACGAGGTCAGGTTGTGACACAATGTCGGTTTAATGTGGGGACCCCGAGCGCGTACACCCGGGCTAGGAACAAAAATTGACCGCAGCCCCGACAACTGTCGGTTGCGCTGGCCTCGGTGGGAGCACTGATCCCTTTCTCTGGTACAATGAGAGAGCACAGCCTCGGGCAGTTGTTCCCCAGGGCTGGGCACGTCTCTAATTTTCCTCAGTTGCGACTCTGACTTTTGACGGAGTCGCCCCTGATTACACTCTGCCCAAAGACAGAGACGCAACTGAGAGATGGTTAATAGGATGTTATAAACTACTCAAGAGAGTAATTTACATGTAATATTACATTATTAAGGATTTAGACTCTGTATCTTCATTGCCCAAAAAAAAAAAAGGTAAACGTAGTCTGTCACTACTCTCTCCCTTTTTACACAAAAAAGCCTAGATTAGCTATATTCATTAGTTCCAGGATATCATACATTTACATTTAGGGCACGCCATACCACTTACACGGTGTCGAATCACCCACATTTCCTCCTTTTTTCAAATATAGTAAGAAAAGTTACATTCAAACATCTTTTGCATACGAACTGCAACTGTAGGTGCTTCCCTGGACACTTCAGTCTTGACATCGTCAAGTCAATTTTCAATCGTTATCTAACCTCTTTATCTTTATAGTCTTAATTTCCTACTACCTCCTGGTAAAATCATGTCTGACATCTCTTTCAGCATTACCATGTCGACTGTAAACATCTACCTTGGGTGGATCTCGAGCTTCATAGTGGTTGAAATATACAAGTACTTTTATTCTATAGCGTCTTGATAGAACATCATTTTACAAGAGGTTTCATTTCAATTAATAAGACCAAGAAGATATTTGTAATCATTTTCTTTTCTTTTTTAATCATTTCACCCCAAGCAAGGCGATAATGCCAAGAAAAGACAAGGGTATACTAAGAGTGAAAGAGGATGGGAAGACTTTAGTGAGGACAAATAAAAGAAAAGGATTTCAGAAGACAGAAAATGGCGATAGGCGTTTCATTTAATTTTGTAGGTGGCAAAGAACCAAGAAACTGGAAGTGAGCTCCACAGGCGCGAAATGCAAGAAAATAAACTATTAGAATAAAACATGGGTTTGCATCTCATCAGAAAAGGGACATAAAAAAAAATTGGAGAAAAGATAGAGGAAAGTTACGTCACAACGATGGGAAAGTGACTGAGGCCGAGACGGTAGGCTAGGACTGATTACATTACAGACCCTTCTTTAGATTTTGTCAATAATCTTTAGATTTATAATAAGGAAATCTGGGAAAAATGGAGACTCATCTGCCATCAAATACTACCAAGAAGTTTACAAAATACCTTACACTGTAGAGGACCGTGGCGGTGATATGTATGTAAAACACACGTGAGGTAATATTTCCTGCTAGCCGGTCCAACTACATGAGAAAGTTGGACTTTAATTAAGTCCAAAGAAAACAAAGAAGACCGATAAATATATGTAAACAAATATATGTATTAATAACAAGTACAAGTTACAAGCATATGAACAGTTACATTGAGTGCGTGTGGTGAATATTATGTGTGTGTGTTGTGGTGAGTGTTCGTACGTCCGTGTATTGTTCTTAGCGTGTTCCCAGAATTTGGGAAACGCTGTATCTGTGAGAGCTCACATCTGCGAGATGGTATAAGGCCTGAGGAAAAAAGAGATCGAGGCGAAGGGTCAGCCAGTATTTATAGCCAGGGGAGAGAGCGACCCCTGGTGAATGGTTAAGGAGTTGAAGAGGACAACACTAATAAAATCCACACAATATTAATTTGATAAAAATTAACGCAGATATCGGTTTTAATATTGTCATATCTGATTAAAAGTGATGTAAGTACAACATATGATTGCCAATATTTATTTAAGTAAGGAATTTCGGGAAATTATAAATAACGAATGGATATATTATTCAGAAAAAACATCAAACAAAATAAATAAATATGAAATTTTAAAATATTTTCATAAATGCTTAAAACAGAACAAAATTGGTCAAAAAAATGGCAGAATTGACATTAGGTAGACACATCAGGTATATTTTAAAAATAGGTAGTGAGTACCTACCATGATTTTGATACGATAATTGTCCTGTCAATATTCGAATTAAGTTATTTTCGAGATAAATATTTTGAGAAATCTGCCAACTTTGCGTTTCTCATAAACAGAATTGGATAGACAAAATATACTGCCGCACATTAATGTATATATATATATATATATATATATATATATATATATATATATATATATATGAAGAAAAATATACGGAAAAAACAAACAAAAATCCTTATATGTCGGATCTACGTCCATATATTTGGTTACATATATATATATATATATATATATATATATATATATATATATATATATATATATATATATATAAAGAAAGAACAGTAAGATATATAATCCAGTGTTCTTATAGATATTTTTATTTTTACAAAATAGTGCTCAATGTAAATTTATAAATTAATTGATTTAAAATATGGTTAACCATATTTTAAATCAATTAATTTATAATATATATATATATATATATATATATATATATATATATATATATATATATATATATATATATATATATATATTGCACATACGCAGGCACACACACACACACACACATATATATATATATATTCGTATGTAATGAGATCGGAAATAATATATAAAATATAAATTCTAACGTTCACAGCATTAATTCAAATGAGGCCTCGATACCGATAGTAGAGCAAAAATTATTTCTTACAATTTTTTTCATATAGGCAAAAAAATAGGTGTAACTAAATGCACTGAAAAGAAGTTGCATCTTTGTAGTGAGTAAATTGTGTTTTTGTCTATATGAAAAAATTATATATATATATATATATATATATATATATATATATATATATATATATATATATATACATATATATAACTGTCCAGTTGTTCTTTCTTTCGCTCGGAAAGAAAAAAATAATTGTACAGTTTTTATATAATTTATCATCCGAAAAGAAAAAAAAATTATAATATGAAAAATTTTATAAAAAACTAAATCAATGCACCTTGTCTGTCGTATTCAATGAAACGTGCATGAAAGAAGGATTGCTGCCTAAATACACACACACACACACACGTATATATATTATATATAACTTTCAAACGTTATTATTGGGGATACTTTGAATTTGAAATAGACGAAGATTATCGAATTATTTTTTTCTGATGAGAAAATTTTTGATCAGGATCAAAATGTCAAGCGTAGGAATAACAGAAGGTTATGCATGTACCCAACCGACGCTCCAACGGTCATGTACATAAAGTTTCCAGCAGCTGTGATGATTACCTGAGTCGTGAGCAACGAGGAAGATGTCATGTCGCCTCACTTGTAATGACATCCTCAAGGTTTAAGGGTTAATGCTGCTGACTATAAGGAGGTATTGGTGAGGGTGTTGAGGCCCTGGATAGATAGCAAGCTTGACTCGCTGCAATTACGACTTAGTAGTGAGTTCGATCCTAACTAGTTGTTGCATACTTTCGGCCTTTTCGCTTAGAAAATCATTTAGGCACTTCGATGTGATGTAATGTCTTGCAAGATCAATTACAACTGAATAGTGAAATCGATCCTCACTGCGTGCCACATGATTTCGGCCTTGTGCCACACCTAAGCTACGCATAGAAAATCTCCAAATCTTTTATAAACAAAAAAAAAAATACTGAACATTTATTTAATATCACTCCCTATATATGGCAGTGAGTGTTGGACAATCTAATCACCGATGTGGAAAAGACTTGAGGAAACAGAAATGTAGTTCTACAGAAGGATGCTGAGAATACTACGGACCGAAAATGTGAGCAACGACTATTTTTTAGAGAAAGTGGAAACTCGAACTTATACTTAAAATCAGAAACAGGCAGTTGAAATTTCGAGGGCACATAATGAGTAAAAAGACTTGGAAATTTTGATACTCACAGAATAGATTAAAAGCAAGACGGAGAGAGGAAAACAAAGCATAACCTATCTAGCGAGCTTGAGTAAATGAATGACAGGACAAGGTTTAGGGTGATAAAAGAACAAAATTTCTTAAGATCTACAAAGGACAGGAAATTATGGAGAGCCGTGATTGTCTACGCCCTGAAGGGGTACGATACATAGCAGAAGATTATCTAAAAGTGAAGTGTCTTAAACACATCCTTTCTTCCACATTTGTTAAGATTTATTGCGTAAAATACACAATAGAGGCACAAGGCCGAAAAGTGGGGAATGATGTTGAGGCTGGTCGTCACTTACTATCCTATAACTAGCTATTCCGATTCACGACCCATTCATTCGTTATATTCACCACAAAAACTCATCCATCGCTAGCCAATCAATCCTCGATATACCATAATACCTCATACTCTCAGGGGGTTCCTAAAAACGCACCCCATAACATAAAAAAAAATTCATTTCATGATTATAAAATACTATAGATAAAAATTTGTTCCGTTTATACAAACACACATCTCATTTTAATTATACGCGATCTTCTTGTGTTTTTTAGCTTTGATTGTGGAGCTTAGTTAATTACGAAAAAATTAAACAAAAAACTACGACTTATGATATTAAGCTTTTGCAACGTCTCAGCTTTTCTTATGAAATTGATAATCACCTACGTCAGAATAAATTTCATTACAACATCGTCTTTTCTATTATAATAATAACCATAGCAACTGCTAATGACGTCTTTGGCGTCATATATTAGTCATCACGATTTCTGATATTAAGTTACCCTGTTGCCATTATCGACATCGACTTTTTTTTATTATTTTTTAAGAAACTATATATTTTCGTTAGTACACGCTTGAACTGCATTAAATCTGACCAAGAAAAAACTGGATACTCACATTAAAAATATCTCACTTTTCTGTGGAGTAGACGGGTTTTACTAACATATATGTTTTAGTTTGAATAATTGGTTGCTTTTTTTATTTTTATTATTGCGATCACCCCCTCATTTCATCATGATACATATTTTTTTACCTTTAAAAAAATGAGAAAAATAAAAAATAAAAATTGTAAATATACAAAATTTTTTACATCATGAGGTTTTCGTAGCTTCCCCTGTGAGTATGCGATATTTCGGTAAATGTAGGACTGGGTGAAAAGGAGTGTGTTCTAGTGGGGAATTGTAACAAATGAATGGGTTGCGAATCAGATTTGGATAGTCAGTGACGGGCCAGCCTCACCCAACTTCACCTTTGGTCTTGTACCAAAATTTTATGTACAATAAATATGCATATTATAATTTGTTTGTTTTGGGGCTTCCTTTCATCTCGACTGGGTCAACTTTATTTCTTCCCCTTGTCCTTATATATTTTCTTCTTTCCCTCTCTCTTAACGGGACAGCCTCTTGATTCTGCCGTAGGGCAGAATACAGCAGCCTCTCTTTTTTGAGGGTTGGATGAGCCCTACTAACATCAGTTATCCTTAGTTTGTTTTGATATTTACTTTGTTTTGGTATTCATCCCCTCCCCTATCATTGTAAATCATTAGATTTTTATGTATGAAATTTTTATGATCATCAGATTTTTATATCACAGGGTTCATTTTGTAGCCCCCCGCCCCCACTGAGAGTATGCGGCATTATGGTATATGGAGGATTGATTGGTGACGGATGAGTTCTTGTGGTGAATGTGCAAATTGTAATGAGTGAATGGGTCCTGAATTGGATTAGTTAAATATTCGTTTTTTTACCTATTTTTTAATGTTAAAAAACGACATCATTACGTCATTGTTTTTGCACCAACCTAATATAAGATAGTAAGTGAAGACCAGCCTCAACCCTTTCCCCCTTTTCGGCCTTGTGTCATAATTGTATTTATATACAATAAATATCAATATGCACATTGCAATAGTCCTGTACCTTATTTGGTACAAATGGGCATTCTCTTCGCATCGTATTTAAGAAAAATGATTCTCATCATTATTTTGATCAAGACAGCAAATATTTTACTGTTTACAATTTCATATTTATAATCCTGACAGTCGTAGTAATAATCTATTATCAGCCTTTTAGCTATTTAAGCCCAGTCGCAAGAGTCTAGACTCCCTAAACAAATCTCTACTTTGGGAAGGTCTAGGGTCATTAACTTCAACTGAGGCGTCTCCAAAAGAGGAAATACCCAGAGGAATAGAGTAGTTTCAGTCTATGGTCCGATGTACGCGTGGGACTTCTACTTTAAACTCAATTTTGTTTTATATCCCGTTACAGTGGCTGTGCAGATACATATCACTAGGTTAATTATTCAATCATACATCATGCTGATAAATTTTAGATAGTTGCTGTAAGCATACTTTGTGGCGCAGATAAATCCGGAAAAAAAATTAATAGATAATAAAAACAGTATTTTTTTTAATATAAAAAATTAATACATTTCAATGAAACTTCATACAGTTAGGCAAATATATGTTAGAATAATCGCTCGATGTTGCCGCCATCATTTTCTCCATGTGGGAGCCGAAGCTGAAGTAGGTCTTGGCAACGACCTCCCTGTCCAGATAATGTTGACCAATGCGCCCCTGATGGCTGTCCTGAGATATTCATTGGTGTTGTATGGTCTGATGTTCACCTCGCTCTCTGTCATATAGGAAGAAAATGAGTAACTACCGACACCGAGGTTCGAGCGTAACACTCTGGACATGAATATATGTATAAGTGTATAAGTAGCGGTATCAGGCTACTGACTGTAGTGACTATTGAGTGACTATTGAGTGGAACTATCCAGTCGAATTAGTGTGAATTATTGTGCGTCGATGATTTGTCTTGATTTAGGATTTACCGGACGTTAAGCTGAGCCACGCTACTAACAATGTATTCATTGGCATGGTTAATTAACTTTGGTTGACTTTATTCTTTGTTCATGCTAAGTATTTATTTGCGGTTTTAATGAGATACTGTTTTATCTTAACATTGAAGTCTTGAGCTATACTTACTTGTTAATGGCCACCATATGTCAAAGAACTCTCCATGACGCCTCACGGAAAATATTTTAGAGAACTGCAGTGTGACGATGAGGACTTGGGGGGCATATATCGGATGACAAGTGGTACGGCGAGCTAGTGGCGCCGCTTGTGCACATAAGATTTATAATTCAAGTCCTCCTTGACAATATACCTGATTTCTCGCCTACTGGTGCCCAGTTCCTTGTCGATTTTCTTCGTGCTTTTGCTGGGGTTCTCCTTGACATCCTCGGTAAAATCGGCGACGCACTCGCGCATCCTAGTGACGACAAATCGCTTCATATGAGTCTTGCATCTGGCTTGTAATTATCCATGTCATCTGAGGTTTCATATGCCTTTGGAAGTTCGTAGAACATGGTCTTAGGGTATTTCAACCATTCAATGATTTCCTTGGCTTTTGGCCGACGCAATCCTCTCCACAGCAGCAACTAAACGATCGCATTCTGAAGACATCTCGATTACTAAGCACCTTGTGCGTTAATTGCCAGACAGCGACTGAGCTGTAGTGCATTCTAATAGCGCTCAGGAAACTTCGTTACGCTTTAACGTCTCGGTGCTGTTGCCATGCAAAAATTTTGGATCTATCAGCGCCACACTGTATATGGTATATTCATCATCATCATCATCATCATCATTAGAAAAGGATATATGAAAACACATCACTCGGTGCTGTTGCCATGCAAAAATTTTGGATCTATCAGCGCCACACTGTATATGGTATATTCATCATCATCATCATCATCATCATTAGAAAAGGATATATGAAAACACATCACTCGGTGCTGTTGCCATGCAAAAATTTTGGATCTATCAGCGCCACACTGTATATGGTATATTCATCATCATCATCATCATCATCATTAGAAAAGGATATATGAAAACACATCACTCGGTGCTGTTGCCATGCAAAAATTTTGGATCTATCAGCGCCACACTGTATATGGTATATTCATCATCATCATCATCATCATCATCATTAGAAAAGGATATATGAAAACACATCACTCGGTGCTGTTGCCATGCAAAAATTTTGGATCTATCAGCGCCACACTGTATATGGTATATTCATCATCATCATCATCATTAGAAAATGATATATGAAAACACATCAGATTTTTCTGGAAATAGAAGCGAAGCATCTGCTGTCTGCAACCATTGGACTGAGGTGGCATATTCACACCACTGTTCGAAAATTCTTTAGAGTATACGCGCATGCGCGAGGAATGCAATTTTCCTGTAAATGTCCAATCTTGAAATTGACCTCAATCTTCACAAAACACTTCATGGGTTCAGTGTTTATGGCGCCCACAGCACGAACAACAATGGAAATGATTTCCACGCACTTCATTGAGCACAATTCGTACATTAACCATTTTAAACTATCAAAGTATTCCTTTCCTTTTCTTCTTCGAGGCTAGCAATATATTTGATGTTGCATGTTCTTTGTTTACCTACCATCATGATGTCTGATTTTCTCTGTAAGATTTCACGATCACACTGGATCATAATGCGCCACAAAATATTTGTATTGGTCATTTTAAATGACACCTTCAAGAATTTGGCCACACTACGTTTCTGCCCTCTGGAATCAATACATACCGCATAATCTCCAGTGTATCATTCATACAACATGTAATGTATATCATTATTATTATTAGTAGTAGTATTAGTAGTAGTAGTAAAAAATCTTTTTGACCTATATTTGTTTTTTAATCATATGCCAAGTAATGACCTAAGACAACTGGAGGATGTCCATTTTGGGCGTTTCCACTTAAACAAAAGTCAGCTAAAAAAAATTAAATCGACAAAACACTTCGCAAAACTATTTTTTGAATTTTCCTGGAGAGATGGGGCACCAGGGATTATACTGATTTATTCTTCTGTTCCTTTCTTTATCAGACCAAAGTTCTAATCGCAATATTTTTATATTTATTTTTCTATTTCCATCTTCATGTCTTTGTATTTACTTAGTTTTTAGAAAGCTTCGCAATACACTCATGACAGTCAATGTGCAATTTGTTTTCCCTTTCTGTCTTTGATATTAATGTCTGAGCGATTTGCTTGTATTATTCGATCTGCGTTGATAGAAAAATTCCAGAGGGTGGTAACACCCTTTCTCTCAACTATAGATTCAGGATGACGTTCATACCAGTTTACAGCTACTTTTTTTATCCCAGACTCTCCAATATAAATATTGACTTACCCTGTCATGACGGTTTTTGCCCTCATTTGGTGTGAGTATCGAGCATTCTATGGTAAGGTGATTAATAGGTTAAATGTATTGATCACAGAACCTACATTTTTGATCCGTACAATTAAGCAAGGTATTAACTTGGTATTTCTGTGTAAGCAGACTCTCGTCCTGTATAGCAAGAATAAACCCTTCAGTTTCATCCATAAGTCCTGAGTTCCTTAATCACTGGTGGGTTGCGAATTGATTACTGGTGGCTTGTGGATTGATTATTATTATTATTATTATTATTATTATTATTACTGCCGTGGTCACCAGTTTTTTCTATGTGTTATGACCATTCACGACGTTTGACGATGACGGCCCTGCAAAAAGTTATATCCTTCTATCTCTAAGCAATTTAATTTTGTCTTTTTACTATCCCTGCCACTCCCAGATCCTGCCATCCATTTACACAAACACGTTAGAGAGGGTACTCGCTGTTTCCCTGTGTCCGTTTTGCTTTCAATATGTCATGTAAGTGTCAAGTTCTACAAGAGCCTCTTTTCTCATTATGTATCCCATGTGTGTTCTTAACAATTTATTTCAATGTTTTTTCATTGTCATTTTCCTTAACCCCAACTCTTGTTCAGCCTTTTCTTCCATGTTATTCTAAGCATCCCTCTGTATATTCACATTTCTATTGCCTCAAGTCTCCTCTTCGACTATGAAAAAAATTGTCCAGCATTCAGTGTCATTTAAAACAAATGATATTTTACATATTTTAGTACTGCAGTGTAACCCGGATATAAGATACCCTGATATAAGAGAAACCCGGATATAAGAGAGATTGTATCTGGTTCCAAATTAGAGCCATACTTACCTAAACAAAATAGATCAAACCCGGATATAAGAGAAACCCGAATATAAGAGACTTCTTCTCCGGTCCCGACAACTCTCTTATATCCGGGTTACACTGTATTTTTTCTAATGAAATTTTCCTTTTTCTTAATACTTGTTTAACTTTTAAAATGTATCTTTCGCTAGGAAAGTTGGTACACTGTGACGTGCTAGGCAGTTTTTTCTCGGCAGAATCACACTTCTAGGTCCACCATTTGCCCGTACATTAAATATTGCTGTCACATCTGTTCTGCTGCTTCTGCTATGTAATTCGAGATTCTTGATAAAATTCGAATAAGAATCTGCAATGTTATCAGTCCTAACCTAGCATCCCGGCATCAGTCATTTTCCCACCGCCGTAACGTATCTTCCCTGTGCCTTTCCTATAAATATTTTCATGGTAATTGTTTGGATGAGCTTTCCTCTTTGTAACTCAACTTTATGAATTAGCTGCTTGGACTCAACATTTTACAAGCTGAAATGACTAGAAGCAACTGTAAGTTCTATGCAAACAGTTCTTTCTGTTACAATTCTTGCTTCTGGGAACTCTCTTCCAACATCTTCCTTTCCAGTTAACTTTGATCTTCAAAAATTCAAACGCAATGAAAATTGTTATCCTTTACCCTCATAATTCGTGTTCTTTTATTGTTTTCTCGCGTTAATATTTATTTCTTTTCTCTTATTTTTTTTTTTTCACGTTCAGGTAAACAGTTGCATCTTAGTGGCTTTGCCTCGGTTGAAATTATTCAAAATAAATAAATTCCAATGCGCCATGGAATTTCTGCAATCATTACCATTAGAAATCTCATCAGGAAAATAATCATCAGGATCTTTCGCCTTGTCATATAAAATTAACTTTACAATCAGCCTATGAGATATTATAAATTCAAGAATGTTTATATTGAGATGTTTACCAGACGCAAAGTCTCTTAACGTTATTTGTTGTCACATCCAAACATTACGACGTCAGCTGAAGATTCCAACAGGTTTAGTCAGCATCTTCTCTTTTTACTCTCTTTTTTTTTTAAATAATAATTTCTTAATTAAGTTTTCCAGGCGGAAAGCAAATTAAAGAGTTTGTAGAGTTTTTTCTTCGAGCAAATTGATCAACTATTATTAACTATGTTAACTAAAGCCTTCTGATATTAATCCTTTGAATTAACGCCCATAACTCTGCAACACATCTACGAATGGTAGACTTATAAATATCTAAGATAGATTCTGTCAAGAAAAATTGTCTAGCATGACAGTGTTATGGCAGCTTACCCATAATAATAATAATGGACTATACTTAATAAATACTGCGCCTCAGGAGTAGGCAAAGAGTCTGTCGTTCAAGTTTTGACGGACTGTTCGGTTATACTCTCATCCTACGGACGGAAGGAACCCGAAGGAGGCTACGCCGAAAGGTGGAGTCTCCTTCGGGGAGGTAGACCGGCCCTGAACCCGTTTATACGGGTTCAATGGGCATATTTTTTGGCCCAGCCCACGGGCTCGGAATGCCCACGTTAAAAAGGTCTTGTGCCACATGACACCCTCGTGGGGGAGTGACTGAATATCGTCAGTCGTGACCGACTGTTCGGTTGAACTCTCCGCCTTCGGGCGGAGAGGAACCCGAACGAGGCTACGCAGAAGGGCGGAGTCTCGTTCGGAGAGATAAACCGGCCCTGAGCCCGTTTATACGGGTTCAATGGGCATATTTTTGAGAACCCACAATAAATAACCGACCTTGTGTCACATGATGCCCCAGTTGGGGTGGAGGTGACTGAATATCGTCAGTAGTTCAAGTCGAGTCAAGAGTCGAGTCAGAGGCAGTCCGAAACAGAGTCGCGTTCAGACAATTACTGCAAAACATTGGAATAGTGATACTGGTCAAGACTACATTGTTCTCTCTACTAAACCTGATTGTTCATACTAACATTTCTACTTCTCTGTATATATTCCTGTTTGTAATATATCTGTGTTATTCCATATACGTGTTCGAGTTCTTCTTTATTGGTTCTACCTTGGACTATCACCGTGGTACAATAACCAATAGGAAACGAACTTTCCTAACAGTAACCTAGCAATTGATTCAGTATAATCATTCTACTTCATGTCAGCAGAAGACGTTAGTCCGAGAAGGTGCAATGAGTCACTCTCTTGGAGGTTAGCATCTGCCATGCTGATTGAAGGCAAAATGTTTCTCTCAGACGATCAAAATACAGCAGTTTTGTTTTGGAGGCATTCAAATTAACAAGTCATTCCTTGCACCTGTTAACAACGGACAATTCACCTCATTTTTTAGATAATCTACCAATTTGACCTTACCTACATTATGGGGCTATTTATTATTTCTAGACAAAACCTAATATAAACAATTACTTCTATCTATATTTCTATATTCACTGACACTGCTTTTTCCGTTGGAGTACAAATGGTATATTTCTAATGTACTTCCTATTATTAAATTCAAAAATGTTAGGTTATGAGTCGTCATGCCATATCATCTGTTCTTCAGCCTTCATGTTCAACTATTATTTAAGAAAATATCTAACTTTTCAGGCCAAACGTCAATTGAATCTATTTTTTTTTATATTTGTCTAAAGCTTTTTAAGCTACATTTTTGACTAGATTATTTCTTTTATAGACAACACTAATTTTTCAATTACTCTTTGAAAGAGAGTGAATAAATCAATGGAATATTCTGACGAACGATTCTTGAGTTAAATGGACGACATTTTTTTTTTTGTTGTTTATTTTTCATTATTTTCTTTTGTTTTCTTCTTTTTTTTGTTAGATATTTATGGCTTCATGAGCAGCATTTTTAAAACAGAGCTGAACTGATTTCCCGGTGCAACCATTTAAACCTCTCCAGTTGTGTGATCTTTACAACATTTTGCCCGTCACAGCTACCTAACTTCTCTTACAAAAATATTATTACATCTTTTGCCTCATTGTCGACAAATAGTCTAAAAATATTTTAGATATATTAGGTTGGTGCAAAAATAATGACGTAATAATGTCGTTTTTTGAGGTTAAAAAATACGTAAGAAAACGACATTATTACGTCATTATTTTTGCACCAACCTAATACTTAACTAATCCAATTCAGGACCCATTCACTCATTACAATTTGCACATTCACCACAAGAACTCATCCGTCACCAATCAATCCTCCATATACCATAATGCCGCATACTCTCAGTGGGGGGCGCTACAAAATGATCCCTGTGATATAAAAATCTGATGATCATAAAAATTTCATACATAAAAATCTAATGATTTACAATGATAGGGGAGGGGATGAATACCAAAACAAAGTAAATATCAAAACAAACTATGGATAACTGATGTTAGTAGGACTCGTCCAACCCTCAAAAAAGAGAGGCTGCTGTATTCTGCCCTACGGCAAAATCAAGAGGCTGTCCCGTTAACCTAATATCTCAACTAAAGACTTAAGTTCAGAAATGGCTCCAGGACATCTTCCACTGATTTTTTTTTTTTTTTTAAAACAAACAAAAGAATCCCTAAGATCACACACTTTTTACATAGATAAATCTCTTAGTAATGTTTGAGATGTACTTGTGAGTATATTTTTTGTATTTCTTTAAAGCATTGACTACCAAGAAACCAACTAAAACTGGAATTATTGATGTCGCTATGTGCCACATTTTTTTATATTTTCACTTCAATATTCTTGTATTCTGATTACTATTATTATTATTATTACTACTACTAATACTACTAGTACCACATGTGCAGTTTTGGTTCATGTTGCAGGCTATCATAGCTCTATACAACTTCCTAAACTTTTCTGACTGAATTTCTGGGATGAGGAGTTATCATTATTTACACTATTTACTTTTGGACTATTGCCATATTTGTTGCTGTTATCCATACGGAACTACTGATTTAAGGCGTCGGTTCGTGAATTTATTTTCATAGTAATTGTGAGTTCAATCCCTGGGCCTGGCAGTCTCTACTTGGACACAGTGAAAACAGGCTGGACAGTAACATAACAGTACTAAAAATAAGAACTAGACGAGATCTCTCTCTTTATTCAATCTACGCGGGTATCCCATATACCCGCGTAGATTGAATAAAGAGTTCATAAATTCCCTGTAAGTTAAACGAATCGATATACACCTTATGAAGGCCGGAGGGCACAACGGCCGAGCCGTTGTAATAACAACCACAAAGATGAGGACAATTGCCCGCATTTAAATAGTGTTAATAATTCTTATCCTTTGTATCCCTTGGTAATGCTCCCCCCCCTACAATCCTTCACATTCCTTTTTCTAAAATCCATTTACACCAGAGCGTTGAGTAGGTTAATCAATATTTCCTCTTTGTTCCTCTTTCTTTTAATATACCCTGTGAGTATTAAATTATCTATGCTTTCCTTCTTCATTATGTTTCCTACAAATTTCTACTGCCTTTTTCTCATTGTAAGTAAAAAATATTCTTTTTTTATCCTAATTTTCTTAGAACTTCCTCTTTACTCACATTTTCACTCCATTGTATTCTCAGCATCCTTCTGTAGAACATTCCTGTTGCTTCAATTCTCCACTTCATCTGTTAGGAAATGGCTCGACATTAACTGTCATATAGAAGGGTTGATATTAAATAGCAGTTCAGCACTCTTTTCCTTGTTCCTTACGAAATTTTCCTGTTTCTTGATACTTTGTTTAGCTTTTGAAAAGCATCTTCCGCTATTCCAATACGCCTTTGAATTTCTACGTCACATCCTCTATCATCTTTCAAAACACTTGCCATATTGGTAATTTTCAGTATTTGCTTTTTATTAATGTCTCCAATTAGTGTCTCGAATCGCGGATTGTTTTTGTAGTTTACGGCTATAGTTTATGTCTTCTCGTGTCTCTTAAACTAAGTAATAATGTTTATGACAAAATCTTATTGAAAGTAATCTCATCAATACACGCAATATTCAAGAAAACATTAAATAAGCTTTAATTTTCCACAGAGAAAATTGTCTCAAAACAAACAATGTTTTTAATAAGATAAGTGTAGTCATGTCCATAAATTAACTGATGCCTCGAGGTATCATTATAATCATTTTGCATAATGTTTAGCAAGATTGTATCTGTTGACCATACCTTAAAGTAGTAAATTCTAATCTCAAAGTTTCGCTGTTCTTGAGGTTTGATGTCTCACTAAAATAAAAACGATGCGCATTTAGAGTATAAAATCCTCTTAACCACTACTAATTTAGACGCTGGACAATGAAATCTGAACACGAATAGCACAAGGGGAATTTTATTAACAAAGTACAAAGAAACAGAAAAAGATTTCTGGACTGTGATATAATATTAATCCTCCTATATATCAGTGAATGCTGAACAATTTCCCAAGAGAAAACTGGTAACAACGAAAATGTGGTTCTACAAAAGGATGATGAGAATACGATGAACGGATCACGTAAGCAAAGAAGTCATAAGGAAAGTAGAGGCAATAAGGATACTTATACTCAGAATCAGAAAGAGGCAACATAAATTTATTAAACGGAATGCCAGACACAACAGAATCTTTTAGTTCTCATTTCCACGCCTTTATTTATGCTCTTACGGTCATATCACATTGAAACACTGGCTCCGTACGATCACAGAAAATAAGTAACCTCTAGTCTGTTCAGTATCTAGATGGGTGACCGCTTGTGAATACCAGGTGATGTAAGCTTGGATGTGCGGGTGATGTAATATATAATGGTTCGGAATTGTTAACTGATTAATGTTGTATTTCCGGTCCAAAAACAACTGGAACTACAGCATCAGTCTGTTAAAGTCTTAGTATAAAGTAATAAAAAACAACAAAAAAAACTACTACATCAATCATTTAGAATTTTAGCGGGGAGTCTGATAAGATTAGCCATTGTAGCCAGACAAAAATAAAACAACCCAACCTTAAACGACTCCAAAAACTTAACATATCACAAACATCCCTACTTCCATCACAACAGTGACTACTTGATAAAGAAAAAACAAACCGCAGACCACACTTCCATTTCAAAACTGTAAATGAGTAAAACATTCCGTACCATAGTTATTCCAAAACAACGCTTGAGGATGAGACTGCCACCCACTGGTTAAGGTTTAATATTGGAATTAAACTTAAATACTGCTGACCAGTTTCGAATCATAGTAATTTCTGTGTCGCGATGGAATAATATTTAAAAAATAATTATAATATATATATATATATATATATATATATATATATATATATATATATATATATATATATGTATGTGTGTGTGTGTGTGTGTGTGTGTGTGTGTAAAACCAACATATATATTTACATATTCTTTGTCAGGGATACACTCTCCCAAAGGACAATTAAATTGATATATGGTGTTGAGGGTGTTAAGATAAAAATATGCCTACATTATTCAACCAAACTTGTTTGAATGAATATATGAAGCCTATCTCTCTCTTTCTCTCTCTCACTCTCTCTCTCTCTCTCTCTCTCTCTATATATATATATATATATATATATATATATATATATATACATATATATATTAAGTTAAGCAAAAAGCATCCTTGATAATGAAATTGCTCGGATATACAGATCATGTGTACAGTTTTTACACACTCTATGTCCGGAAAAGATACCTCTTTTACGAATGCGAGAAAAATGTAAAAAGTTTAATCGTTGTGCCGGTCAGTCGTTTTCAATTAAAATGTGGGTATATATATATATATATATATATATATATATATATATATATATATATATATGTGTGTGTGTGTGTGTGTGTGTGTGTGTGTGTGTGTGTGTGTGTGTGTGTGTGCGTGTGTAAAATGCAACATTGGTGGAATTGAGGACATACTGATGCAGTCACAACTTCGCTGGGCTGGTCATGCTGCAAGGATGAGTGACGACATAATACCTAAGGTTCTAATGTATAGCCAGCTTGACAGTGGACAAAGGACTATTGGACAGTCGTGGCTCAGCTATAAAGACAAGATAAAGATTAACCTCTCATCTGTCAATGTGCCTCATACTAACTTCCAGCAATTTGCATTGGATAGAAATAACTGGAGATATTTGTACCGATGTGGAATCAGAAATTTAGAAATCAGTCGTACTGACATGCTAAGAGACAAAAAGCGTGAGCAAATATTCCTGTTGCTATATCCCGAGATCCTCGCTGCTGCACGATATGTGGATGTTTCATTCTATCGAGACGGAAGTGCCAGATACGATACAAACATAAAAACTGAATGAGTTTATCGGATCCTCATACATCGAAATCACCGGAAGAGTCTTTAATACACACACACACACACACACATATATATATATATATATATATATATATATATATATATATATATATATATATATCCAAGGATTGAAAGTCCAATAGCCAACAAATACTATTCTTAAAAGAGTGCTCAATACAGAGTAGAGCAAATCTAATTATTCATTCGAAAATTATAGCATAAATATGTTATAAAATCACTTGATAAGACACCAGAAGTGTTGAAACAAAATGGCTATTTTTGTAGTGATTTTATAACATATTTATGTTATAATTTTCGAATAAATAATTATATATATATATATATATATATATATATATATATATATATATATATATGATAAATGGAAAACTGTTTCATTGAAACTAGATTTGATTACGCGTTTCGCATTTCTTTGCTTCATGAGATCCAAAAACGAAGGAAATAATTATATATATATATGTTTGTGTGTGTGTGCAGATAGAAGATAGATAAATAGTCGGATAGATATGAAATGCTTAAGATAGATAGATAGATAGATAGATAGATAGATAGATAGATAGATAGATAGATAGATAGATTTTTTTCCTTGTAAGTTTGTTATATTTTTAAGATTATATATATATATATATATATATATATATATATATATATATATATATATATATAATATCAAAGCAATGTTCGACGAAGTCACGGTGCTAAAATGTTGTGTAAAATTTATAAAGAACCAAAAGTTTAGCCTATCAAAATTTGTGCAAATTCTATATATACATATATACACAAATACATACATTCATATATATATATATATATATATATATATATATATATATATATATATGTATATGTATTTTTCCTTAACAAGACATAAGAAAGAATATAAGTAAAATTCTATCATTCACGAAGCCATTTATGAAGAGCTGGCGTTCACAAATTCCAAAAGAATAAAATCTATTCAAACATATAAATCCTCGAGGCATTTCCAAAACTTGCGACTATTTAATAGCATAAACAACTACAGTAAAAAATGTTATTCTCGGTAGATGACCAATAGAACACTTGAATTTTCACGTAAGACGGCCCAGTATTTGTATTAACGTTTTCAGACAGTCTTTTGTTGTGTTAAGAAAAAAATGAAAAGACACGAATAGAAACGAACACGCAGGGACTTTCAGGGGAAAATAGATTCGACGCAAACTGCTCGTTTCAGGACGGAAGAATCATGAACAAAAAATCGTGCAAATCTAAACAAGGCAAAGAAGTTACACATTTCTATTAAATATGCATATTTATATTCTGCATCTCTCTCTCTCTTTTTCTCTCTCTCTCTCTCTCTCTCTATATATATATATATATATATATATACATTGATATATTTACATCAAACCTTAACCTCCCAAATATGCCCTTTAAAGTAACGCGAATTAACAGAGTCTAAGAATTTGAATGAAACCTGTCCTCGTGGAATGTAATTTATTAAGGTTGCTGTAGCTTCTTCCTTTAATGTCGGTCTCACCCCTTACCCATCTATATCTAGAGACAAGACGCGTTAGTCTTAAGCAACGTCTAGCCGACACACAGTGGGATTAAGAATAAGGAATTGAAATGGTACACCTAACCCACTCATATCTTATCTTCTCTCCCACCTTACTTCCTCACTTTGTTAATTTTACATATGCTTGATGAGGTCCATCAAAAACGTGTGAATTTCTTTTCATTTTTCATTTCAACCTTTGGAAGTAAAGTCTGATGATCCAGAGCCCTGTTAAAGGGGTTGTGGTGAAATAACTTATTACCTGGAACCTTAAAGTGGTCTGTTTTTATTCAAACAAATATATATATATATATATATATATATATATATATATATATATATATATATATATATATATATATCTGTCATTCTGGAAAAACATGCGTAATAGAATGATTGCTACCCAAATACACTATATATATATATATATATATATCTATATATATATATATATATATATATATATATATATATATTATAATGATAAATATACTTTTATGTTATGCTATAGTTATGCTCAATATCAGGAAACAGAAACCGCTGGGTGTTTACCTCAATGTTCATTTACACTTGTGTGTGTGTGTGTGTGTTTAGGGTGTATTAAGTCATATAAAAAAAAAAAAACTAAAAGCAACAAATATTTAAGAACTTTGCTTTTTTTCATTCTAGTGAAACACTCTGCCTATAACAGGGTTCGTAATCTTTTCTAGTTATCTGAACAGGAGTAAACGTCCAACCATGGTTTCTTATTCAGGATTGCGTTTTCTTCTCCTAATTTCTTCTCGCTTAAATTCATGCGGTCTGGGAACCAGCGAAAGTAGCCTATCACTATTTCTATGGACAGTGTTCAGACAGACTACATTCCATAGTTCCACCATTTCTAACTTTCATGTCAGGCAACGCCCATTGTAGAGAACCATCCTCATTCCCTTTGTATTCTATTGGTAAGATGTAAGTTCCACTCTGCCAGCTTCTTCCCACGAATGGCTGCTTTGTGGAACCGACTCCCAATATGATGCATCCCGATCACTACAATCTTAACCTGTTCATGTCTAGGACTAACAGTTACCTTCCCCGGGTATCCGCACAAACTGTGCTTCTTACTTTGTAACACTCTACCTCGAGTGACTCTCGAGTCTTGTAGAGGATGAACATCATTGTAAAAAAAAATTGTGTATATATATTTTATGCTGTGTTGAAACCTTTCTCTTGTTCGATAACACAGACCTCTTTTTTAGGATCAAATTCTTCATCCAAATGTCGCGAAATTTTCAGTTTAAACCTTAGGTCGGCTTTATATGCGTGCAGGCCTCTATCTGCGAACTACGCCTTTCCTGATGAAGAACGTAATAAAATTTAAAGTGTCTGGAAACAAAATTCGCTCATGGGAAAGTCACCTTGCAGTCAGCAAAGATTCAATACAGGCAGAAAATAAAAAAAGTAATAAGCAATAGAATAATAAACGAAACCTATTCTGATTATTTGTTGTTACAATCAGCGGCGTAGCTAGAATTTATATTTTATGACAGGCTTCCGAATTTTTATGGAATTTTTGTCATCTTTTTACTAATTTTGCTATTACGACTCATTGTAGTTTCTCTAAAATATACCAAACGAAAGATATATGTCTCATGTAAAACATCACATTCAATTCTATGTATTGGATCGGAACCGAAGTACCTGGCATTCCTAAAGTGAATTTCAAAGAAAATATTTAGATATCTCTACATAAATTTATTCAAACACATATGTGATATTTTCTTCCCTTACCTTTCGCCATTTATGAGGCAGTTTCATTATACCATTCTCCCCTTGTGCCCATCCAACTTTAATCTTCAAAAGTTTAAATGCAATGTCAATCGCTATCTACTGTCCTCCTGATTACTGTTCTTTTGTTCTCGCTCATTAGTAATGTTTCTGTTTTCTAATACTTCCACACCCAGTAATACCTTGTGTCTTAGTTTTACTGCCTTGCATGGAGTGATTGCAATTTAAAAAAAAAATATCCCATAATCAATTATTCTGTTTTGATCAAGAGGAAAGCCGAAAGAAACATATCAGAAAGGCTACTAGTTTTCAGTGAAAGAAAGAAAGAAAGAAAGAAAGAAAGAAAGAAATGCTTAGCGTCTCCTGTTAATATCTTATAAATATGGGTTACTCCATTTTGATCGAATGGAAACATGGAAAAGACATATCAGAGACGCTACTTGGCTTAAAGAAAGAAAGAAAGCAGGGAAGATAAAAGTGTTTAACATCGGTTTCAGTGAAATAGAAAAAGTTATCAATTTAAAATCTTTTCATTTGTACCCGCTTAATTCTTTAAATAACGACCAAGCATTCATATTAAATGACTGTTATTGCAATATTTTATTAAAGTTATTAAGTTCAAATATTTAACGATGTGATAGAGAATGTCTATCCTTAGCTGAAGAATTAAGATTCAGCAAAATTTCCAATAGGAAAACAATGAAATTTTACCGGGTATTTCTAATAAAGAGGAATTTGTAAAGATAAAAATACATGGTAATCCAATGTGGCAATGTCAGTTGAATATGGCAGATGTAGTGGAGGGGGGCGTTTTAACAGAAGATGGAAATACGACATCGCGATACGAACAAGCATTGGACTACTGAAAGAGGGATCCCAAAAACAAGTAAGGTGCTGAGAAACAGAAAGATTTCGTTAGAGACATAGAAAACAGCGCTGGATTGCTATGTGATATCCATCCTCTTATATGGCAGTGAATGCTGGATAATCTTTCCACGGCTGAGAAAAAACTAGAAGCAGCAGAAAAGTGGGTCTACAGAAGGACACTGAAAATTCCATGAACAGGGCGAGTAAGCAACAAGGAAGTTTTAAAGAAAATAGTAACAGAAAGAACACATGCTCAAAATCAGAAAAAGACAGCTATAATTCCTTGGACACATTATGAGGAATGAGGGCTTGGAAAACATAACCCTCACTGGGCATACTGAGGCCAATAGAAATAAAGCAATACAGCAAGTCACTTATCTGACGAGCTAGTGTCAATGGATGACAGAATAGAGATGGGAGCCTTAATAAAGGGAGAACTGCTAAGCTCCAGACGGGATAGAAAAATATGGAGTGCTAGGATCTATGTCTCGAAGGGACGTGTCACATAGAAGAATAAACGTCCTTCTCTGTTTCTTCAAACACGTCTCTTTATTCTTGTTCGCAATCCTCTGTAACCCCTTGCGTGCTAGTGGCACTCCTACCTTGCTTGGGGAGAATTGCTTAAAAAAATGAGCAGTGAGAGCCTTGCGATTTTTCGTCTGGGAGAAAAGGGTTGTATAGTGGAAAATATAGGGATAAGCTAAATTGTAGCAATTTTTACCAGGTCTACAAGAATCTTAATATCTGGAATTGTCCCGATTGGCCAATTCTGGGCGCTTTTCTTTGGTTGATGCCTTTAGTCTGTCCAAAGGTAACAGAACTTGTCTGAACCCAACATGTGATTTTGTGGAAAGAGCTTGTAATGCACAATATTCCAATCCTACTAGATATAGAAGATCACCTTCCTCAGATGCAGACCGAATTTTGGAGTGGTTAATAGAAATTACTTTTCCCCCAGAACGGTTTTGCTACACATTGTTGCAAAGGATCTGCCCTAGAGTATCCTCCAATCATGTGTGAATATCTATTCTGATGATACGATGGTATATGGGTGCACCTCCAAAACTCTTGATGACCAAAGATGACCAAAGATGACCAGAGATTGGAAACTGTTCTCATCTCTGACCTAAATCCAACATTTCAGTGGAGGGAAACTGGTTGATCACATACAATGCTTCGACATTCATTCATCGCCGATCGAAACCTAATCTGTCACCAATCACGATGAACGGATGTTCCCTCGGTGAGGTCTCGTGTCTTGAACGTCTGTTAGGCCTTAAACTCAACCATGATCTAAAGGGGAGCTCCTACATACGATCCGTCACTGAAGATGCTAGTGAAAATAGTCAGTTCCCTGTATCAGTCCAGTAAATACCTGATTCCTCGTGACATCCTCTAACTCTTCAGGCCAAAAATGGAATACTGGTGCCATATATGGACAGGAGATGCCAAGTCTTCACTTTCCACTATCGAGAGAGTCCTAAAACGTCTCTGCGTCCTTGTGAGTGACTAATTATTTTTCACCCTACCGCCTCTTCCTCAAAGACGAAACGTCGCAAACCACTTACTACTCCGCCACTTTTTTCCATGGAAAGACGAACTATATTCTTTAGTTACACTAGTTCTAACCTTCACGGCTAAGACTCGCCATACTATGCACATTGTAGCGAACACTGCTAATTGCCATCGTATTCCATTTGTGATATGTAAGTTCCACTCAAGCAGCTTCATTCTATGAAACACATAGGAAGGAGATAATATATTACATAGTAGTTCAACTCCCTTTTCTTTGTTTCTAAAGACATTCTCTTATTTATTAATACATTTCAAAGGCTCGAACTGCTGGTGTGTGGAACAGGCTCCCAAGAAGATCACTACATTCTTATCCTGTTCAAGTCTAGAAGTAACTGTTATCTTCCCTACATATACTTATAAAATGTGCTTTATGCTCTGTAACCTTCTAACTCGAGTGGCTCCCGGACCTTGTACTGGATGAACATCACTGTAAAAATATAATTATCGCCTGCGATTGTTCTTCGTAAAAATGGGTTCGTTCTTTACGTTTGTGCAGACAATGGTATATAGAAATCCTACCTTTTCATTTGTGTGTGTGTGTGTGTGTGTTAAATCGTCAGGGACCCAAGGATTGTAGCGATTTACGTATCCATACGGCCGTGCAATACACAAATGTGATATGTGAAGTTCTGCGATATTCCGTCTAGCGTCACCTGGATTTTGTAAATCGGCATTTCGATTTGGTCATCATCAACATTCTCGCTCTTCCAAATCAGCATTTCACATTCTGCACCTAGTGAATCAAAAACGATCGGTAGGATCAGCTAAACCACCATATGTATAAATGGCACATATCTTCTTTTCTTTTTCTGTTTGTTCAGCGTTTTCTGTTTCTAACCAACATTATTAAGGTAAGGGAACAATAAAAGGACAGGGAGACAGGAGACAACAATTCTCATATTGTTATGCACATTTTCGATTGGATGCACGGCAAGTAATCAAGTTATTTAATATATATATATATATATATATATATATATATATATATATATATATATATATATAAAAGGTAGGATGTGTGTGTGTGTGTGTGTGTGTGTGTGTGTGTGTGTGTGTGTGTAACGAATGCACGGCCGCAATTTTCGACGGGTTTGCACCAAAATTTACATGCACATGCTCAAGCTAGCGGGAAGGCCAAGACCGACTTTGCATTTCCCAAATCCCATCGATAGTGGAAATAATCGATTTTCTCACGCTTCTACGGCAGTTTTGATGTAGTTTGCGGCCATTTTCTACTGGCCAGAGTGAGAGCCTATAGCTGGCTGCCACGAATAGGCCGAAAGATTCTACTGGCCAGCGTGAGACCCAACAGCTGACTGACACGAATGTTAACTAGCATGCTAGCATGCAAAAAAATCGAAAGCTGCATTCGTCACAAGTGGGAAAAATTTAAATCTGCATGGCACTTTACTCCAATTGGCTCATTCGCTTGCTTAAACTCAACGTTGATTCTGATTCCGCAGAACTGTGTTGGATGTGAAAAAGTATTTGTTGTTAACATTCTTTTTTCATTCGGTTTTTCGAGTCCTTTTTTAAAGCTGATCGTTTTGTGTTCATTTTGTTCAGTTCTTTTTCCGTAACAGATTTAATGTTTAGTATAGAGCTTAGAAAAAAATCGCAGTGTGAGATAGGCAAGAAGTAAGGGATGTAGTAACATCAGCATGGCAAATGGCACTCCTTTAAAGACAAGAAAGGGAAAAACTATTTTAAGTCAAGTGATAGCGATTGCTGTATGAGGCGTACGATTTTTGAATCAAGCACGAGCAACGCCGGGTCATGCTGCTAGTTTTAAATAAGAAATCTAGGTACTATGTTGTTCAACGTTCTGTTTCATCGGTTTAGAATAATCCTTGATCATAACCTTATAATAATAGTATATATATATATATATATATATATATATATATATATATATATATATATATATATATATATATATGTATATATATATATATATATATATATATATATATATATATATATATATATATATATAGTGCATTGGGCAGACGATCATTATTCAAACATATTGTTAAGCATAACAGACAACGAATGTCTATTATGTTTTATCAGGAGCCATTCTAAACTTTAGTTTTGGGATAAAATAAAGAGCAGACAACATTTCTATAATTTTCATTATGCTGTTCCCGGATCTAAGCTGTCGGTTCACATAAGCCATCATCAGAGTTGCTATGAGGACATTAGATCGAGGAACAGCATAATAAAAATATACAAATGTTGGACAGCTTTTGTCTTTATATTCTCCCGAAACTAAAGCCACTATACGAAGCTTATAACGACACATGATCAAACATAACAACATTTGTTGTCTGTTGTATTTAACAATATATGTTTTAATATATATATATATATATATATATATATATATATATATGTGTGTGTGTGTGTTCGCACACACACGTACACAAACGTATGATTATGAGACTTTAACAAGAAAAATGCAAAATAAAGAAATTAAATAACTCCAGTGATCAGCGTTTATGGAGGCAGAAACAGTGGAGAAAGACTGTTAAAACATTGCTTTTAACTTTCCGTGTAAATGGAGATGGTTAGCGGAAATAGGTTTCTTGTTTGACTGGGGAAGGAAAAATATTTCTTTGTTCGACCTGTTTCTAACCAACATTTCGAATTTAGCGAGAAATGTCTGTCAAAGCGACAGCTCTCCGAATTGTCATCAATCTACACATGACCGGCATACGAAACTCTCCCGTCCGTCTGTCAAACCAGAAATAATAATGGTAGCCACTGCTTTAAAACGAAAGTTAGTAAACAAACCTTCTAGTCAAGCTATTGTTAATGTAGGCAATTCATTTTCTACTTGTTGCTCCACGGGGTGACCCTCTAAGCTAAACGTACAGACATTTACATTCATTTACTGGTGTTTATTAAGAAATTAAAACACTAATTAATTAAAACGAAAAACTATAGTAAGTGGTCACCACGTGGAGTAACAAGTAGGAAATGAATCACCTACATTAACAATAGCTTGACTAGAAGGTTTGTTTACTAACTAGATCATCTACAGTAAATTTATGTCCAGCATCTTACAATATTTCACTTTTCATTGAAGATTTTCTATTATCAGATTGTGAGATATTTAGTAACAAAATTGATAAAAACCGAAAAAAAAGAAAAAATAATTAAATGTAATCAGCTAGACAAGATACCCATATACACATATTTAAAATTTTCTTTTCTTTGTTGAAATTTGTTCAGCGTTTTATCCTGGAAATCATAGTGTACCTGTCTATATTTCTGAGATGAGGTATTATGTACATTATTTGCATTATTCGGACTATTAGCCTCATCTTTGTCGCCATATTTATCACAACGTTTCGGCCTCAAGGACACATGGCACAGTGGATAAAGGCGTTGGTTAGATCCAGTGACAGGACCCAAAGAGTGTGAGTTCAATACCCGGTTAAGGCATTGGAGAACTTTCAGAGGGAAATTAGCAAGGGATAACTGATAACTGACATCCATCAAACATGGCAAGTGAAACTCGAACAGTCTACCCCAGTGAGCGAAATAAAGGGTTCAGTTCGACATTCCAACCGCCAAAACGTTGTGATAAATATGGCGACAAAGATGAGGACAATAGTCAGAATAATGTAAATAATGAAATTGTATATATTCGTATGAGTAACGTTCAATTGTTAACTTTCAGAATAGGTATATATACCATAAAATTCAGTCACATAAGGAATTAAATCACGTTCTCCAGCCCAATACATACATGTACATGGTGTAATATATATCTAACAATGTTGGTTTGTTTTTTTATCGTTTCATCCCAAGTAAGGTAGTCGATCCAGCAAGCTGCAAGAGTTTACTGAGAATGATAGAGAATGAGAAAAAGAAAATATTGTGAAGCAGAGAGAACAAATAAGAATTTACGGTTGCATGGTTTTGAACTATGGACCCCGGGCTTATAAAGAAAGGAAACTCGTCAAGAATCGAAGACACTCCACTTGCGAGAATTCAGAGACAAATACTTTAAACCTTCCGCCAGGATAAGTGCTCTCTTTCTGACCTTTGCTTAATTTACTACAAGGGTACAAAAGTCGGTCAAAGAGCATCGAATGATATCACGCCTCCGCTTATAAACCCTTCTGTAACGCACAGAGCTTTATTTATTTATTTATTTATTTATTTATCTATCTATCTATCTATCTATCTATCTACAACAGGCGCATTACTTAAAACATGTTACGTAAAATAATAACATATATACGCACTCTTAAATACGCACGTGTGTGCGCTCATATTTGGCTAACTATAGCATGGTTTTGAACTATGGACCCAGGGCTTATAAAGAAAGGAAACTCGTCAAGAATCGAAGACACTCCACTTGCGAGAATTCAGAGACAAATATTTTAAACCTTCCGCCAGAATAAGTGCTCTCTTTCTAACCTTTGCTTAATTTACTACAAGGGTACAAAAGTCGGTCACAGAGCATCGAATGATATCACGCCTCCGCTTATAAACCCTTCTGTAACGCACAAAGAGCTTTATCTATATATCTATCTATCTATCTATCTACGTCTCTTATATCTATATATCTCTTCTATTTAAGTATCTATCTATCTATCTATCTATCTATCTATCTATCTATCTATCTATCTATCTACGTCTCTTATATCTATATATCTCTTCTATTTAAGTATCTATCTATCTATCTAATCAAGTTCACCCCAAGCAAGGCAGTAGACCACAGAGACGCAAGGGGTTACTGGGCGTGAAAGGGTTAGAAACAGAACATTGCTAAGGAGCGAGAATAAAGGAAGAGTAATTAAGATGACAGTAGACAGCAATTGATATTGCATTAAAATTTTTGCTGATTAAATTTGGCTGCTAAACATGGAGCCGACAGGGGGATCCATAAGCGTGAAGTGAGAGAAAAGAAACTGTTAGCATAGAATTTACGGTTGCATCTAGCCAGCTCAACTAGTGAGACCTTGTCGCCAGTCTAGTACTGCGCTTAAATTCGAAGAGTTGCGGCGTCATAATGAAGAGCTTATCCGAACAATTACCATGAAAGTATTTATAGTAAAAGCACAGGAAGACAGCCTTACGGCGGTAGGAAAGTGACTGAAGCAGACGCGCCAGATCGGTTCTAATAATATTGCTGATTCACTTTTGGACTTTATTAAGGAATTCTAGATAGATAGTAGGAACACAGGGCCATATATGCTAGCAATATTCTCTCTCTCTCTCTCTCTCTCTATATATATATATATATATATATATATATATATATATATATATATAGAGAGAGAGAGAGAGAGAGTTTTTAAATGGTATATGCTTCAGCTGTTCTTTTATTCGCTTCTAATTGATTATCAAACAGAAAAAGGATCTCAGTTGCAATAATTATATTGTTGGTGGTATTAAATGAAATAAAAAAAAATATTAGTATCTGTCTATATTTCTGAGATGAGGTATTATGTACATTATTTATAAGGACACATGGCATAGTGGATAAAGGTGTTGGTTAGATCCAGTGACAGGACCCAAAGAGTGTGAGTTCAATACCCGGTTAAGGCAGTGGAGAACTTTCAGAGGGAAAATTAACAGGGAATGAGGAAGACAGTAGACAAAAATTGATACTGCATTTAAAAATTTTTAAGGTCAAAGTTGACTGGAAATCAAGAAGTTGGAATCTATCTTACATATTACAATTCATACATGCATTGAATATTACTTCCATATTTGGTCAGTTGCTTCTGCTTTATATTTAGAGATTATTGATAAAATACAAAGAATAATCTGCAATGCTATTAGTGCTGATCTAGCAACTCGGATAGATATATTTTCCCCACCGCTGTGACGTAGCTTCTAAGAATCTTTTTTCTGTAAATATATTCATGACAATTGCTCTAATGACCTTTCATCTTTGGTACGTTGATAATGTAAACTACTAGATTGGCAACTTCATCTCATAGTTTTACTGTTCGAATAGCTAGATATAGGCACAAGTTCAATTCTTATAGTTTCTTTTCTCGCTCGTGGAACTCGATTTTTATCACTTTTTTTTTTTACACCTATGATCTTCCATCATTTAAATACAACGTCAACTCAACTGCCATGTTCTGTTTTCCAGAAACATGTTATTTATTCTTTTCTCTCCACTAACTTTTTATCATTTCACTCCAAGTAATGCAATATAGCCACTAAGACGGAAGGAGTTACTGTGTGTGAGAGAATGAGAAAAAGGAAATATTTTTAAGGTGAGGGAACAGGAATTTGTAAGACAGGAGATAACCATTAACATGCATTTAATTATATATATATATATATGATCTTGAATACTTGCCGTGCATCCAATCAGAAATGAGCATAGCAACTTAAAAAAATAAATGCATGTCAATTGTTATCCCCTACCTTATAATATACGTATGATTATGAGGCTTTAACGAAGAAAATGCAAAATAAAGAAATGAAATAAACAAAATTGATCAGAAGCAGCAGAGAAAGGCTATTAAAACATCCCTTTTACTTTTCCGTGTAACTGGAGATGGTTAGAGGAAATAGGTTTCTTGTTTGACTGAGGAAGGAAAAATATTTCTTTCTTCGACCTGTCTCTAACCAACATTTCGAATTTAGCGAGAAATGTCTGTCAAAGCGACAACTCTCCGAATTGTCATCAATCTACACATGACCGGCATACGAAGCTCACCCGTCCGTCTGTCAAACCAGAAATAATAATGGTAGCCACTGCTTTAGAACTAAGGTTAGTAAACAAACCTTCTAGTCAAGCTATTGCTAATGTTGCCGGTTCAATTCCTACTGATTGCTCCACGAGATGGACTCACTAAGCTAAGCTTGTTAAACGCGTATAGACATTTACCTTTATTTACTGAGTTTCAAGAAATTAAAATAATAATTAATTAAATGTACAGCTTTACAAATTAATAAATTGCGTTATCTTTTAATTAAAAGATAACGCAATTTATTAAAAGAATGTATAGAAAGCGATTTAATCGTTTAATAATCTACAGTAAATTTACGTAATGCTTCTTATAACATTTCATCTTTCTTTAAAGAGCTTCTATTACCAGATTGTGGGATATTTCATAAAAATGATAAAAAACTAAACAAAAAGAAAAAGAAACTAATTGTAATCGTCTAGACTATATACGCAAAAACATATTTTAAAAGAAATATTAAATCCAGAAAATATTAGCGTCGCCCCTCCTTCATGCGCATATGCAATTACATCTGCTAAAATATCACTTTAATCTGATAATATCCTAAAGGGCGAAGCAGGTCACACGAAAATGTTTTCCACTTTATTCTGGAGATTTCTAAATGAGCTTTATTAAAAGCTAGTTTTAACCCGTGAAAATTTCACGGTTTTTGCTTTTTCAAATTTCTGAATAATGAATAAACTCATGGCGCGTTATCCGAGAAAAAAAAATCCGTAGAAATTTTTCCTCCTTGGCGCACAGTGCTAGCTGAGCGGCAATGGTTACATTCTAAAAGCAACAAGAAAAAAACTAGGGCTATCAAGCTCAAATTTCGATCACGTGACCACAGTAATATTAACTATAAGCGCGCATGAGCAAAAGGCAGTGTTCAAACTTAAAGATATGTTCTGGCAAAAGTACGGATAATTTTTGACTTACCCTCGTAAATAAAGGGTTGTGACAAAGATATCTAGCTGGGTTTCTTCGCTTTCGACTAAAATAGACACTTTGCAAGCTACAACATCACGGTAAATGTATAATCAGCTACCCGATATATTACTTGGTATTTTCCCAACGCATCAGTATTTGTATTGCCCGAATTGTTTATTTGTGTATTAGTTATCAAGTCTATCTGCCTGGCTATCTGTTTTAGTTTCAGGCTCTTACTTTATCTTCAACTATTCATCTGAAACAGTCGTTTTTGTGCTAATCTGCTTATTTACTTATAGTATATATCATAATCTCTATTTATCTGTATGAATTGTCGATCATTTTCTTGTATATCGATCTGTTTTAATTTCTACTTATCACTTCTGTTTCTGTAAAGATGTTCATCATTCAATAGATATTCCTCTTTTCTCCCGTCTAATCACCTTCCATCTGTCAGCCAAATTGTCTATCCAAACATCTATCAGTCTATGTGTAATTAAGCATGTAAATCAAAACCGTGAAAAGATGGACGTATCAATCGAGCAATCTGTCTTTAAATTCATCTTGAAATATTTTTAGTGATTGTGTGCTTGTCCAGAATGATCCAAAACTTACCCATATTGATTATAAGACTGACAGTTTTATCTCTAAATATGACCAAAGTAAATATATATATATATATATATATATATATATATATATATATATATATATATATATATACATAACCCGCCTAGAAGAACTACATAAAACTCTAAAACAACGAGGCTCCCCAATAACACTAATATACAAAGGTTTTGAACTCGCAAAAAAAATTCCTCTAGACCAACTTAGAAATAAAAAGAAACGTAACGTCAAACAAACTCTAGCATATGTCTCAACATACAACAAAAACAATCCAGAACTGTTCACAGAAATTACAAAAAAATCTAGACACACTTAGCAAGAATAATAAACTGAAAAATATACTGAAAACAACCAAAATAATTAAAAGCAAACGCCAATCTAAAAACCTAAAACACATATTGACCTCATCCAAATTTAACCAACAGAATACAGGGAGTCACAAAATGCAACAAAAAAATATATGGGGTTTGTGACATCATTATAGAAGGAAACTCAAAAGAAAACCCCAAAACGACATTCAAAATAAATAAAAAATTAAACTGCAACTACAAAATTGTGATTTATGTACTCAAATGCCCAAAATGCAAGAAGTCATATATAGGTATCAGTCAACAACTGAACAACAGGTCCTCCCTATACAAAAGCAACATAAATTTACCAGACAACAGAAAAATTTTTGTATCACAACACATCTTCAAATGTAACCAGGGAAAATTTAAAATTATGCCAATATATCAAACAGACAATTATTCTTACCTAAAAATACAAGAAAAAAACTTCATAAACAAATTTAAACCAGAACTAAATAGATCATAACCTCACACGCAAAAGCACACAACACGCCAAATACAGTGATCAAACCACTCACGTACGTGCACGTACGCTCGCATGCGGGTGTCTGTAGGGCATGAATGTATGTATATATATATATATATATATATATATATATATATATATATATATATATATATATATATATATATATATATATATATATATATATATATATACACACGTATTGACAAAAGCAAGAAAACTACTAACAGGCACGCACACAAACCCCACACAACTTAGGAAGTATGTGTGTATATGTGTACGTATGTGTGTATGTATGTGTGTGTATATATAAGGATTTCATGTAACTTGGGAAGTACGTGTATGTACGTATGTGTGTGTGTGTGTGTATGTACCGATTCCTTGTAATGGGACGGTATGTGTGTATGTGTGTTTGTGTGTGTACGTGTGTGTGTACGTGTGTGTGTGTGTGTGTGTGTGTGTGTGTGTGTGTGTGTGTGTACGGATGAGTTGTGTATGTATGAATGGGACGGTATGTGTGTATGTGTGTTTGTGTGTGTACGTGTGTGTGTATATATATATATGTGTGTGTGTGTGTGTGTGTGTGTGTGTGTGTACGGATGAGTTGTGTATGTATGAATGGGACGGTATGTGTGTATGTGTGTTTGTGTGTGTACGTGTGTGTGTATATATATATGTGTGTGTGTGTGTGTGTGTGTGTGTGTGTACGGATGAGTTGTGTATGTATGAAGAGGGGATATACACATATATGCCCGCATGCTGAGAGAAACACACGAAAATGGAAATAGATCTAAGAACACACAGGGTCATTAAAAGATAAGATAACTAGTCCATTACTCCTGACCAATCTTAATTGTTTTATAACCCTTCACACAGAACTCTTCACTGCCAGTTCAAAAAAGACCTTTTTTTCACTAACAGAGAAAAAGAGAATGTATCATATCGAGAATATTTAAAATCGAAAAACATAAAGGAATTTTTTTTTTCTAATATTATGTGGAAATCTACATCCGTTGCCTGATGACGGTCGCGAGACCAGAAACGCGTATAGCAAAATTATGAAAAATAGAGCATAATATTTTTTTTTACAATCAAAAACGTTTGCGGTTTCTCTCTTCTTTTTAATATACACACTTCTTTCGTTGGGACTACTATAACCTCTTCCTTTACATATATATATATATATATATATATATATATATATATATATATATATATATATATATATATGAAAATTCCTCCGAATTAATCAGTAGAGAGACAATATTTATGAATAAAAAAGACAATAGGAAAACTGGTAATTGCAGACATTGGACGAAACGCGTCAGCAATTACCAGTTTTCCTATTGTCATTTTTATTCATAAATATATATATATATATATATATATATATATATATATATATATATATATATACACACACACTGGGTGAGATGGATAAATTGTCTTCTAAATTAGGCAAAAATGAAAATAATACTGACATCTCATTTTAACAGACATATTTACCAAGATTACACAAAAATATCTTGGAATGCTAAATTTACTCAACAAAATCGCAATGGGCTTCAATCACAGCTTCCAGGTGACTTCGGTACGGTCAGCTTGTTTAAATTGATCAATGCTGTCATAATCCTTGTCTTCAGTTAACCTTTGGTTTTACAGGGAATTTTATTGGTCTCTCACTCAACTGTGCCCCACACAAAATAATCAAAGGGGGTTGTAGTGTGGGGAGTTAGGTGGCCAAATATATGGGGTAATGTGGTCGCAGGAATTGTCTGACAGACATGACTGTCTCTTTTCCTTGTGTGGCATGGTGCAAAGTCCTGTTGCAAAATATAGGATTTTCCATCAGCCACCAGCTTGACCCAAAGCAGCACTACCTCCTCAAGCTCAAGGTACTTGATGTAGGTCTTCGTGTTGAGTCTGAGGCTGTGTGGGTAGGAGAATGGAGGCATAACGTCGCTATCACTAGTGATCACTCCAAACACCATGATGTTGACTGCATAATTCATCAAAATTTCCCGAATCCTTTGCTCCGTCCTAAGATTGACACCAAACACTCTGAAAGCTTCCGGCGCGAATGCCAAGCAGTTCAGCATGCCGTTTCCCAATCTCTGGCGGAGTGAATTGCGTCATGGTGCTCTTTTTCTCACAGACAATGCTACCCTACTTTACTGTGCAGTCGACAAAATAAAAAACAACGATCATGCGCGAAATTAAAATCTAAAATGGCAACAATTTAACCATTACATCATATATATATATATATATATATATGTGTGTGTGTGTGTGTGTGTGTGTGTGTGTGTGTGTGTGTGTGTGAGAGAGAGAGAGAGAGAGAGATTCATGGAAGATAGAAGTTTAAATACAGTATATTCAACCTTGCAAACCGAACGCTCCTCTGTGGCCAAATCGGTAAAGGCACGTCAAGCTAAATGGTTCCGTATAGGATACAGGTTCGAATCCTGTCGGAGGACGAATATTTTCTGTGAAGATTTCTCGGATATTCAGGCTGATAAATATTGTTTAATACTGTTAATTATAAACAGATCATTTACTTAAATATTTGTATCTATAAAAAGAATGTATAAAAATGTCTGAATGTAAAAAATTGTCGGACTTTGTACATTTCATAATGTGTGACTATATATATATGCACTTATTATTGCTGTACATTGTTCTTTCACAGAACGGTTCTTCTTTTCTCCCTGTCTTCGGAGTATCCGCCATTGTCATATCAAAAATACTGCTCCCTGGATTTGGGGATAACTTTACAAATTCGAGTTATTAACAAGCTTAAAATTATGCGCAAAATATCTATGAAAGCATAAAATTACGTACAAAATATTTAGATTTTGGCATTAAATAACCCATAGAGCTTGATATGCCGCAAAACACAATTAACCAACAAATGCAAAAGTGTGTATAGCTATGTTCTATGGATTATGCAACAACATTTGATGATGTAAATCAAAAAGAACTGTTAGAAATGCTAGGTAAGTTTGATTTATTTGGGAAGCGTATTTGAATAATAGAGAATAGCGTTAGCATACCGCTTGCATGAAGATATAAAATGACTTCTGTAAATAAACTAAAATAGAAAGAAGTGTAAGACAAAGATGTCTCTTCCCACCGGAATTATTCAAGTTTTACAGCGAAGCAATCCTGAAAGAATTAAACGTCTTACCAACATTCATCAATGGCGGCCACAATCTTAACCACATTAGATATGAAAGCGTGTTGATAGCAGACACAGAAAAGGAACTACACGAACTCCTGCAGAAGCTAATACAGACAAGACTAAACATCAGTTGTAAGACAGAATGTATAGAGAATTTCTAAGACTGGTTAAGATGAGGCACAAGGCCGAAAGTATGGGGCACCATGTGAAGACCGAACTCACTATTGTTCTAGCGAGACAAGCTTGCAAACCATTACACCGAGTCGAAATGTTCAAGAAGGCAGAATGAATAGCAAAATAATCAGTCCAACATACACATTACAAATTGGAGATTAAAAAAATTGAAATAGGCGTTAACAAATTAAATCTAGGAAGTGTTTTAACAAGGGATGGAAAATACGACACTGAAATCTGAAGTCTCATTGAGATAGCGAAAGATACCTTCCAAAAAATAAACAAAGTTCTAACGAACAAGAAAATTTCATTTGAAACATGTACTAAACTGTAATATACATCGGCTCACTTTTTTAGTCTACGGTATTCTCAGAATCCTTCTGTAGAACTACATTTCTGTTGCCTCAATCTATTCCCAGCATTCTTCTGTCCCTCTAGCCTTCATTATGTACTGTGAGTGTCAAATTTTCTAATCTTTCTTTCCACATATGTGACCTAGAAATTTCAATTATTTCTTTATGATTTTAAGTATAATAGGCTTCTTTTTTTTTTTTTCCATTTTCTCTAAAACTTAGTTGTTGCTCACGTGAACAGTCCATGGTATTCTGAACATCCTTCTGGAGAAACACATTTCTGTTGCTTCAAATCTCTAACGTCCACTACCATATAGGAGTAGCGATATTACATAATACAGTGTAACCCGGATATAAGAGAGTTGTCGGGACCGGAGAAGAAGTATCTTATATCCGGGTCTCTTATATCCGGGTTTCTCTTATATCCGGGTTTGGTCTATTTTGTTTAGGTAAGTATGGCTCTAATTTGGGACCGGACAAAATCTCTCTTATATCCGGGTCTCTTATATCCGGGTTACACTGTATATTGTTTTGTTGTTTTTTTTGTTTTTGTTTTTTGGGGGATTTTTTTTGCTTCTTTTCTAGGTTTCTTAGTACTTTGCTTAACTTTTGGAAGACATCATTCGCTATGCCATTGCGCCTTCGGATTTCGATGTCGCATTTTCCCCTCCTCTATGCTCGGCAAATTTTGTCTCTATTATTCACCCCCACCCGTCATTCTTTTTTTTATAAATATTCTTCTCGCGCAAACTCATTCAACTTTACTTTCGTGCATACCCGCCACTTTCCTTGTGGTTAATACTGCAAACACAATTCGCGCGACATCATTTGCCAAGATTATCATTTTTTTTTTCGGTACTTCAACTCCCACTTCTACCAACGCTCCAACTTCGGACTAGAGACTCACTTATCATTTCATCTTCTTCTCCCCTACCCCGCATATCTTTAAATTCGTCCTCTTTCATTCCATTTCTCTCTGGCAACGTCGTAAACACTCCGTTCACTGAAAGCCCCTCCCAGATAACTAACCCACTGAAGTATGATGGCACCATCTGGCGACTTAATGCATTCGTTGCCCGGCAGATCGAAACAATGCAAGTCGCTTCGCTGCACGCAAATCCGACTGCCGTCGGATATCAAAATGGCATTTAGTATCAGGGGTCGTGGATTTCTCGGTGCAAAACAGAAAACTCAGCGCTACAGGTACCGGATAGGCACAGCTTGAAAAATTCGATCGTCAATTGACGATAAACTTAACTTTGCCTGGAAGAAAAATGAAAATGAAAAAGAAAAATTAGACGTAAAAAAGTCTTTATAAATTCAGAATAAATAAAATTACAAAGGTGGCCGAGCTTGACACAAACCATTTGAAATCTAAATATGTTTATTTTGTTTCAGAAAATTTATAATGGTTTAAGTTTGAAAGAAACAGTTAAGGAGTAAAAATATAAGAGAAATAAGCACAACAAAGTTCAGTATATGAAAGGTGGGCATAATAACTGGCTACACGTTTCCAAGCACACCCGTCTGCCAGGTCGGCTAACCAAGCCAAGCCAAACCAAGACCTATTACAGGGGCCTGCTCAACACGCAGAGCCAACCAGTGGTTTATACGTCATCTATGGGGAGCGTGCCGTAATTACCGTTTCTGAGAAAGAGCACATAATCTGAAACGTTTTTTTTTGTTTGTTTTTTTTAATGAGTCAAGAAAAAACCTCGGTCATAATGACTTGTAACTTGGTGCTAATACAACCATCTACATCCTTCAAACGTTTCCCTCTATCCAATTTAACTCACAATCCGTGGTATGGTTTTCATGCACATTCCAAAGGTACCGGTATATATATATATATATATATATATATATATATATATATATATATATATATATATATATATATATATATCCATGCATGCACAAACACATGTACATGCTTCTTGATATGAATACCTAAATATTCGAGTAGATAGGTGTGCTTATGCATGTTTCTCTATACACAAACACACACATGCACACACACATATTTATCAATCTATCTTTATATATATATATATATATATATATATATATATATATATATATATATATATACATACATATATATATATATATATATATATATATATATACACTGTTTTATATATATATATATATATTTATATATATATATATATATATATATATATATATATATATATATATATATATATATATATATGTAACAGTGTATTTGGGCAGCAATACCTTTTTATGTTTCATTAAAAACTACATAAAAATGATTCTACGGTTAAGTTTTGTATTTAATTTTTCTTGGGTTCTTTTAATTTTCATCTTTTCTGAACATAAATAAAAAACTTAACGACAGTAGTTTGTCAGTCGTTTTTAATGAAAATTGTATATATATATATATATATATATATATATATATATATATAACTTTCAAATGAACACAGCAATGTTGTCTTTGAAAATAATGAAAAGTACAATATTTATCTTTAAATAAACAACACTCTGATGACATTGTGCTAATGTCGAAAGTACTCTGAATAAAATAATATGTATCAACACGGTAATTTTTTCGCTTCCTTGAATAATGACGTCAAAAATCTTGTGCGTGAACCTGAAAGCATCCAACTGAAAATACATAGACAAAACTTGTGTAAATTATCCAATGAAACATGTCACAATGAAAACATTCTGCCAATATATATATATATATGATAAAAAATATATTTTTAAGTTATGCTATATTCATGGTTAAGGAGCTCGATATTAAAGATAGAACGTATGAAAATGTATAAGTGTTCATTTAGATCAACGCCTACAATCGATAGTCTGCTTCATGCTTAAACGGAGTCGTTGTGGTCAGACGATTGCGTTTAAGCATGAAACAGTGTCGCCGTTGGACATTGACCTCAATATCTACTTTATATATATATATATATATATATATATATATATATATATATATATATATATATATATATATATATCATTAAAACTACAATAATTATATTTAATATTTTTTTACTGCATTGCCGTAATGTTTTGTATAAAAGGAATGTAAGATATGGACATTTTCAGGAGGGAATGTGCTTTTTTTTTATTCATTTCACCCAAAGCAAGGCGAAAATCCCACTTAGACGCAAGGGGCTATTGGGAGTGAAAGGGAATGAGAAAATTTTACAAGGACCCAGCAACCCAGTCATAAACAGGGAACAAAGGATAAACATCTACTCCTGCTCAAAAGACTGCAGTAGAATGGGAACCAAACGATAGGTGTATTATAAAAAAAAGCAAAGTATGGCATGTGCAAACCGTTAATTTATTGAAGGATTCAAATTATTTATAATTTAAATAATTTCAAAGAACAGATAGATAGATAGAATTTTGCACGAGATTTTCCTTTTTGTGTTTTGTAACCAAAATTATATTCTTGTCATCTGCTGGCATTTTCTTTGCATTTGCACTTCCCAGTATTTGGGTCACTAAGCACAATGTACTCTATTAGAAAAAAATGTAGTCTGCTTCGAGCAAAAGAATAAAAGAAAATCAAAGTAGATCAAATATGGCGGAATTTCTAAGTGAAAATCTTTTAACATTTCTCATCAGAAGCTGAAGCTTTTAGCTGATGAATTCCATTACATTTCACATGTACCTAGTAATTCAACAAATCTTTTGTATAATTATTGGTTAGTAGCCAACTTATTAAAGCAATTATTTCAATTAATCAAGAATATTGTCTCTAGCTTCAAGAATACACATTTTCTTCTTTTCTCAGAGACTCTGCACCTGAAATAAAACTTGAAAATAGATCTGCCAAAAAGATGCGTTATCAACATCAAGAACACGACGGCACTGTCGGCTGGGGCTTTAGAATACGCCGACTGCACCTCTGTAGAGGGGTAAGACCTCCCCCCAATGAGGCGTCCTGGGTATTACGTTAAATTGCATCCAACAGGAAGGCCTCTGATCAGGAGGTTTTGAGGAGCGTGGAACCACCTCTTAATTGCTGGTGTTCCCAGGTCCACCTTGACCCGGGGTGGTAGCACCTGTTAGGGCCCCAGCTATGGGCAAATAGTGAACTCCTAGTTTTTCCAAGTCTTACACACGTCCTGGGTATGGCGATAAACTACATCCGCGTCCTGGGTATGACGATAAACTAAATCCAACAGCAAGGCCTTAGATAATGTTTTCGAAAAAATAATGTTGCCAGCTATGCGTTTTTGAAACAATAATGTTGCCAGCTATACGTTTTTTATTCCATCCAAAATAGGCATTTAAAATTCATATAAACTGGATTTGGCATTAAATAACCCACAGTGGTTGATATGCCATAAAACCCAAACAAACAAACAAGAACACGAACAATTATTTATATTACTTACAATGCGACTAATGTCCTAATGTCACATGAATAAGACCAAATATCCTGGGTATGACGATAAACTACATCCGTCAGCAAGGTCTCTGATCGGGGGATTGGAGGTTTTGAGGAGCGTGGAACCACGTCTTAATTGCTGTTGTTCTCATATATAACCTGACCCTGAGTGATATCACCTGTTAGAGTCACAGATATGGGCAAATAGTGAGTTCCCGAAAGAAAAACAATACATTTTTTTTATAATAAAAATACCAGCAATACATATTTTATTAAAAAAATTACCAGCAATACATATTTGTAGTGAAATTACAAACAAAATATTTAATGAAATTATCAACAATACAATTTTAAAGCAAAATGACCAGCAAAAAAATTTTATCTGTAGTTGAAGGCCTTCAAAATATATTTAGTTGAAGCCATAATATTATGTATAAAATATTTAAACTTTGATATTAAACAACCCATAGAGATGTTGATATGCCACCAAACAAGATCAACCGAACCAATCAATAAAAGAAGGTCAGAGGATATAATAACCGAACCATTGTGATAGTAACAACAAAGGTGAGATAAATAATGACTCCTTATTACAGAAATTCATACAAAAAAGACTTTTATTTGAAAGAAGTAAATTGAAGTGACAAAATCTAGAGACAGCTACCTAATAGTATGTAGCTCGGTACTTTGCCTTGATAACAGTGACTACGCGATATGGCTTATAGCCAAAAAAATGTTACAATCCTTGCATGGGTATGTCTCTCCAGGTACGTTCCACGTTGTCTGTAACTTGATTTTCTCTGTCAGATGTCGCTCCACCCAACAGACACAACTAAGTTAAAGACCTTAATGAGATCTACAACATATAACATACATGTTCAGGTGTGTTTATATCTAGTAAGTGCTAGAACCTATGCACGATATAGGCCTGCGCCCAAAGTTTATTCTCTCTCTAACCTATATGAGGTGCGGTAATCGACACTGTTAAATCAGTAATGCTACCTTTGTTGGTCGTTATTTAATAAATTCCTGTGAATCCAGTGTATGCTATACTTCTTTGTGCCAAATACAAGTGCCGTCTGGAATATTAGGTTGGTGCAAAAATAATGACGTATAATGTTTTTTGACGTTAAAAAATACATCAAAAAACGACATTATTACGTCATTATTTTTTCACCAACCTAACAGATTGTATTTTTTTTTTTTCAAATTTTATAATTTAAAAAAATCCTAACAGCATGGATATTATGGCCGTTGAGGTACCAAATCTCTACGATAGGATTACCAAATGTATTTTCTAAGTCTGCCGATATAAATAACGTTCCACTGGGAATCTCTATCTATAAAAAAGGTAGGATGTGTGTGTGTGTGTGTGTGTGTGTGTGTGTGTGTGTGTGTGTGTGTGTGTGTGTGTAACGAATGCACGGCCGCAATTTTCGACGGATTTGCACCAAAATTTACGTGCACATGCTCCAAGTTAACGGAAATGCCAAGACTGACTTTGCATTTCCCAACTCCCATCGATAGTGGAAATAATCGATTTTTCATGCTTCTACGGCAGCTTTCATGTAGTTTGCGACCATTTTCTACTGGCCAGAGTGAGAGCCTATAGCTGGCTGCCACGAATAGGCAGGAAGATTCTATTGGCCAGCGTGAGAACCAACAACTGACTGACACGAATGTTAACTAGCATGCTAGCATGCAAAAAAAAAATCAATAGCTGCATTCGTCACAAATGGGAAAAATTTAAATCTGCATAGCACTTTACTCCAATTGGCTCATTCGCTTGCTTAAACTCAACGTTGATTCTGATTCCGCAGAACGGGGTTGGGTGTGAAAAAGTATTTGTTATTAACATTCTTTTTTCATTCGGTTTTTCCAGTTACGAGTCCTTTTTTAAAGCTGATCGTTTTGTGTTCATTTTGTTTAATTGTTTTTTCGTAACAGATTTTGTTAACCATGTTTGCCATAGTATCTGAATATAGAATCCAGTGAAGTCCGGAATGTGTTCAATATCAGAGGTTGGCGGTGAAGATATTTTGGGAGAAAAAACAAAATGGCTGCCTTAAAATATTTAGTATAGAGCTTGCCTTAAAATTCGCAGTGTGAGATAGGCAAGAAGTAAGGCATGTAGCAACATCAGTACGCAAAGGGCACTCCTTTAAAGGCAAGGAAGGGCAAAACTATTTTAAGTCAAGTGATAGCGATTGCTGTATGAGTCGTACGATTTTTGCATCAAGCACGGGCATCGCCGGGCCATGCTGCTAGTTTCTATATAAGTTTAATGAATGTGAACAAAATAAACGTGCCGAGGACAAAATCGTTTTACAAAATAATAACTATATCGTACCTATTAGGCACTGTGACGGTGGTGTGGAAATTTAACGAAATAATGAATTCGTTCGGGCCCTAGTAATAAAATACACAAGATTAAAATGCGTTGACGGAGAATATAAGCGTTGAATAAAGATACGATTTGATGCAACGTTACTCTTTGATGACTTGTTACAATACTTGTCAGTTGCTGGCGATTCCCTGATTGTTTTTATTGTGCGCACCCGTAGTCATCTTTTGCTATTGATATTTACTGGGAATTTATATATTTTTTGGTATATTCTTGTTACAAGAATTCGAAAAAAAAATAACTAGATCAGTTGATATCTAAGAGAAAGACTGCCCCAGATTTCTGGCTCCTAACACCCAATTCGCAGTCAACTGTGTTATCAGGTTGGTGCAAAATAATGTCGTTTTCTCGCATAGTAACAAATGTGAGAAAACGACATTATTTTTGCACCAACCTAATAAAACCGTCCACATCTTATGGTTGCCTCAATTGCACAATCACAGCTACGCTACATTCTTACTTATTTAATCTATATTTAATCTCTTTCTAGACTATGATCTCTGCATTTACAAACGCAGTTGTGATGAGATGGACACTGGACATTTAAACATTCCATACCGCATCCCAAACGAGTCTACGAATAGAAGAGGACTGACTATCATGTTTTCCATTCCTAGACGATGATGAGGAGTACTATACCAATGACATAGGCGTTTACAGTTGAGATAAGAATGATCTTGAACAGAAATTCAGCATTCTTTATCAAATATTCCAAGAAATGAGACTCAAAATAAAACTTTCCAAAACAGAAACTATGATCTGGAACTAAAATCCATCATAAAAAAAATATGATACCGCCACGCCACGAAAACGCTAAAAAATCAGTATACTGTAATGAAAACATGTTCCAAACGTAGTGAAAACACAGGTTTATCGTTAAAATCTTTATGTTATTATTAAGACGAATGATGAGAGCATTTTTTGAATATTTAATTAAATGTTTTACGCCTTTTTAGAACATTCTAAGTTTTTATTAAAAAAACTTTTTTTTTTTTTTTTTTGCGTGAGCGATTGTACTAACTTTTAGCATAGCAAATTTTAACCTATTTTTTTCCGGTGACAGACACATTAATTTGGAAATTCTTGCCAAAATAAAATAATTATCGGATTTTAATAAAATTTTCAGTACTTATTCACAAATGAATGAAATTATTTTTTTAATTCTTTTTTAGAAAATTTTGATAAAAATGTTTTTCCTTTACTTATGTTATCTCCCGCTTACTTAATTTTATGAAAACTTGAGAAATTCAGCCGTGATAATTTTTAGTGACTATATGTTAAAAGCAGAATTCTTTAAAGAATTTAAACCTCCGATTTTCTTTTTTTTTTTTTCAAAATCGGACCCCGTCTTACTAAAAAGCTGTTCCGAATCGAAAAATAAAAAAAAACGCAATAAAATTATTTTTTAAAATTTTGACATTATTTATATAGAATCATGATGAATAAAAAACATTCATCGTAGCTCACTTTCAAAATATTAAGAAAAAAAAATAAGCAAATATCATTTTCAAAATAATATGAACAATTAATAACAAATTACTGATACGAATATATGAAATAGAAATGATATGTAAAATGAAAAATAATATTACAGAGATGAGATCAAATCTAAATTTTCCGTGCGGAATTATTTAATTAGGGAAGCTTGTAATTGCTTTTATGAATAATATATATTGAAGAGAATATTGACTAAAAAAATATTTTTTCGATGAAAAATGAATTCTTACAAGATTTGTTTTAATTTTTTACAAATTTAAATCTTTTAAAATTCATTTTCGATGAGAATATATTTTATTAGGTAAAACAATATTTACTAATTGTATATTGTAAGGCTTATTACAATATGACCACACCGAATACTTTTAAAAGAATTTCGATTTGTTTTTGTATGTGATATACGTACAAAATTTCAATGTATGGATGAACAAGCCTATAACATTATCATTAAAAGGTCACGTGTTTTAAAGACTGTCTCCTCTTACCGGAAAAATTCCCTTCATATAAACTTTATCGTCTGGTCCACCATACCTAACTATGAACTCGTTTAGCTGCCAATCGGCTGTCAATACACCGATTAACACGTCAAAATAACAAGACTCTGTAGTTAAGAAATGCTGGTATCCAACATTTTATGCTATAAGTAAAAAATTTTCAAGTTAGATTAATTCAACTTTAAATTTGCAAATTTTCCTCAAATAACGTATCAGAAATATATATATATATATATATATATATATATATATATATATATATATATATAAGATATTTGTAAGATTTTTAAAACTGAGAACTAACTTTTGTTTACAAATGTGTCAAAAATGGCCGTTTTTATAGATTTTACTGAATAAAAATTGATTCCAATCAATATAATTCCTGTTCGAAATACACAACAGAATATTTTGATTACTGGAAATAGTAAATCTTAAATCCTTTAGCTTTCAATTAAAATTAAAATGAAAGCTTCAAGAAAGTTTTTTCATTTTTAAAAATTCATTTTAAACTTTATGTATACAGAATTAGTGGAATGATATTGACCTTCAATCCAACATAAAAATACAGAATGTAGAATTAGTAAATACTAAACACTTCAGATACCTCGGCGTGTTGATCAGCTAAAACAAATTAAATAAAGGATAAAAAGAAATTGGTCATAGAATAGCCAGTGCCAGAGGTAGTTTCTCCCAACATCTAAATTTGCTACGAAGCCAAATCATCAACTTGAAAACTCGAGTCATGTTCTTTAGCCTCATCAGATTGAGACTTTCATATGCATGCCATGTATGGCGCCAGGCCGTTCAAAAATATCTAAAATGTCAACTGTTTACAACCGCTTCTTAAGATCAAGAGAGAAAAAAGCTTTGACCGAGTAAAACCTGGCGGTTTTGGCAAACATCATACTTTTCTGAACATTATGGACTGGCGTTACAGAATCGTAAACAAAGAAATGTTCCAAGAAATAGAAACAACATTACTTGAGGGCTACTAAAACGGATAGTACATGAAAATCGCAAGGAAAATAATGATATAAGTAGAAACTTCGGAAAGAAATCCCCATCAATACTGGAAAGAGTGATAAAAGCTACTGGACTTGAGAAACTTATTTTTCTAAAAAGAAAATTGTTTTAAGAGAAATATTTTATAAATTTCAACTGAAGACAGTACTGGCTGCTCGGCCAGTAAATATCAAATCTTTCCTTATAGGGAAACGGCTAATATTACCATTACCATTATTACATCACATATATTATACGTCCGGATGGGTGACTCTAGATTTTTGACAATTCTCTTTACATATTCACTTTTATTTTAAGACATTTTTTTATGTTTATACGTTCTTTTTATAGATACAAATATGTAAGTAAACGCTCTGTTTATAATAAACAGTATTAACAACATTTACCGGCCTGAATGTCCGAGAAATTTTCATAGAAAATATGCGTCCTCCGACAGGAATCGAACCTGTATCCTATACGGAACTGTCATATAGGCTGACGTGCTTTACCGATTTAACCACAGAGGAGCGTTTCGGTTAGCAAGGTCGATTTTACTGTTTTTAAACTACAATTCTCCATAACTTTCCCTCGTCCATTTATATCTGCTCGATGCGTATCCAAATGTAAACAAATGATAAATATTTTTATCTATAAAAAGAACGTATAAACATAAAAAATGTCTTAAAATAATTGTCGGACTTTTCATTTCATAATGTGTGAGATCCACTTTTCACGAAGTTTGGAAGAAAGATATGCTGTTTTTTATTGTTTTTTTTTTTAAGCATTTCACCTCAAGCAAGGCTTGAGAGCTACCAGCGCGCAGAGAGGTTACATAGGGTGAAAGTTAGTAAAAAAAAACTACGTGTAGAAGGGACTGAGGAAAGGATGAAAAAAGAACGGGTATCAAGACAACAGAAGATGGCGATTGATGTTGTATTTAAATTTTTGGAGATTGTAGTTATTAGGGAATCAAGTAAGAGGACAGGAGTTCCGCTGTCGGGAAGCACGAGAAAAGAAACTGTTGGAGTAGAAGTGGTGGTTGCATTTCACTATTTCAACAGTAACAGGGTTGGATCTAGATGTCAATCTAGTAACGCGCTTAAATTCATATAGTCGGTAATCAGGGAAGATAGCTCATCCGAACAGTTACCATGAAAATATTTGTAGAAAAGACAGAGGGAAGTGTCATCAGGTTTATGAGAGAGTGACTGAAGACAAGATGTCAAGTCAGGACCGATTAAATTGCAGATCCTTCTTTGGATTTTGCCGATGACCTCGAGATGAACAGCAGGAACACCAGACCAGATATGGCAATAATATTCAATGCATGAACGAATGGTAGATTTATAGATGTGTAAGATGAACTCTGACGTGAAAAACCTTCTGGCACGACGCAGTGAACCGACTTTCCTTGCAGAAGATCCAGCTATTGATTCAATGTAGTTTTTCTACCTCAAGTCATTGGAAAACGTGAGGCCAAAAAGGCTCAGTGAGACAATCTAACAGAGTCGAGCATTAACCACACTGATCGGGGACAAAGAAGTTTCTCAGTGGCGGTTAAATGAGAGCAGGTTAGTTTTGGCGGCATTAAAGTTTACAACCTTTTTACTGGCCCAGTTAACCATGGACTGGAGATCCTTTTCAAGAGCAGCGGCCAGGTTAACTTTGTCAGCACTGCTGGATTCATTATTGAGACAGGAGTAAATGTTAGTGCTGTCTGCATAGATGCCAACTTGAGAACTGATATAGCTGAACTAGCGATATGTTTTGTTATTTGTTTCAAAACGATACGCCACCGGGAGGCTCTGGCTTCAAGGATACACTTCAAGTTTGATTTGAAAAATAGTTTTTAAAATAAAAAGAAATACAGTTTTAAAAATAATCAGAATTTTAAAAAAATGCAACTTTCGTCCTGTATGACGCAGTGTAAATTTTCTAGATTTATTTCTGAGTGAAAAATTGCCTCACCAACACCGGGAAATATGGTATTTCCGACAGCGATCCAGTAAATTCCAACCAACAGGAAGAAGAATAGCGTGAGGTGAGGTATTATCTCCGCTTAGCGCTCTCCTGACAACATGTGTGTGAACGCTTTCGGATAGAATTTTCTCGGGGTTTAAACATAATTGTTTTCTCGTTGTAATTTAAAGCTTGCATATTGTGTCCATATTCCTTATCGGATTCACGAGCTTGCATAAAGATCCTTTGAACACCACAAATTCTGTTGAAATGTTTCATCTAACAGCATTTTCCTTTAACAGGGTTTACTCTTGATATCGCGCGTGAATGAAATAGGGAATAAGTACAATATTAGACAAAATAGAGTACAACTTACTATGGGGTGATAATGATTAAGATATTGAGTAATATTAAATGCCCGTTCTGTTTAGGTGAAAGAATTCTTTATTTTTAAAAGTAATTCTTCTGAACAACATACACTGCTGGCCAAAAATCTTAAGGTCAATGAAAATAAAGAATAAATATATCTTTTGCGTTGTTAGACGCAATCACTTACGGGGTGCGATGAGTAAATTGTCATTTTATATTTTTAATTTTGGTGTTTGTTTATGATTTTGTCAACTGCACAGAAATGTAGGGTCAGTTGGGCATCGTCTATAAGAAAAAGAGCACCATGACAGAAAATATACAAATATTCACTAGGAGCGAATAATTCTGTTCACAACTGTATCTTCACTCCTGTCATGATAAACATTGTGATTACAAAAACATAATTATCCAAATTCAGTCAAAATGATCTTGGATAATAATGTACCAATCAATAATAATATCCATGTAACAATCAATCAATAATATCAATGCTGATGTGTATTTAAGTAAACAATAAATTCTGTTAAATTTTAATATCAAATTATGAACAAAAATAGCTTATTGATGTGTGACGCATATCCTTTGCTGAACTGAGAGAAACAACATTAGACATAAGACTTTCTTCTCATCTTTCTTCTTAACATCTTCTCCTGACTTCCAATGAGTGATTGCAATCATACAAAAAAAAGAGCCTACAAGAGGTCGCTGAGATAATCTCACCATGACGGACAAGGAATTCCAAAAGAAATTCTAATGATAAATCAAATTTTGGAAGTGGGTCGATGTGAGAACTTTTCAGTCGTATTCTTCTATGTACTATCCCCGTTAGAACGTTGACGATCATGGCTCTCCTCACTTTCCTTAACTTTGTATTTCTTAGTAAATTTTGTATTTTTGTTATCTCGTCGAAATCCTATTCTGCCATCCATTTACGCATGATCGTTAGTTTAAGCGCTGTTTTCCTCTGTCCCTCTTGCTTTCAATATGTTCTATGAGTGTCAAGTGTCAAAGAGGAAAACAGCGCTTAAACTGTATTATATGCTCTAGAAATGTAAATGTTTCTCTCTTTGCTTTTAAGTATGAATGTCTTTTTTGTTTTCATTATCGCTTCAACTTCATCATTGCTCACATGTTCAGTCCACATTTCTGTTGCCTCAAGTCTCGTCATCTGCGATTGTCAAGCATTCGCATCCATATAGGGGGATCGACATTACATAACATTTCAGTACTCTTTTCTTCGTTTCTAAGGAATTTTTGTCTGTCTCTTAATACTTTACTTAGCTTTAGGAAGGCAACTTTCATTACCCCGATACTCCTTCCGATTTCAGTGTTAGACTTTCCGTCTTCTGTTATGAATTCAGAACTCTTCAATACTCCGTCATAAATTGAAAATTTTTGTGAATAATCATCAAATTAAGATATTTTCGTTTACTAAGCTTACCGTTTCCAAGGCCAAAATTTTGAGGTACACAGCAAATAACAAACCTATTGCATATGTTCAAACACTATCTCGCTGACCATTACTCCATTGTGAGACGCTCTGTATATGTTGCTTGCTGAAATAGAACATCACGAAAGCGAAGATACGAGTAAAGATAAAGAGTACCAAGCTCAAATTAGTAAAAATAAAAAGTTCAACTGTTTCCTTGGAATACTAGGATCAAATCCAGCAGTGGTTATCTTTTCAAATTATAGTCCCACTTGAATTTATTGTATCACGATGGATCTTAGATTTAGCGTAAGTTTTGAATTTTTTTTATTTTTTTATTTTTTATTCGTTATTTCACGGTTTATCTAAATCATCATCATCACTATCATTGTCAGTCCCATGACCAGTTCATTTGACATGTCAGAGCTTAAGACCGGAGAGGTGTATCGTATCTTGGGCAATTAGTCCTGGCAGAGCCTACACCTTTGAAAACTAGTTTTCAGGAACGTTTCTATATTTGGAAATTTATTTTCGCCTCCGAAATGATGCGAAAATCGACACAATTTTAGTAAGTTTTTCCGACATACCTTGAGGCGTGTCGGTTAATCCACCAGTATGAGGATTCCCTCTGACCTTTCCCTTTAAATTTAATAGAGAAATATTGTCTCAGGGACACAAAGGATTTTGTCTTCTCTGTGCCAGATAAATATTGCAGAAAATTATCAATTATCGCTCAAATTGGTCCTGCATACATGTTTCATGGCGGCGCTGTGTATCACGTAAAATAAGCGAGGAAAACAGTTTATTCCTGGCTGTCTTTAAACTCTTTATTAGGTGATTATAATCTTGGCTTTTATATAATAGCTGAAAGCTGTTTTCTTGTTATTCTCATCTTTTCCTGTCTGGAAATTTTTATTTATTAATCGACGAGGCGTTAAAACCGTCTTAACAGCTTTGTTATCGTGATGTCTGCCTTTCATAGTATATATATATCTACTCGGTTCTTGAAAATGTTTTTTCCTGTTTATCAAAATGTTTCTAAGAAATATTTTTTTTCCATTAACTAAATCGTTTTAGCGTGTCTACTCACAGGGCAGATTAAACGAAATAGAGACAGAAGAATGGAACGCACAACCTACCTGGTGAGCTTGAGTGAATGGATGGCAGTGTTGGGTTTAGGAGAGGTGGCAAAAAGTTAAAAATTACTAAGACTTACAAGGGACAGGAAATTTTGGAGGGCCATAGTCACCAATGTCCTTAAGAGACACGGGACGTACAAGAAGAATGGAACCATTGTCGTTGTAAAACTATAGTTGTATTTCAATTACAAATACCAAGTTGAGAAAATATACAAGTTTCCCGTTTTTTAAAAACAGCGGAGTAGACGTACGGCCACATCACTTTGAAATACCAATTCCCGTAGGATCGCCGAAGTTAAAACTAAATTGGTGAATACTTGGGAAAACCACGGGCTTTAAGTTTTGGATGCGTGTTTGGTTTAATGGATAATAGCTCAGAATTGTTAATCAGAGAGCCGAGTTCTAATTCCAGTTGGGTTCGTTATATTCACTTCCATGAAAATACCCTTACGAAACGTATGAATAAATCTTTTCTCCCCCATGCAAAGGATTAATAAGCCGCAGAAAATGTATCAATCAATAAAAGTAGAGTGGAAGGAATATTTTTTCCAGTTATTTGCAGAGGCTACAATAGCAGAACAGCTAATGATGATCTCGATGGTATTTACCAACCTCCTTACAAGTGTAGGATGCAACACAAGGTCTTTTTTTTAATGCGGTATGCCCATACGCGTACATTTGGGCCAAGGACAATAACTGGTTGCCCAGTCGCCACGACGATTGTCCCGCTAGCGTTGGTATTCTACTAGCCCTCCGACTTAATCAGGGAAGTGCTTCCGCATGGTTTGAAACTCCAGGACCAGGTATTTCTCCTAGCTTTTCCATCAACAGTCCGAAAACAGAAACAGAACAGAGAGGTGAAAGACATATACTACACATCGACCCCGGCCCGATGGCTGACACTGCGTAGACATGCGATGGAGCCAATGAGGATCGAAATCCTTTGTCCAGCGATGTCTACGAGACAAGATCGCTAACCGTTGCGTCACAGTGACGCCCTAGGAATTTAATTTATTATCAAGAATGACTATTTCGTTATATTTCAATGGCTTTTTATATAAGCAATCGCTGTGTCTACAGTTTAATTTTACATAGTGTCAGTTTCCCGCTATCAACCCGAGAAATAAACAATTTATAAGTATTATTTTATAATCATTCCAAAGCAGAGGACTAGTGATACTGATAATTCGGATATGTCCAAAAGAAGCTGTATAACGGTACCTTCTAAATTATGTTAATATTAAATTATGTTAATTCCATATTATTATTATTCTATGATCTCTGTACCTTCAGAACGTATGGATATGGTTCCTCACATCATCCTGTCGATTTGTAGTCCTTAGACAATTATGTCTTTTCGCTGTATCTCCTAATCCGTGTTCTGCCAATCATTTACAAAAGCTCGTTCGGTAGGTTATTCGCCACATTAACTTTTATGTCCACTGTGTGTCAAATTTTCCAAGCACTCTTTCCTCATTATGTTCCTTAGAAATTTAAACCGTCTCTTTATGATGCTACGTGTAAGTGCCATGTTGTTTTCATTTCCTCTAAAATGTCGTCGTTACTCGCATGTTCAGTCCATCGTATTCTCAGCATCCTTCTATAGAAGCACCTCAAATCTCTACCATTCACTCCCAAAAGAGATGTATCGATATTACATATCAGTTTCTTGGGTCAATGGCAACAAAAAGGGACACTTATGCATAACGTCAGGAAGAGAGATTTCTAAGGCAAAGAATGCGGAAAATTTGCTACTCGCATGACAGATTGAAGCTAAGGGGGCCGGAGGAAACTATTCCTCTGCCTAACTGGTGAGTATGAGCAAATGGATGGCGGAGAAGGGTTTGAGAGTGATGGCAAAAAGACACAAGTTATTAAGAGTTACAAATAACTGGAAATTGTGGCAGAGAATGATGGTGAATTTCCGGTCGAATCAAAAAGAATCATAAAGCAACAGATGCATAGTTCTACCTACGAATATTGATATTAACATGAACAGAAAGCTTAAACGGAAAGTTTTAAGGAAAATAGGATCGGAAAGGGCCATCTGAGACACATAATAAGGAAAGAGAACTTGGTGAATTTAACACTCACATAACATATTGAAGGCAAGCAAAGCAGCAGGGAAAGCGAGTGATCTGCGACGATGAGGCTGTATGAATGGATGTCAAAACAAAGATATAGTGGGGTACAGGATAAAAAGTTATAGTTTATTAAAAATAAGGGCGATTTAGAAAATTTAATACTCACAGGTCGTATTGAGAGAAGGAGTACTTGGGGAAAAGAGCGAACAATTAATGAGTTTGTGTGAATGAATGACAAAGCAGGGACAATGAAGGATGGTAAAGAGTCTTAAAGCTACAAAGAGAGGAATTTGTGGAGTGTCATGATCGTACACGTCCTGAAGAGACAAGGCATATAAATGATAATAATCCATACATTACTCTTCTTTCCAAGACGGAAAACTTAATATTACACATATCTCAAAAACCCTTTTCCTGCTTTGGGGAGATGTTTATTCCTTGTATAATCAGATACCATCACCCAGGTAACCATTACCTCCCAACCAGCTTCACGTTGTCGGTGTAATGAATCCGCGAATTTTGACCTGAAATATTTATTGTGTGACGTTCTTTGCGCCTCTGCCCCCGTGCTATCCTGTGACGACCAATGTGACTTGGCATTGGTGGCTGATTAGGATGGAAATCTGGTTAGATTCGGCATCATCTTTGTCGTTCCCTGCTCACCTCCAACGTCTGGTTACCGAAGTAACTGCTTTGATTTCTAGTTTAACCTACACACGTTGTGATTTGATCTTACCTAGACGAAATCAATCAGTCGTCGGGCCATAGTGCAAGCCGAATTCGAGCAAAGGTGACACTGCACAAGTATATGTAAAAGAAAATAAAGTAACAACACGAAAGATTCAAATGTGTTAAAAAAAAGAATAACAAATATCTTTATATCTGGTTACTGAATACAGGACTGCGTCTTTCTCCCAAACCGCTTCTATGGATACGTGACACTTTGCGTTTGTTAGGCAAGTCTTAATATCTTAAGTTTTTTTTCAAGAAACTGTTTTTTGGTATCTTCAGATGATATTCGTAAAGCTTGTTTTGGTGGTGTGAGTCTAAGTCGTTCTTCAAAAATAATTTGTTTTCGGTTAGAAGTCTAAATCGGAATGCGTGGAAATCTTTCAGTCAGCTCCTGCGAGGGTGCTCTCCGACCAAAATGGGGTGGGGGCCTGTCGTGGTTTGGGTTCCTCGATAATTCCAAATCCGCAATAAGGATTTTCTTTATTTTCGGACAGGAAAATTTATCACTTCCCATTTTTAGAAGTCAATTACTTTCTGCTTTAGAGGGGTTCTCAAGGGAATCGTCCTCCTAAATTCTTCCTTTCTCATATAGGTATCTCACACCAATCCCTCAGAGGGCGTCAACAGGTTCCCCTTCTTTCTCATATTGGTATCTCATACCAATCCCCTCAGAGGCGTCAACAGGTTTTCTCATATGTTTACCTTCGCCCATCGCTCACGCTACCACTCAGCCAATGAACGCTCGGCGGAGTGGGTGGGGCTAGACTGGCCTCAGTTTATAATTTATCGTCCTTTTTCTTTTCTTTCTTTTCCCGACTGGAACCCCCACGACTCGTAGTGTGGCCCTTAAACTCTATCTTAACTAAATGTCATCTGGAATTCATCAACGAGATTTTCGTTAAGTGATTAACTGGGTGGTCAACTGAACGTCTTCGCACCCTGTCGCCAACAGTCTGTCCAGGTAACAACTTTTATCATGGCAAGGTCTGGACATAAAACAGGTGGTTCCCTTCCAAAACCAAATGATATCTCCGAAAGATAGTTAATGGTTTATTCTTTTCCTTTTTCTCTTCTTCCTTCCTTTTTCTTTGGGATGGTATCAGCTGATCCTTTTCTCAGTCGCATGCTCGACCCAAATTCTGATTATCTTCCAACATTCCGCTTTGTAAGGCACTTGACCAATTTAAATTTTCATTATTGCCATGGGCAGATTGCTATCTTTTATTCGCACTCTGCTGTTACTCGCCGCGTCATGGCATTAACAGATCCGAGATCTTACGAATTTCCTATCTTCTGCGAGAAAAGATACTTTTCTTCGCAAATGAAAATAAAATGTTTAACACTTTTCTTTTGTTAAAAAAATAACATCGCTCAGTATGTCTTTCGTGATAGCTTCTTTTCACCTTAAGTATTTCTCGCTTTTAATTTTCGCGCTTAATTAATTAGCCAAACGCTAAATTGTGTCCCAATTGGTTCGTTAATGTTTGGATTTCAACCAATGAAAACTGGTTTTAGATATTTTTTTTTTTTGAACTCTCTGTTTACCTCTTTAATATATTTGACTTTCCAGTTATATTTTCGTATGGACTTTTGTTTGGTTTTCTTTTTTTATTCAAGTATTTGTTATTTTTTACTGTTTATATATATATATATATATATACGGAGAGCCTCGTCGATTACGATCTGAGACGTACAAATGTTCGATTTTACGACTGCGAATTGTTGTTTAGTCCACTTCAGCTTCCGGCAACGCTAGCATTCCCTCGTGTGCCTCAAGCTTAGTGTTAGAACAATCTCGGTTCAACACACTTTCCTCCGAGTGTGTTTTCGTTTTTAAATTTATTCTTAAAAATTACCAAGATGTTTGCCAAGAGGATATTGTCTTTGTCTACTACTCAGCCCGTCAAGAAAGAAAGAATGGTCCATTGATCTCGAAAGAAAAAATGATGATGAGCAAGCAGCAGGACGGAGGAAAGAGGGTGAGTGTGATCGCACGTGACTGGAAGTTCTCACAGTCTACTGGGACGATGATTTTGAAGGACAAAGTAAGAAATTTCAAAACTATAAAAGGCTCTGAACCTATGCGATCAACAGCTATAACGAAGCAACGAACTAGGCCCATCCACGAAACAGAGAAATTGCTGCATATGTGGATGGAAGATGAGATCCCTCCAAAAATGGATACGTTTAGCCTTTTTGCTCTAAAAGATGAAGGCGAAAAGTTTATCTCAGACATTGAAGGGTCATGCCAGAAAAAAAAAACTACAGTCAAGAATCTGTAGCAAGTAGGGCCGGTACAAAAGATTCAAGAAAAGATTCCAAATTCATAATGTTCGAGCGACTGGAGAAGCAACGAGCGCAGACGAAGAAGCATCTCATAAGTTTATTTACAGTCTGAATGAAATAATTACGAACGTGAGATATCTAGCAGAACCAATTTTTAATATGGATGAAGCCTTTCTTTGAAGTTTAAAGTGGAAGATGTCGAGTAGTTTTCGACCTAGAATCCAGAGAACTTACAAATTAAAAGCTAAACCTATTGCAAGAAGAAAGAGTGACAGAAGAAAAACGTAAAGAAAAGTGGGAGGGAAAGCCAGAAAGCAAATTTACCAATAAAGGATTATCAGAAGAAATGGACCTAGCATCGACCAATTTTTAGGGATTGAACAGATGGCATACGATGTGTTTCGTCCATATCATAAGATTTATGGAGAGAAAAAAAATAACAATTCAGACAAAGTGAAACATGTTTCCAAAAAACGCCATATTGACACCATATTACGCTAACTGAACTGTACTATGCAATATTTGACTTAGACCTAACGAAAGTAAAAATAATAAACAAAAATATGTGTCAAGAATTGATACAAATTGTTGTGTATATGAGAACAGAGTTATCTGCCCCTGCGAAACAAGATGAGACAGAGTTACCTGCCCTTGGCATAATATATAAAGTGGACCGGTGACGTACTCGTCACACTTTACAATTGTATCAAACAAAGAAAACGTAAAAAATATTTTAAAATATGCAATAATGCGTAAAGAAAAATAAAAAGATTGCAAAATTAATTACAGGGTAACTTACTTCCAAATAGTTTCAGGACTTGTCGGTAATAATCAATCGTGGTCGTAAGTCAACGATGACTTATATATATATATATATATATATGTGTGTGTGTGTGTGCGTGGATACCAGTATTTGAAATATATCACCCGTTTTTTTTTTTTGTTTTTTTTAATAGTCTGCGCACTCGAGAAATATTAATAAAGAGAATTTGCTCTCTGGCAGGGTTTGAACCCGCTTTCCCCTTGGTACGAGAAACCACCTTTTAATCGACTATGCCTTAGACCACTCGTCTACAGAGACTGAACAGCCCAGCCACGTTCTATTTTCCCTTTTAAGGAAAACACGTTCAAATTATTTTGCTAAAAAGCCCATGTCAATTCATTTTCTTACCTGAAATGTAAACAAAGCAATTTCTAAAGAATTAATGGATTTTCTTTTTAACCCGATATTTTTTAACTTCAAACGTTATTTTAGTGGTTATTCGTATATGAAATAGACGCCCATGTTTTTTTGTTTTTTGGGTTTTTTTAATTTTGTATTACATCTATCGATCTGCACACTCGAAAAATCTTGATAAAAAACAGGTGCTCGATGTATGTATTAATTATTACAGAATAATAATTTTGGAGCGATTTCCACCTATTTTTAATGGTCAAATAAATTAACTTTTGAAAAAGATTTAATATTCTTTAACTGCTTGCAAATGGTTGACGAAATATCCGTAAGATTTTTTTAAAGTTGCCTTATTTACGGTTTTATATTCAGAGTATCCCTTCAAGCCACCCAAAGCTAAACAAAAAACGTACACACACACACACACACTACTTCTTCTTCTTTATGCCGTAACCCTTCAGGACGTGGTCGATCATGACTCTCTACATATTCCGATCCTTTGTCGCTCTGAGTAAAGTTTGTGTTTTTATTAGGTTGGTGCAAAAATAATGACGTAATAATGTCGTTTTTTGACGTTAAAAAATACGTCAAAAAACGACATTATTGCGTTATTATTTTTGCACCAACCTAATACTTATCGCTTCCACTCCCTGTTCTGTCTCCGATTTACACAAGCTTATTAACTAGGTTACTTGCCGTTTTCCGCTGTCCCTGTAGCTATCAATATCTCCTGTGAGAGTCAAATTCTCCAAGACCCCTTTACTCGTTATGCGCTCTAAAAATTTCAACTGTCCTTTTATGATTCTGAGTATAAATGTCCTTTTTTCTGTTACCCTTAAAACTTCCTCGTTTCTGACTTGTTCGGTCCATGGTATTCTCAGCGTCCTTCTATAGAACTACATTTCTGTTGCCTCACGTGTCACGGGTGCCTACAAAAAGATCACACTCTTTCTTATTACCATACGCCTTACTTCCATCACACCCTTCCCTTCTTATAGCATCAGTGGGAAAACACGTTAATTACAGCCTGTAACTGCGACAATCAGCAGCAGCTTGAGCGAACTGACGAACCATGATACGAAAGTTCGAAAACTTTGAGTAGCGCCGATCGGACGACAGCCAATCAAAAGGCGGAATTATGCGGCAAAGAAGAGCGACCGCAACGGGAAAAAATATAGTCACTTGCAGAGATGGATTGAATCCGTGCAGACGTCGTCATGGTCAACACAAGAAAATATCTAGCAGAACGAGAAATTAGAAATATGCTGGATTCCGGCCATAAAAATGCCGAAGCATGGCAAGATCGGAGAAAACATATACCCTCCCATAACAATTGAAAAAACTTAATCTCTGATTGCCTCTGCTGAATGCAACTCCGGAGACGACAAATCCGAGGAGAGAAAATCTCAATTAACAAGAAGTATATTAACCTACTACAAGAAACTTAAGAGCATGTATGAAAATAGATCTGGGAACTACAACGGGGAGACGCACTTCTTTTCTGTATCGTTATAGTTGCGCTTATCTACCAAACTGAAGGAGAATGCCTCTCCGGCTATCAAATAGGAGGCCAAATCCTATCAAACCGTAGCTATCCAGAGGATCTGACCATCGTGAATTACTCTAGAACTGATCTTCAAAACCTTCTGAATGTACTAAAAGTTGGCTTAGACATCACCATCTCAAAAACGAAGTGCACGACAACTGATGAAAACAATTCCAATATACAACTCACAATCTACAACCAGTAAATCACTCAAGTTACGGAGTTTGTATATCTCGGTCAAAAGCTATCATCAAACAACAATGGAATGTATAAACAATAGGAATAGATGAGTCAATATTCTATGTTGACTGTCACTTTCACGCATAATTCATAATAATTTACTATTTTGGGGATTTATATATAGACTGCTGGGTGCTTATGTGACATGGCGAAAGGGAAAAACCAGTTTTACCAGATGTTTTTGCTTAACCTTAATGTTTTAGATTATTTATAGATTTGAACTTTCATTTTAGTTATATTATTTTTAATATTATTTTTATTTATAACATTTTTTATTTTTATTTATAATAAATTTATTTTTACTCTCTCTTCGGTTCTAAAGTTTGGTATTTGAAATATTATAGCATTTGAGTCATGATATGGTTGTAGTATGAATTTGTTTTCATGTCTGCTTTTTCTGTGGTAGGTTATATTTTTCTGGACAGGTGATTATTGCGGTTTTCTATAGGCAATCATTATATTATTTTTAGGTGTTTTTGTTATTTTCGACGTTAATTTTAGTGTGTTTAAGATTCCATATGTGTTTCGCGAATATTGTACTATGTGTATGTATTTTGTTGTTTAGTGTGAGCAGCTTTTCTGTTTCCAAAGACAGTCTGTTATTACTATTTTCTCTGGGTTTTCTTTACGTTTTTAAGGTAGCTTTGTATATTACCTTACTATGCCAAGCTTATAAGTTAAGAAGTGTGTGTGTGTATGTGTGTGTGTTATGTTTGTGCGCGCGTGTGTGTTATATGTATGTGTGTTGCATGTGTATGTTATGGCGCAAAGCCCTGGGAGGTTTATCAAATTGATCTGTTAACCAAGATATTCTATGCCTCGCTAAATATTTCCTATATCTCACAGAACCGTGCCATCATTTAATAAATAAATCATTTTCTGTTATTTTAAAAGACTTGGAAATGTGTAAATATGTGAAAAGAAGAAGAAGAAGAAGAAGAAATTTTTTCTTTAATTTTTTTTTATTTATTTTCGTTAAGGAATCCACAAGTCCCTCGAAGTTTTGGGTAGCTCTTAATAAACACACACACACACACACACACACACATATATATATATATATATATATATATATATATATATATATGTGTGTGTGTGTGTGTGTGTGTATGTGTGTGTGTGCGTGTGTGTGTGTGTGAGAGAGAGAGAGAGAGCAAGCAACATTTCTTTATTTATAAGTAAAGTCCAGCTTGAAGCAACTATTATTGAATTTATGAAATGCCAAGCAACCTGTAATTTTTGTGGTTAAATGCAATCGTACCAAAACGAGACGTGAAGCCAACAAAGAAACAGAATTCTGCTTAAAATGAATTCGTCTCAATGCTATTTGATCGTTCGACATGCTATCAGGTGCCTATTCGTATCGTTCAATATTGTCATCAGATTCTGTTAAGCCTCCAGAAATCTGTGCAGTTGAACTGTTCTCACTGTTTCTGAATATAAACTGGTGGACAATTTAGGCACTTGATAAAATCCACTTCCCAAGACAGTGCAGAGTAACTTATAATTTAAGTCTAGAAATAACGGTTTCTTAAGGCAACACGGAAAGAGCACTCTGCAGAATGTTGGCAGAATTGACAATAGTTTTTCTACCATTTAGAACACTGTGTAGTAATGGTAGTTGTTGTCGTTGGACTGCTTCTGCTACTGTTACAGCATGGACTTTTAGAATTTAATGACTGGAATATTTACTTTGAGGAATATTGGAAATGCGGGTGGAAATCTAGGAACACTATCTATTTATTAAACTGTCATAAAGTCAGTTTGCAAGAGATGATTAAAGAGTCATGACCGGTTTTATTAATAGTGTTGGGAAATTTGTCCAGGCTTTCCCACATCAAAGGGTTGAGGTTAAAAAATTGCGACAAAACGCAAATAAAAACAGCAAAATTAGAGGGGACAAACTCTCTCTTTTAGGCAAACGAATAAAGAAAGACTGCTCGGTGTATAACAATAAGAGTGTTTCTTTACATATACAACAAAATAGGGTAAAGGGATAAAAAGACAATTAGGAGAGAAAGAAAGGGAGAAGAAAAAAATCCTTTAACTTTGAGGGAAGAGAAAATAACAGAAAAAAAAGGCTTGCTCAAAATATTTCTCTGAGCGCCTAAAGGTTCTTTAAGCGAGTAGAATTTTGTTAATGATTAGAAACACTTAGTTTTCTTCAATGTTCTTGTAGAGTAGGAAAATGTTGGTAGATATAGGAATTTTGCAGTTGAGTGAGTTCGTAGGTCGACGACAGAAGTATTGTTAGTGAAAGGAAGGCAGTTTTCAACTGGTCCTTAATAGTGGGCCGACGTTCGTTCCTTAGCAGTTCTTCTTTGGTTGAAAGTAGTTCCGAAGTTGACTGGTGCTCTCTATCGCCGACCTCACAGACGGTGGTCCAAATTCTCACTGCCAAATAGGCGTAGATTCTCCAAATTTATGGAGATTTGGGAGGCTCAGAAGGATCGGGGACTTTTCCCTACAAAAACGTTATACAAATTTCCTGGCCCCTCCTTTGGTCAGAAAACATTCTTATCTCTGATAAGAATCAAGGTTTTGGGAGCCGGTTTTGAAATAATGAAAAAGGTTGGAGTGATCAAGCTGTAAGGTTTCCTCCAGACTTTATGGCACCATGGAAAATAATGGTGGTGGATTTCCTTTTTATATTTTCCACCTCTCTCTTTAGTCAGAAAATATATTCTTATATCTGATAAGAATCAAGGCTTTGGGAGCCGGTTTCGAAAGTAAGGGAAAAGGTTTGGAGTGAGGATTGGAAAAATAGGCTAGAATGTGAACTTGTAAAATATTGTTCTCAAATTAAATTCTAATAATAGAATTACGGTTAATAGAAGATTAAATAATTTCATTTACGCGATTTCCTAGCTTCCTGTCTGTTTTAACTTTTCCTCCTTCCAAACAAAGGCCATTGGAAATTTGTACCAGAAAATAAATGTTTAACGTTCGGGGTTTTAGTTAAAGTTTTGTTCTTCAGTTTATTAAACTATTGCAGTTATAACTGTTATCGTCAACTTCGTTAACTGTAATATGTCACACAAGACGTCTCTGAAATGTATTATTTCAGATGTAGTAGCAATGTAATATTGCAGGGATAATTAATATTTGGGTGATTTGGTCGATCGTCCATGAAGCGTGGGAAAGAAAGGAATTTTAAAATCGAAGTGGTTTTGTTGCCATATTATCCAGAATGAATGTATGGAGAACCAGTCTTAGTAATATTTAGCTGAAACGTTAGAGTTTTTATTGCAGTCTAAACTTTAGATTCAAAAGGATTGTCTCGTCTTTAAATGAAAGTTTTCAATTTTTAAGTAATGTGGTTTCTTTGGAGATATGTTGCAGTACAAATATGTTGATTATTTCCACACTCAAAAAAGCAGGAAAATGACTTAAGCAGACGACCGCTTAGTTCATCACGCGATACGTTCGGAGGCAGTTTCTGGCTGTCTCTCAGGCTGTCGCTCCGGTTGTCACTCTCCTGCACTAACGAACTTCCGTTTCGCATCTGCCATCCAGTCTTTTCTCCTTCCTACTTTTTTTAATATGAGAGTTGCCTTCCCATTAGTTGAGATAGAACTATACAGAGAGAAGTGCAGAGTGAGGAAAATAGATATGGATTTTAAAGAAAGCGAACGCTTTGTTTTATTTTTTTTTTTTTTAGTATTTTCTTTCATATTTTATTTTTACATTTGAGCACGCCACATTTAGAAACGTTCTTCGATGATAATAAATCTCTTTACCATTTTAATAATCTAAGGCTGAAGTTTCCAAAGTAGATGTTGTTGCCCCACTAAAGGGACGGTAGAAGAAGTAACATTGTAGCATTGTTAACATACAACAGAGCCCTCTTCCAGCTTTTCGCCTACCAACCAATGACAACCCAACGTTGCGTCTCCATTTTCATTCGTGTCGGTGTAAACCCAACATTGAGAAAGACCCGCTGCACGCTCACAAGGAAACGAAAAATAAAAAAAATATACAACGCAACATGAGATGAGAACTGGAATTTTACTTCCAATGTATTTAAGCGTTTTATTCAGGGATTAGCTTGTTCGATCTTACAGGGTGACATTGTGACATCTTCTACCATACTAGACTAATACATATGCTCTTCTCAACAAATCTTCCTCCTACCAACTTTCTACTCGTCTCAACATCACGATGTGTGGCTGACAAGACAAACGGGCGACAAAGGAACTACTCCAGATACAGTGTGTCCTCCCTCAAGCACGAGTCAGAAGAGACTATTTTAATCCCAGCGGTGCTATTAATATAGATTTGTGAACGGAAATTAACAATGTCCGTGTTTTTATCACTTGACCCCAAAAAGATTTCATTTATTTATTCATTTTTTCCACTTTTGGTCAAGTAAATGCCACTTCGAAAATCCAAATTCAAAGACTTTATCCACCAACCATAAAACACATCCGATAGGAATAAAATTGCACCTTCCTTCTCTATGTGAGTGTAGCAATCATAGTGTCACAGCGTTAGAACTGTTGGTTCCACTCTAGCCAGAATGATCACTAAGAATATCCCCTCCCCAAATTTATAGACAAATTCTATAGATCCATTCTGGAATTTCTTTAAAACCAATAAAAGTTTAAAATTTTTGGTCTCATCATCCATACTTTTTCTTTCTTGTCTTGAAGTCAGAACGGTATAGCCACTTGTCTGTATACCTTTTTTGTGTGAACATACTAGATACTTTGTGAATTTTTTTTTTACTTATTCTTCTTCTATCTGCCATGTCTCGCCAGGACGGTGATGACCATGGCTCTCTACAATTTTCCTGTCCTTTGTTTTTTTTTATCTCTCGTAAACCGTGTCCCGCCATCCATTTACTCAAGCTTGCTAGGTATATTATTTGTTGTTTTCCTCTGTTTCTTTTGCATTCAATCTATCATGTGCGTATGAAATTTTCCAAGCCCGCTTTCTTTATTATGATCCCCATCAATTTCAGCTATCTCTTTCTGATGTTAATTATAAGTGTTCTTTTTCTTTCCATTTTCTCTAGAACTACGTCGATGCTCACATGTTCGGTCTATGGTATTCTCAGCATCCTACTGTAGAAACACAATTCTGTTGCGTCAGTACTCATCTTCATCTGTCATATACGAGGACTGGTTTTATGTAACAGTTCAGTACTCTTTTCTTTGTTACTAATGAGTTTTTTCTTAATATGTTGCTTAGCTTTTAGAAGGCTATTCGCTATTCCAATGAACCTTCAAATTTCAATGTCGCTTTTCCTTATTACTGTTGCTTTGCCTAGTTTTGACTTGCATTTATATTATTTGATTAGCATTATTTAGTCCTGTTTTCTCAATTCTTTTTCTTATTGTTTAAGAAATTTGTCTATTCCACTTGTTGAGAATTTTATCAATTACACTTAATCCTGGCTAATTACTCCACAAGAACCAATTAAATTTTCTTCATACAAAATCTGCATGACAAAATCTAAGTCATTTACATTTAAGGGTTTTGTATACTTTGCTTTACAAATAATAAAATAAACACGAAAATACGGTTTTATTTTATTTTATTTTCTGAAGTTAAAAGACCGAACGCTTCTTCGTATCTTGGTGACGTTATCTGGACAGGACACCCCACACACCAGCCAGGTCAGGCAGCCAATATTTGCAGGGATCAATGATCTTTGTTGATGTAGCAATGTAGATGTTCGTTTGGAATGCGGGAGTCATAGACTTCTTTTCGGTGCCTTCCAGCTGATACTGAAAAGCTGATATATCTTCTTGAACACCATATCTCCCATTTAAACAGTAAATTTACATTTTCCTGTTACTAAATCAGTTAAATAAACTGCCTTATTTGGTTAACTTATTTTTGTTCCTTTGCAGTGATAGATTGGGTGTTATCATAGCTATTATTATTATTATTATTATTATTATTATTATTATTATTATAACCAATAACAATTATTATTATTGCTAATAAGGAATCTGTGTCTTCATATATGTATGAGGGGAGAGTGCTAAGAATGTGGCCTAGGAACCAAGTAAGCAACAGCTAAAAACATCTTTGTGAAAAACTGGTCTGTGGATATAATTGTCAAAGAGCCCCCAACATTTGATAAACAAAAAAAAAACATTATACTCATAAAAAAAACTCAAGAATATCGACTACGTGTATGACGAACTACCAGAGAATTACTTCTCAAATCTAAAACTTTTTTAATATCTCAAAAACACATGCATGCTTCAATGAGAGGCTGGCTGATTTTACGACATACATATCCACCCCTATTAAGTTATGTTCTTCTTACGTGTTGTATGATACACCCAGGTCCCACTAATAAATACACATGTCACATTTCAGACTAATTTCTAACAGGCCTATTTGCTTTATAGTCAATTTATATCTGTTTTATCTAAAACATTAAAATCGTCCACAGATACGCAAACAGGTTGTTAAAACAAACAGAAAAGTAATAATAAAATATTGTAAACAAACAAAAAGGTTATTAAAGAATTAAGCAATAATACATAACAAATACAGGCAAAAAAAAACTTACCAACAGTTTCTCAATTTTCTTTTAAGCTTTACCTTTTTTAAAACATTCTACATCCCGTGAAAACCTTCGTTTGTTGTAAAATATATTCACAACAATTTTTGCTGCGATATGAATACCATTTTCAGTGTGCTATTCACAACTAAAAACATATTCTAGAGAATAAGTTTCCAAAATTCTTCCAGCAGACTCTCTTGTAGTGGATTCGTTATGTTTTACAATAAATCTATCTGCATAGTCAAGTATAGAAAAACAAACACAAACGAACTCTGACAAGTAAGTACTGCTTCTCTGTAGCATCATCACTATCATTGCCTACCATGACCAGGGAACACATTTCACATTGAAAATTCTTATTTATTATTTTAATTTTCTCTAAAAGGATGGTAATGGAAATTTCTCTAGAAGTAATTTGTAGGCTTGTTGAAATGAAAGACGACGTCTTGTTTGGTAATGTAGTCTTTTATGTGATTCTTTTAGAATTGAATATGGCGGTTCTTCCACCATGTTTTCTATGTAGTTTCGAAAATTGTCTAACATGCTAAATCTTGTGAGTTTAGCTTTATGTTCATGTATAAACCACTATGTTAACGGTATAGGGGTTCCTTCGCAGTGGAGCTGGACGTGAAGTTTTTGGTCAATGCAGATACATTCTTTAATAGCTGGAAAATGTGTTTCAGGGTCAAAGACTATTCTATAAATTAGAATATAATCTTCCTTTTGTAAAATTCAAAACCATTAGGACAACAATTTGCTTCTTCCAACTGAGTAAAATCCTTTATCGTACCAGCTGAAATAAAATCATGTAATTCATCAACTTGGACCAGTCATTGTTTTGGAGGCTTTCTGAATTCCCTTGTATTCGACAAAAGAAACGGTTTTCTTATTTTTTTATGAATGTATAGTAAGTATTAGATGTAAATCCCAATTTAGTTTCTTTTGTGTTCCTTTCAAAATAAATTTCTCTTCAAAATGTTTCATACAGAGAAACTGATTTTTTCGTATCAGACCAATCAATAAGATTAACGAATTTTATCCGTTCTTCTACGAGGTCGATTTTTCCAAGAAGAAAATAAAATGTCGATACTTTTTCACAGTAACATATTCAGTAGAAAAGCCAAATGCAACACATTTGTTAACCAATTTTTGTTAAACAAAATATCACAACAAATAATAATTTGATCTTTAAATGCAATGGACTATGAGGTAAAAAATTTACCTAATAGCGTTCATTTGCGAAATGGGCCGTATACGCAACTGAAATCATAAAAGTGAGGTAACACACAACTGTTTATAATTCGTGGAGTTGTAAGAGCAAATGGTGTAAATAAGCATTTTAGTGTTGAAGGCATGTATAGGAAACTGAAATAACGTCCATATAATTGTACGGTGTTAATTTACATTCTAAGAATTCAATTTTTAAAGTTACCTCCCTTTTAGATTATCAATTTCGTAAACGGCTATTCACATCTTTTTTTTTTTTTTTTTGGTTACATTACATCGGCCTGTTAGAATAAAATTCAACTTTTTATGTGACATGTGAGAACGTATAATACTAGTTGGTCATGGTACACCCAATAATGATCTAATTCACTACTCTGTAGTAATCGGTCAACCAAACTAGCCCAAATAACGAATCCTCTACGCCGAGGTGGCTTAAACACTCGGAAGGAAAGACCTATAAAAAATGACATTCCACTGTACACATGTTTTTCGACTATAAAACTGCATACATATGGAGATTTGGCTAAGATTTTTAAGCCTTTCCATTGCCATAACATCTATTGGGAATAAACAGCTTGCATGCGATTAGTGGACGGATCTAGTAAATACACAAAATAGATAGTGTTTATTTAGAAAAATACAATGCTTTTGGCAAAGTGCGAAGTGAGAGGAGGAGAGATCGGTCATCAGAAACTATCCTGCTTCTAGCTAGTTCGAGTCACGACTTATCCATTCTAACAAATTGACACGAGCACCATAAGAACTATCCTTATTCATTAGGCACAACTGATTATTAAAGGATGAAAAATTATCACTGATTTTGACGTCATTCGTTTTCCTTCCAAATCCGTGAAGTTATTTTACTCATGCTAAGTCTGAAAAAGAAAACACTATATAATTCACTATTTTTTATTCATATTGTTAAATTCTTCAACTTTTAACAAAAAAAAATTTCAAGTTGATACTAAAAATTCCCGCAAAACATTATTTATTTAAGATGAAATGATCTATTATCATATGTCGCTGATTTTTATTTAGGTATAAAATCCCCACATTTTTCTGTTTTGTAAGGATAAGGGAGTACAAAATAATTCCATAATTTCTATTGTTCCAAGCGATTTCAAATCCTTCTATAGCCATTTTCATGTGTTTTTGTCTCTGGTGGTGTTATTTTTTTCCACATGTTTTGATTGTTACGTTGTAATTTTTTACAATAAAATAAAAAATTTATTGAAACAAAACAAGTACAGTTGACCATTGATGACAATTCTAGAACAACGTAACAATAAACAATTTTTTTGCTATCCTCTGCCAGCCGCAATGATGGAGAAAGCATTACCTCGAACCATGGCCAGTGAGACACGCTGCAAGAGCCACTCCGTTTCGCGAGGCTCGTCCCTTAATCGAGACACAATCGCACCAATCCTCCGAGGCAAGAGAAAAAGTGGGGGAAAGTGAGTATCCCACTGGAAAAGTTTGCGTGAATAAATAGCAGACAAAGAATATAGAAACAAGTCATCTTCTTCTTTATGTGCCGTGGCCCCTCTGGGCGCAGGCGATCATGGCTCTCTACAACTTCCTGTGCCTTGTAGCTCTTAATAGGTTTTGTCTTACTGTTATTTCTCCTAAACCCTGTTCCGACGCCCATTTACTCAAGCTCCTTAAGTATGTTATGCGTTGTTTTCCTCTGCCTCACTTGCCTTCAATCCGTTCTGTGAGTATCAGATTTTCCGAGCTCTCTTTCCTCATTATGTGCCTTAGAAACCTCAACTGTCTCTTTCTGGTGTTATGTACAAGTTTCCTTTTTGTTTCCATTTTCTTTAAAATTTTTCGTTGCTGACATGTTCGGCCTATGGTATTCGCAGCATCCTTCTGTAGAATCAAATTTCTGTTGTTTAAAGTCTTTTCTTCATCTTTGAGAAGAATGTACGGAACTCACTGCTATACAGGGGGGCAGATATCATGTAACAATTTCGCGAAGATTCTAGGGAAGTTTTTTTTTCTATTTCTTAGTATTTTGTTTAGCTTTTGGAAGGCACTTTGGCTATCACAATACGCCTTCGGATTTCAGTGTCACACGTTCCGCCCTCTGTTAAAACACTAAACAGATATTTAAATTTCTGAACTTGTTTGATTTTTGTATCTTCAAATTGTAATTCATATTTTAGGCTCTCATCCTTTTGCTGACAACCATGCATTCTGTTTTCTTTCAGTTGATGTTTAGTTGTTCTCGCTTTCCTTCACCACCTTCTGTGAGAGTTTTTGGAGTTTTCTTTCTGTGTCTGCTATCAACGCTGTGTCATCTACATATCAGGTGGGTTGTAAAAGCATAGGAATGACTTAGAGCGACAAAAGACACACTTTTGGTCAGCTATATTCGCCCACGTTCTGAAAGCACGTAGTACCTAGAGAGGGAGAGAGAGAGAGATAAAGAAAGAGATTTAAAACTTTACTTTCTAGAGTTCAAGTAGGTCAACATGTTTTTTGTTTTGTTTGTTTTTCGTGGGTTTTTTTTTTCCAACTCGATGTGAGGCTTACACAGGACAAAGAGTTTGCAAAGCTCTTTTTAATTTTGTTTTTCTTATTCGTCCTCTCACTTTCTTTCTTTCTCTTTGTGTTTTTTTTTTTTTTTTGGTTTGTTTTTTTGTTTCTTTTAGTTTTTTTTCGGGCGATGTAATTTTTCTTTATTTCAGCTTGCCCGATTTGTTTCTTTTTTTTCTTTTGTTCTGTTGCGTTTCAAACAACATTTTTCTTTTTATTTCATTTCTCTCTTCTATATTCCTTGCGAGTTAGGGAAATGCTTTATTCTTTTTGAAAAGTTATTTAAGTTCTCTCTCTCTCACTCACTCTCTCTCTCTCTCTCTCTCTCTCTCTCTCTCTCTCTCTCTCTCTCTCTCTCTCTCTCTCTCTCTCTCTCTCGTCCTAAATGTAAGTGTTGAGAGACGCAAAATACTCGCTCTATGGCATGAACCCAATTTCTGTACCGTTTCAACCTGATGCTCGGAGTCGCCAAGGGCCGAATGTTTTCCGTCTCGAATGGCGTTTCGCTTTTTATTGAAAAATTCTAACAAAGGATCTGACGAATTTCCCACTTCATTCTAAGTCTGGTTTTAACATTTCATTAGATTAACTTGATCTGGTAACTTCACCTTTGTCCACGCCAAATGACGTGAACTTCTCTGATCGATTATTATATTGCTAAAATCCCATTCTCTCTCTCTCTCTCTCTCTCTCTCTCTCTCTCTCTCTCCATCTATCTATCTCTATATATGTGTGTGTATGCGTGTGTGCGTGTTGTTAAAAACAGTAGATATTTTATATCGATTAAATTTAATGATCTTTTTTAATGTACGAATATCCTTACACAGAAATAGTAGTAGTGTAAGTATAAATTGCTTAAAATTCAGGTTGTGTATTTTCAAAAATAATGATACAATCTGCCCCTTAAAAAACATATAATTTTCTTTTCTCACTCGCACTCCTAATGATAGCTCATGTGAGTCGAGGGCTCGGGATTACATGACATTAATTTGCTTCAGTTTAAACACACATAATAATCACATTTTTAAAAGGATGTTCGTACATTGGAAATGTCTGTTGTTTTTAAAAATACATATGCAATATGTATTCATATACAAATCTCCACCATATGAATAGTGGTTGACATCGCTGGAAGCTAAACTAACCCTGACCTTTTGGATGGGATTGGTATATTAGCCAAAGCTCCAGGAGGCTTTCCCTCCAGGATGTAACTCTCTATCAGAAAGGCCCTGGGTTTATTACCCAGTATTTGAGGCCTCCTCAAAAGAGGAATTGCTGAGGGGGCTTGGGAAACTTTGCTCGCTGTGGCCCGCTTTGCAGATGTTATAATATCTCTTGTCTAAAGGATAATGTCCAAGGCTATGAAAATCAAAAGAATTCCTGGAAAAAAAAAAAGATTATCTTTCGGATTCTCCTGCATGGTTAAGAGGAAATATGCAGTGGAAGATTCTCTTGTTTTGTTCTCTCAGTGTTCTAAGTACGCCATCTCGGTCTACATTAAATTCTCACTTTACATAAATATCCATTTACTTATAAAATCTATGTATGCGTCATGTCACGTAGGGGCACCGCGTGTACTGTATAGTGGCAGTGGTGGGACTAGAACATAATAGCCTGGTAGAGATCATTATTTTTCAGGCTGGTTTTCAATTCAGAGTTCTACTTCTAAGTTAGTTGCCATCTCAAGACAAGAGAACTCAATCAGCTCTACTATTTAACCCATCATTATGGGGGAAGAGATGGATTTATACATTTCCTAATGCTATTTGTGCTAACGTGAACTTAACTAACACAGAATTCGAACTAGGCTCATCGATTTCGCTTTCCTAGCCGCTAACTGTTTTGCTCTCGTTAAATATCCAACAATTTCTTTCTTATGCTTGTATTCCTGGGTATGACGATAAATTGCATCCGGCAGCAAGGCCTCTGGTAGGGAGATTGGAGGTTTTGAGGAGAGTGGAACCACTTCTTAACTGATATTATTATCAGGTCCAGCCTGACCCGAGGTGGTAGCACCTGTTAGGGTCCCAGCTATGGGCAAATAGTGAATCCACCTTAAACAAAATCAAAACACTATGAAAGTACAGTGTAACCCGGATATAAGAGAGTTGTCGGGACCGGGAAAGAAGTCTCTTATATCCGGGTTTCTCTCATATCCGGGTTTGGTATATTATATATACATTAACACAGGCTCTAATTTCGGACCAGAGATAAATCTCTCTTATATCCGAGTTTCTCTTATATCCGGGTCTCTCATATCCGGGTTACACTGTATAAAAATAAATAAATTCTGTCATTTCTATCATACAACATCATTGCAGTGAAAATTTATTCTCGCTTGAAAATCACTAGGTCTGATACACAATATTAAATTTGTAGTAATCTCTATCAACAATAAAATCTGTCAGTTCGAAACGAAATATTGACTAAATTTTGGAAAGGACTAAAGTTATACAGTACGCAGGTCTACCTGCTTACATTAGCAGCTACTACTGAATCAGTGAAAATATAATTCAACTGAATTATGTTTGAAATTGTTAGGTAAGATTATATTTTGTTCCTATTTCTTTTTGATGAATTAATAAAAATGATTTATTTTCGTCTAGCATCATAACAGTGTTAGTTGTCCACCTTTTCAGATTTTTAGGAGACTCCTATTTTTCTCTCGTTCTCTGTAAATATATATAGAGAGACAGACAAACAGAAACAGATTTTATATATCAGATTAATAGTGGGTAATTCAATGACAAAATTGAAAAATCCTACATAATGAATTTCTTCATATATGATTCCATCAGTAAAACATCATTTCATCTGAAGAAATCCTTCCAAAGGATGAAACACGCCATTTTTTCTTTTGCGTCATTCAATTAATATATATATATATATTTATATATATATATATATATATATAGTTTTAAGGTATGCTATAGTTATGTGTTAAAGTGCTCAGTACCAGGGATAGAGCGTATGCAAATATATAAGTGGACATTGAAGTCAACAACCAGCGGCAACAGCCTGTTTCATGCTTATACGATATCGTCGACGATGGCGTATAAGTATTAAACAGACTGTCGCCGCTGGGTGTAGAATTCAATGTCCACTTTTAAATATTTATTCATATATATATATATATATATATATATATATATATATATGGTATAAAATGACAATTGGGAAAAAATCTTAGATTTTGCCGACACGTTTCGTCTTCCGACTTTTTCAAAGCAAAAATGAAATCGAAAAGTCTTTGTGGTTATAGTTACATTAAAAAAATCCAAATTTAAAAAGATAGACGCTTCTGTCTAAGCCTTTTTCTGGTTAATATAAATTTCCTTTATACTAAGATATTTTTTCCATGTCGACAATACAGTTAAATTCCCAGATCAATTCTGTGACCAAGACAAATTGGTATAAAATATATATATATATATATATATATATATATATATATATATATATATATATACACATATATATATATATATACATATATATATATATATATATATATATATATATATATATATATATATATATATATAAATTGGTATAAATGTCATTTTATACCAATTTGTCTACAACAGCATTAACACACCATTTATTACCGTATTACAAAAATCCTTGAAAATGTCTAATAATTTAGCCGAAAGCGCTCGGAATCCACAAACTTTTGGACAAATCTTACACTCATTAAGCTGAAAATAGTGAGCAATTGTACGCATATAAGAAAAGCATACAAAAAAGTAAACAAAAGTACCTTATCTGTGTTGTCAAATGTAACATACATTAAAGAGTGACTGCTGACCAAATAGTCTCTCTATATATACATGTGTGTGTGTGTGTGTGCGCGCGCACACACACACACACACACACACACACACACACACACACACACACACACACACACACACACACACACACACACACACACACACACACACACACGCGCGCGCGCGCGCGCTACGATTTTGATTAATACAGTATTTTGTGGTCGAATTTATCGTATTAATCAAAGACGGCCCTGGTAAGCTATGCTTTTGTCGTCAATTGCAACATTCGAAAATTTACTTTCCTTTATTAGTTTCGTTAACGCATTCCAATCTATAAATGGTATTGAAGACCAAACCTAAAATCTTTCTCCAACAAAATTACATTCCTAATGACATGAATCAAAAAGGATTTCTTGCAGAGTGGAATTGTCCACCATACAAAGTCGTTTTCGATTGATTAAAATCAAACTATCCTACTAAGAACAAAGAATACAAAGAACCCCTCTACCGTCTCTCATCGAACAGCGTCATCTCAGCGTCTGAGATACTTATTACTAGTGTCCACTAGTCAGAACTCAGACTGACCATTACTCATCATTATGTGCCGTGTCCTATCAGTACGTAGGCGATCATGGCTCTCCACAATTTTCTGTCTTTTTTTATCTCTTAATAAATTTTGTCTTTTTGCTATTTCTCCTAGACACTGTTCCACCATCCATTTACTCAAGCTCAATAGGTAGATTATATGTTTTTTTTTCTCTCTCCCTCTGATCTTGTGAGTATCAGATTTACCATGTCATCTTTCCTCATTATGCGCCCTAGAAATTTCATCTGTTTCTTCCTGATGTTAAGTATAAGTTTCCTTTTTGTATTTATTTTTAGTATAAATTTATTTATTTATTTTTAACTATTGTTCATTTTGGCTGTCAAAGATGTTATTAGGTTGGTGCAAAAATAATATCGTTTTTTGACGTAGTTTTTAACGTCAAAAAACGATACTATTTTTGCACCAACCTAATATTATACACACAAGGTTTCGGCCAAGTACCAAGATATCATTATTAAAACAAGGTTTCGGCCAAGTACCAAGTACCAAGATATCATTATTAAAACAAGGTTTCGGCCAAGTACCCAATGTTTCCCCAAGTACCGTTTGGACAATTATCAGGTGCCCATTGTCTGATATCTCTTGATTATTATCTTATTTTGTCCCTGTGATGCCAGTTAGTGTTCATTCCTGCTGAAATAGTGTTTCACTTCTTGATCCAAAGATTAAACTCATTAAAATTTCTTATGATATGTGGTGTGTCCCTTCAGAACATGATCATCACCCTCAACACCTTCCTGTTCTTTGTAGCTCATATGTTTTGTCTTCTTGTTATTCCTCCAAAACCATGTTCTACCATCCATCTAATGAAGCTCGTCAAGTATGTTATGCTGCTTTCCTCTGTCCATTTTTTCCTCAATCTATTCTGTGAGCATCAGATTTTTCAAGCCCGTCTTCCTCATTAAGTGCCCCAGAAAATTTCAATTTTGTTTTGTTTCAATTTTTAGTATACTTTCATTTTTATTTTTTAACTATTGTTCATCTTTACTGCCATTGATGTTATTATAAAAACAAGGTTTCGGCCAAGTACCAAGTACCAAGTACCAAGACGTCATTATTAAAACAAGGTTTCGGCCAAGTACCCAATGTTTCCCCAGGTGCCGATTGTCTGTCTGATATCTCATAATTATTGTGTTATTTTGTCTCTGGTATGCCAGTTACTTCTCATTCTTCCCAAAACCTGTTCTACCATCCGTTTAATCAAGCTCATCATGTTACATGCTGCTTTCCTCTGTCCATCTTTTCCCCAATCTTTCCTGTGAGAATCAGATTTTTCAAACCTGTTTTCCTCATTAAGTGCTCCAGAAATTTCAATTGTCTCATCCTGATGTTACGTATAAGTTACCTTTTTGTTTACATTCGCTCTTGAAGCTCGTCGTTGCTCACGTGTTCGGTCTATGTTATCTTTAACATCTTTCTGTAGAACCACATTCTGTTGCTTCAAGTCTCTTCTTCATCTTTGAGAAAGTTGTCCAGCATTCACTGTCATATAGAAGCACTGATATCTCATAACAGTTCAGTATTCTTTTCTTTATTTCTAACGAAGTTTTTTTTTTCTTTTTCTGTTTCTTAATACTCTGCTTAGATTTTGGAATTCATCCCAATATCTTAATGCGCCTTTGGATTTCAGTGTCGTACTTTCCGTCCACTGTTAAAAACATTTAACAGATATTTAAACTGATGTACTTTTTGATTTTGACATCTCCAATTTGTAATTTGCATTTTTGGATTGTCCCTTTTGTTAACAACCATGCATTCTGTCTTATTGCCTTTGAGCTCATCAGTCTTCTGGATTATAACAAACGTTTGACAAGTAGACATTGATCAAGTAACCTTGACCACTTATCCATTGCAGTCGGTTGGAAATGGACACTTATAATTAAATGCCGCCTGACGTGCCTTAATCTCTGACTTTATCGGCTGAGGAGGGTAAATTTCGCAGAAAACTATAAATAAAGAAGACAGTCTCGTCGCAGTCCATGCAATTAAATCTGTTTCCCGATGGAAAGAACAATTTTTATGCGGCTAACTTGTAGCCAAAGAGATTATTGCTTGCAGCTCATCGCTTTGTCGCCAGACTGAGAACTATTTTGATTGGAATGGAGGTTCCGTGATATTATCAAAAACTTTACTTAATTAAATCAATCAACTATTCAGCGTAGTGTTTAATGAACTAATGCAACCAAAAGCATTTCGATCGGTGTTTCTTGACTTCATTTATAGTATATATTAGTAGAAATACCTTGGACGGTTCTGTGACATTTCATTTCTAGCACTTCAGAGCCATTCCAGGCATCTCCTACCAGTGACGGCACTAGGGTGGCTGGAACCCTGGGCAAGCTGAACTTCGGCGCTTTTACAGGTATGATTTTTTTTTAATTTTCAGAAGAAGAAAAACTGAAAATGTAGAATAATGAGTCTATTACAATATACAACTTAATACAAGCTAATGAAAACATTCATTATCCTACCTAAAACATTTTTCTAGTCGTCAGATCTGCAAATCTTTTCATGTTACTCTCGATACCGATCTTCTTTACAAAATCATTTTCTATTGACAAAATAGCCAAAGAATTTGATCTGTCTTAAGTCTTGGACGTCAGCAAGTATGTTTTTATAAGTATTGGTTTTGGAAGATCCCAAACTAGTAATAGCGCCCTCTGCATTGATGGCGACTGCCCGAGTTGTCAGTACCTTGAGCTGATCCTGTTTCATGCATAGACCACATCACAAATGACATAATGTGAGATACCATAAGAGAAGAAACGGGACCATTGGAAGACCACTTAAGCACTGTCAAGAAGAGGAAGAAATGCTATGGCCACGTTATAAGAGCCAGAAAAATGACCACTATTATCCTACAATGTATCACATTAGACAAAAGAAAAAGAGGCAAACAGAGAAAAAAATGTGCTGATAATATCAGTGAATAGATTGGAAAATCCTTTACAAAGATCCTGACATCGGCAGGCAAATGAGGCATGTAGAGTAAACCTGTCAGGTGTTCAGCTGCACAGCAACCCTACGACCACAGTCGTTCATTGGACGGGTACGCGGTTAGTGGTAGCATGTTACTAACGCCAACTGTGGGCACTTCGAGGTGGTGTAATGATTAGTAAGCTTTTCTCGCTAGAATAATTACGACTGAGTAGTAAGTTCGATCCTCACTGAGTGTCCCATACTTTCGGCCCTGTGCTACATTTGAGCTACGCTTGAAAAATCGCCAAACCGTACATTGTTCATTAGTTGGTTGATACCGCTTTGTCAGACTATAGTAATTTTAGCCAACTGACGGATATCTTTGATCAGAAAGTGTTTTTTTGTAAACCCTCCTTTTTCGTAAGCAGGCTTTGCTCATTATAGGCACATAGACTAGCAGTTTCCATTTTGCCGATGCGTACTACCCCCGAACCCGCCGACCTGGAGGGGGACCAAGCCTTATTGGGGGCCCCGGGCAGTGCTTTGTGACACTCGCTATCTTATCAACATTTGCTTTTTTCTACCTACATTTATATATGTGATAAATGAAATTAAGGAAAACTATTATTAAAGAATTAAAGATTTTCGCAGATTTTGACGTCATCCTGGGGTCTTTTTTTTCTCACCTAAATTCGTGAAATAGCTTTGCCCATGCTAAGTTTCGAAAAAACTGTATAAAATTTATTATATTTTTATCCACAATGTTGAATATGTCAAAATTATTCAACTTTTTAACAAGAGAAATCTTAAGTTGATGTTTTAATGTTTTATTGCCGCAAAACATTGTTTATTTAATTTCATGGCGTGAAAATTTGGAGTAATAAATTAAAACAGATGTAGTCTTTTCAAAATAAGATACAGTGTAACCCGGATATAAGAGAGTTACCGGGACCGGAGAATAAGTCTCTTATATCCGGGTTTGTTCTATTTTGTTTAGGTAAGTATGGATCTAATTTGGGACCAGAGAAAATCTCTCTTATATCCGGATTTCTCTTATATCCGGGTCTCTTATATCCGGGTTACACTGTATTTTATTATACATGCTTGTTTCATCTTCGCATTTATTTTAAAATGGATAACATTTATCTATTTACCATCAAGTCATGTGATACATATAGCCTCTGCATCATTCAAGTAGATAATTTTAAAGAAAGCATGGAAAAAAAATTTTAAACTTAAACATTGAAATTACACTCATATATATATATATATATATATATATATATATATATATATATATATATATGTATATAATGAAAATTATAATATTTCTTAATAATTCTAATAATATTTCTTGAATATTCACTCTTGTAACGAAAATAAATTGATATACTGTTTAATAAGTAAACTGAGTGTATACTCAAATATGAATATTCACTAAAAAAATATGGTTTAAAATGATAAAAAATCCATAACTTCTTCAGAAAATATACATATATATATATATATAAGAAATAGAAGGTGCCGTAGTTTTTCTAATTCCTTTTGTTTTCCTAGGTACTTTAAAATCATCCAAGATCATCTTCAAGGGTGAATTGCTAAGACAAAAACCAATGTAATAAATAATTGTGATTTTTTTTTTTTTTTTTTGTAAATGCGCATGAAACGCGCTCTATTAATTCAAAACTTAACGTTATCAAGGGAGGTAATTTAATTTATATTTGTAAATTTTTTTTAAAGAATTACAATTTAAGTATTTTAAAATATTACTGTATAAGTGTAATTTTTTAAATTTAATTCGTCAGTTTTATTAAACCTGATATATACTGCGTTCATGCCGAAAATAGAAATTTAACTGAGAAAGCTACTAAAAAACGTGGAAAAATTAAATCGGAATTTATCTATTTCACTGTTTCAGTCAGATGTAATTTAAATACTGGATGTTGTAGTAAGCTTTTCCATTTATGATTAATAAATACATTTTTGATTTAATAACAATATCACTTGACTGCTACAAATTAATACAGATTTTTAAAAGATTGAAAACTATTATAAAATTGAATATAATAACATTGAATATATATTGAAAATTATTATATTTAATTTTTTTAAGAATTAAAACAATTCTTGTAAAAATTCATCATTCATCGAAAAAAAATAATATATAATATAATATATTTTATTCATAAAAGCAAATTAAATATTTTCTAATTTAATATCTTCGTTTTATTGCATATTCTATTTTATGATTCAAAGCAAATTAAATAAATATGGCGTAACAAGTGTAAAAAAATATTTTTACCTAGACTTCTGAAAAATAAAACATTTCGTAAATATTTTGAATAAGGCCTGAAAGTTTCATCAAAATCAGCCAATTATCTGATTTTTCCAAGAATTTCCAAATCAATCATTTTCTCATGCCAAAAAGACGTTCAAATATCCCGTACAAATTCATGGTCACACGTTGATGTCATAAAAAACAAGATTTTTAACTAAAATTTCGACACTCCTAAAAATAATTTCTTTAAATAATTAATAACACAAAGATATTGACGATAAAACTTTGTTTTTATTAAGTTTGGGGTATTTTTTTTTTTCATCATGTACGCTCAATTTTTAGCGAATATTTGGAGGTACCTACTATTTAGGTAATTTCCAATCTTAACTTTTCATGCTTTTTTCTCTGCAAAGCAGTTTTTCCCTTTGTTTCCTGTTTTAGATTACGTTTCCGGTTCCTTCTAAAGTTGTTTTCATTCTCTTTCAGTCCCAGTATCCCTCTTGCGTCTTAGTGGCAATATCACCTTGATTGGGGTGAATTGATTTTAAAAAATAAATGAATTCTGAGTTTTAAAAAAATTGATTATACTGAGATAATTAAACATTTAATATTAAACATTAAATATTATTGGAAATAAGCAAAAAAAAAACACCAGAAAGAAAAACACTATTACTCATGCATATTCTTTGTTTACAGAAGATTTAAAAAAAAAAACCCGGATTAATCTTACTAATTTTTTGTGTTTATATCTCAAGTTGCGAATTCAATTTATTTTAATTTTTTCAATTCACAAGAAAATGAATGTCAAGGGAGATAACTCAAGATTTTCTTGCATTTATGAACAAAATAATCTTTTTTTTTTCTTTGCATATATGAACAAAATTTTTTTTAAATATTTAAAACACTACTAAGAAAGCATTTAAAATTTATTGTAACAATTTTTAAATTTGCAAGTTTATTAATGAGAATTAAACTGAAAATACAGAGCCACAGTGTTTTGTTTTTTAAATAGCGTTTTTCTAAAGGAACAGTTATTATAAAGTCATCTCCCTTGCACTAAGCATTTGAAAAGATAACCCTGATAAAATTGTTTATGAAATCAGTTTGTTAACGTAAGTACTCTGGGTAACTGTTGTGTATCAGCATTCGTAGCTCTCTGGAGATGATTGTTATAACGCAGATTGCTATAGGCATGGGCGAAGGTTTAGATCACTTTAATGTTACCGAAAGAGTTCAAAAGAAAAAATAAACCTGCAGTTTTACTGATGCATTGGTTGCTGAGAGATGACGCAGTAGTACATCATCCATTTTGCTCTAGGGACTCCAGTCCAAATCTATGTGGGGTTTACTGCTTCATCATCTCTTCACCGAGGCGTATGTGCTACGGCAGATATTAGTACATGATTTATATATATGTTTCTTGCAATAAATATATTCTTGAGTAGATTCACCCGATATTATATTTTTCGTAACTGCGTACAATTTTTGTAAGCATAAACTGAAGGGAAAATATTATAATAAAATTATTTCACGTCATAAATCAAATCCTAGTAAGGCACATAATGATTTTACTCCCAACCAAATATTTACTTTAAAGACCCTGAGCTCTCTGAGGTGTCTGTGATATATAATAATGGCTGGTTGTTCGTATCCGAGTATATCTGTAGTAGAGCGGCTAGCCAATCCCTATTGCAAGTATAGCTAAGCCACATTTTTGTTTATTGCACGTTATCTGGTATGATCAACAATCTGAAGTAGGCCATTACGCTCAATCCCTCGGTCATGATGACATTGTGCATTGTGCTAGCACAAGTATTGATAGCTCCCAAATGGTTACGTCTACCCAATTTCACTCACAAGGCTTGGATCAACCAATGGTATGGTTTTTCAGGCACTTTCCAAAGGTGTGTATACATTAGTGTCGCTATACCTTCCTGACAAATCGATCATGATATCCGAGCTCGTGTCTCATGGTTGAAAAGTAAACGTTCTAACTATGTAAGTCAAAATGGCTACAATTGAAAGTAGAGAGGAAAAAGAAAGAAAAGTTTAATGAGTGAGTCCAAAAGGAAACAAAAAAAAAACGACGTAAAGGATTACATACGCGCAGACGGGCGCATGGGGGCACGCGTGCGAAGTCACAGACGCACGTGCGCGCACACACAGATACACACGTACACTATGAAAAAAAAAATGCACCAATGGAAAGTGCATACAAAAAGAAAAATCGAGAAGTATAAGCAGTCAATTTCTGATACCCTCTGACGAGTGGACGGGGTGATTCTATGAGGGTCCTTCTACGAAACTCTGGAGTAAGGATGCTGAAGGTATTATCAATCATCTAAATAGCAAACCTTTTACTTGTATTAATTATATATATATATATATATATATATATATATATAAAGAAAGAACAGTAAGATATATCATCTGGTGTTCCTATAGATATATTTATTTTTTCAAAATAGTGCTCAATGTAAATTTACAGAGCATTAATATTATAAATTAATTGAATTAATTATGAATAATTGATTATGTTTTTTCGCTACACAGTTCTAACCATGTTTCAAAAATGGAAGCTAAATGCTTCGAATTTAATTTTGTAATTAAATTAAAGACATTAGTTCCATTTCAACCTCAAGCGAACTTCGAAGTAACTTTTAAAATTACTGGGTTTTAAAGACACAGCAAAAAATCATAATTCACGTTTCCAAGGATACAGAGAAATCTATTCATCAAGACAAGGGGTGTTTGCGTGTTCATTGTCGCTGTATTTTGATGTATCAGTTATTAGTTATGCTTTGGTAGGGGTAGGGATGTATTTTTCAATGAATTTTGACATCCGTTAAATGCATGTCGTCTATATTTTTTAAACAATTTATTGTTAACGGCAAAAATTCTTACGGCATTTTTTTCTATTTGTATACTTAAAGATTTTTGGTGGGTGTTTACGTTAGAATACGTTTTATACCACGTGTCCTTTCAGGGCCAATTAGAAATAAATAAAAAATTTAATTCTGGTGCCGATTTTGTTTGGAAAAAGTGTATAAAAACATACGAAATCCGTTCCCAAACAATATACCTGGCTTTTGTCAGAGGGTATCCCCCAGACGAGGCTCTGCCGAGGGGCGGAGTCTCGTTTCGGGAAACTGACTCCATTTTTACGTGGTCTATAGGGAATTTTTGCCCGAGTACGGGCTCGGTTACCCCATTTTAAACTCGGCCTTGTGCCACATCTTGTTGCGTGGGGCAGCGGGTAAATAATAATACACGCGGCTGTCACCAAACTACCCACACCTCTCGCTGATGACCTTCATGACCCCCATGTTAAAAACAACAGAGTTGACAAACTCCAGACCACGGCAACACCGCCAACACTAAGAAACAATTTGCATCTCTCGTATCCGTTTTTACTATGAATCACGCACACACATGTTGACTTTTTCATACAAGCACACATATCACAACATTTTATTGTTTCTCACACACATACACAAAGACAGTTTATATTTTTATTTCAGAACTTTATCAACCCAAACAAAAAGACATTACTTTCCAATCTATTATCAACTGTTTGTATTCCTATCGTTATATTAAATCAATGTTTATTTGTTGAAACTACGTCGTCTTTTCTACTGAATTTTATTCCTTCAATAAAAAGCGTTTGATTATTCTAGATTACGAGCGACCCTGTAACGATATTTTGTTAATGTATCGAATCCCGACACCCCAAATTTTAACATTCAACGAAAAACCGAGTAGAAGGAAACAAAAGCAAAAACAATCTCTAGATGAAATTGACTGGGTTATCTACACATGGAACATGTAAAGAAAACAAAAAATTTTTTCCTAAATTTAAAATTCCCAGCGTCTTTCGTTTGTGCCCGCGTCTGGTCGCATCAGCGTGAACATACCTGGTCCGATGAGGTCTTGCAGGACGGGTAGCGTTACCTGGAAATCTTTTTTATGTCAGTGGAAAATACACACACATAAATAACATCAAAGCACCCATTAAAATAAATCCAATATTTTAACGCTAGGCATAAAGATATTGTACATGGGCGAATCTACGTCGACATAGCAGAAATTGTCGCCATTTTATATTTTTAACTTTGCGCTTGCATGTTGTTTGTTTTTGATTTTGTTGACTGCACAGTAGAATCAGTTGGGCACCGTCATTTTTTTAATAAAGAAAAAAAGAGCACCATGGCGCAATTCACACCGGCAGAAATTTGGAAACTGCATGCTGTACTGATTGAAGCTCCAATACAAATATTTAAGTGTTTGGGTGGCAGTGGAGAGGATTCGGAAAGCGTTGGATGATGAGTCTAATGCTTATTACAATGGTACGGAAGCTTGGAAAACTCAATCTGATCGTTCTTTTGGGAAGAAATCCCGAATTTGTTGGTAAGGTCCTCAGACTCAACAGAGGTCCGCATCAAGTGCCTTGAGAAGATAGTGCTGCCCTGGATCAAGATGGTGGTGTAAATGCTGCTTGTTTACTATGTTGAAAAGATTAATGTGGCTGCGTGTGAGTTGCTGAATTCTACTCTCTATTTTTGGAACAAAACACTGCTTTTATAACTATTGCTAGGCTCCAGGGACAAAGGCGGGAGAATTGAACGAACACAGAAAATATATGATTGGATGAAAAATTAACCAATCGGCGATTTTCTACCAAAAGCATGTTTGTGAGATTCACGGCCAAAAAATTCAGTGTGGTGACTGCGATTAGTAAATTGTTAAACAATATTTATTATTTAACCAATCACAGTTGAGAAAAATGTAGGCGTGGCAAACGTAGTTGTAGTCACTACAGTGGCTTCTGAAATACCCTGTTGTGTGTTCGTGATATGTTTTTGGTGCGAAATTTATTCCGGGTGCTGTCAGAAAAAAAAGACACTTGAAACTACGTATTTTGAAAAAAACACTTAACATAGTAATAGTTATGCAATGTGTAGTGCCACGCCTACATTTCTTCAATTTTGATTGGTCGATAAATACATACTAAAAATAATAGGGCAATTTATCGATCGCATTTCACCATACTGAATTATTCCTACACTTTGCTCACAAACAAGTTTTGCTATAAAATCACTGATTGGTCCATTTTTCGTCCAATCGAGTATTTTTCGTGTACATTCAAAAATATATCCCGCGTTTGTGCTGGGAGCCACTCTAAGTAATATAAATATTGGATTAATTCCAAAAAACCAGTAGTAGTAGTTCCAGCACCACAGTAGAGTACAGACCAGAGACAATAGATCTCAACTACTCACTCGTGTTATTCATCCTACTCACACCGCACGTGCACACACACAGATACAGAACTTTATTTTTATACACTACCAGTTCTCTGTGGACATATTAAGTTGAATCAACTCTGTAAGTTGCAACACAACTGAACAATTTCCTAAAAGAAATATTCTATTTCAACACTGAACTCTGAACTTTATACTCAGAAAAATCTTCCTTAAAACATTTCCTTACAGTTAAAGGGAAGCTACTTTTTTTCTCCCTATTCACTAATATTACAACTACTTTGTATTATTGTTGAATTTTAATATATATATTTATTCGTTAAAACAAATTGGTTCTTCATTGTTTTTCCTTGATATTTTAAATATTATGTATGACTGTTAAATGCCTTCTCAACACGCAGCCATATTTATCTATTTAACCACTTCAACATTGGTGACTACCCTCAACGTTCAGATTAACATTCTACAAATGCATCAAAATTAAGTGAATTTTTGAATGAAACTAAAAAAAAGATGTAGATTTTTTAAAATAACAAACAACATTTATTTGATGTCTTCTACATCGTATTGTATGTTTAATAAGAATCTTGAGAAGAAGGGAAAAGTTCTCTTAGACACATAGAGGTGTGTTTAATAAATCCCTTGAAAAGAAGGGAAAAGTAAGTACTTAACATTGTAGGAGAATCTACGTCGGCAAAGCAGAAAAAGTTGATAAGTGAGCCATGTCTGAGTTTACAACATGGAATCCAGTTATCAGGTGCTGGCTCAAAATGAAGCCCTTCAAAAATGTGAGGGAAGTGTAGAGGATTTTTTTTATTCTTATTCCTTTTGAAATGTCGGGGTTACCATTTTTAGAGACCCGTTTTATTTTTATTCCTGCTTGCAAAATCGGGATTACCATTTATTGGTTGCGTGTTATTTGATATGACTTCACAATTTATATTTAACGCAAAATTCCACAAAATAGGAAACAACAAGAAGTGTTCCTTCTTGTTGTTTCCTATTTTGTGGAATTTTGGAAAACGGTTTTGTAACAACGATATTTATATTTGTATAATGATATACACAAGCATGGGGGTTACTATTTTTGTTGGTGTTATGTCCCTTTGACTGAATTAAAGTTTTTACTAATGAAATTGAATTATTTTTATCCGACCTCACAAAAGTTGAATGAACTTGCCGCTCAAAATGTTCTCTGTTAAAGAGTCGAAAGAATTAAGGCTGAGAATATTTTGAGTAAACATTGAGCTTTAGAAGAGTTGAATGTTCCGTAATGCTTGTAATTAAATTTTAATTGCTTGTAATTGAATATTCCTAGTTTGAAAAATTTCGTATGTTTGTAATGTAGTTTGGAAGATTTCGAATGTTTGTAATGTAGTTTGGAAACTTTCGTACGTACGTGTATGTGTGCGTGTGTGAATATGTTTTCATATCGTCCGCCCGAACTGAGAATCGGAACGCACTTTCCTTCAAGGCTACATTTTCGTAGGCGTATGAAATCAAGGAAAGAGAGGAGAAACAAATTTGTGTCTGATATTTATAATCAGCGTAATCACGTGACAGGATCAAAAAGGCATTGACTGATTTTGGCGGAATTATTTTTTGTCAGGTCAAGAACTAGGTGGATGTTATTCGAACATGATTTAAATATTAAGTAACCAATCAGATACTGAGATTTCCTAAAAATATGTATGAAGCTTGATAAGCTCTGTGATCCACCTTTTGCACAGAAATCGACATTGATATTCGGGCATGATTTGAACATTAAGTAACCAATCAGAAGTTGAGGTTTTCTGAGAATATGTATCAAGCTGAGTAAGATCTGAGATCCGAATTTTTGCACAAAAATTGAGATTGGTAAAAAAGTGATAGCAGGATGCTAAAGAAGGGCTGTCAGTGGTCGAATAATATTATGAATTTTATTTTCGAATATTTTAAAACGCTGCCGGAAGTGCCACTCAGAGCCAATGCGTAATTTTGGTCATTCAACTTCCGACTTTGAGACGACAACTTCCGGTCGACCCGACAACCCTATGTCTGACAACAGGACTCTGCACCATGCCACACAGGCAAGAGAACACAGTCATTTTCTACAATCACATTACCACTTACATCTGCACACCTAACTTCCTAGACTACAACACATTTGATTATTATGTATGGGGCGCAGTTGAAATCAACCAAACTGCTTGTAGCACCAAAGACAAACTGGTCATGGCAGCATTCACCAACTTAAACAAGACCGCCCAAAAGAGTTGCAGAAGATTCTGAAGTTGTCTGGTGCTCGTAGTTGCAACCAATGGTGATTTTATTGAAAAAATTTACTCTTTACTCAATATATTTTTGTGTAATTTTGGTAAATATATGTTAAAGTGAGATGTCAGTTTTTTGTTTTTTTTTTCATTTTTTGCGGTTTTTTTTAGACGACAATTTATCCATCGCACCTGTATATGAAAAAGAAAATATTTCCGTTTGCAATTTTATTGCTTCACATACACTTTTAGAAATGTAATTGTCCTGTCACTCCTTGCATTCGTTTGATCATTGTGTTGATGTTTATTTTGTTAATGTTGCTACGAACACAACAAAAATGAATCATCGTTCCGTTTTTTCCCCCTCTGTAAAGCCCCAACGATAACGCAACGTCGTAATCCATTATATAACACAATATATCTGCAAACAAATGAATTATTTTCAGTGCACCCACGTTGCTAACGAACATAATGCAAGATCGAAGTGCTAACAAATAATGAAGAAACGTATTGTGAGATACAGTGTAAAAAACCGGATATAAGAGACACGGATATAAGAGAAACCCGGATATAAGAGTGATTTTCTCTGGTCTAAAATTAGAGCCATACTTACCTAAACAAAATGGAACAAACCCGGATATAAGAGAAACCCGGATATAAGAGACTTCTTATCCTGTCCCGACAACTCTCTTATATCCGGGTTACACTGTATTTATTTAATTTTACTAACAATGAGAAATTTAAAAAAATTCATTCATTGAAAATTTGAATTTCTTCGACATGCTGAGAAAAAACAAATGGAAATTAATATTCAAAATTTCAAATTTCACGCTTTTCTTTTAAAAAGAAATTGAAATAAAAATCACATAATTTTAATTAATTCCATCAAGGACATCTAAAACAAAAATTAATAAATAAATAACATTTTTAGGCAAACTCTGTGTACGAGTTATTTCCCTTACAATTATAATCTTTAAATGATCCCATGGATGAAATCTGTGTAACCCATCGTGATAAAAATACCTTGCAAGCTGGATTTGTAGGATATTGGTTGTGCATTTAATTTTTACTGGGTGCTCAATATTTCTGACCTTGCACCAAACGACGATAACCTTAGTAAGCAATTTCTAGGAAATAATTTGTTGCCTGATTTTTGATACTGCATATCCATTATACAGGAGCCAACCAGCTGTTGTATTCTGGTACACTTGTTTTTCTTTTAGTCTACTAACTGGTGTGTACACTTCCATTTATATCTTGATAATCTGATTAAATTTTTCAGTCGACCCTCGTACAATATAGAAGTAGTAATTGGTAAATGATGAATTTGCAAATAAAGAAATGTAGAAATTTACAGCAAATATTTTGTATGTAAAGATGTGAGAATGTTAATTTTCTGAGGTGGGATATATCTTTTCATAGTAAATGTTCTTATTGTTTGAAATGTTTGTCACAATGGAGATAAGTTCACTATAGAGAATGTTTATACATTTTAGGAAATACCATGACTTATATTTTACAAGTAAGAGGGAAATACAAAGAAGCATGCTGTCTTTGAGAACCGGCTATGTCATTGTTGTGAGTTGTAGTGGACGCCTACGTACACCACGCCCACAAATTACTCAACAGTAATTGGACGGAAAATAATCAATACCTTTTGTACAGACAATTTACGCATCGCACGAGCCACATAAAAATTTCTCGTGTTTTTGCTTCACCAGACTAGCTATAGAAAAAAATCAACGATTGGTCGATTTTTGGCCAATCACATTAAATGACACTTTCTTCAATATCCTTCCCGCGCTCGTCCTGGGAGCCACCTTACATATATAAAAAGCAGAAATTAAAGAAATAACTTCAGTAGATTATAAATTTTCACAACCTAAACCACGTACGTGTATATTCAATTTTCTACTCACAAACACACACAGATATAAACTACACTCACACAACACAGTGTAAAGTCTGTTTTGAAGCCAAGTCAATTATTCGAACTATATCATTCTTCTGCACAAATATTTCAACTTTCAAACTCAAACATCAAACATTCTTAAACTACCAACAAATTTAAACAAAAGACATTATTAAAACATACATTTGTTCTTCACACAATACAAGGGAAACCACTTCGTGTGACTTAATCTTTATTGTTATTAACAGAATTATATGAATATGCTTGTTTTAAATACATGTTTACTCGTTGATTTTCATTGATCTCTCGTCATTCATTCTTGTGTTTTCTTTACAAATTTAAAGTGGCGTGTTAATGTAAAAACGCGACCTTGATCAAAAACCATTCTGATTCTTTTCTATCCAACACCATTAACTACCCCACAGAGTCTTTTAATCTCTAGCTGCTTTACTTCTCTCTTTGGGGTGTTGCATTACTGATCCAACCCCGTTGATCCCTGAAAGATAATTACAGGCTGTATGATATTTGAAATGATCTCCCTCTTTAACCTTTGACTTTTGGAGTGACAACATATGTTTCTTTTCGCTCCGATAAACATGAGGCATGCAAGTACTTAAGATTGAAGATTGTATTGAACTGTTCATAACTTTGTTTCTTTTTTTATCCTCCTGTAACATTTCTTGTTAATACATTTATTGTTTTTTTATTTGAATTCCATGTTTTGTGGTCTTTTTTTTTCCTGGACTCACATGAGACTGTCAAATGCTGTTTGCAGGACAAATGCAACAGAAGGCATAAAATGATAATGCTTTCCATTCCAGGGGGTGTAATAGTATAATAGAAACTACTTCTCTATGCACATGATGGGTGTAAATACCTGAGTGTAATAAAATTTGGGGACACTTCAATTCCAGTAGAAGCAGGAGTTGCAATACACCGACTGTACATTAATGTTACTAAATGCATTATAACTAAGCATTGCTTTATCTCTGGTTAATCTCAAACCACAACTAAACTCTTGCCATAGATTAGAATAGACACATTTTCACTTTTGCTTTGATTGACCCTTGACCTATTGTAAAGTCCAGGGCTGGCACTAGGGTCTTGCCCCTACCCACCAAAGCTTGGATATGGGTCCTACATGTAGATTTCAAAGTTTCCTAAGCTGGGGGGGGGGGCACGAACCAAAGAAGGAAAATTGTGGGATGAAAAGCAGCGTTTTTTTTAAATTACCAAAAATCGGGGAATTATCCAATATAAATGAAAATTTCAGTACATATTCATTATTTACTTTTATAAGGAATAGAATTCCAACAGACACTCCGGTCGTCCTCAGGCATGGAAACTATTTTCTTTTGGATATAATTCAGGTAGAATCTGAGACGAAAAAATATAATGCAAATCGAAATATGTTTGTTTTAAAAAAATGTGTTATTGATAACAGATACAAAGTTTTGGAGCATACAGTTGCAATGCTAGGGTTGAATTTTTAAAATTTAAGTGAGAGCATTTTTTACTAATATGGCAATTTAAGAAATTTTTTTGTTCTAGGAGTTTATTAGTCAACTAGCAGCATGGCCCGGCGTTGCCCGTGCTTGATTCAAAAATCGTACGACTCATACAGCAATCGCTCTCACGCTGGCCAAAAGAATCTTCCTGCCTATTCATGGCAGCCAGCTATAGGCTCTCACTCTGGCCAGTAGAAAATAGCCGTAGAAGCATGAAAAAATCGATTATTTCCACTATCGATGGGAGTTGGGAAATGCAAAGTTGGTCTTGGCCTTCCCGCTAACTTGGAGCATGTGCATGTAAATTTTGGTGCAAATCCGTCGAAAATTGCGGCCGTTCATTCTTTACACACACACACATCCTGCCTTTTATAGATAGAGATGTGGCATGAATTAAGTAGTTCTATAAGTACAGGATGTTGCAGCAAAATCTAACACTTGACAAAAAGAAAACGAAATAATCAATAAAAATAAAAGTTGTATAGGCAGAGCCAAAAGTTGTATATGCAGTTTATTTAGCAACAGTTAGAGTTACATACAACATTATTTTTCAATGTAACCGCTGCCGGCGACGACGACCCTCTCAAGGCGGGCGCGAAGTGAGTCACACGCTTTAGCGACCATGTCCTTGTAAATAACGGCGAACGCCTCCACGATGGCAGCCTTCAGAGAGTAGACCGTGTTGTGGGCGTGCTTGTTGGTCTTGGCCTCGATCACGCCTCAGAAGAAATAGTCAAGGGGGTTACAGTCGGGTGAGGAGGGCGGCCACAAGTCCGGCGACCAGTGTTGAGGAACATTGTTGAGCAGCCACACCTGGGTCGTCTTGGTCTTGTGTGCAGGAGCGGAGTCCTGCTGGAAGACGTAAGGGCGTCCGGCGGTGATCTCGTTCATCCAGAGCTTCACCACGGTCCTCAGCACCGACAGGTAGATCTCAGCAGTGACTCTCAGGCCCCTTTGAAAGAAGAACGGAGGCATGACGACCCCTTCGATGGAGATGACCCAAGGACCATGACGGAGGAGGGAAACTTCGTATGCTTCACGACGGGAACCTCCTCGATGTCTTTGCAGATCCACCTGTCGTTCTGCCTGTTGTTCGTCTGGTCCTGGATGAAATTCTTTTCATCAGAGAAGAACCTCAACATCCCGGCGGACCCGTGCTTGAACTCGTTCAGCAAAGCCGCCGCCTTGACCTTCCTTGACTCCTTGGAGGCATTCATGATGTGCATGCGGTGCGACTTGCGGTTGAAGGAGTAACTAATGTAAATTTTTGATCGTTCGGCAGATCGTCGACTTGTGACAGCCCATGTCAGCGGCGATCTTGACGTAGCTCTGGCTTCCATCATTGTGGACTGTCTCATTGACGGCAGTAACGAACTCGTCGGTCCTAACGGCCGAAGAACGAACATTGTGGGCCTTTCATTTGGCAGTAAACTCGTCCTTGTTCTCACACGCCTTCCAGTTCATCCAAATGTCCTTGACCATGGTCTTCTTGAACCCAAACCAGGTCATCACTTCCGCAGGCTTCTTCCTGACGCGAAAACAAGCTACTACCGCTGCTCTGCGCTCATATTCCATCCTGGAAATGGGCAGAGAGACGTTAGTTAGTTGTCAAACTGTCGGGTATCTGCATATACAACTTTTGTTTTTATTGCCTATTTCGTTTTCTTTTTTTCAAGTGTCGGATTTTGCTGCAACACTCTGTAATAACTTTACTAATTTACTTTATGTATTAAATTATAACCATGGAACATTAGTGTTAAACCCTTTTTATTATATATATATATATATATATATATATATATATATATATATATATATATATAATTCTTATAGATTATCTATCATGGCCCCAAAACTTAATTAGAGCATGCTAAATGAGTATATCGTCAGTTTCCATCATGATCATGATCATGATCATGATCACACACAGGGACAGGTACATATACACACATGCATATAAACACAAGCACATGCAAAAAATACATGGAAATCTGAAAGAAAACCCAGATCACTATCAAAACTGTTGTGATTTAAAGAAAATAATGTCTCAATAACAAAATGTGCCAGCTGTTGTAAAATACACAAAAAGAGTAGCCAAATATTACAATCTGATTGATAAAAAAAATCATTGTATAATCAATATCATACAAAAAAACTATCATTGAATTAAGTGAAAACTAAAAGCAACTGGCATATTTTGAAAATTCGACGAGAGGATATATGAATAGCTCAATGTTGATGGCAAAATGAGAAAAGAAACTGAAAAAGCAATATGGTTAAGGAAAGTATGAGGAAAGGACTTAGCTATAAGAAAATATAAAACATAATAACCCAAACAGTGGAGTGTGTAGGGGAGTTATAACACTGAGTAAATAATTATAAACCCCCTAACTTTTATATATACAATCTGGACCAGTTTGTATTGCTTTCGGAGAAAAATGGGTAGAGAGAACTAGCCTCAAAGCCCCCTTTTCCTGTGTTTATATTGAAATTGGTAAGTGGTCAGGCAGTGCAGTGAGTACAGTAGGATTGTCCTTCTCTTTAGTATGGGGTGTAGGGAAGTTATAACTGAGTAAATAATTATAAATCCTCTAACATTTATATATACAATAATACTCATAAAAATAAGAAACAGCAAGACATGGAAACAAAATAAATGAGTATTTTTTATTATTTGGTTGTTATGTGGTGTTGGAGAAATGAGAGACTGTAATGCTGAGTAAAATTGTGAGTTTGGAGGTCAAATTTACGATCAAATATGGAGCGGAATCCAACAAAATGATAAAATAAAAATAAGAAAAGTGTATATAATCTTTCTTGCATGTTTTTTTGTATAGATTTGTGTAATGAGTGTCCAGTGAATTTAGTTAGAAAATACAGTAAGTGTCTGGGGTTTTCTTATCTCAATTTTTTGTTTAGTGCTAAAAGATAAATGTTACTATTATGGCCTGAAAAAGGAAACAAAATTTTAATTGGCGCTTGTATTGACGAGCTATCCATGTGAACTGCTTTTCTCATATGGAGAATGTCACGTGTTTGTGTGTGTAGCGGATAAAAGTGGGGTCAATTCTCCTTGGTTTAGAATGAGTGATCTATAATTATTATGATTATTTTATAATAATTATTTTTGATGCTATAATTAATTTTTATTTCTTCTTTATCAACATGATAAGTAGTTTTCCTTTAACTTGTCCATGTTACGTATTGGGGAGATCAAAATCAAGTAGGTAGAGAATTAAACATCTGGGTATTGTTATGACAAATGATGTAAAATATGACACCACAATCAGAAGGAACAAAGAAATAGCAAAAGATCTCTTCCAGAAACTAAACAACATATTAAGACAAAGAAAAATATTCTTAAAAACAAAGAAAATACAGAAGAAAATACTGCTATAGAGTACCTAATCTCTGATATAGCAATGCACAGTAGTCTTTTGCTATACAGATGAATAAGAGACTTTTATGTTAATCATTTCACCCAAGCAAGGCAACAAAGCCACAAACATGCGGGGGAGGGGGTTACTGGGTAAAAGAATATAAGAAAAACATTATTAAGGAGCAAGAACAATAAGGGAACAGGAATTAAGAAGACACAAGATAATGATAAATACATTAGGGAACGAGAAGAATAGAAAAGTAATGAATACTGTAGATAGCAATTGATATTGCATTTAAAATTATGGAGATCAAAATTGAATGGAAAGCATGAGGCCAGAATTGTATTCAAGAAACAAAAAGTGCAAGAAAAGAAACTGTTAGCATAGAACTTACAGTTACATCTTGCCAATTCAACAGTAAATTGGTGAGACCTCACCAATCTAGTACTGTGCTTAAATTCATAAAGTCTAGGTACCATAGTGAATAGCACATCTGAACAATTACTATGAAAGTATTTATAGAAAAGACACAGGGAAGCTACATTACATTGATGAGAAATTAACTGAAACTGAGATATCAGATCAGGACCAATAATATTGCAGATTCTTTTTTGGATTTTATCAAGAATCTCTAAATATACAGCAGGAGTACTGGACCAGATATGGCAGAAATATCCAAAGCATGGATGAATGGTAAACTTATAAATGTGCAAGATATGTCTTTGTTTGTTTGGGTTTTATGGCATATCAACCACTGTGGGTTATTTAATGCCAAATCCAGTTTATATGAATTTTAAATGCCTATTTTGTATGGAATAAAAAACGTAGAGCTGGCAACATTATTCCTTTACAAAAAAAACGTAGAGCTGGCAACATTATTGTTTCAAAAACTTAGAGCTGGCAACACTATTTTTCTGAAAACATTATCTGAGACCTTGCTGTTGGATGCAGTTTATCGCCGTACCCAGGACGCGGATGTAGTTTACCGTCATACCCAGGACGCGGATGTAGTTTACCGTCATACCCAGGACGTGCAAGATATGTCGACAGCAGCAATGTAAGAAAGGCATATAAATACTTTCACTGCAGCAGATATATAAACTTACGATTTTAGAATTAGCTAACATATTTCCAGTGAGTCATCTCACTTTGGCCACATGTTGACTTCAATCAATACATTTTTAAATGACACTAATAAATCAATTTATGTCCAAATCTCTCTATTATTATTGCATCCATTCCGTCAGTTAGGTTCTAGTCTGTAAGTAAATAAATTTATTTATTTTATCATCAGCATTGCTACTGGAAACATGATGTTACGACTTATTTTGTGAGATATGAAACAATAACCTCATTTAAAAAGTGAATGAAACATGAAAAGTTCGAATAAAACAGAAAAACACTTGCATATATATATAAGTAATTCATCGAGTCTGAAAGAAACCTCAACAGAATGCAGAAAGCACTGGGCGGCTGTTTTGTCCTATATTTGGGACTCATCAGCAGTGCGCATCCACTACTGAGAATTGAAACCTTGACAGTTAGGTTGTCAAGCAAACATCATACCAACTGTTCCAATTGGCCTCGGTGACGAAGAGATTGCAAATCAGACTCAATAAAGCGCAGCTTCCTCACATATTCCGTGGTGGAACACTACTGAGTTCTCTGTAACCATAGGACTGTGCCTCCTGGAGCCACGACTACTCTCACCAAGCCGCTAACTGTAGAGCATTAGAAGCCGGTTCAAGTAATGATATACATAGATGGAAATTATTAGGAGGATTTGTTAATTATATTTAATTAATTCATCCAGTCTGAAAGAAACCTCAACAAAATGCAGAAAGCACTGGGCGGCTGTTTCGTCCTATATTTGGGACTCATCAGCAGTGCGCATCCACTACTGAGAATTGAAACCTTGACAGTTAGGTTGTCAAGCAAACATCATACCAACTGTTCCAATTGGCCTCGGTGACGAAGAGATTGCAAATCAGACTCAATAAAGCGCCGCTTCCTCACATATTCCGTGGTGGAACACTACTGAGTTCTCTGTAACCATAGGACTGTGCCTCCTGGAGCCACGACTACTCTCACCAAGCCGCTAACTGTAGAGCATTAGAAGCCGGTTCAAGTAATGATATACATAGATGGAAATTATTAGGAGGATTTGTTAATTATATTTAATTAATTCATCCAGTCTGAAAGAAACCTCAACAAAATGCAGAAAGCACTGGGCGGCTGTTTCGTCCTATATTTGGGACTCATCAGCAGTGTGCATCCACTACTGAGAATTGAAACCTTGACAGTTAAGTTGTCAAGCAAACATCATACCAACTATTCCAATTGGCCTCGGTGACGAAGAGATTGCAAATCAGACTCAATAAAGCGCCGCTTCCTCACATATTCCGTGGTGGAACACTACTGAGTTCTCTGTAACCATAGGACTGTGCCTCCTGGAGCCACGACTACTCTCACCAAGCCGCTCACTCTAGAGCATTAGAAGCCGGTTCAAGTAATGATATACATAGATGGAAATTATTAGGAGGATTTGTTAATTATATTTAATTTATTCATCCAGTCTGAAAGAAACCTCAACAGAATGCAGAAAGCACTGGGCGGCCGTTTTGTCCTATATTTGGGACTCATCATCAGTGCGCATCCACTACCGAGAATTGAAACCATGACAGTTTATCAAGCAAACGTCATACCAACTGTTCCAACGGGCCTCGGTGACGAAGAGGTAGCAAACCAGACTCAATATAACGCCGCTCGCTCACATATTCCGTGGAAGAACTCAACTGAGATTCTCTCTAACCATAGGACTGTGCCCCCAGGAGCCACGACTACTATCACCAAGCCGCTCAAACTTGAGCATTAGAAACAATAATATACAAATGATAAAAATTATAAGGAGGATTTCATAATTATAATTAAGTAATTCATCGAGTCTGAAAGAAACCTCAACAGAATGCAGAAAGCACTGGACGGCCATTTCGTCCTATATTTGGGATTCATTATTAATACAAAGTTAGCATATATCTACTTTCAAAAGACTATGTACCAAAAACAATATGAATTTTTGGACTTATTTGTTTGGTTTGTCATGAGTCGGAATTGCATATGACCTGTGTGTATAACTTCACAGAGCAGAAAGAGAAAGATTGACTTTCCTGCCTAGCAATGTCTCTTGCGAGTCTCGTCAGGTCACTTGACTGTTTTTTTATTCTCATGAATACTGATAATTAATTGTATTACTATTTTTGTTTAAGTCAAAGGGAGTTAATTTTTTGCCTCTCGCAAAAAAAAAGATATTTATAATGTATGTAACTTCAGAAGGGGTCTGATACTTTTTGATCAGACCTCATTTTATTCCTTTTTAGCACTTAATAGGAGACATTAGAAACGTACCTGTGGTAATATCAGATTATGTATTTTCATTTAAAGGATATTTTTCAATCAATGTTGATTGTTTCTTATATTAACATACATATTAGTACGTAAAGACTCTCCACCCCGTAAACATTTTTACTGATCTTCAATTTCATCTTCTTTTCCCTTCATTGTCTGCAGTAAAGTATTCTCTGTGACAATATCAATTCAATATCACAAGAAAATAGACTTTCTCTTTCACACATTAAATTTCCAGCTACACTAGGTAGAAACATTCCAAATCTCATCAGATTTAACAGCTTACTTTTGTTGATGCATGTGTAAATGACCTGTCTGTTTAAACCGCATTGTACAAATCTCTCACTTAAATATCTGCTTACTGAACTATATGCCCTGTTAAATTGATAATGAGGAGGTTGGTGTAGAATGTTTGCAGGGAAATCTGTCCCGGCTCTCCCGCATCAAAGCGGTGAGATTAAAAAATTGCGACAAAACGCGAGTAAAAACAGCAAGGTTAGAGCGGACAAACTCTCTTTTTTAGGCGTGGACGAATAAAAAAAAAACTCCTGCTCAGTGTGTAACAATAAAAGATGAAAATGTTTATTTACATATACAGAAAAAAAAGGGTAAAAGTATAAAGACAATTAGGAGAGAAGGAAAGAGAGAAGAAAAAATGTCCTTTAAGGGAAGAGAAAATGTTCATAACAGAAAAAAGGTTTGCTCAAAATATTTCTCTTAGCGCCTAAGCGAGTAGACTTTTGTTAAAGTTTAGAAACACTCACAGTTCTTGTAGAGTGGGAAAATTGTTGGTAGATATAGGAATTTTTCAGTTGAGTGAGTTCGTAGGTCAATGACAGAAGTCCAGTGGGCACGACAGAAAGAGTGGTGAAGGGATGCAGCTTTCAAATGTTTTTTAGTAGTGGACTAACGGTCTGTCTTTCCAGTCCAGCAGGAAATTCTTCTTTGGTTGAAAGTGGTTGACTGGTGCTTTCTATTGTCAACCTTGCAGACGGTGGGCCGAATTCTCACTGCCAAATAGGAGTAGATTCTCAAAATTTATGGAGATTTGGGAGGCTCAGAATGATCAGGAACTTTTCCCTCCAAAATCGTTATACAAATTTCCTGGCCCCTCCATTGGTCAGAAAACACTTTCTTGTCTCTGATAAGAATCAAGGCTTTGGGAGCCGCTTTTGCAAGTAATGAAAACAGGTTGGAGTGAACAAACTGTGAGGTTTCCTCCAGATTTTATGGGACCATGGAAAGAATAATGGTGGTGGGATTCCTTTTTATATTTTTCCAGCTCTCTCGTTAGAAAATATATTCTTATCTTTGATAAGAATCAAGGCTTTGGGAGCCGGTTTTGAAGGTAAAAAGAAAGGTTGGATTGAGGATAGAAAAAATAGCTAGAATGTGAACTTGTAAAATATTGTTCTCAAATTAAATTCGAACATGTTGGTTTTACATCCAAAATGAATGAACGCTGAGCGAACATTGTTTTGGAAGGTTTATTTTCTTTTTTTTTTATAAATACAAAAGGTATACTTCTTGTAAGACACAGTTTATAGCTAGCAGTATGTTTGATCAGAGAGTGAGACACCTACTTTGTAGCAGACAGTTGTCCTGATTAGTTTTTGGTGGGGTGTAGTGGACTAGCTTGTATTGCTTTCCGGCAAAAAGAGTAGAGAGAACTAACCACAAAGCCCTCTTTTCCTGGGTTTATATATTATATTCTTTAATATGGGGTGTAGGGAATTTATAAGTTTAAATAATTATAAATCACCTAACATTTATATATACAAGAATACTCATAAAAATGGGAAACAGCAAGACATGGAAAAAACAAAAATGAGTATTATCATCTTGTTGTTATGTGATGTTGAAGAAACAAGGGAGTGTAATGCTGAGTAAAATTGTGAGTTTGAGGTCAAATGTAGACAAAATATGGATGGGAATCTGACTGAAGGATAAACTAAAGAATAAATAAAGTTTATACAGTCTTTCCTGTAAGTTATATATATATATATATGTGTGTGTGTGTAATCTGTGTCCAGATAATTTATTTGGAAGTGTTTGGGGTTTTCTCACCTCAAATTTTTGTTGAGTGCTAAAAGATAAATGTTACTATTATGGCCTGAAAAAGGAAAAGGAGCTGAATTTTTTGTTGATGCATGTGTTAATGACCTGTCTGTTTAAACAGCTTGTTCAATAGCAAGAATGTTACAATTTTGGGTGTGTAGAGGAGAAAAGTGGAATTGATTCTTATTGTTTTATAATGGGTTTGTAGAGTAAGTGCAAGTGAACAGTATCAAATCAAAGGAGTAAATGACAAAAATAAACACATTGCGCAAGGGATCCGTGCAGCCTTCTGGATTTTAAATATACTTCAAATTTTCAATTTAATAAAAATACCCAGCCAATAAAATCAACTCCCGTCAACAAATAAACACAGGCTTCTGGATCCTACAATAGGCCATAAAAACGAAATGTTCATTTAACTTGGCAGAAGAACTGACAGCAGTAAAGAGACAGGAGTCACCTTGTCATCCTGCCAACAGTGGAATCCCTTTAATCTTGTCTCCCTGCCTATACGCAAACCAGTAGTGGCTCGCTAGCAAGTCGCCAATGGCAATGCCAGCAGTCCTCTATGGGTCACCAATGGGCCTTCTAGCAGTCTGCCAATAGTAACATTGCTGAGACAAACACACCGGTGACCCGACAGCAGGCCACAAATGTCAAACACTGGTAGCATATCACCCAGTGACAGACTGGTGGCATGCCTGTAGGGTTAACTCCATTTTCTCTCTTCCTCACTGAAAGACTATGTTCATTTCCTTACAGTCAAAGAGAACAACTTTCTAACTTTCATTTCATGATAAGTATAATTACAATTAAAATTTGTGTAGCTTACATTTAAGTAAATATCATCATTTTATTTGAACATGCAACAGTTTCTCTCATTTATTTTTTTTTTTTTTTCATTCAACAAATGGTGATCCATGGAATCTTTCCCCAATAAAATTACTTAATGATAATTATAATTGTTATAAATATTTTATTATAATAATTTTTGACGCTATGATTAATTGCTATTTATTTTTAATGACATGACACCATGACAGTATAATTAACTTTTTATTTATGTATTTCGTTATGGACACAACAGGGGTTTGGGATTTTTTGTTTTTCCTTATACAAGTAGTTGTTTTCAAAGGGAAATTTTCTTATTAACCTGACCTTAAAAATCCTGGCTTTAGTGTTAATGAGGTGTTAATTTGATAAGTTGGTGATACTTTTCAGGGTATTTAAGATACACTTTTATTTTATTTATTGATCTTTGCCAACATCTACAATAACTTCACTTAAAACTGCTTCTAATGATTCATTTTTATTGCAAGAAAAAATATATTTCCCCCAAAAAATATCTGCTACGAATTTGATACTGATCTCAATGACTAAAAGTATTTTTAACAGTAACATTTTCATAAAAGTTAAATTTCTTTTAGTTTTAAATAAAATTTAAATAGCTATAAAAAAAAATGAATTTAACGTCGTTCTGATTTTTTTTATTTATTAATTATATTCAAAGCCATATTTTTAAGTGTGTGTTTTCTGCTACTGGTTTTATCTTTAACTTAAATTAATTTCTTATTGGGAAAAAATCTATTTTGGGAAAAGGATGTTAATTCGGAAAAATGTTGAACAGGAAATGATGAAATTTCTTCCATTCAGAGTTACCTGCCTTGAATTGTTCATATACGCAGTTTGCAACATGGCTGACCAAGTGGAGCTGACGAAATCTATGGAGAAGATTAATCTGAATAACGAGGACAAAAAGGCATGGAGGATTCTGTAACGTTTTGAATTATTAGTCCTTTTTTTAGAAACAAAATGCTCTCCTGGATTCGTCTTTCCCGTTTGTCGCAGCGAGTAGGAGTGAGATATGCAAAGACTTTGACTAGGGTTCGTTGCTTTCTCAACAGCGTGTAATGATTATTTAGTTTTTTAGTCACTTGTCTATGTTCTGTTGCCAAAAGCCGGCAAATTAGTTGAAATGAACATAGAAATATTAATTCTACTCCATTCATCATCATATACATTAGTTATTATGAAGATTTTTTTTTCTTTTATCAAATATACTCTATTTTTACTGACTGTGTTAAAAAAATTTAAGCTTTTTGAATTTGATTAACCTTTCTTTTTTTTTTTTTTTTTTTTCATCGTTGATTTTTACACGTGTTATTATTTTAAAGTTTTGGAAGCAATCCCTTATTAGTACTTTATTAGTTGCTTAGTTGATTATTTTCTTTAAAGTTCAGGACTTCGATATCAATTTGCATTAACCTTTATTTTAAGGTTTAGAAATATCAAAAGTAAAAACGTCCACGCAGATCATTTATTTTACGCCATTTTGAACATTTCGGAAATTAGCAAAATAGCATCCTTTGGTTATAATTCTTTTTCTCTCGCTATCTGTGTGTATATATATATATATATATATATATATTGATTTATCATTGTTGGATTTAATTTTTATGGATATTTTACTGGACAGTTTACGAATCTGAAAGTGGCCAAAAAAATTCATGTTTGCAGCAAATAGTTTGCTACTTAGTCTTTTTTTTTTTTTTTTTTTTTTTAAAAAAAAAAAAAAAAAAAAAAAAAAAGACTATGTTATTTTGATTTTGAGGCTGAAAAGGAAAACAGTTTTTTGTTTTGATCGTAAGTTAGTTTTACTTTTAGGTTGTTCCACTCCAGTTTCATTATCTATTTTGCGCTTTTAAACATTTTTGAGATCCGTGAATAAACTTTCGTTTCTGTGGGTCATTGTTAAAATTATTAGAATACTTGTTACGCATAAAAAGGGTCTACTAAAAAAATGACATCTTAAAAACGAAATAACATGTTCAGCAAAAAAGTGAACTAATAATTTACCTAATTACTAAAAATAAGTTTTTACTTTATCTTAAAAACAAACTTGTATCCTCACGAAGAGTATTTTCTAACCTTTTTTGTAGTTACACTTCAGTCTTCTTCTCTTATCATCTATTGTCTGTTTTTTTTTTTTTTTTTGTTAATTTTATAATTTACCTTGCAAAATAAATTATATTATGCAATACCTGAAATATATTTGTAATGCAATTTTCTGCTTAACAACTGTTTTACTTCCCTTTCACGGACGATGCCAAGTGGCAATGTCTGTATGACATTGGTGGACTGTTTCATATGTAGCCAGCTGGTGAAAAGGTGTTTTTTTTGTTTTTGTTTTTTTTTAAGCATAGCTTAGATGTGGCAATGGCCGAATGTATGGGGTACCAAGTGAGGATCAATTGTAAGCCAGCAGATGAATTGATCAAATTTGTACAGCAATAATTAAAAAAATATTTTAAGACTCGCCTTTTGAAAATATTTTCGTAATATCAAGTTCTTAACAAAATATGCACTCGTTTTATCAGAATAGTGTTTTAAAACAAAAAATGAAAAATACAATTTTGAGTGTTTCTTTCCTTTGTATTTTTTAATCCTGAAATTTATATTGAAGTTAAAATTTAACTCTTTCTACATGTTTTGTTTACAAATTTTTCTACACTTTACAAAACATTCTTCCTCCTTTCAAACTGACAGATTAGATAAATAGTAAATTTGAAGTGTACAAAATGTAGGTTTTTCATACATATTGTCCCTGTATTCTTAAATGTTTATATATTGCTTATATCCCAATAATAAACTATCATTTCAGAAAACATCAGTGTCATTTTATAGTATCAGTTATACCATCAGGTATAAAATGATGACACCTTATAAAAATATTTCAGCCTGATGGTTACTAGGGGTGGTGCAAAGGTCTCGTGCCACCTCCAGAATCAATGATAGGAGACACCCTCTCACTCTACTATATCTCAATTTTCATAAGGTAGTATTTATATAAAATACAAATATTATTGTAAACTAATTATATACAATAATGGATCATATGCAATATAGATGAACTATTCAACTAGAAAAATTGTAAATAAATACAATGTATCTAAATACAAATTAGAAACATGTCATAATAGATCATTCCATCTTAAATGTTTTGCAGCAGCAATTTTAAAAAATCAACTTGAAATTTTTCTTGTTAAAAAGATGAATAATTTTAACACATTCAGCATTATGGATAAAAAATAGTGAGTTTTAGATAGTGCTTCTTTTGAGACTTAGCATGAGCAAAACAAATTCACAGATTTGGACGAGAAAAAAAAGACCCCAAAATGACGTCAAAATCTTTCATTCGTTAATAATAATTGTGCTTAGTTTCATTTGTAACATATTTAAATGTAGGTAGAAAAAAAAGCAAATGGTAAGATAGCAAGGGTCACAAAGCACTGCTCGGGGCCCCCATATGACTGCTAGCTAGAGAGTTGTTGTATATGCTTACTTATAGTATCATTTCAGGTTTTAAATCTTTTTTAAGTCTCTTTCAGAAATTAGGAATGCTTGTTTTATTAAAAGGAATTACATTTTATGAGATATATTTAAAATGACTTAGTTTAGATTATGTTTTTAAGAAATACTTTATCTACTCTTTATGAATAAAAGGTAAAAATTTGAGCACACTTTTAGCCCTGCGTTAGTCACATGCAGTATTTTGTTCCCACTCCTCCCGCTCAATTTTTTAACTTATAATTCCTAGTTGGCAACTTCTTTTGCTCCCTCCGACTCCTTCCTGAGAGTTTGTCACATGATTGTAGCTCAGTTGTCAATGTGTCTTCCATTTTAAAAAATCCGAAGTGACTAATACAAGGTTGAAAGAAATTTCAGTGTATTAAATTTTCACTTTATTGCAGATCTCAAGACAGATTGATGATAATTATAATCAACATTTTTTTTCTTGTTTTTTTTTTTTTTTTTTTTTTTTTTCTAGTCTGTATAAATGTAGATTTAATTTGAATATTTAAAACAACGTGAAATTCACCTAAAAATATCAGCTGGAATTCATCGAGATTACACTGTGACCATGGATGAAATGTTTTCTCATCAAAGCATAATATTTAAATTACCTGAGAACCATACCATGGGTTGGACCAAGCCTTGGGAGTGAAATTGGGTAGACAGTACTCTTGGAGGTCGTTGATAACTGTGCTAACCAGAAGCCACAAGTCATTGTGGCTGAGGGCTTGGGCATGCTGGCCTTGTTCAAATTATTGATCACACTAGATAACTCTCTCTCCAAGAAACTGTAACTATGGTCTGCTCAGCATAGTTGCAGTATAAACCTCAGGTGGGCTCTGTGGGTGTTGAATAAACAGAAATGTACCTAAGTGAGCATTTCCAATAGCGACTGGTTAGCTGCCCTAGTAGATGGGTATCTTCAAATATGAGTGGCCAGCTAATATTATTATTATTATTATTATTATTATTACAATCAGAATAAAAATTTAATCCAAAATCTTTGGAATTTGGATTAATGTGTGAAAAATGTATTTTAAAATTAATATTTAACTACCTCTTAACTTTGCATGAAAATATTTAATATTTTTCATTCTACTTTCAATTCTTATTTAGCAATGTGTATCTTCCATTTCTTTTCAAATGTTTACAAGTACAGACATGCTTTTACTAAGCATTGATATAAAATCTAGTTTAGATATAAATTCTCAAACTAAATGATTACTTTTTTTTTTTTGTCTGAATTTCTTGGATGTGGAATTTATCATTATTTACACTATTTATATTTGGACTATCAGCAAACATGAGGAAAATAGTTCAAATATAAATAGTGTAAATAAATGTTTGCTATACAGTAATTATAGCTTAAAGGTTTTGTTTCATTATAAGACTTCAGAAAATTGTGAAAAATTAATTAAAATAAATGATTAGCCTAATGTGAATCTCTTAAGCCAGAAACCTGTAAGGTTTCATTTTATCATCATTAATTCTCATTGTTATATTATTACTAATATTTACTAACAGCATTAACCAGGTACCTCCATCATTTAAAACAATTGAAATATCCTTCAAATTTAAATTTGGGAATTATTTGCAAGTAAATAGTATAACGATAACCATTAACAAAAGAAAAATACTTATGGAAGTTTTTATATATATATATATATATATATATATATATATATATATTTTTGTATTTCATCTATAAGTATTTGTATTATACAAGGACTGAATGTCCCATTAGATTTAGTACTACCTATTATTTTATTTGTTTTTTTATTACTAAAAGACAATTTTACTTAATATGAATGTTTCCAAAATGTCAAAGGAAAATCAAAAACATTTTAAAAAGTTATTTTCAGAGTTTTCCTGTTTTTACATTTCAGGGTGCAATATTTTGTACATCCAGTTAAATTTCAAATAATATTTCATCTGATTTCTTTTTCTACAAACTCAATTTAGACAAATTTTCCTGTGTCCAAATGATATATTGATATTTAAAAAAAAATTTAATAAATTGGGAATGATTAACTTAAATTATTTTCTAATAATTTTCTTAGAAGAAAATACTCTTTCCATGAATTCAATGATAAACATTTATTGAAATCTGATCATGAGCAGACAGATTTTGTTAAATTTCTTAAATCTGTTTTTCAAAAATATTTTTTCATTCTATTTTGGATTTCCATATGTTTTTGTTTTTCAGAGTGACATTTCTCAGGTTTTATAGAGGGGAAGCAATTTTTATATTAGAATTTTTTCCACTCTTTCTTCTGATAAAATAGTGAAATTTTAGCTTTTTTTTTTTAAGTCCATGGAGGTATCTTGCATTAAGAAAAGAAGCCCTGGAACATTTTAATCTAATCGAAACATGCATGTGTAATCATGAGTGTGTGTAAAAAAAAAAAAAAAAAATATATATATATATATATATATATATATATGACAATTGTGTATTTGGTCAGTAATCTCTCTTTTATACAAGTTTCATTAAAGATGACTGAAAAGATACTGCAGTTATGCTTTTTATTTGATTTTTCTTGTGTTCGTACAGATGTTATCTTTTCTGGGCACAAAGTGTGTAAAAACTGTCCAAAAGTTCTACATATCCAAGTGCTTTTGGCTATTATTTAGCCAGTATAAAGCTTTTTTGTAATTCTTTGTCTGTGTAACTTTGTTTTCATTAATACTTAGAGTGATAAAGAAGCACAGTACCACATCGTCCTAAGTATTACTGAAGACCAACTTTTGGATAGTTTTTATACACTTTGTGTTCAAAAAAGAAAACACAAAAAAAAAAGAAGTCGTTGTTTGATGAGCATCATAACGTAATTAAACATCTTCCTTGGCCAGCACAGTCACCTGATCTCAACATAACTGAACCATTGTAGGGGGTGGGGGTTCTAGCAAAGAGAATGACAAACAGATTTCCTCCCCCCATCATTCCAAGATTTTCATTGATGAATGGGATAAAATTCCACTGCAAACAATTCAAAACTTGATTCCATTCCACATAAAATCAAAGCAGGTGTTCACATTATTTTGTCTAACCTATATATATATATATATATTAGGTAATTTTTGTTTTTTTGCTGTAAAAAGATATATATGCTCTGTTATAATAAATACATCACGCTCTCCGCGGATCAATTTTAATAATTAATATTACTAGGATCCACCCGGATTATATACTAAGACATTGATCATCTGTACTATATATATATATATATATATATATATATATATATATATATATATATATAGTTTTTCTTTCTTACATCTGCAATAGTGTCAATATTGTTTGATAACCTCAACCGTCTATAAATAGATATATCTTCAATATGAATAAAACTGCTTCCTACTTATATATTATTACTTAAATCTTTCAGTTTCACTATTAATAAATGTGTGGTTAAGCATGAAAAACATAATGGAAAGATTTTATTTTAGACTTGTAGCTACCCTACCTGCTTCATCGCTAAGAAATTGTTAATTAACATTTGGGGCTTTGTGTATTGATCTCTATTATATTTATGACTTGTTCAAAATATTTACTACCTAAACATATAATGAGTATCATTTAAATATTTTGTAACCTAATTATTTATAATTTTACAATTCATTTTTTATATTTGTTATCAGGAATGATTCTATGATATTGAATTATTAATATTCATTTTACAATAATATCCTTTTTCTTTTTTGCAGTCCTCCAAATCTGCTAAAAAATCTAAAGGAAACAAAGAGAATTCAAATGTATCAGTTGAGGTAAATTCTGAAATCACTTTTTCTTTTTTCTTTTTTTTTTTTTTTTTTTTTTGATTCTGCTTTCAACTTCATATTTGGTCAATTTCTGTTTATTTTTATATCAAGTAATTCAAAAGCTACTATCTTGAGAGCTGTTCAAGCCTCTATCTTCCATAGTTGCATAAAAAGTATCTTGCAAATTTATACTACTTGCTGTACTTTCTAGAATGTTTTCTTTATATTTACAATTCATTCATTTATTATTCAATGTAGTTATTGAAAATTTTAATAATAAAGATTTGTCTCCCTTTGTTTCTTGAAACAAAACCTTGCAAAAGAAAAAAAAAGGTTTTGGTATTTTCTTTTCTAATAAAATATTTTCTTTTTTAGATGAATCCACCTCCTGACTTTATTGAATCTCGACAGAAAATGTGGGACAAATTAAAGAAGGAATATGATGAGTGGATTGTTGCGCAAATCCCTGTACCCATCAAAATTACCTTGCCTGATGGGAAGGTTGTGGAAGGAGAGTCATGGCGCACTACTCCTTATGAAGTTGCCAAGGGCATCAGGTAAATGAACTCTTAATTGATGCACAAAACTTTACTCTCTATCTTATATTTGATTTTGAAATGTACATTACAGTGAAAATCTTAAAATAGGTCCTGAAAAGTGTAAACTTTTAAAATGATAGAAAAAGAACTGTAATTATATTGTAAACTTACACCTTTAGATCATGGTGTCAGATTTTATTATGAAACTGCCTTTGCAGAAAGAAAGAGGAAAATAACAATGAATCTGCAGTTCTCGCACTTCCTCAGTGTTTTTTTTAAAATGTAATGAAAATTCAGGTTATTCTCTTGCGTTTACTTTAATAATTTTCTAGAAGAAGGAAAGTATTGTATATTTCCATGGCAAGGTATTGTATATTTCAAGATTCTTGCAGAAACTTTAATTCCAAATGGTTATTTATTTTAATTTTTTAATTTGTATGGCTGTCAGTTGAAGGCAAATAACCAGCACAATGGTGTAGAAACATAAATTGCTATTCACCTATGACCATTATGAGGTAAGAAAGTAATTCAAATATAATATCATGATTAATTTATGTAAATTTTTTTTTTTTTTTTTTTAATCCTTTCACTCCAAGCAAAGCTATAAAGCCACTAAGACAGAAGGGGGTTATTGAATGTGAGAGAATATGAGAAAATAAAACCTTATTAATGAGAGAAAACAATAAAAAAAAACAGAAATTAAGATAAGGATTAACATTGCATTTAAACTTTTAAAGATCAGAAATATATATATATATATATATATATATATATATGCCATTCATTAATTACTTTGTGGTATGATACACTCAACTAAATAGCATAATAGGCTTTAATGAAACTTAAAGATAGCTGCGATGTGTGGATGGTGTAACATAAATTGGGATCAGTGAGTAGAGTTCAAATTTCAGGTTATTCTATTGTGTTTACTTTTGCATGAATGCCATTTCCCCTCCATCTATAGGTTAAATAGTGAGGTAGACTGAGTTCTCTAGTCTAGAAGAAGGAAAACATTTAGGACCAACCTGAAGATGTTCTCTCAGGCTATCATGCTCTAGACACACTCATTGCTGCAACAGCTGCAGTACACATGGTGCATCCATGACTTGAATGGATTACAGAAGAAAGATAGAGGAAAATAACAATGAATATGGCATAGGGTATAAATAATCTAGCCTTATTTAAGTTATATTGGCAAAGTATTGTATATTTCAAGATTCTTGCAGAAACTTTAATTCCAAATCAGATAATTGGCATTTCTACTTTTTAATTTTCATTTGAAGTCAAGGTCTTGCTGATAATACTGTGATCTCAAAAGTTAATGGTGATCTATGGGACATTGAACGTCCTCTGGAGAAGGACTGCACTCTTAAATTCTTGAAATTTGATGATGATGAAGGTATGTATCCAGCTTTTTCTTTCTTTCTTTCTTTTTTGTTCTAGTTTATTTTGAATATTTTATGGTAGTAACGGTTGTAATAATTTTTTTTTCCCATTTCTACAATCTTAATTCTGGGACTATTGTTGAGAGAAAAATTTAGTTAAAATTCTAATTTGAAATGGAAAAAAAAAAGGCAAACATAGACCTTTGTACCCACAATAAAATACTGTTGAAAGGACAGTTTTTTTTTTTTTTTTTTTTTTTTTTTTTAGCTTTATTCGCTCTTCCTCCTATTTTTTTAAAAAAGTAATGAAAATTCTTTTGTTGTATGGCTGTCAGTTGATTACAAAAATATGAATAGCACTGAATTTTAAACTTTGATGATTACAGTAAAAATCATGGACTTCTGGTCCTTCGTTGTATTTAATAATTAAATCCAGAGATACAAGCCAGCTACAAACAAAATCTACCTTCACAGATACACTTTTAGAAATTTTCTTTGTTTCTAATGCCATAATTTCTTTTTAACTTTTCAGGAAAGCAAGTATTTTGGCATTCCAGCGCCCATATCCTAGGAGAAGCTATGGAACGGATTTATGGAGGCCATCTCTGCTATGGTCCACCAATTGAATCTGGGTTCTACTATGACATGTTTCTTGGTGATGTGTATGTATATATTTTTTTTATTTATTCTATTCTAGCAATGAATGCTGACACTTATACAATACTTTAATAAATCTAGAAAAAGAAAACTCTCCAGTTGACTTGTCTGGTGTCAAGCTCCTTCCTAGCTTTAAAAAATACAAAGCCACTTTGTTTTTGGTCCTCCAAATGCCAAGAGAAAATAACCCTAGTTTTATTTTTAATTTTTTTATTAACTCTTCCACTATCAGCCTTATTTTTAGGTAATTTATAATTAACTTAATAATTATCTTTTTGAAGAAAAACAAATTCAAAGACTCACTGACAGAACTAAACACTTGCTGTACAAAGGAAAATAATCTTTTTTTCTCTTCTTTTTTTTTATACAAAGTTTCTGTTCATTTTGTTACTTGTATAGTTTATAAGCAGGGTTGAGATCAGCTTAGGGTTTATTTTTAAAATTTATTTTATTTATTCTAGTTATATTTTTTAATATTTGTCAAATTTTAATTGAAATATTAAAATTACAAAAATATTGGTAATATGGCATACCATTGAATTATAAAATATTGCATTTTAATTTTATTTCAAATATAAATGTTTAATTTTGCTTATAATTCCTTTGAGGTGGTATTATGACATTTTTATCTGCTTCTATTTTGTAGTCAGGTCTCTAGCAATGATTTTCCTAAATTGGAAGGTCTTGTCAAGTCTATTGTCAAAGAAAAACAGCCTTTTGAGAGATTAGAAATGAAGAAAGATGATCTTTTGGAAATGTTTAAAGTATGAGAATTTTCTTTTTAATTTTCCTTTTATACTTATTCATGTTTGTTGGGGGTAGCTTTGATTCTATTACAGAAAAATTGCCATTATTTTATTTATTTATTTTTTCCACATATCTAAATTCTGAAGAAAATCATTCCAAAGGTTATTTGTATATTTGAACTTCTTTATATGACTTATCACAGCATTTTAGCCTATTCATTCCACCACCTTCTTCAGGGATAAAATCTGTAAGAAAAGAAAAGATTCCCACTCTTTTAATGTTAAATGATTGAAATGCAGTAACAATAAAAAAAAAAAAAAAAAATGAGTTAAATTGTTTGAACAACTTTTTGAATGGTTTTCTAGTTCTTCAGACTATTTTGTGTATAAACGATTAAGACCAAATTTTGTTGCACTTACATCAAATATTTATTTTATTTTTGTGGTATGTGTGTATGCTATAAGTATTTGTTTGTATATATGATAATCCAAAATAGATGTCCTATTTTAAAATTAATTTGGACCATGAGGCAACAGCCCACTTTTTAGTTCAAAATAAAAATTACTTTGTGCCAATCTAATATATTTTTTATTCATCTTTCAATCTACAAAAATAAGATTTTTTTTTCTCTTTCCAGTATAATAAATTCAAGCAGAGGATTTTGAATGAAAAAGTTACTACCCCAACTACTACAGTATATAAGTAAGTAAAGATTTTTTATATTTTTGTCTGTTTTCTGTTTGTATAGTCAATAAAGTCTCCAAAAATAGGCTTTTATCATTTAAATGCAAATGATACAATGTAATGCCTATGGGATAATTAATAAGAATTGTATCACTAAACAATTATTGTCTAATAAAAAAAATTCTTGTACTCTAAAACTATTTTCTGACTTCAAATAACCTGCAAAAGTTGAAAAACTGTAGGAAATCAATCAATAAGTACACTTATCATAGTTATCACATTCCAATAACAAACTATCTTTTTGGGGATGAAGTTAATTAAACTAAATGCTCAAAATATACAATTTAATTATTTTTTGGTTACCCAATAGTAACACTGTCCTCAAAAATCTTTTTTTTTTTTTCTATAGGTGTGGACCATTGATTGATTTGTGCCGGGGACCACATATAAGACATACTGGCAAAGTGAAAGCTTTATCTGTCACCAAGGTAATTTAGTATTGTCTGTTTCATCAACTTGTCTTTCATCACTTCAAGCCTTGAGCCATTCACCATAAAACACACACTGACAAACTGCAGCAATTTTAATTCAATCCGCATAAAATACTAACAAACAATAAACTTAAAAACTTTTTCAAAATTTTACATACTCCATTTCCTTAAGAGAAATTAAATTTATTGCAAAAATATAATTCAAAACATATATAACCATAACAAACTGCAGTGTTAATATTTAAAATAGTTTTTGGACAAGACTTAGAAAAAAAAATTAAATTTTGGCATTAAGTGACCCAACCAAATCATTGCTTCGGCCCTGTCGGCTGGGGCTTTAGAATACGCCAACTGCACCACTGTAGAGGGGTAAGACCCCCCCCCCCCAATGAGGCGTCCTGGGTATGACGTTAAATTGCATCCAACAGCAAGGCCTCTGATCTGGAGGTTTTGAGGAGCGTGGAAACACCTCTTAATTGCTGGTGTTCCCAGGTCCACCTTGACCCGGGGTGGTAGCACCTGTTAGGGTCTCAGCTATGGGCAAATAGTGAACTCCTAGTTTTCCAAGTTTTACCCGCATTCTGGGTATGACGGTAAACTACATCTGGGTACGGGGATAAACTGCATCCAACAGCAAGGTCTCAGATAATGTTTTCAGAAAAATAATGTTGCCAGCTCTAAGTTTTTTTTGAAACAATAATGTTGCCAGCTCTAAGATTTTTTTTTTTTTTTTTTTTTTTTGAAACAATAATGTTGCCAGCCATACGTTTTGTTTTTTTTTTTTGAAACAATAATGTTGCCAGCTATACGTTTTTTATTCTATACAAAATAGGCATTTAAAATTCATATAAACTGGATTTGGCATTAAATAACCCACAGTGGTTGATATGCCATAAAACCCAAACAAACAAACAAAATCATTGCTTCAAATTGCATCAGGGAATCTTACAAATATGACCTTCAGTTTTGAATAAATACTTGAAAGATCAAACTATAATGATAATAGTATCAGTGACTTTCAGTGAAAATGTTTGACTATCATGTAATTTACACTTTTTCTTTTGCTCTAATAGAAACCAGCCGCATTGTGAAATGAAGTTCTTTTTTAGTTTTTGAAGCTAAAATATTCTCATATTTCAGAATTCTGCAACTTACTGGGAAGGAAAGGCTGAAGCAGAATCTTTGAATAGAATATATGGAATTTCTTTCCCTGATCCAAAGCAAATGAAAGAATGGAAGCACTTTCAGGAAGAAGCTGCTAAAAGAGATCATCGTAAAATTGGTCGGGTAAGAATTGTTTTTTTTTTGCTTTTAAAAAAGAATGTAGTTTATTAGTTTTGTTTCATTTCCATTGCATCACTTGTGTTGGGTTTTATATTTATTCTTTGACTACTAAGTATACATCATGGCTGGAAAAAAAAAAAAGGAATATTTTTCTGATAAGATTTGAACCCACATCTTTTATCCTTGGGAGCCTGTCACATTTGAATACGGTCATCCTGTTTGAGCTAAAAAAAAACTAAACAGCAGTGTCATTCAAGTTTACCTATAGAATGACATTATTCTTTATCCAATTTTACTTTTACACTATATTGCAGTTAATGTAATAGACTGGAATTATGTGAATTACTTAGATCAGTGATTCCCAATCACTGCGGTATGTCTCATAGGAATGGTGGAAGAGGGCAGCAGGTGAGGCGGAATGACTGAAAGACAAAGATTTAGAAAAAGTTTTCAAAAATCCACATGGCAAAAATAAATATTTTAGAATTTAAAATTTTATGGATTACTTGTAATTGCATGCATGAGTTGCAGTATAAATTATTATAAATAATTATTTATCATTGGGATATTTTGCATTATAGCAAGTATTAAGAATATAGTAATTAGGGTCTGCAAATTGGAGGAGAGAGTTATCAATGATAATGTTCTGACTTCGAATCTGCAGTTCTCTCACTTTAACCCTCTCTCTGTTTTTTTATTTTTAAATGTACTTTTTATTTCATAAAATTTGAGGTGTGAGCAATGTCTGCTTATTTTGATCATAATTCTTTCATATTCCCGAATATTTTTCTGTATATTACAATTAAATGAGGTTGTTCAGTGTCAGCCTCAAATTTTTAATGAAGGTGACTTCAAGGTTCTGTACTTTTAATTTGTAATTTTCTTGGTGTAGGATTGAAGCCATCACTAAATAGCCCCATTTAATTGTAATGTACGGAAAAATATTTGTGATTATGAAAGGATTATGAACAAAACAATTAGGCATAAAATTTGTAATTTATTCAGTCAGACATAAAAGAGAATTTACAGCATATATATATATATATATATATATATATATATATATATGCAAAGTGTTTTTTATACTCTATTTCCCTGTAAAAATGACTTTCTTATTCAGGTGGATGAAATAAATCTTTACACCTTTATGGGCTCCTCTTCACTATTTGTAATTTTTGCTTCAGTGTCTGCCTACATATTGCCAAAATTTTATAAACTGATATCATGATGAATCTATCTCTATCTAATCTATCCCTATCTCTTTCTATGTGCATGTAAATGACAATTTCTGTGTGTCTGTCTGAATCAAGTTTACACATAAACCTATGAACCTGTATTGATGAAACTTTGCATACATCTTAAACTAATATCCAGTTTGCTACTAGGTTAATTTGTTTTGTATAAAAAATGCTATAATGTGACCGCTACGCTCCCCTAGATCAGAGCTTGCAGGATCTTATGCAAAATGTCGTTTACTGTTTTTAAGCAAGTGATATCGCAAGTTTTTTAGAAATTAAGATACATGTGTTACGAAATGATAATTATTATAAAGCTTAAAATTCCAAGCAGACATAGATCTTTGTTTGATTTAAAAAAAAATTAGGGGACAACATTTGTACAAATCGCCAGTTGTTTCTCAATAAAATCTTTATCTAACATTAATTCAGCATAATCTTTCTTCGAATATGATCTCTGTGATGTGTTTACATTGCAAAAAAATTAATTTGTTTCAAATTTCACCATGTATATCATTAAATTTGCCAGGTTCAATTTATTAAATACAAAGAAATTGGCTAAATCCAATATGGTCATTTAAACATAAAATAACTTTTAAATTGAGTCCATTTGCAGATGGAAACTTTGCCTAAACTCATATTTCAACCTACACTTAAAAAAGCACATCATGGTTGTTATTGTCTGGAATAACAACCCGTTTGAAAGACACTTTCATGCTATATACTGCCTGTATATCTAGCTGTGGAAATAAACATTCTTCTTGAAAAATCCAAACATCCTTAATCGGCATGAGCCATGTACCTTTCTCCATTCTTCTTACTTTGAATTGTTACTTTCGGATAACCAAAGAAAGGAATCACTGGGTATGTCAGCTAGTTATTTCATAAATTCACTAACAATGAAAGAGAAAATTCTTCAATAGTCAGTATCTGTAATTGTAAATTTCCTTTTCCCTATCTTAGACTTTCGGCCATAACATATTGAAAAATGAAATCCTGTATGACCACCAGAGTTAAGCAACATTGAGCTTGGCCAGTATCTAAATGAGTAACCACTTTAGAATACCAAGTGCTGTAAGCTTGGATGTGCAGCTGTTGTAGTGGATTATGGCATGGAATTGTTAGTTGGGTTTATTATATTCATGTATGCACAAATACCTTTGAAAGGTATGAATCTACTGGTTTTAAATAACCTGCAAAGGATTTATAAGCCATAGAAAACAATCAATTTTTCTGATCTTAAACTCTGTAGGAAGGATGATCGACTTAGCCAAAATGACATTTTTGTTCATTATTATTTATTGAATTTATTTGTAACCATAATTGTATTCTGTTGCTGCCGATCTTCCATAATTTAATCAGTTTCATGCCAATAACAAAACACACAGTGCTGTCATAAGCACAACTTTATTCATCACTCTAGCCAAACTTGAGAGAAATGAAGGAGTGATGGGTACTACGGGATCTAACCGATAAACCCTCAGTTCCTGGTTCAAATCTTCAGCTCACTCTACCAAATGTTTTATTTCTCAGACTTTAGTTTTTACTGAGTGTTTCATCTGTTATTGTTCCATGAGGTGTGTTGTTTCATGGATTTATCTCAAAAGTAGCTGAAAAAAATGAAAAATATTTTCTGAATAACACTGGTTTTATGAAATTCTCTTGAATTTCAATATTTTTTCTTGCTGTATTGATTTTCCTGATTCTCCTCTTTACTCTTAACACCATTTGACTTCTATATATGACATTTTAATTCTCAAGGTTTTTTTAAGTAGTGTATCACTCATAAGTTCACTTGTAGCAAATGATAAAAAACAATCCTTATGAAGCAAAATCTAATTTTAAAGCAAATAATCAAGAATCAATTCTGATACTTTATATTCACATAAGTTATTTTTAAGCTTTGCTATGTATCTGATGTTTGTGAAATTTAATAAGTTTTGATTAGTATGGCACAATTATTAAATGGAAGGAAAGGAGGTAAATAGGAAGATTGTGTTGCACCATTCTTTCAAGTGAAGAGACTTTGCCAGCTTTGAAAATTGGGATTTGTAATTCTGGGTTTTACCTGAACTTTATAAATTCTTTTTTATGCATGTGTTCTTCCTTATTTGTAGGAACAAGAATTGTTTTTCTTCCATGAACTCAGTCCTGGTAGTTGTTTCTTTTTACCAAAAGGAGCTCACATTTACAATAAACTGGTGGAATTGGTTAGGGTAAGTATTTATAAACCAAATCTAATCAATCATAAACTTTTAAAAAGTTATTAAGTACAATATTTATTGTGGTTTTCATTAATTTTGCTAATCCATTTTAAGAATTTTTTTTTTTTTTTTTTTTTTTTTTTTAAATTTTTAATTTCAAGCATCATTTCATAAAGAAAAGCTTAAAAAGAAATTCAAAAAATTCTTCACCATTACTGGAAGAAATAAAATTTCTAATGTGAAGAGACTGTTTCAGCTGTTACAAGAATGACAATTACTTATATATATGTCCAGAATATGTTCTTGATCTGTTAAAAAGAATTGATTATGAAATGTCGAGAAGGAATTTACTAGATAATTTTCTTTTGGAAATTTTATATCCAGACTCGCACCCATAGAGAACTATCATCCTTTATGTCTCTGAGATTTGGATACTCCTGGTTGAGCCTGGAAAAAGGATCCAGGCATTTGAGAACAAATGCTTGAGAGAGCTCTTCTGCTTCTCCTACTGGGAGCACAAAACCAATGACTTTGTACAGAGCAAGGTGAAAAGTTTTTTGGCCAACAGAAACCTCTCCTGTTTCTGCAGACTGCAATGTAAGAGCTGATCAGACATCATCAAAGAGTGGATGGGCATGACAATGCTGGAAGTCCTGAGAGCCACTGCCAACAGATCATCCTGGAGGATGTTTCTTTTGCCCTTAGGTTTGCCCCCGATGATTGAAGCAGTTAAAGGACTGATGATGATAGACACTCTGACAGAAAATAAAATTACAATACCTTGGATATGCGCAATTGCTACATTGCAGTAAATGATTGTATATTCAAATTCTTAGGACCAAAAGTAAGGAATATATCAACACCTTATTAATACACTGTACAACTGTTTTCTTCACTAATGGCTTCAAATGAATCTGTTAGATCTTAACAAAGACAATTCTTCATCAGACCCTATATATTGGTTCTATAAAATCACAAACAAAATGATTTACTAAATAACAAAAACCATGCAATTGCAGACTTCCAATAGCAGCAAATGTAACTAGAAGGGGAAACATAATATAATAAATGTTAACTTTTTCCATTAATTTAGACCAAAGTTTTGGAAGGAAACTCCCATCAGTCTAGAAAGAGTGATAGCAGTGGACCTGAGAAACTTTATTTCCTGCAAAACAGTTAAAAAAAATATATATATATTTTAGAAATTTCAACTGACAGTAACACAAGCTGTACAGTCAATAATTGCCAAACATTTCCTGATTACTTATTACCATATCTTCTCTGTGCCTAAATATATGCCTGTACTCTGACAAACATATGATGACACATATGGTAAATACCATCCTGCAGTGAATTATTCCATACCCTCTTGCACCTGTTGACAATACAGGAAGTCTTGACAGTTGATGAATTAGGCATAATCACATGTTCAGCAGGGGACAGGGCTGGTGATTGTGCCAGCCAGGGACCTTATCAATCATCTTGCAGAGAATATTGGGTAGCCTAGGTATTTTGTGTTTAGGCATTATCCTGCTGGCACAGCACATCATTTCCATGTTGTAGGAGTGGCTATAGAACACGTTGAAGACTGTGTACACAACATTTTTTAACAACCCTTCTGCAAACACTAAGAGTTATAACTTATGGTACATCATGATGCCATGTAGGTGAGTCTGTTTGTCATAGGCAAATACCCTCTGAAAACTATCTGCATCTATGTTGCACACACAGACAACTGTGAGTTGCATGACGGTAAAACCTGTTGAATACTTTTGATCACCCATGTGATGCCACTGAAGATGCGAATGTCATTATTGTGGTAGAAATGGAAGTCTGGGTAGGATCAAATGTGTGCTTGATGTCCTCCTGTAAGTAAGTGAATCAAGTTGGTTTGTATTGACATTCCTTAAACGATGTTTGCTGTGGGCGTCATGCAGTCTTGGCAAAATATCTGGTTTCCACTGAAGGAATGTTCATTTGACCATTGGCATTGCAATGCTGAAGCTCCATTTCTGCATCATATCGTGTAATTTTTTTAAAATAATCAACCAACTTTTCAAAGGTCTGATAGTCCTACTTCACTCAGATGCCACGAATTGAAATAAGAGAGCATTTGCATGTCTCCAGAACATGACACGTGCATGACTCTTTTACCGCACTGAATATTACTATGTCACAAGCTGGTCATAAGTATCTTATTCTCTAGCATACACACATTGTAAATGGGTCAAAAACACTGTCATACTTTAGGGTGTTACAAGTTTGTCTTTTCAATATGTGCTATATACACACAAGGGTTGGCTGAGAAGTTAATAGGCTGAACAAGATACTCTGATGGTATGTGACCAAATGACATCCATTAGACATGGCACGTGGAACTAGAACAGTCTACCCCAGCAAGTGAAATGATGGGTTCAATTCGACATTCCAACCACCTGAAGAAGGCCAGAGTGTACAATGGACGAAACATTGTGATAAATATGGCAAAAAAAGATGATGATGATAGTCTGAACTATTTAAATAGTGTACATAATACCTCATCTCAGAAATATAGACAGATACCAAATGAGATTTATTTTTCAAAATACTCCCCCAACTTAGGGTCCAAACACTTCTTCCATTGGTGTTGCAGTACTTGGATCCTACTGGTGAAAAGGCTTTCATCTCATGTTCAGAGTTATCAACATCAGGTATGGTGGCATTGTCACTGCAATACTGGTTCTTTCATGTTGCGGAACAGATGATACAGATGTCAATCATGAGAATAAGGAAAATAATTAACCAGTTAAAAGGCCCAGTCACACACAACAGCTATTGAAACCAAAGACTTGTGTTTTGGAACTTTGTCCTGATCAAACAAGATTCCTTCTGTCAGTTTTCCTGGGTGTTTGGTCTTGATAGCTTTTCATAATTGCCTCATCATATTGGCATAGTACTCTCCATTGATAGTGTAGCCCCTTTTGAAAGTCAATAGACACAATGTCTTTTGCATTCCAAAAAACTAAGTTCCTCACCTTCCCTACAGATGAAACAACATTGACTTTTTTGGAGCAAATGAGGGCTTTTGATCAGGTGTCAGAAGATGTGGCACCCATCCTGTCAACTTCATTATGCAGAATATTCTCAACTCTCTCATGCAATATGCTAATAGCATTGGCTATTTGATTTATAGTCAATTGCCTGTCATCTGTCACCATTTGGTGAACACAATCAATGTTTTCCTTCTTCCTCGTTGTGACAGTTGCAGGACATCTGGACCTTGTGTCATCTTTAAGACTCTCTCTTCTAAATTCAGCTGCCCTCTTTTGCACTGCTGATAAAGCTGAAGTATTATTTCCCCAAATGTAGCAACCATGTCAGCATGAATGCCCTTTGGGGCTAAACTTTGCTGCAAGTACTTCATAAAATCACAATACAAAATTTTGTTCATTTTCACGAGAAGGCACTACTAGTTAGATGTGAAGTCTTCTTTGGACATCCAAATATCAGTTTACCTGGAAAGAAGTAACACAGTTATTAATAAAAAGAGATGAAATTAATGCATTTCATAGCTCTTGCATCACTCTTTCTTAGTCAGCCCATTAACTTTTCAGTCCACCCTCAATACACACACATATTTTGAATTAATATATACAAATTTTGATTATGTGAAACATTAACATTATAACAAGAACCCAGCATATTGAATATTCATGTTTGTTTAATAATTTTTTTTTTCATTTCATTAAACTGATTTTCAGAATGAATATTGGAAAAGAGGCTTTCAAGAAGTTGTCTCGCCAAATATCTACAACAGTAAATTGTGGGAAATTTCTGGACATTGGCAACATTATGCGGTAAATATTTTATCTATATATGATTTTTTAATATTTTAATTGTATTATTTCTTTCTTTTTTTTTTTTTTTTACTTATTTTTAATTGCCATAAAATGTGATGTTATTATTCAACTATTTTTCATTTTCTTTGGAAAATATTGCTGAAAATTACTGTAATATTAATAAACCAAGATGATGGTTACTTTATGATTGGAATAATGAAAAATATTGCTCACTTTGTAGTTTTAGAAGTATTACAAGATAATTCAAAACTAACAGATTGAAATTATATACTACTAGAGTTCTCAAAATTATATTTTTCCATGTTTATTTATATATAATTACTAATAATTAAAATAGTTCATTTTTAATTATTAATAATTATTTTTGCTGTTGATATTGAGCTCTGTATTTGCAAGGACTGCTTACTATGGATGCGTTGTCTTCTGGAATAACTTGTAGATGTACGAGTGGTGTAATGGATAGTGACTTGGAATGAGAAATTGGATTTCAAATTCCTGTCAAGTTCGTGACATTCACTTGCACGTAAATACTCTTGGGAAAGGTATGAATCCATCTTTTCTCTCCCCCAGATACGAGTTAAATAGTAGGAGTTGTATCTAAAAAATATATTGTTCTTAAAAAATTGTTAATGTAATATTCATTCGCAAAAAAAAATTCTAATCCAAAATATCTTTTTGGCTTTTAAATAGCCACAAAAGGGTTAATAACCCATAAAAAAACAAATCCGTCAATCAGTTCTGGGATAACTCTGCTTGATTGTGTAGTGTTGGCAAAATAAAGTCTTTATTGTTGTGTCTATATAATATATATATATATATATATATATATATATATATATATATATATATATATATATATATATATGATCTCAATCAATCATCTGCTTTTTTATTACACTGAATAATTAAGTGTTCTCTTTTTTTTCTTGACACAGGAGAACATGTTTTCATTTGATTCTGAAAAAGAAACATTCGCTTTGAAGCCAATGAATTGTCCGGGGCACTGGTAAGTATTCTGTTTTATCTCTTAAGAATCACCTTCGTGTCATAAATATTGTCATGCACTCACCATGTATGGTCTGTCATACCTGATTGTAAAATATTTTCAGTATTTACACCTTTCTAATTTTTATTTTTAAAATGTTCTTGTTCTCATCTTTGTATTCATTGACACAGTTGCATTCATTGGAGGTTTTTCATAAGGTTTCAGCATCACTTTCAAATACTATTCTGATGTAGGCTAGAGTGGTTTTAGTGATGTATGGTCATTTTGTTCATTAGACAAAATTAAGTCAGGAGTTTCAAATTGAACAAAAAATTGAACAGTTTAATATATGCAATTTATTTGGTTTTTGTGTTTTTTTGGGGGGGTGGGTAAAACTTATATTTTTTAAAAATACTTTTAAGATTTTATATTCCTTTGGAATCTTGTACAGAATTCTTAACCATTGAAATGTAGGCATTTTCTAATCTTAAGTGTAGGTTTTTCTGTGAGTTTAATAGGTTTTATCACTGCCATTAATCAGTTCCTTGTGATTGGACTTTGGAATAGTTTTGGAGTGATTTGCATGTTTTGAAATTATTGATAAAATATTTAAGTCTCATTAAATAATGGAAGTTCTCAACCTTTGAAATGAACGTTAACAGTGTTAGCATCTTTCATATTTAATTTAATAGATTCAATCTTTAGATAAAGTTTTACAAACCAAATTTGTCCTAAATGATATTTTATATGTTGTTTGATAGCTTGATGTTTGATCATCGTCCAAGATCATGGAAGGAGATGCCTGTGAGATTTGCTGATTTTGGTGTTCTTCATAGAAATGAATTGTCTGGTGCTCTCAGTGGCTTGACCAGAGTACGCCGTTTCCAACAAGATGATGCTCATATATTCTGCCGGCCTGATCAGGTAAAGCTGGACTGTGTCATTCTCTCTCTCTCTCTCTCTCTTTTTTCTTTTTTTTTTTTTTTTTTTTTTTTTTTTCACAAGTTCATTAAGAAAAGTAGCAAAATAAAACAACTGCTTTTGTCATTATCAGAGATGTCATAATATTGAAATTATTCTTGTTTTTATTTTTTGCTGTGGCAGTCATGTTTTATCCTCTTCATCAATAGAATTCTTAATTCCAGATCAAAGAAGAAATTGAAGGCTGCCTTGACTTTCTGAAGAATATTTATGGAATCTTTGGATTTACATTCAGTCTTAAGTTGTCAACCCGACCAGAAAAATATTTGGGAGATTTGGAAGTGTGGAATGAAGCAGAAAAGGTAAACATTTTGATGTTTCATTATGACAATTTTGAATGAGAAAATTAAAATTGGACAATTTTTATCTGAATTCATTGTCACAAATTTTATATCAAGTGCTACTTTTGCATTGTTACTGCACTTGGAATCTTCTAAGCAATCAAATCATACGAGGGGTGTTGAAAAGTTTGCAATCTATCCCACTTCCCAATATCTGAATAAATCTTTTTTTTTTTGTAAATTTTTCTTAACTTTACAAATTTGAAATTTTTTCTTTAAATTCAAGGAATATATCTCACTTTTTGTTGTACAAAATTTTAGAAAAATTTGTTATATCAGTGTCTTGGCAGAAATGCTTGTGTGTGATTTCAAGTGTTAGTTTTGACAGTTAAGCAACCATTTTGGTGCAAGTTAATAATACTGGTCAAATTGTTTCATACTATTTGAATGACATTTAAATGTTTAAGTTTGATAAAAGAATGTTTCCCATAAATTTTAGTAGATTTATTTTCTTTTCCTCTTTCCTTCAAACCTGAGCTTTTCATCAGTTAGTCCCTCTACTTTTTTTTTTTTTTAAATTTCAGCAATTAGCTGAAAGTCTTGACGAGTTTGGACAGGATTGGAAAATAGATCCTGGTGATGGTGCTTTTTATGGTCCAAAAGTAAGTGTTAATAATTTAGAATCTACTACTTTGATGTATAAACTTGACTTATTGCCTGCTTAAAAATGGAAAACTTAGTTTATATATACTCATCTGAGTTTAAAAATTGACTGAGAATGAATTATTTTCTTTAATGTATATTTTTATAAATCTTCTTCAAAGTTTGTGAATTTTTACTGTATTTTCATACATTTCATTAGTTTAGTTTCCGCAGTTAAAATTTATTTATTGATCTAAATTTGAATCATACAAATATATTTTTAAAGGAATTGATTTAGTAATTGTTTAAAATGCTCAAACAAAAAAAAAGCTATCAAAGCCATACTTGTAATTGTCCTTTTAATTTTATTGATCTTTTATGTTTTGTTTTTTCTTTTCTAGATTGATATTACAATCCTAGATGCTTTGAGAAGATCCCATCAGTGTGCTACAATCCAGTTAGACTTCCAACTGCCACTGCGTTTCAATTTGTCTTATGTCAGGTGAGTAATTATTTTTTTTCTTTAATAAGTGCATTATCTTTCAGTACTTGTTCTAGTTGAGCTATCTGCAACTTTATGCAAAACTGCTTGGCCTATTTATTTCTAATTTAAATAGAACATGTTTATATGTATGGCTTTATAATTACATTAATCATAGGTGTGTGCACATATATAAATATATATGTGATATGTTCTTTGTGTATATTTATAGTTTATATATATATATATATATATATATATATATATATATTGGATATAGTGGAAGTTATATATTCACATGCATATCCATATGTAGATATATGAATGTTTTCATGTGTATATGAATAAATTTATGCATATCTGTGTGTGTGTGTGTGTATATATATATATATATATATATATATATATATAAGCTAATCACACTACCTTGGTTTCCTCACTTTAGGTATCTTCAAGTGATCTGAGCTAAATAATTTCCTAAAACATTAGGGAATTACTTAGTCCAGATTTTTTTTAAATTCAATAGCCCTTGCATGTTAAACTTTTATTTATACATGTATTGAGCACTTTTTAATACTAGATTGTTGGTCCAGTTAAAGTTGACCAATAACTTTTTCTGGATTTTTTTTTTTTTTATATATAAATATATAATAGATGTGTTTGAATGTTTATCTGTGTACATGTATTTATATTTTTGTCTGAATACTACAGCAAGCATGCTGATATGTAAATATAAAAACTTTTTGCCTATATGCCTTTGTATTTCTATGTAAATGTGGATGTATATATCTGTATATGTGGATATTTCATGGTGTTTGGACATTTATATTATATTTAAAATTACTCTTTTTTTTTTCTTTTTTTTTTTTCGTATGTTTAATTAAACTATCAGTTTTATATTCAACAACCTGACATGTGCAACTATTTGGGTGTAATTGACTTCAATAAATACCTTGATTTTTTTTTATGTGGTCATAGTATTAATCTGAGCTTTAAGTTTCTTGTTGCTTTAATTTTACTGCATTTTAATTCCACAAGCTTCCTGTTTTAAATTATTAAATTTAAAACAAACAGCTCTAATGTTTAATACTATGTAAATTCTGAATAATTTTATCATGTAAGATAGTCATTTCTCATAAAATCTCTCTATAAACTATCTAAGTTCTCTCACAACAACCAAAAAATGCTTTTTCTAAGCTGTTGTACAAGATACACAATGCTAACTGGAGACTTTTTCTTTTAATAATTTCATGCTAAGCCATACAATAAAACCAATGACACAATGGGGAACTGTGAGAGAATATGAGAAAAAACATTAAGGAGAGAGAACTATAAAAGAACAGTAATTAAGACAACAGAAGATAACGATTGATATTGTATTTAAATTTTTGAAGATTAAACTTGACTGGAAAGCAAGAAGCAACTGTAAAATGATGAGACCATGCCACCAATCTGGTCCTGCACTTAAATTCATAGTCTAGATAGCATACAGGAAATTTCATCAGAACAATTACCATGAAAGTATTTATAGAAAAGGCACAGGGAAGCCATATTATAACAGTGAGAAAGTAACTGAAACCAAGATGCCAGATCTGGACCAATAATAAGGAAAAAACTGTTTATAATCTTAGATGTTTGAATTCATGTATTCTAGTAAAAATTATCTGTAAATATATTTCTGTTATAAAGCCAAAATTCTTATTGAATATTGTGTCTTCTTTTTCTAGTGGAGATGGAGGAGACAAAAAAGCACCAGTAATTGTTCATCGTGCTATTCTTGGCTCTGTGGAAAGAATGATAGCTATTCTGTGTGAGAATTATGGAGGAAAATGGTAAATATCCACAGTACTTATCAAATGAATCATTTCTTTTTCTTTTAATTTAATTTCTCATTGCAAATAAATTCAGTCTGATTTGTTTATTTGCATTTTATCTCTTTAATCTTTTGATTCTTCTAGAAGTTTTAGAAATCCAGAATTTTCTAACATCCTTTTCTATCTTTGTCATGAATAAATCCAGGAATAATAACAAATAAGGGAAGTCAACTACATTATCAAATTCAAGTGATGTTTGGAGATTCAAAATTTGGTCAATATTTACTATCAGACTAAGAATGCATATTTCAGTTTTTCACATAAAATGTTGTGCACACCCAATCTTATAGTTTAGATCAGGGGTTTCCAACCTTTTTTGGATCATCACCCACTTTCACATGGAAAAATTTTCTGCCACTCACCTGTGTAGTCAATATTGAAAAGCATACCAAAACTGTTTGGTTAAAGTTTGTTCCTAGTTCATAAACTGAAGTTATGAGGTAGTAAAAAAAAATATCAAAGGGAGATAACAAGTAACGCTGTCTTTTGCGGCGACTGCTTCTGCTACCAAGAATAAATGAAAGCAAACTTGATCATTGAAAACTATAGAAAATACCAAAATATTCATTGTGGGGATATTTATCTCTTATCTAGGAATGTGGCCCAGTTATTCCCATTTAAGCTGTTTTTTTTTTTTTTTTGTTTTGTTTTTTATACAGCTTCTTTGCATATATCCTTTTTTTGTGGGGGTAGCATATCTAGAGATACATTTTCAATACTCAAAATCCTATATCGCCCACCAAAATTTTCAGTTACCCACCATTTTCTGTTCAGTTGCTCATTTCCTATCCAACAGTTAAAATCAATCACCGTTGGAATTTCCCAGGTTTAGATAGTAAATAAAAATTTTTTTTTTTTTTTACTTGTATTATTAAATCCCTAAATATTGCATAATCATGTTTCTGTCATATTTTATCTTATAGTGATGAGAAAATTATAATTTTAATAAAATCTTTGACTGCTCTTTCTGTTCACAAACAAGTTTCTCATGAATACCATTTTAATATGTAACCTATTTTTAACTATTTAAAAAAATATCTATTGTTCTAAGATAGCTATGCATACAATTTTTTAAGTTAAATTTTAAAATGTAATTATTAGATATTATAGTTTTGCAACCAACCTGAAAGGCTTCTTTTTGTCATAGTTGTTTTTTTTCTATCTTCTGGTTTGGGTTTTGACTTTATTTATATACATTAGTAATTTTGGAGATAATGCATAGAATTGGAAAAAATTGTTTAAACCTAACTTGAGTTTTAGCCTTAGTTTAAAATTTTAATCTTGCTTCCCAAAAGATTCTTATTATTTGAAAAGATTTGTTGTAAATTATCATTTTTATTGTTCATAGATTTGTGAATAAAGATGTTATTTTTGTCAAGTTAACTGATTTAATTTCCTTAAAGGTTTTGTTTGGCTACCATAAGTGTAGGGAACATAGTTTTTTCAAAACATGCAGAGAAGAAAAATACTTCTTATGGTAAAATTGAAAGAAATAACTGACATGGAAAAAAATCCAATTATTTTATATTATTCTTTGTTAAAATTTCAGTTATTGTCTTGATATTCTCACATACTAAATTTGACTTTTTGTTCAGGGATTACTTTTGTGATTTTTCTTTCTTTTCTAGGCCTTTCTGGCTTTCACCACGTCAATCCATTGTGGTTCCAGTAGCACCTCCATTTGATGAGTATGCTCACAAGGTAAAAATCAAAAGAGAATAACTAATTGTTGACTTTGCATGGCTAAATTACATTTCATCATATCAGAGATGCTGATATGTGCATGTCCTACATCCCTGATGCATAAAAGCATCTTAAAGGACTCAGTAACATTCCAATCTTTGTTTTCCAGGGCACAACTTAAGTTTCCCATGAAAGCAATGCTTTGCACAAAACCAGCTCATAACGGTTATCACATAGTAAAAAAAAAAAAATTATTTTTGGTCAATACTAAGTAAACAACGGCATCAATTTAATTTAAAATGTAGCTAATATATTTTTTCTGTGACTGAACATGAATCATTTGTTAAATGAATGAAATATTGATGGTAATTAATACATAAATACTTTTATTTTTTTTTAAGCATTTTGTATTTTGTTAATGTACTTTTTAAAACTATTAGTGCAAAATGTTTAAATTAACAAGGGGAAACATTTAACAAGGCTCAAATAATGTCTTCAAACAAAAGGAATTTTCCTGTATGGGTTGGTACAAACTGTAGGGAAACCAATATTTTTGTAATTTTAATTAACAAATACCACATTAATCATTTGATGTATTCTTTCAAATACTTTTACTAGTTCTTCATATCTTCCACTTACTTTTTCCTTCTTTCATTGGGAAATGGGATGTGTGTGTGGCATGAAATAGACATCAATGTCACTTTACCAGAAGCTTAGTTCATTTTTTTCTTTTTTTGTTGTAAATACTGTTTATTTTTTTTGTTTTTTTGGTTTTTTTTTTTTTTTTTAATTTATTGATTCAATTAAAAAAAAACTGTCAATTTAAAATCTTTGTTCTATCAATTTAAGTGAATTGTCATGGTTAAAATTTGGGACAATTGTAAAAAAAATAGTTTGGAGCAAAGATTTATTAACAGGCTGATTGAATTTCCCAAGGACATACCCAAATCCCCCACCACTGCATTAAAAAACCTATCACTATCACTGATGATATTCTGAATAGAATAATTAGCAGAAGAACGAGTTTCCTCTTACAAAATGCAACTTTACTTTCTTATATTTGAGTTTGTGAATACAATGAATTCCACTTAATTTGAAACACTGTTTCAAATATTGCAGTTGTTTCTTTTAAACATTTTTATATATAAAAAAAAAAAAAAGACACTATGAATATTGCCACAATAGTCATACCTCGTATTTTCTTCTGTTGACCAGTGAGATGGTGTGGGGGTGCAGATTTTACTTGTATGGCATTAGGACTGAGTCTATCCACCAATAAACAATTTTTTTTTTTTTTATTACATTGGTTAGATGAAGTGTGATAAGACCTAAGTGGGTCATTGAATTTCTCCATGCAGAAAAGATTGCACCTATTGACCTTCAATATATACTGAAGCTTTATGGAGACTAAAAATTGGATATGATGACAGTGAATAACGTGTTTTAAACAATGACACTAGTGATGTGAGTGTTGAGCTGTACTTGCATGCAAACTCTTTTTTATTGCTGGCAACAATGCATATCCAATGGTGATGACTAGAAAAAACTTTTTACAGCTGAAATCATGTTCTCTGCACTGGTGTTATTGTACTCTCTGTATTTGTTGTAGCTTCTGAGGAAATAAGTAGGCAGCGTTACTTTTGAAACGTCCCTCAATTTACATCTGTTTCATTCAGTTCTTGCACAATTATTGCAGCTAAGTAGCTTATTCCATTTAACGATAATTAATCTCTGTATATTTATTTTAACTTGTACTTACTACCGATCCAATTCTCTCCTGACACAATTGAATCTGCAAATGCTTAGAATTTAAGAGTTTTTTGGGTTTTTTTTCTTAATGTATTTTACTGTTATTTTATACCATTCTTTTGACTCACTAAATATAAGCTTGTCTATTAGCCAGTTTTAAAATATTCCATAAAATAAGTTCTGAAAATTTAGAAGTTTTTGTTTGCGATGTTTTATTGTTCTGAAGAAGGTTACAATAAATATGTAAAATGTCTGAAATAGCAATGCCAATTGTTCAAATATTTATTAAAATTCAGATAGAGCAAATTCAGAAAAACAAAATTATAAGCTGTTAAATATTTATTCCTTAAATGAAAATATTGTTGATTTTATTAGAATATTTCAATATTATTTTCTCTAATCTTCAAAGTCATATTCATCAGACATTTTCTTATTTGTGTGAAACTTATTACGACTTTATTTATATCGAGTTGAAACTCATGAATCTTTTAGCTACTATTTTCCAATTGGTAACAATCTTACCAAACCAATAATACCTATTTAAAACATCGTGCCACATACACAGTGTTAAATTATCATCATTTGCTTCATCTTCTATTGATAAGAAAGAAGTTTAAACAGGGCTTACATATCATGTTGAAATACTGCTTCTCGTATGATCATCAAAGGTAAGCAGTATCGAGCCCGGTCAGTACCTACAGGGGAATACCAGGTGCTGTAAGATTCGATGTGCAGATGGTATAACGGACAATGGCTCAGAATTGGAAATCAGAGAGCCGAGTTCCAATTCTGGTCAAGTTTGTTATGTTTTCTTGAGAAAGGTATGAATCCACCTCTTCTGCCCTCCAGTTATGGGTTTAATTAGTAGGACCTGTATCAGTAAAAGTCACTATTTTCTCCATAATATTCTTACAATCTAAAAATGTCCTAGCTTTAAATAACCTACATAAAAAAAAAAAACAAATCAGTTAGTCAAAGACCATTTAAAGAGATTCTTCCTAAGAGTCACTGCTTTGTGGAACCTAACTCTTGAGAGGATACTACCCTCATTACTACAATGTTAACCTCTTCAAGTCTGTGGTCAACCATTTTCTATGCTACATATTCTCTTAATCTGCGCATCTTGCCTCCTCCTCCTCTTATTCAATAACACTCTATCTTAAGTGGCTCTTCAACCTTGTATTGAATGAAAAATAGTTTTTAAAAAAAACAGTAACAATTCATTTAAAGTTTATATATTTCTTAAATAAACAAACCAATTATCTGATGTATATTCTGCAAATTGATTTAGATTTTCTGTGATTAAGTACATATTTGTTTTCTTAACTTGAATAAGTGACATATTTTGTTTTAACCCTTATGGCAGGTCCGTCAAGAAATCCATGATGCCGGATTTATTTGTGATCTTGATTTGGATCCTGGTACTACAATGAACAAGAAGATCCGAAATGCTCAATTGGATCAGTATAATTTCATTTTTGGTTTGTATTTATATCATTTTTACCAACATTCAAAAATTCGTCTTGCTCACTTTTTTGGTTCTTGTTCATTTTCTATTAGCATTGAATTAATAATTTATCATGCAATATCAGAAATTTTATGACCATTTGATATCTGAATTTACCTCAGAAATAATTCCACATATAAAGATATCAAAATAAAAATGATGTATTGGCATATAACCCTGTCCCAAACAATAGAAGATTATATAACATGCGAGACAAAAAATAAGAACATACCTTAAAATAAAGAAGCTTCTGACAAGTTCATTTTCTATAGAGATGCCATCTTTTAGTCTTTTGGATATTGTGACAAAAGTGCAAAATAATAAATTCATATTATATATGTGCGCATACTTAATAAATTAGTTTCTTTGACTGTTGCAAATGGAGTTAATTCAATCTTCACATGGTCCTCCACGATTGTACCCCTTTGTCATAAACAAAGCTTAAGCTAATAAAGCATCAAGAGTAAATCAATGGTTAGCAAGTTCGTTTCACTAAACCATCTAGTAAGTAATAGGAGATATATATTGGACTCAACCTGTTGTTTTTGATGTATGCAGCTCTACAGCAACTCAGTTCTTTGGACCGAACAGTCAGACCCATACATATAATTTGATTATAGTGAAGATTTGTTCCAAACCAAGCAAACTTTTTAAAAGAACAGAATATGGAAAACTAGTGCACACAGTATGCTACAAGTTCCCCAAACAGACCTCCTCAACTTTTGAATCCAGTTATACTAGATCGGTTGCCAGCCAAGGCTACACGGATCCAGTTTGTTTTTCTATTTACGTGTATATATATATATATATATATATATATATATATATATATATATGTGTGTGTGTGTGTTCATTTTTGTGATTGGATGATGTTAGCTGATGTTCAGAGAGTGGTATTCATGTTTTACAAATGCCTGTCACTATAATGTCCCTGAGTGGCAGGTACTTTTTTTACATGTAAGAAAAAACAGACAGCCATCATTTTATATATATATATATATATATATATATATATATATATATGTTTTAAGGTATGCTATATTTATGGGTTAAAGTGCTAAATATCAGGGATAGAGTGTATGTAAATATAAAAGTGGACATTGAGTTCAACACTTAAGCATAAAACAGACAGTTGCACTAAGTGCAATCTTCACATTGTCGACCTGCAAATGATTGATAAGCTGTAAGTAACAGATCAGTTAATAATCATGAATACTTTCATCCTTTCTTTCGATCTTTATTCAGTATACTCAGGAAAACAATGATTGTTTTATTCTAAATAATAAAGATTATTAAATAAATTTTTATTAAGAATCACTTGTTCTTTTATTAGAAAATAAATGTTCAATATTTTTTAACATCACAGTATTGCCAATGATATTTAATTTTTTTTCGATGAATCACTAGATTCCTTGTTGAAAAAAAAAATATTCAAGTGAGTCATATCAGAGAATTAAAAGCAAAAGGTACATTGAAGATCTCATTTTTCTTTTATAACATTTTATTATTGTAACGTTTAATTTTATGGATAAAGGAATAACCCACTTTGAATGCCCCAAGAAGTATTACTCTGTCATGGCCGTCTCTGTTAATCAGTTACATATACTGTGTTTTTTTTTTTGTTTTTTTTTAATCACCTTATACTTATCTGTCGAGAGGATTTTCCTCTTACTGTTCTGCCAAAAGCATATATATATATATATATATGCCACCTTTCTATCCTCATTATAGTCTGTCATCTCACAACTCCTTTGCACCAAGATGAGATCTTACATTATCATGAAACTGTAAAAATTGCTGATTTCAATTTCTTTTTACTTTTCTCTTTTCCTAGTTGTCGGTGAGAAAGAAGTACTAAACAATACGGCAAATGTTCGAACTCGTGACAACAAAGTGCATGGTGAGCACAGTATTGTTCAAATCATTGAACGCTTCAAAGATTTGGACCGCAACAAAGTTCCTGATGCAGAAGAGAAGTTTTAAGGAAATAACCATCTTGAGACCCTCTTATTACAAATTAAAAAGAATCCTGCATATTCAATTGGGTGGATTATATATTATGTGTGTCCTTTGTACTGCAGTTAAATCTTTGTTTAATGGCAACTAACAGCATGCCATTGAATTTTCCTGTAATTAATATCTCTAGTTTGTTTATACCATTTGTGATGTAAACATTGAATAATAAAACTTCTCTTAGATCATTTAGGTTTACCTTTTTTTATATTTTCTGCCTTTCATGAGTTTTAATAGTGAAGGAATTTCTAAAATAAAATACATCAGATTAATTTTCATATTTTGTCTGACATTGAAATTTATAATTTAATATCTACAAGTAATAGTTCAACTATCTTGATTCAGAGTTTTGGTTAGTGTAAATTTCCCTCCGTCACATTATAATGATTTGCATAATTGGTAAATTTAAGAATTGAGAATATAATGGAAATTTCAGATACTTGTTGATCTTTTGAATTGATTGCATAATGAATTATGTCAAAAATTGCAGTAATAATTCCTTTTCAATAGATAAGGACCATTTTCTTTATGACAGAATAAGGTAAAAGTTATCTTTTTATCGAGTGATGATGGTAAATACAGATTACATCTATCTAACCTTGATTCATTTTTGGTGATATTTCTAATATACAGTGTGTAGCAGAAATATCTCCCAGAAATACCTCTTACTGACTTACCATTATGTGACAGATATTTCTGCCACACTCTATTATGATTTATCTCTGATAAATTCTTTCTTTCTTAGAATTAAATTTTCAAGTGATCATTCTTAACATTAGACATCCCATGATAAGATCTTTATTTTTTTTTTTTTTTTAAGCTAGTGTTGGGGAGGGCAGTTCAAATGTCACAAATGGGTGTTGGCTTTATCATTTGTTTATCGTAATTTCATTTATTTTAAACCACTCAACAAATAATCACCCACACGTGCATTCAGTAAATTATGCTTGTTTTTTTTTTTTTTTAATACTTATCTATAAATTGGCTAATCGTACTTTTATTTTCAAACCAAATTTAGTTGAATAAAATAAAAGCAAATCTAATGCCATCAAAATAGTTTCTTCTGTTTTGTAAGCCTACTGCATTTATCTAGGTGACATCAACTTACAGTCTTTAAGGGTATAAGTATCTATTAATAAATATCTATCCTGTGTCTAAATACACATGAAGGATTTTCTCTTTAATGCTTTTATTACTTTTGTGGGTCTCTCGCTTATTTCTCTTTCCTGAATACCAAATTCAAACGGTTAAATATGCATCTAAAAATTGTCAATTTCTTTTTATTATTGAAACAGCATAAACAGCTGTTGGCTTTTTAAGCTCAAATTTTACAGTTTCAAACTCCAGTAACATTTTATCAGCATTGCTGTTTGTGTTTAATCCTAACGAGAAATAAAAACTGAAAATGTTGATTGTTATTTTTTTGTTGTTCATCCATAATGCTTCAGTTTAAAATGGTCAATTCTTTTCAGACTTGCTTCTAAAATTTACTGTATACTTGGGATGAGACTGTCAAAGCATTTCGAACTCCTGTCATAAGAAAAAGTTAATGTAATGGAAGAAAAGAAATCAAGATCTTCATTGTATTCAATGAAATAAACAAGCAAGACAACTTTCCAGGAGATGTTTGTGATCTATGAATTCAAGACTGTCAAGTATTTTAAAATGAAATGTGGAAGAAATGTAGCTTAAAGATAGCATAACGGATAGGTTCATTAGTGATTTTATTGTTCATCAACGACAGGAGAAATATTAATATCTGTCTATATTTCTGAGATGATGTATTGTAACTAGTAATCCAGTGACTGGATAGTTGAGTTATTAAAGGGAGATAACTGAGATAAAAGGCATGGAACTAGAACAATCTACCTAGGTGGATGAAATAATGTGTTCAGTTTGAAATTTCAATATACCTCACCTGAAGAAGGCTGGCGCATACAACGGCTGAAATGCCATGAATATGACAAAGATCAGGGCAAAAGTTCAAACTCGAAAAATCTTTCTAAAATTCAAATGTGAATAACTGTTTTTCTTGTGCTGGGGCAATGCTTAGTAATTGTGTTCATTAATATCAATAACAAAACATTAGCCTGAATATAAATAATAACTATTCATTCCAGAAATTGTGACAAAAATTGATGCAAAATTATGAAGTGTATTGTGAGTTCATATAAATCTACATCGATGTATTGATTTGTGTATATAACCTAAGAAGTAAAATTCCCAAGTTTTTTGTTCCACGTAAAAATAGGGAAAGACTTTGCAGAAACAGGTAATAAGGGATTGAAAAATAACATTAGAAATGAGGAAATGAGTACTGAACTGCTATACAATATCTACTCTCTGGTATGACAAGGAATGCTGGACAATTCTATCACAAAAAGACATGAGGCAACTGAGATATTGTTCTGATGAATAATTGAGAATACCTTATATAGAATGTGACCACATTCTAAATTGAATAGGAACTAGAAAAATATAGCTGAAGTTTTGCAGGACGAGCTGGGGAAAACATTTGATAACCTACTTAAGTTCACAAAAGTGGATGGAAAAACAAGTAACACACAAAAATGGGTTCAAGGAGAAAGTATTGCTGAGACCAACATAAAACAGGAAGCTGTGGAAAACTGATTGCTAACATCCGGAAGGGACACAAGTGATGTAGGAGATTTAGCATTTGAATTTAACTATTTGATTCTAATTTTTTTTTTTTTTTAATATTTATCAAAATGTTGATTCTGTCTTTGGCTGTCAAAATTAATTGCTTATTTTGATTTTCACACTCTTAATAAAATTATTAGATTGACTAATAATGTGATGAAAAGAATCAAAATATTTTATAAAAATTATAAAAATGTTACTTCTCAAAATCTAAAAATGACCTGAAAGTGGGGGTAATAGTTACACCACAAAAAGAAATAAAAACAATTGATTGAATTGTTCAGAAAATAATATTTGATTTTAGAATCAACTTTTATTCCTGAATCAATATATTTAAATGGTGTTTAAATCAGTTGAAATAAGAACCTAAAACATCTACGCATTTCTGCCATCAAGTTAAAGGTTATTTAGGCCTGTACAATAAAACTAAAGGTTTGGATGCCAAGAAATCTTTGAATGATGTTTTTGCATCTTTGCAGTGGAATGTCTATTGGCTTAAAAAATTGTCAAGATGCTTGAAAAAGTGGTAGTCAATGAGCAAGGAATCAGGAATATGGTGAATGTGACAAAGTCTCATATCCTAAGTCAGTGAGCTTTTACAGTGCCATCATCCTGGCAACATGTAGCCAAGCATTGTCATGGAGCAGAATTTGACCATGTCAACCAGTGTAAGTCACATTTTGTTTAACTGTGCATTTTGTCCAGTTGCTGGCAATGACGTTCTGGTTCAATTTCAGAAAACTAATGAATAACACCACTATCAGACTACCAGATAGTCACCATAATTTTCTGGTTTGGAAACTGGGTCCTTCATGTGGATGAAGCCACTGAGCTGATCAGTTACGATTGTTATAATTCATTACTCATCATTGAACTCTGACTTTCACCGAGTTCATGTGGAACCCATTTATCAAGTTTCTTCACCTTGACAATTTTTATGAGGTCGTATGATATACATTGATATACTGATACCAATCATCTGATACATTTCTTTCATATGAGTTTTTCAATCACTGTGTCGCTTGTTAGTTTTTTTTTTTTGTTTTTTTTAAATCAATATCACTCCAGGCAAGGTAGTATAGACACTAGCACCCAAGGGGATACAAGGTGTAATATATATATATATATATATATATATATATATATATATATATATATTGGTTGGATTGATTCAATCCAACTAAATATGTTAGCTCTATCACTAATATTAAAGGCTTTCCAATAAGTATCATGTATATATAATATATAAATAATATATATAAAAAATTGCATATAATATATATATATATATATATATATATATATACACATATACATATATATATATGTATATGAGAAAGTTGTAGTCTTTGTCTGTTATCGAACTCCCACTAAGATTTTGGAGATAGAACCACACCCCCACCCCACATTATATTCGGAAACTACATTACCAAGGGTACTTGGATAAGTATATTCTATTTTGATCACACACACTGAAAATTATTTTCCCTCTGATTTAAATTAAATTTAAATTTGAACAAAGGAATGACTCCTATTCAAAATATAGGAGGTGAAAGCCAGATGAAAGCTACATCAGCAGGATCAAAATGAGACAATATGGACATCAAGTTGAGCAAGAAATCACCAGTCAGTGAGTATTGCCTTACATACTTATATATTTGTTGCAACAATTCAACTTTCATATCAATATTGAAATCTGCACATCAATTTATTCAATCAAGTAGTGCATCAAATACATATCAAAGGGGTCAGATCAAGCTGTTTCTACACCCTGCCCCCACCGACTGAAAATTTTTTCCCGTTTGAAAAAATTTAAACAATAACTCCTATCCAAAATATAGAAGGGAAAAGCCAGAAGATGGAGGTCACATTGACAAGATCATGAAGTAATATTGAAATGGATCATTTTTCTCTGCAAATTATAACAACGGTTTAAAATCAACCATCATCTTCTTACAAAAAAATGTGACATGCAGAGCAAGGTGCAGGTAATTGGGCTAGTTAGTAATGAGATGAAAGAGAAAACAGCAATCAGGAGTACAGTAGATAGCAACTGACATTGCATTTAAATTTTTGGAGATTAAAGTTGATTGGAAAGCATGGAGCTGGGAGATAGTTCCACAAGCGAGAAGTGCAAGAAAAGAAACTGTTAGCATAGAAATTCCAGCTATTTCAACTGTAAATTGATATCTCACCCAGTCTAGTATTGTGCTTAAATTCATACAGTCTAGATACCATAGCGAAGAGCTCATCCAAACAATTACTATCAAATATAAAAATGGCACAGGGAGGCAACATTATGGCGTCATCAAGTGATGAAGACAAGCCACCAGATCAGGACCAATAATATTGCTGATTCTTCTTTGGATCTTATCAAGGAGCTCCAGGAAAATAGCTGGGGCACCAGACCATATAGGGCAGCAATATTTCAAGCATGGGTGAATGGTAGACTTATTCATAAATAAGGTAGATTCTGGAGAGCAAAATTGTCTTGCCTGACACACTGAATTGACTTTCTTAGTAGTTGATCTAGCAATGGATTTAATTTAGTCTGTCTACCTCATCTCAACTGAGAATGTTAGCCCAAGAAGGCACAATGAGTCTCTTCTTGGAGGATACAATCAGCTATGCTGAGGGAAGGCAGAGAGACGTCTGTCAGATGAAAAATGGATAGAAGTTTAGTTTTGGAGGCAGTAAAACTACACATAAATATCTTCTGGTGCCCCTTCTGTTTGCCTCGGGGTTCTTGATAGGCTCCAGAGGCAGATATGCAATATAATTAGCCCTGCTCTGGCATCTTGTCTGCAGTCACTTTCTCACAGACATGCCGTTGCCTCTCTCTGTCTGTTCTACAAATACTTTCATGGAAATTGCTCTGAGGAGCTGCATTCGCTGGTTCCCAGTTGTCATGAGTTCAAGCGCCATACGAGGCTGGCATCCCGCTCTCACCACTTCACTGTCGAAACTCCTAAATATAGCCGTCTCTTCTACTCCAATAGCTTCATGTCTCGCACCTCTCGCCTGTGGAACTCCCCTATTCCAGTTTCCCTGAGAGCTATAATCTCCAGCTATTCAAGTGTAATGTCAATCGACATCTCCAGTTGCCTTGATCTATCTACTACCTTTCTCCTCATCCTTTCTTCTATCTGATCTTGCTCTAAATTTTCTGTAACCCGTTGTGTCCTAGTGGCTTCCTGCCTTGCTTGGGGTGAAAAGCTTAAAAAACAAAAAAAACAAAAAAACCTTGATCTTCAAAACTCCTATCTTTTCTGCTGAACATCAGAAACTAGTGACATACTGTTCAATCACAAGCAGATCTTTCACTCCATATTCCGTTTATTCCTTGCAGCAGTTTGAGAAACATTATGATCAAACTTGAGCTTGTGCAAAAAAACAAAGAAAAAAGGGAAACATATCTCTTATATTTTCATATTCAAGATGAGGGATATATAAATTTTAATTTAATTTCTGAAAGAGATTGATATAAAATTAACAAAGAGGACACTTTAATCATTACGAATCAGTAATATATTTTTGTTCAGCTGTTATAATAATAATATATTAGAAGGTTCATTTAAAAATCAGAGATTTTCCACATAACCTAATACAATTCTGAAGATGAGATTTCTATGGATAAAAGGATTAAAAGGATATAAAATGATAAAATATAGTTTTAGGGTATAAAATGCTCAATAGCAGGGATATAGCGTATGCAAACATAAAAGTCCATACCCAGAAGCAATGGTCTGTTTCAAGCTTGTTGCCTTTGTGTGTTGACAATCAATGTCTATATAAGATGATCAGTTTGGAAATGTATTAGGTTGGTGCAAAAATAATGTCGTTTTCTCACATATGTTACTATGTGAGAAAACGACATTATTTTTGCACCAACCTAATAACAATAGAAAACAGAATAAAATAAAATCTGTCATAAAGTGCAGGTTTAACATAAAGATGCATACATAAATATATATACAAGAAACGATGGTTAAATTATCACCATTTTATATTTTTAATTTTGCCCATGCATATTATTTACTTTTGAGTTTGTTGACTGCACAGTATACAGTCAGTAGGACACCATATGTTAAAAAAGAGCACCATGACGGCATTCACTCTGCCTGAAATTTGGCAATGGCATACTGTACTGCTTGGTATTCATGCCAGAAGTTCTAATACAGACATTTCAAAATGTTTTGGTATCAATCTGAGGACAATGCAGAGGATTCAGAAAGAATTTGATCAGTCTAAGGATGACTATGAAGATACAGCAGATTGAATAACTCAGATTGTTCTGATGAGAAAAGAATTTCCAGATTTGTTGGTGAAGGTTTTAGATTCAATACAGAGGCCTACATCAAGTGCCTTGAGGAGGTAGTGCTGCTCTGGGTCAAGAGGGTGGCTGCTGGATGACCATATGTCTGGTAACATGATTCTGCACAATAGCACACAAGCAGGAAATCCCAGACGTGGCTCTCAGACAATTTCTTTGACCATATCACCCCTTTCATCTGGTCGCTGTTTGCTGAGACTGCAACCCCTTGATTATTATGTGTGGGGAACAATTAAGAAAGAGACCAACTAAACTCCTTGTAGCAGCAAAGATGAACTGGAAGGATTATGTCAGTATTCACCAACTTAAACAAGGAGACCATCCAGAAGAGTTGCAGGAGATTCTGAAGTCATCTGGAGGCCTTGGTTGAAGCCAATGGCGTTGTTATTTAATAAATTTACTCTTTACTATTTCAAGATATTTTTGTGTAATTTAGGTAAATATATCTGTTAAGATGAGATGTCAGTGTTATTTTCATTTTTCATAATTTAGATGACAATTTATCCATCGCACTATATATATATATATATATATATATATATATATATATATATATATATATATATATATATATATTAAAGACATTTTTATGTTTAACATTCTATGAAAATTTCTCGGACATTCAGGCCGGTAAATGTTATTTAATACTGTTTATTATAAACAGAGCATTTACTTAAATACTTGTATCTATAAAAAGAGTGTTAAATATATATATATATATATATATATATATATATAATTATTTATTTAAAAATTATAACATAAATATGTTATAAAATGACTACAAAAATAGCCATTTTGTTTCAACACCTCCTGTGTCCTATCAAGTGATGATGTTGAATGTAAATGGGTGTATATATATATATATATATATATATATATATATATATATATATATATAAAATGATAAAATATAGTTTTAGGGTATAAAATGCTCAATAGCAGGAATAGAGTGTATGCAAACATAAAAGTCCATACCCAGAAGCAATAGTCTGTTTCAAGCTTGTTGCCTTTGTGTGTTGACATCAATGTCCACTTATATACACACGCATATACAAAGAATACTAATTACAGGTTTGTACTTATTACCAGTTAATGTGACAGGGCATTAATACATTAAATCAAGGTAAAAATATTTTTCATAAACAGGCTTATAAAATCTAAACATTCAAATACTTTTAGTTCTAACCCTGAGAAAACTTTTCACAGTTACGTTGAAATGAAAAACAAGAAATTCAAAAAAACACTTAATATTAAAATGTAATTACCAGAGGTTGATTTAATTTTATTTTATTTTTAAATAATGTCAGTGAAATGAATTACGGTCTGTAAGTTGTTTAAGGAGGCACGGTGGAGTAATGGATTGCAGTTCGGATTGAGGAATTGGAGAGCCAAGTTCAAATTCCATTCAAATCCATTACATTCACTTACATGCTAATACTCTTGGAAAAGGTATGAATCCTCTTCTTTCCCCCCCCCCCAGCCATGGGTAAATAGCAGGGAAGACCGGATTCTATAGCCTTGGATGTCAACTCTTCTACTGCAGAAAGAAATGGCAACCTACTGTGGGAAAAAAATCTGCCTCATCAGTCATGTACTGAAAACTATATGGTCGCCTAAGCGTGTATCATGCATAGCACATAAGTGACTGTAGTTGTTTAAAAATATTCTAGTTTATATAAATGGGTGCTTAAGAGTTACAATATCTTTTTCCCATCAGATTTTGGAAAGTGTGTCAGAAGTCAGGCAGAGAACTTTCTAACACGCCCTTGTAACATTTAATATAGATTCCATTTTTGGTGGTGGAATATCTAACATTGTTTTTAGTGCTTGTGCATGTGTGTAATAATCAGTGTGTACTCTACAATAAGAGCTATTTCTCAAATTATGCTTAACATAGCACAAACACATGTATATACACACACATCCTATTGCTTTCAAAATAAGCCATATTCTGATAAGTTATAAAAACTTGAATTAATGTTAATATTTCTGATTTTCTTTAATTCTTTAAAAGAGCTTTTCTCAGCCATCAGTTCTCAATGACTATATTATAATTATTTTGAATATTTCATTTTTTTGGTATGTCTTTGTGTATGTGAGCATGAAATAGTCCCCAATAATAGGAGTGATTAGCCTTGTAAATACACACCTCACCATGTAAATAATATGTAAATACACACCACACCATGTAAATAATATGTAAATACACACCTCACCATGTAAATAATATGTAAATACACACCACCCCAAGTAAATATTATGTAAATACACACCACACCACACCATGTAAATAATATGTAAATACACACCACACAATGTAAATAATATGTAAATATACACCACCCCAAGTAAATATTATGTAAATACACACCACACCACACCATGTAAATAATATGTAAATACACACCACACAATGTAAATAATATGTAAATACACACCACCCCAAGTAAATATTATGTAAATACACACAACAACATGTAAATAATATGTAAATACACACCTCACCATGTAAATAATATGTAAATACACACCTCACCATGTAAATAATATGTAAATACACACCTCACCATGTAAATAATATGTAAATACACATCACACCATGTAAATAATATGTAAATACACACCACACCATGTAAATAATATGTAAATACACAACACACCATGTAAATAATATGTAAATACACACCTCACCATGTAAATAATATGTAAATACACAACACACCATGTAAGTAATATGTAAATACACAACACACTATTTAAATATTAATAGAATTATGTTACAAAGCATTGCTCGTAAAACTGGCAATATTACAAACATATTACCTCCAGTAAACCTATAAAAATAAGAAAATACAATACCTTCTGCAGGTTAATGTCTGGGTATATATATATATTAATGCAAAAAGATGTTACTTACCACTAGTTTTCTCTCAAGTTACTGATATTCTAGGGAATAAATTTCCTTTCTACATGTCTGATCAGGCCACTGACTCTCTCCTTCCTTTTATTTGGACAGAAAAAATCATCTAATGTTAACTAGAGGTTTCTGATTGGCTATATCATTCACCTGACCATCTAAGCCTGGTTAATTTTTATTAGTTTTTTTTTTTTTTTTTATGATTTCACTCCAAGCAAGGTAGTAAAGCCACTATGACACAAGAATATGAGAAAAACTACTATAAGGGAGAGAGGACAATAAAAGAACAAGAATTATCAAGACAGAAGATAATGATTGACATTGCATTTAAAGTTTTGAAAATCAAAGTTGACTGGAAAGCAAGAGGCTGGAAGAGAGTTCTACAAGCAAGAAATGTGAGAGAAGAAATTGACAGCATAGAACTTACAGTTACATCTAGCCATTTCAACTGTAAAATGATGAGACCTTGCTGCCAATCTAGTACTGCACTTAAATTCATAAAGTTTAGGTACCAAAGAGGAAAGTTAATCAGAGCAATTACCATGAAAGTATTTATAGAAAAGGTAGAGGGAAACAGTGGGAAAGTGACTGAAACTGAGGTGTCAGGTCAGGACCAATAACATTGCAGATTTTTCTTGGGATTTATCAAGAATTTCTGAATATATAGCAGGAGCATCAGCCCAGATGTGGCAGCAATATTCAGAGCCAGGATGAATGGTAGACTTATAGATATGTAAGATGGATTCTGGCAAGAAAAATTATCTAGGGTTAATTTTAAACCAGCAATTATGACCTTGAGATGGTAATAACTACATTGAGTTAACTACTTCAACCAAAACTAACACATTGAAACATATAGCAGCTGAAACAATGTTTTTAGCATTATAAATAATTTCTAAAATCCATCCATCCTCATAGACTATTAAGCCAATTGAAAGGATAAGCCAGATATTAAGATGTTGAATATAGTAGACAGGCCCTCTGCACATACATCATGGCACCACTTCAGGTAACATTTGGCCATACAAAACTTAAATCAAGTAACTTTGGAACTGATTATAATTTAATTACTACTCTATTCTCAGCTAACCCTAAACTTTGTCTAAATCGGTAAGTTATGTGCCAGTGTGATACACGTTTAGGTGATCATGTATTTTTCAATACATGACTTACGAGGCAGATTTTTTTCCCACAGCACATTGCCATTTTTTTCTGCAGTAGACTAGTTGCCATACAAGGCTATAGAACCCAGTCTGCCTTGCTATTTACCCATAGTTGGGGGGGAGAAGAGGAGGATTCATATCTTTCCCAAGGGTATTAGCACATAAGTGAATGTAATGGATTCAAATGGAATTTGAAATCGGCTCTCCGATTCCTCAATCAAAGCCATTACTCCTCCATGCCTCCTCTTTGCCTAATTAAATACAGAAAACATTGTGAAAAGTTGTGTAGGGATAAAAATGCGATTATCTCCCTTTAGTTGAGATGGCATCACACGGGTCACATGACAACCACTTAGTGATGTCAATTCATAGAGTGACGAAAGTAGTCAGTCAGCTTCCAGCATTCAAACTGGGCAACAAGGGCAGGCCTTGTTTGGACCAGCCAACTGCCATGTGGAGCAGCTTACATGCCCGTGGTGCTTTTCTCCTTTGGTAATATATTCTTACCAGAAATAGAAACTATCTCTGGCACACAGACCTCATGTTAAAAAATACACATAACTTGCTGTTTCCTGTTTGAGGAATATGTCCTTGTTAGTGACAGAAGATAAATCTGGCCCATTCAAATCTCCATTGTGAATCCTACATATAACTTCTCTAGAAATACAGAAGGTTCCTCTGGCAGCTCAAATTCCTGATAGGAATTATTTATTGCATGTAAGACACTCTATGTCTTCACCATATTCACACAGTGTGTGTGGTTACATGTCTTATAGTTACTCTGTGTGGGATACATGTAAATATGTGTATATAATTTTGTGTTTGACTTAGCTGAGAACAAAGCATATTTGTCATCCTTTTTCTTTCAACTATTCCATTCTATCCATGAAATAAAGTGTTATATTATGGATATAACAATGTCTATAATGGGGGAAGTGCAAATTATGAGGATATTCCTTCCTTCCATAGCTCACCCATTATTTGCTGACTTACCCAATATAATGTGATATTTGTACACCATCAGTTGAATGGATGAAAATTTGACCTTGTAAAAATATTTAACTTATCTACAAAGGAAAAGAAGAAAACAGATAAAATGTAAATCCAAAATTTTTATATCCAAGAAATTTTAAAGGTGTTTTTCAAATTAAGGTGTTTTACTTGTTAAATAAGTTTTCATACAGTAGAAAATAGACACATGACTTAATGAACTCCTCTTACTGTTTCAGCTCAGACTTTTACTCTGAGTTGTTGGTGACTTGATACCTTATCCTTCTGTATTATTCACCAGAAAAAGCTTAATCTTGTATTCAAAAATTTAATCTCTTCTTTGCTGATCTCTTTGTTTATGATGATGGCATTGATGTCTAAATTCACCATCAATGTGCAGGTTTAGGACAAGAAGCTTCCAGTTTCACTAAAACCTGTTCCTGTCATCCATTCTTTATCGCTGTTTGGCCTTACAAGATTTGGTTGGATGTGAAATAAAATCAGAGTAGAACTAAGTGCCAATAAGATGAATTTGTATAAGATGGACCTTAGCTTGCCAGGAAGTGACCTACACACTTGATTTCATGACCTTCCTCTGCGGCACATGTAGAATGCAGTTATGAAACTGCAGTAGACTACCACTGACTATGTTTTGTTAATTTATTCTCTTTTTCATATTTATAAACTGTAGTTATCAGTGTCTCTTGGTTATGTCTGTTTTCTTTTTGGTTCAGGTGTTAGAGTAAGTAAATATTAGCATTGTTATAATGATCATGCTCAAGTCCAACTTATGCGGAGTTTGAACAACCAAAGAACATTTTATACTTACTTTTTTGTTGGAGGTTAAAGTTTCATTATAATGGCTGAGGTCAATTGAATTGAAACAACCAAAGTTGCACTGAGTTGAAACAGCCAAAGAAAAGGTTGATTTACTTGATCAATGGGGGTTTTGAAAGACACATGTCAGTGCCATGCATTAGAAAAATAGAAAGAGAATTCAGTCATCAGTGGATTGGGAGAAACAAACGTGCCTCAGCAGGGACATAATTTCAATATGGTGCTATATCTTGGAGCTAGGCAGAGAGAAAAGGGAAGGAAGGAAAAATGTTTATCTTTTTATAGACTACAACTGTGCCATCTAATGAAGTTTGACAAATCCAAGTAGGGTAATAAGATTTCCATGTATTTCTTTTCCTTTTTTCTTTTTATATTATTCATTATTATTATTTTATTTATTGATTTTATTTCATTTTCCCACAGCTTTTTAGCAAAGCAGTGTAAGAAAATGGAAGTAAAAAAAAATGGATAAATATCTTGATGATGCCAGAGAGCTGAGGAAATATGTGATACTAAAAGTTTTACTCATGGTTAGAGCAATGAACATATTCACAAAGAGGATATTTAAAACAAATGATAATTAGAATTGTAATAAAACCTAAGCATATGAAAGTGAAGTTATGCATTTTCTTTGTTCTTGAGAATTGACAACTAAAAAAAAAAAACTATTTATTTATTAGATTGTTTATTGGAATGGTTAGTAAAATATCAGCTACTTGCCAATTCGTAAATAATAAGGATTTCCTGATCATTGGTTGACATAATTTAATAATTTAGCAAATTTTATAAAGTTATGAATAAAAAATTGTTTTCATATTCATTTCTCTGTAAATTGGTAAATGATAAATATTGCATTAGTTTTAAAATTTAATTGTATTAGTTTTTAGATTGAAATTATTTTTGTAAATAAACAATTTAATAAATAGTGTTTAATATTTTTGTTATAAATTCTCAAGAACAAAAAATATGCATAAATTCACTTTGATATCTAAGTTTTATGACAGTTCTAATCATCGCTTTTTAAAATAATAAACTTGCCTCAAGTGAAGGTAGTTAAAATAATAGTAGTGTCATGGGAAAAACCATTTATTTGACATCCCATTTTATTGTGGGTATAAAGGTCCATGTTTGACAAAGAGAAAAAAAAATTAAAATATTTCTTGGGGAACTAAAAATCAGTGGGAGAATTGAGAAAACTTAACTGCTAAAAATCAGCTAGAATACTGAGGAGATTTGCTGTCACTTGATTCCAGAATATACTTCTAAAGTTCTTTGTCAAGACAGAGTTATTTTATATAGGATCTAGATCCTATATTGTTCTCAAAACTTCAAAAATTAAACAAAACATAGGCTCAAAATTAAATTACTCAACTAATGTAATCTGATTGGTTCAAAAATATCACATGACGTGTCATTGACTACGTATGCATGTCTGACCTTAATTTGACCTAATCAAAGGTACAGTTTTCCGAAAATTTAAAAACATTTTCTGGAGCCTATCACATGACTTATATTGCTTATATACACAACAATTAAGAAACTGCGATTGGGAAAAAAATCAGCCGAAAAAGCTACACGCTACGTGACGACACTCATTATAAAACAACTTTCAACTGAGGTCCAGACTATAAGTTAAAAATCCTTTTTAACAAAACCACAGTCTATTTCCTTGATTCAATGCAAGCTAAACTTGCCATCGGCAAAGAACAAAGTGACAGACACTCAAACATCAAAAACAACGTAAGTCACATCCACACACATGCTTTTTCCACAAACTTTGAACTGTTTATTTTGAATACAAACAATTACAGTGAACTGAGTTTTTCCAAATTCACACAAATTAGACTACAACTTGCAGTCTATCAAACTGGAATATTACCTCACACAAAAATAGACAAGTTTATAATGTTTATTTCACCATTTTAAACAAGGTTCATAACCATTGTTTTGCACATTTGTTATATTATAAAAATCTATTTATTTGTACAACTTCTCTTGCCTGAATTTTCTTGTTTCTTATTATTATTTTGAGGGCAATTGACCCCGACAGTTTAAGTAATAAAAAAAAAATTAAAGAAAAGTCACTCACTCCATATATGAGAAGTTTTTACAACTGTAAAAAAAACAAACAAAAAAAAAACAAAAAAAAAAAAACTGAATTTAAATTATTGGAAGATAATTGCCTAAAAATAGTCCATATATGTCCACTTCACTAACACTCATATATCAATGCCGCAGAGTATACTTTCTTTCGCAACACGAGAAAAGGCGCGTTAGGATACTGAGAATTGTTTATAAACACAAAAAAAAAGGTAAATATTGTGAAAATATTTTCTCACATTTTTATCCTAAACTTTTAAACACATTGACATGCATAGAAAGAATCGAAGTTTTTAAGTACTAACTTACTACTAACTAACAAGAACAACTGTTTTTACAGTTTACTAAAAAACACTCGGACAAAAAGGTGCTTTGTTTCTAACAACCCTAAATAATATTTTCCTTCGCAGGTAAATATATTTAATATCATAAGGATCTAGATGATCTTTAAAATATTTATTTTCCTAGAACTAGATCATTCAAGAAAAAAAAAATTCTTTTTTTTTTTTTTTAATAAGTTAAATCATTGTTAAAATTATTTTCAAAAATAAATGTTCGAGTTACTTCCCTTGATAATTTTTTTTTTTGGCTTTACTCTTTCAAGAATATGCTGGGTGGTGCGATAGTTTGTAAACCCTTATCACGTAAAAACAAAAAGTAATGATAACAATAGAAGAACAAGTAATACAGTAACAAAGCACATCTACTGGATTCAGTTTATTCACTTTCAGTGATGCTGTCACACATCGAGATAGTCTGTATGAACATTATCATTTTCGTGTAGAATCTCGCGTCAGCCATCTGAAATAGAAAATTGTGAGGGTAACAAGATTTTCTAGAGTTTCTAACCGCCGTCTAGTAATTCTAGTTTCATCAAAATTAAAACCGACCCTTTTATTTTGATTTAAAGATATGAACTAAAAGACTTCCACAGTAGTAATATTTAAAGCAAGCTTAAATGTTCAACTCGTTTTTTTTTTCCCCACCACCATCGTAGGTAGATAATGAATGTTTAGTTTTAAACACAAAGTAATTGAGTCAGTAAGCAAATGTTTGTTTTTCTTAATTGCTCCTTCATTCTTTAATATACCGAAGTAAAAACTCTTATTACTTATTAATGTCTTAAATGCCTTTCATTAATATCGCGGGTACTTTTCATTCTTTATACATTTTTTTAGTAGTATTCAAATTCTCGCGATAATTAAAAAAAAAAATGTTTTTTTGTTCTTCGACAATCGTTCAGTGCAAATGGCGACAACTTACTTTTTTATTCAATTGCATAATTGGTTTGTGCTCTGTTTAGTTTGTATTTTAATTTAAAAGTCATAACTAAAAGCAATAATAAATTTGAAGTGAATCAATTTTGCCGCATTTTTTTATAATAGAAATTATGACAAGAAAAAATAAATAAATAAAAAAATTGTATAAAAAAAACTAAAAAAGTTATTTTCATTTTTCCTTTTTTTTCAATGATTAATTATTTTTTTGAAAGCGACTGAAATGTTTTTTATGTTCACTACTTTATAAAAATTCGAAATACGTATTCATTATTAGATTTTTCAATTATTTCATAATTTAAAACAGCAGACGAATCACTGTTTTTACTTTTTAGCTCCTCAAAGGCCGTAGGAAGTTGTGGTGAGCTATGTCACTGATTGTGACGTGGCACATAAAAAGATCCCTAACCAGGTTGTCATCTGTGTGCTTTTTTTTTGTTTTACTGGTATCATTTTAATATTCTGATGACTGGAGCTTTCATCTCTTCTCAGCTCAGAACTCCAATCCTTATTTTTTAGGCCCCCGTATTAAATTTAATACACTTGCTTGCTTGAATAAATATTTTGTTTCGACTAAAAGTATTTTTAAGGAGACAATTGAAGGAAACTCAAAAGTTCAATAACAGAATTTATTAGTGCAATATAATATTTCTAATGTGAATTGAATCAGCTGAGAGAGGCTTCCATAGATAAATATTTTTTATCAGCAGTACCTACTTGTACTTCTTTGTTTATTGTTTTATTACCGAAATACATTTTATATTACTTTTTAAAACATGTTTCTCCAGATATCTAGACTCGTATGTTTTCTATATAAACAAAATGAAATGTCTGTCCACTTTAGAGTCAGAAATGACTGGATGGATTTTAAACCAAACTTGGGCTATATAACAAAGAGTTTCATAGGACATGTAAAGCAGGCCAACCTTGAAATTCATGAAATGTAAAAAAAAATGATGTCAAGAAGCCATTTCTCATCACAGTGGGTAAATCAGTTATGTGCCATCATGCATGATACACACTTAGGCAATCATGCAGCTTTCGATACATGACTGACGTGACAGATTTTTTTTCCGCAGTAAGTTGCCATTTCTTTCTGTGGTAGACCAGTTGTCATCCAAGGCTGTAGAAGCCAGTTGGAGGGAGAAGAAGAGGATTAATACCTTTCACAAGGATATTAGCATGTCATTGAATGTAATGGATTAATCATAGTGGGTACCAATCAAAGTTTCATAAAATACAAAATGTAGACTGGATGAACGAATGAGATCAGAATCAATGTGTAAAATCATTTAAGTTTTTGAGGTTGAATTGAAATGCTATCCAATTGGAGACATCCAATTGAAAAGAAATATATATTGACCCTTAAATAGGGATGATGGAGTAGGTCACTTTCTAGAACCATGTCTGGGAGATTTCTAGACATATTACTTCAACATTTTTCTACTTCCCAGTCTTTTTCTTTTATATTCTAGAACTTTCTACATCTACTTCAAGATCAGCTTCATGCTTATAACAGTTTGGCAAAAAGAATTCAAAATCCTACTGAAGTAAACTAAGTATCACAACAGAATTTCTAAAAAAAACCCAAAAAAACAAACAAACCCTAAAACACATTTTAAATGCCTTCTTTGAACATAAATTTTGGTTTTGTTTGAAAGATAATAGTCTAAAGATAATCCAAATTAAAAGAAAAATTAATTTTTGTATATGAAACTTTTTAGGCATATTTTAAAGCATTAGTAATTTTTTGTCACTCATATGAACAATGTAAACAGCATTTAAAATTCTCTTTAAAATCCAATATTTGTTCTAGAGATGCATTTCAAATGATTAAATTTAAAGATTAATTGGATTTTCTAAAAACAATGCTTACCTTTTACTTAAAAGAATATAAACATAATGTTTTATTTATGTCCACTAACCTATGAAGCCAAAGGACGACAAGGTAGAAAAACATAAATTCTACCCTGTCTGAAAAAGCACAGTAGGGTAAAAATAACCTAAAGAAGTACAGAAGACCAGAAGAATTTGTTATTTTTTTTTACTCATAACCTCATTCAAGACAGTAATGCCACTAAGACACAAAGGTTCAGTGAGTGTGAAAAAAAATAAGAAAAAAGAGAAACATTACAAAGGAACAAGAATGATAAGAAGACAGTGGATAACAATTGACATTGCATTTAAATTTTTGAAGCTCAAAGTTGGCTTGAAAGCATGGAGCAGGAAGAGAGTTCCACAAGCAAGAAGTGTGAGAAAATGGTCACATCTGGTTACATATAGCTAATTCAACTTGTCACCAATGTAGTCAGTCAGTTATGTACCACACATAGTACATGCTTAAGCGATCATGTAACTTTCAATGCATGACTGACAAGGCAGATTTTTTTCCCACAGTAGATTGCCATTTCTTTCTCCAGTAGACTAGTTGCCAAGACTATAGAACCCAATTTGTCCTGCTATTTACCAATAGCTGGGAGGAGAAGAAGAATATTCCTACCTTTCCCAGGGGTATTAGCACATATGTGACTATAATGGATTTGACTGGAATTCAAACTTGGCTCACTGATTCCTCAATCCAAACTGCTATCCATTACTCCGCAGTGCCTCCCAATATTAGTACTGTACTTAAATTCATAAAGTCACCATTGTGAATAGTTCATCTGAACAATTAACATGGAAGTATTTATAGAAAAAGCACAGGGAGCTACATTACACTGGTGGGAAAGTGACTGAAGCTGAGATGCCAGGTCAGGACCAATAATATTGCAGATTCTTTGGATTTTATCAAGAATGTCTAAATATACATCTGAAGTTCCAGACTTTATGTGGCAGCAATATTCAAATTATGAATGATTAGTTTGACTTGTAAATAAGATAGGTTCTGGAGAGAAAAATCATCTCGCACGACAGTGAACCAACTTTCTTAGCAGCAGCAGACCTAGCAGTGAATTCAGTATAATTTTTCCACTTGATGTCAGCCGAGAATGTTAGCCTAGGAATACATGAGTCACTTTCATGGAGGTTAGTATATATCATGGTGATGGGAAGTAGAAAAGGGTCATTCAGGTGATTAATAAAGAGAAGTTTTGTTTTGAATGGATTACAATTAACAAGCCATTCCTTGCTCCAGTTAACTGTACGTCATTTCTTTTTAGATCAGTTGTCAATTTGACCTTATTGAACTGATCAGACTTACTACTGAGACAGAAATAAATGGTTGTGTCATCAGCACATCAAATTGCTTTATAGAACCAATAGTTTAAGAAAATAATTTTTTATTCTATATGCTTTTATTAAACTTAGTATAATGAATAATTTTATTGTTCTATACCTGGGGTGGGCAACTCATTCGACCCCCGCAGGCCGGATCGAGTTATAATGATGGGTCGTGGGCCGGACAAAGGCCATTAATGAAAAATTAAGGAAAATTACATATGCAGACCCCCTGTCAACTTAAATATTTAAAACCATAAATGAAAATAAACATTGAGAAATCAGAAAAACAAAAGAAAATCTAAAATTAAAAAACACCTAACAAAAATTACTTTTCCTCAAGGAACGTCAAAATACTTCAAAATGAAAAAAATCAACCGAAGTGAAATGGATGAAATTATGACGTGTAGGTTTCAAACTCTGATTGAAAATTGTTCCACAAACGAACAACACATACACACATCAAACAAAAACGAAGCACATATACACATACATACGAGTACAAATAGGTTGGTGCAAAAATAATGACGTGATAATGTCGTTTTTTGACGTATTTTTTAACGTCAAAAAACGACTATTACATCATTATTTTTGCACCAACCTAATAGTTGCAAACAAATACACTTACGTACGTACACATGCGGTATCATCCACACATTTGTGAGGCATGTATGTATAATGCCTCAATCAAAAATCTGTGAAAGACACTTGTTTGAGAAGAAGAGGGTTATGATAAGATAAAAAGATGGCCCATTGAAAAATTCCAGCAACTTACATAGGGTAGGTGGCAGGGGTAAGCGATAGGGGGTGTCGCTGTTGGAGGAATGAAATAGAAAGCCAACTGAGACAACATTGTCCCTTTTGAAGCTGTCGGTCGGTCAAATCGACTCTCAGTTTCTTCTGATATTGAATAGTAGTCACTCGACATGAGATATCAGAATTATTTACTTTTTGCACATCCATACCAAAAATAATTTAACAGTTGTTAAAAGGAAAAAAAAATAAAATAAAGTTTTTTTTTGTTTTTTGTTTTTTTTTAAACTGTTCACACTTGAAAATGGCATTAAATTTTACATTTTTTAAAATCTTCAAACATCTTTATTTAATAAAATAAACTCTTGTGATCAATACCAATGCGATTAATTTAAAATTACACTAGAAAATTACAAGTAATTTTTTTTTTAAATCTGTTGAATCTGAAAGAAAATAATGTTTTATTAAAATATGCAAGCAAAAATTCTCGTAAAAATTATTTTTTGAGTTTTATTGAATTGTTTTTTGGCAAGATGCAGGCTGAATTTTCTGTATATTCACACTTGATATTCCATAATTTTTTTACTGAAATATCTTCAGTGATTTCTTTTTATATAACTACAACATTTGTATAAACACTCTCCTCCAAATTAAAAACTATACACGCAATATCGAAAAGGTGGTGTCAAACATACACACAAAAAATATTTTCTCTGTGTCTTTTAATTAAATAACCTAATCAGTAAAATATAGTTAATTTATAAGTCCTGAACATTTTGTTTGAATTGAATAATTCCCTGATTTTTGGCAGGTATTTCAAAACAGGCATGGCAAGGGTGCCATTTTTTACTTTCATTGCTGGGGAAAAAAGCAACCATTTTGGTAGTACCTAAAATAGACACAAACAGATTACAGAGCGATCATTTGAGCTGACAATGAAAGCAATAGAACAGAATACAAGGTTTACAAATAAATTTTGCATAAAATTTTCCTTTTGTGCACCTTATTATTATTAAGGCAAGATAACCAATTCAAAAAAATTATATATGGCTCATAAAAGCAGATATAAATTTATCAACAAAACTTTCAACAATCAAAAAATCTTCAAAGTAAACAAATGACATCACACACTACGAAATGGACAAAGTCTGACAATTATTGTTATACGTTATTTATATGTACACAAATTTTTAAGTAAATGTTCTGTTTATTTTTTTTTAAACATATCATAGTGTGATGACGTCATTTGTTTACGTTTAGATACGCTTCGAGCAGATATGATCGTCCGAGGGAAATCATGGAGAATTGTATTTTAAAACCAGTAAAATCGACCTTGCTAACCAGACGCTCCTCTGTAGCTAAACTGTTATCAGGCTATATAACAGTTCCGTGTAGGATACGGGTTCGATTCCTGACAGAGGACACATATTCTATGAGAATTTATTGGTCGTTCAGGCCAGTAAATGTTGTTAATGCTGTTTATTATAAACAGAGCATTTACTTTTGTGTCTATATAATTAAATGTATAACAATAAAATGTATAAATTCACTTTCATCATTGCTCCTCTGTAGCTCTAAACTGGTACAACACGTCAGGTTATATGACTGTTCAGTGTAGGATACAGTTTCGATTCCTGTCGGAGGACACATGACAATTTCTCGGACGTTCAGTCCAGTAGTGAGTAATTCATTAAACAAAATTTTTGTTTAATGAATTAAAAAGCATTTAAAAAAAATATTTGTTGGATTTTATTTTTGTCCATTTCATACATTTGATTTTGTTTTGAGAATTTACAACAAAAATATTGAACACTATTTATTTATGGGTTTTTTTTATTTACAAGAATACTTTTATATTTATAACATTCTAAAAATGCGACTCAACAAATAAATACCAATACAATATTTATCATTTATCAATTTATAAAGAATTAAATAAGGGAGGTAACCTATATTAACTGGAGTTTCGTCCCTTGAATTTCAAGTTCACAATTATTAAAAAATTGGTAAATTTAAACAAGAATTAATCTGAGAAGAAAATGTATTATGTCCGGAAAATCATGTTTATTCAAATTTTGTTTTATAATTCATTGATATTTTTATACAATAAAAAAAAATTGTTTGTTTTTATAGTTATTTATAAAATGGTAAATAATAAATATTACATTGTAGATGGATTTAAAAAAAAAATTGTATAAAAAGATTTTATTCAAATTAATTTCTTTATAAAATGCTAAGTAATAAGTTTTTATAAAAGGCAAATAATAAATATAACATTGTACTTGGTTCACATATTTTTATAATCTTGTAAATAAACATTACTAAGGGTGCAAAGGTATACAAAATTATAGCAGTGTCAAAGCAAAGTCAACCTTTTGACACATCATTTTGCAGGCACAACAGTTAAACATTCCAGAAAATATTTTTTTTGGTAAGATACAATATAATTCCTTTCAAAAAGGTTCAAAATATAAATTCTTTCAGAAAAGAGACAATTATTTGAAAGTCAAAAATAAGAAAACTGGCAAATTCACCAGAGTCACTGGGATTTTTTTTTTATTTTTATTTTTTTAAGACAACCTACTTCATCTACTGGTTACTGCTGAAATTTCTTGTCCTGAAATCCTTCTCTAGCTTAGGTTATTCTCACTTCTTCATATCTTTTTGGATCTTGATACCTTCTCAAACTCTTGTGTCTTCTCTGTTTTCCCACCAACTCGACTTTTTATAGTTATTTATAAAATGGTAAATAATAAATATTACATTGTAGATGGATTTAAAAAAAAATAAATTGTCCCAAAATCGGCTCCAAACGAGTTCCAAATTTTAAATTTCCATGAGAAGAAGACACTCACCTCTTTGGTCAAAAACTCCAAAATGTATCTCTTTTTGAAATTTGAAATCAAATCTTAAACCCTCTGCCTTTGACCAACTTAATTGGTGCTGTTTTTTTTTATAATTTTTTTTTATTCATTCTAATTTTAGAAAGTTTAAAATATTTCACATCAAATTTATTAGTTAATTTTTACTGTTTGATTTTTTTTTTAATTCATTTTGAACACTTATCTTAAAAGCAAGTGTAATAAATAAATCTAATCTATTATAATATTTATTTCTTTGATATTAATTTTCACTTTTTTATTTAATTTACCTGATATAAATTTTTATATTTACCTCTGAAAAGAAAGAGCAATAAATAAATTTAGTTTATTGTATTATTTTTAATTATTTTATATTTACATCATGATGCATCACTTGTTGATTAGTCTACCAGATACAAATCATGATCTTGCTTGGAAGTGTCATACAGGACCCACTTTTCATCACTGGGTGAGCTCTTGATCAAATGTGAGTACACTGTGGTGCAATGTCACTTGTTGCTTGTTGGCATCCAACAGTGGGTGGGATACTCACTTGCACTTGTATGCCTTCCCTATGTAGTGCAGGCTAAGTCTGTTTCATTAAAAAGCTAGAAGTGTTCAGCAAGCTCACTACAGGTTTGGTTGTTGTTCTCCATGGCTGCCTTCAGGTTCTCATCATCCAAGACCTGTGCCAGGCCAATGTGGGGTTCATCACAAAGGGACAGATATCCTGACCTGGATTTCTGGAACCAATGTCTGGTGGTGCATTCACTTACAGCATAATCCCCAAAGGCTTGAAGTATTCAGTGACTTGATGTGGCTGTAGACAAGCTCACCATAAATTCATAAAGCAGATAACTTTGAACGAGCTGCTTCGACACTACCATGTTTCTTCACTGCTGTTTTGATGCCACCATGTTTCTTTGCTGCTACTTGAAATATGATTGATGTGTGCGTGTGCAATGCATCTGTCTTAATCAAGAGCAATGGCTCCCACTGCTTTCCTAGCATGTGACACGCTCATTTGCATATCAGTGATCACTTCTTCCCACACAACATAAAAACAACAAGGATTTTTTGGTTATCTTATACTATATCATTTCTAGGTAAAGAATGGTCTTCTGATAGAGACAGTTCAGATTTCTAAGGTTCTATCCTATGTTAGAGAACAGTTTTTCTTTTAATACATTGACTGTTGAAACCATTTGCCCACATTGGAGCATTTTTTCTTTTTTAATCATTTCACCCCAAACAAGCTGATGTCACTAACATGCAATGGGTTACTAGAAGTGGAAGAGAGCGAGAAGACTTTAGTAAGGAGCATAGGACTACCTCTTAATTGCTGTTGTTCTCAGGTTCATATTGACCTGGAGTGGTAGCACCTGTTAGGGCCCTAGCTATGGGCAAATAGTGAACCCCACCAAACAAAAACAAAACACTTTGAAAGTACAAAAATAGATTTTTATAGTAAAAACAAAAAAAAACAAAAAAAAACAGTAAATTTTTAGATAAAAAAAAGTTAACAACTATACATATTTATAATAAAATAACCAACAATACATGTTTATAGTAAAATAATAAACAATACATTTTATCTGTAATTGAAGGAATGCAATTGTGTTAAAAATATATTTAGTTGAAGCCATAAAATTATATTCAAAATATTTAGATTTCTGCATTAAATAACCCAGAGAGGTTGATATGCTGCTTAACAAAAACACTGTCATGTCTGTAAGGAAATACTTAGATAAAAAAATTACTTATGTCCATAAAAAAAATTATAGTGTCAAAAGAAACATCATTATTAATTCACACATTCTAAACCAATGAAAATTGACCCCAATTTTTTTCCTCAACACACAAACACAGACACTCTCACTATCAGACAAGCAGTTCACGCAAACAGGTCATTAACATGTTCGTTCATGAAAATTTCTGGTCATAATAGTAACTTTTATCTTTTAGCACTCAACAAAAATTCAAGGTAAGAAAACCTCAGATGCTTTCTGTATTTTTCCAACTAAATTATTTGGACACTAATTTTCTATAAAAAGAAAAGCATATGTGAAAGACTGTATACATTTTACTTATTCTTTATCTTATCCGTTGTTCAGCTTACAATCCATATTCGATCTACATTTTACCCTAGACCCACAATTTTATCTTGAGGAGATATGGTATTAAAAATTTCATAAAGGAAAATAAATTGTTTGCTTAAAAATGTTTTTTTTTTTTTTTAAATAATTATTTAAATATTAAATTTTTCAGTGTGATTTTGAAATTTAAAAAAAAGAGCAAGACTGAAGACAGATGCAAATGGAGGAAATATATATGCACAGGATCTTGAGTCTGTTTTGTAATATTGATTGTTCAAGTGGCAAATTCTACAACCACCCCAGGCACAAAAATTTTAGGTATGCTGTTAAGTACTAAAATGTGAATTTTTAGTAGTTGCTGAATGAGAGAATAAATTTAACGGTGTCCTTAAAGAAATAATGGGATTTATTTGCAACAGTGAATCTGTTAAGTAATAGGATGAAGAATTACCTCCCCTACATTTCCCGATTTTTCTGCTGTTTGCCCAATTTTAATTTTTTTAAACAAAATAAATATAAAAAAAGGTTCATATATCTTTAAATTAGATAACCTTACCTAATTTGTTTGTGTTATTGTGTAGGGGAGTTATTATAGGAAATAATTTTAAAACCCCTAACAATTATATGTACAAGAATACTCTTAAAAATGAGAAACAGCAAGATGTGGAAGCAACAAAACTAGTACATATTATTATCTGGTTATGTGGTGTTGGAGAAACAAGAGACAGTAATACTGAGTAAAATTGATAAAAATAAACAATTAAAATCCAAATTTGGTCTCGGTTCAAATATCAGCCACTTTTTTCATGGAAAATCCAAAAGTATTTCAACCATGAAGCAGACCATTGTTTGTTTATTTAATTTTATTTATTTTAATTTTATTTATTTTAATTTTTTTATATGAAGATGTTTGATTTTCAAATGATTTTTATTGAACAGTAATATGTAGTAAGCATAGTTTTTTTTCCCCCGTTAGTAAGAGTTACCTCCCATGACTATTTTCAGCATGTTTGCTTGTGTGTGCATGCGCTTACACACATTCATGTGTTACGGGATAAATAATAAACCTTATTTTTTTTATTATTACTAATAGTTCATCCTTTGCAAATCGCAAGAACCTTTCCAGTTAGGGGATTGCTGAAAAAATTTGTTTTTCCAGAAGTAAGAGGTGAAGTACATGAGGATATGTGAAAAAGAGAATGGTTAATCTGAGATTTGAACAGGTTAAGATTGTAGTGGTTCGGAAAGCATCCTCTTGGGAGTCCCTCCCACAAAGAAGCGGTTTGTGAGAAGAAGCTATTTGACTAGAAGTTACTTCTTACTAATGGAATGATAAAGTCAGGACCAGTAACATTACAGATTCTTCATTGGATTTTATCAAGAATCTCTAAATATATAGCAAGAGCACCAGACCTTATGTGGCAGCAATATTCTAAGCAAGGATGAATACTTGTATTATTTACATTACTCAGACCATTCTCATCTTCATTGCCATATTCACAATGTTTCAGCTGTTGTACGCTCCAGCCTTCTTCAGGTGATTGGAATTTCGAACGGAACCCTTTATTTCTTCCACCAGGGTAGATTGTTCTAGTTCCACGTGCAATGCCTTTTCCGGATGTCTCAGTTATTTGCCTTTAACTGAAATCTCCAAGATTTTGGTTCGCCACTGCTTTAGCCTGGTATTGAACTCACAACTCCAATCGCCTGAAGAAGGCTGGAGTGAACAATGGCCGAAACATTGTGAATATGGCAATGAAGATGAGGATAACGATCTAAGTAATGTAAATAATGCAGGTAATCAGAACACCTCATCTCAGAGTTATAGACAGGTAAGGATGAATAGAAGATGTATGTATGAATAGTATGTAATATAGATTCTGGTGAGTAAAATTGTCTAGCATGACACAGTGAACAAACTTTCCTAGCCGTAGACTTAGCAATTGTTTAAATACTCTTTCCACTTCATATCAGCAAAAATATTAGTCTGAGAAGGCACAAGGAGTCACTTTCCTGGAGGTTAAAACATTGGCACAGTCACTCTTCACTCATTGAAACTCTATTATAGATGAAAATTTTAAAATCTCTTTTTAATGGGACACAAGGGATAGGAAGTTGTGGAGAGCCATGATTGCATACGTCCTGAAGCGACATGATATATAGAAGAATATTTATATAGCAGTAACCATGGGAGGAGCAAAAAGTCTCCATGTGAGTTGTTGTTGGGACAAAACCAGAATGATGCTTTACTGCTGAGTACCTATCATCGGTACCTTGTTGTTTGTCATCTGGGTTATTGAACAATTTAGAAAACCATTGAAGCATAGCTTTTCTGGTAGTTTGAGAGTATTGCACCATTCTTAAGCACTTTGATATAGTGTAATGGTTAGCAAGTGTGTCATACTAGAACAATTACAACTGAGTAGTGAGTTTAATTCTCACTGAGGGCACTATACTTACATCCATTTTCCATATTTAAGCTATGCTTAGTAAATCATTGTGTCATCATTATTCTAGAACCAAGGGATATGTAAGAGAAGTTTAGTTTTTATGTTAGGTTTCTTGAAAGATTTCTGTTTAATTTTTTTTAATTATCAATAAAGCATTTTTGTTCAAGATCAGTTCCATTACCACAATTTTTTCCTGAGATTTTGTGAATAAATCTTAGAAATCTATAATGAAAATAGAAACATTTTGAAGTTAGTTCATTTGCAAAATGTTCTATGCTTTCATTTTTCTATATAAAATTAAGAGGCTAATTTTTCTTTAAATTCTATTCATTATTCCAGATACTCATACTAAGATATTCCAGAAGTGTCTTAATTATAATTCCTTACTTTGTCCCAGGTATAATATTTACAGAGCAAATATTCAGCTACATTTTATAAATGACACTTATGAAAGAAACAACATCAGACACACTTAACAAAGTCATCAATAATTAAATTTATTTTTATTTTAATTCATTTTTTTTTTATTCTACAGGAGGAGCTTGATACAATGGCCACAAATTTTCATAAACTATTTAGGAAAAATGGACTGTGGATCCCTTTTCAGAGATCAATGAATACCAATGCATCTTTAGTTAAGTCCACCTTGGAGAAAGTGAAAATGTCTGAACATATTGAATTATGGAAAATACAATCGGCTAACCAATCCTCATCACTGGTGTTGATGTTTCCCTGGTTAACAGCTAAAATATCTGCTGTGCAAAAATATGCAAATCTTTATCACCAGCGTGGAATGGATGTGCTGGTAGTGCGAGGCACATTCAAGCATTTTCTATGGCCCCCATATTCCTTTAAACTTGGTTATGAACTTGAGAAATGTTTGAGTGAAATTCCTTCTTACCAAAAATTTTTAATCCACTCTTTTTCAATTGGAGCATATAATTACACCATAGCACAAATGAACACCAGGTCTGGAGTTCCCAGTTTCCCTTCAGAAAAGGTTACTGGTCAGATCTATGATAGTATTGTGATTGGGAGCACTAAGAATATGGCTGATGGTTTGGCTCTTTCAATAACGGATAATGAGCTTCTACAGAAAATGATAAAAAATTTATCCCTGTCTTACATTCGGCTGACCCATAGGAAAACTCAAGATATCTATGATGAGAGCATTCAGTTCTGTAAAGAAAAATTCTTGCCTGTTCCTTCTTTATTCTTTTATAGTGATAATGATCCAATGTGTGATGTCAATTCCATGAAGGAATTTTTGGCTTTACAAAGAGAAAAACATGGAGATAAGATTTGGGAAAAGAGTTGGCCAATATCTGCTCATGCAAGTCATCTTCGCTTCCATGAAGATGATTATGTTTCAGTTTGGAATTCATTTCTTAATAAATTTGACCTTTAATTGCTACATATATTTTATTTTATAAAATTATTATAGTTATCACATATTACTAAACCTGACCAAATGAATAAATGCTTAAACAAAACATTTAGAATTAAAAAGCATTCAAAGTACATACCAATGCCAACATATTGGTCATTAGCCACTGAAAAAAATTACTGTCTGAATTTGTGGGATGAAGATTTATTGTTGCAATTAGACTAAGGTCTTCATCTTTGTTACAAAAAAAAAAGTTTTTTAACTGTTGCATCTCCCTCCCTCTCCTCCACATACACTCCTGAACGTTTGCATTTGTCCGTTTGTTTTAGCTTCAGGGAATTTTGAACAGAATCCTTTGTTCAATCTATGTACAGAATGTCATTGTAAAATTACCTCTAGATTTATGATATACCATGACTGCAACTTTGATTTTGGAAATTGTTTGGGTCCTTTGTCAAGATGAAGCCATTGAGCTAGTCAGAAAGGATCCATTTCTCATCACAAGTTACAATTTGATCAAGAAATGAATCATTTGAATTTTGCAGATGCAGCATTGAATACAGTTCAATATGTGAAAATCTTTAACTTCCACTTTCATGTAGAACTCATTTGTCAAGTTTCTCCATCAAGCCAATTTTCATCAGATAGTGTGATATTGTTGAAATGCTAACGCCCATTATCTGAGACACTTCTTTGATACCTGGATAAGAGCTTTGTTTGACTCGTGATTTCAGATGTCTATTGTCAGTTGCAGATGAACATCCTATACCACATTGATCTTCAAAACTCGTATCTTCACTGTGGAACTTTACAAATCGGTGCCATACTGTTCAATCACAAATGGATCCTTCACCTCATATTCTGTTTGTTCCTTGTAGCAGTTTGAGAATCATTATAACAAAGCTTGAACTCGTGCAAAAAAAGTAAATGTATCTCTTCATTTTTGATGTTCCATATGAGGGGCGTATGTAATATTTTAAGTTAAATTCTGAAAGAGACTGATATAAAATTAACAAAGAGAACACTAATCATTATAAATAGATAATATATTTTTGAGCAACTGTTATAATGATCTATTAAAATGCAAAAGGTTTACTCTAAAATTGGACATTATTTCCCCAAAAAACTTAATACAAGCCTGAACATGAAAGATTCTGTGGATAAAATTATTAAGGGAATGTTTATGTAAAATTAACTCTTGAACTTATCGGAAGTTACGTTTTTTTTTTATTTTTTTTTTTTAAATAGTGTACGATTATGTAGTAAGTCCTGATAAAAATCAAATAAAATATGAAACTAAAATATTTAGACAAAAAAATAAAAAAGATTCTAATTAAAATAAGACATTTGCACTCTCCTTTAAAACCCTTATCTCTTTCTCTCTCTAAACTTCTCTTTATATACTTCTCTCTCAATTAACAAGAAGGCAGCTCTCAAATGAAAAGAGGAGGAGGAGGAGGAGGAAGAAGAAGAAGAAAAGACTGAATCCATCTGAAAAACGAGTTTGCGGGATACAAGCATATCTGTGACTGAAAACTACCAAATATCAGGGAGACTCTATGCATAAAAGAAATGCTGGAAAATAAAAAATAATTTGGGCCAATCAAAAAATTTAATGCAAAGAGAGTTTTGATGTTAGCTGAAACCAAAGTTCCTGCCAGTCTCTTGGAGCTTTGTCAAAAGCAAGTTATAGCAAAACAACTTTTGACCAGTCCTCAGATCTTTGAAAAGGCTGGAATTGAGGGAGTTAAGAAGGACAAAAGGTGTAGAATACTTTGTGAATTGAGATTTGTAAAAAAAAAAAAAAATTCCTAGGCAACCTCCTTACTAAAGCAAATATTTTAAAGCATCAATATTGGGCCAAGAAATTCATGAAAATTGACTTTTCTACAGTAATTTTTACAGACAAATCTCAAGAGATATTTGACGGACCTGATGGATGGGCTAAAGGATGGATTTTATCTGATAGACATGTCTGTGGCTAAAAGAAGGCAACAAGGAGTCAGTTGTGTTATGATATGGGTTGAAATTATCAACCAAAGCATTATTGGACCATTCAAAGTTGATGAAGCAGTTAAACTGAACAGTGCTAGCTATTGCAATTTTATGAACAAGACTTTCTTTTCATGGCACAAGTTCCAGTCTAGCAATTTCAAAGTGAAGTGTGTATTTATGCACAACAATGCCCCTTTCCATGTATCTAAACTTACCTGTGAATTATTTGAGCATAAAAGATTTACAGGGGAGAAAGTAATGGAATGGCCACCATCAAGTCCTGATCTGATAAAAAATCAATGGTCAATTGTGAAAATGCAATTATATGAATGTGGCAAACAATATAACAGAAAAACAGACCTATGAGAAGCAATTAATATTACCATGTCAGAAATTGAATCTACTGACGTAAAAAAAAAAAAAATTAACAAAATCAATGGATAATGGATTATTGACTGTTATTGAAAAGAAGGGTCACTATATTAAAAAGTATAGTATTCAATGACTTGTCATCTGTGTTTGTTATTTGTTCTATTATTGGTGTTTATCAATTTTTGATAATTTTATTAGCTTTTTATTGAAGTAAAATGTGATTTTTTTGGTTTTTACCTAATAATTTCAGATAGCAGTTTTTTAGAAAACATCAAATAACTTCAATGACTTCAATAAAACATTGATACTACCTAAAATTTTAACTCGGGCTTTGTTTTGACATTTAAATTGGTTATTTAAAATTTGACAATTTTTTTCAAACACTAGTGAAGTTTGGTAATTTTCTTGTTTTCCTTCATTCTCTTTCTTAACATCAAACTTGACTATCAGCTTTTGTAGATACAAAATAAGAACAGACGCACAATTTCATCTGTCTCTCTCTCTCTCTCTCTCTCTCTCTCTCTCTTTAATGTTCAAACAGTAATTCTATTGAATTCTACTGATTCAATAATAAAATCAGGCCCACCATTTCCGCCCATTCACTTCTCTTTTTTTTTTTTTATATCAGTATTCAACCTGCAATCTTCCCTTTTTGGGTTTCACAAAATACAATAGTAAGGCTGAACCCAAAATTTCATCTACCTTATCTCGACATCACCGCCACAACTCTTTTTTTTTTTTTTTTTCTTTCCCGCTCTCTCTGTGCTCACATGATCTTTCTCTCTCTTTCTCTCTCTCTCTCTGGACTGAGCAGACAGAAAAGGAGGGAAAGAAAAAGAAATAAACAATACCAAGTCATCCAACAACCCCCAGCAACAAATAACCATTTTTCTTTTCTTGGGATTTGTATAGATGACTTATGGGGTCATCTGTCTGGTTTCCTAATTCTTCGACAGGAAAGAAAAATAAAGAAAAGAAAAAAAAAAAAAAAAGAAACTGCAAAGTCAATTGTAGAACATGTTTTTCATTCTCATCTTTGTTGCCATATTTATTACAACGTTTCAGCCAATGAATGCTCCAGCCTTCTTCCTCAAGGACACATCACACAGTGGATAAAGGCATTGGTTAGATCCAGTGACAGGACCCAAAGAGTGTGAGTTCAATACCCGGTTAAGGGAGTGGAGAACTTGGAGAGGGGAATTAACAGGAGATAACTGATAACTGACATCTATTAAACATGGCACGTGGAACTAGAACAGTCTACCCCAGTGAGCGAAATAAAGGGTTCAGTTCTACATTCCAACCACCTGAAGAAGGCCAGAGCGTATAATGGCCAAAGCATAATAAATATGGCAACAAAGATGAGGACAATAGTTCGAATAATGTAAATAGTATACATAATAACTCATCTCAGGAATATAGACAGATACTGAATGTTTTTCATTAGTATATTTATAAATTTATTATGGTCATTAATTGTTTAATCATTTAATAGGCTGGGGTGGGTAACGTTACAATAATTTTTTATTTTCTGTTGAAAACACTTTTAACCATATATCTAGATTCGTACATTACATAGTAAAATATAATTTAGTATTTAGTGTTCTACTTCAATTTAATAATATTTTATTTGTGATCTAACTAATTCCATTGGTTGAAAAAGATTCCAATACATTTTCTACTGCGATCGACAAAATGTTTTTAAAAAAAGTGGATCATAGAGACTTGATATTTCTCTGACTCCTGATTCATCAATTAATGCTAATATCATGTTTTTGTCTATGTCTGCACGGTTAAAATTAATTTACTGCCAAAAATTTGCCTATGTGTTTCGAGCCTATCATGTGACATACAACATTATAAATACAAGTGACATTTTCAACTCTTTTTTTTTTGTCTTCTCTCATACACAAGATGTGTCATTAGAAAGATTACATTTGTCCCTTAAGGGCAAATGCTATGAAACACGCATATACACAGACACACATGCTCACCCATATGTATGCACATGTACAACATCTGTTCATTCTTTCAGCTACAAGGACACTTATCAACTTCTTACAGAGAGATTTTCTACAGCACTCAACAAGTCTACAACACCTTAAGAACATTCTTTTCATTGAGACTGAACTTTATTTCATAAACTGAAATCTTTTCTGTGAGTTCAGATAAAAATATTTTCTCTTAAATGGCTTTAACAATTTCAAGTTAAAGATAAATAACTCTTGCTATATTATTAATTATAAATGCTACATATTAGAATACACTTTCTAACAATTTGCAACTCGGTTTAAATTACCTGAGTAAATTCCTTCTTCAGTTTTGTAAATTGTTGATATAAAAATGTTTTGTTGTTTCTAGAAAACCTATTGGTGTTTTAGATTTTAGATTTGATAGCCTTGTGCCCTACCCAAAGATAAATCTTTGTGGAGACATTTATTTTCATGCAGCCAACACAAATAATACCTTCTGATATATACATATTTTTCCCAATAACCTACACCTCTGCAACAAGTATGCATTTAGAAGCTATATATAGATCCATATTATGTTACATTTTTTTAAAATCTTAATGATTTGAAGTTAATATGACCTAAAAATCTTCCTAATGCACATCTAAATAGTTTCTAAGTGTGTGCTAAATTTTGTTTTCTTATATAAAGTATATGTCTATATATTGGGGGAAATGTGTGCCTCTAACGAATATTTAATTTCATAATAAAAGGAAAGACAAGTAGCTCCTGCCAATAAAATGTTAATAAAAGCTGATGTAATTTGCTACACAAACAAGTTAGATTAGATTGTTTAATTTTACAATTTATTAAGCATTATTGGTTAATTTAATATTAAATATATAAATATGAGTCTCTTAGGACAATCAGGATGAACGAAAATAAGAAAATGTGTTTGTGGTTTAGACTGAAGTCGCATAAATTACAAATGTGTTCAAGTCAAAAAAGTAGATATTTTTGTTTTACACGAGAATAAAAAATAGACAACTGCATGGTTTACAGTAGATTAAAAAAGTGTGCATAATTCCAGTTTACATGCAAGTCAACAAGGTAAACGTAGATTTGGTTTAGACTAGAGTCAGAAAGGTAGACCATAGGTTTAGTTTAGACTAGAGCCAAGGAAATCAATTAAATTCCTTCATTTTCCTATGAATATGCTGTTTTAAAGTCTTTTGAAACATAGTCAACTATTTAATGCTCATGATTAAATTTGCTAAGCCAACAAGGTGAATGTGCTTGAAGATATAAAAATTGTTCTTTTGGAGAAATAATTCATTGAAATTGATCTTTGATTTATATTCAGAAATAACCTCTTAGGCCTGATTAGGGTGCCAAGACTTACTTATTACATACTGTACTGAAAATAAAAAGTGAAATTTGGTGCACTCTATGGTTTAAATATGGGTTATTAGTGAGGTTGTTGGAGTTAACTCCTCCTTAATTTCCTAACTGTCCAAATTGTTCCTAGGGGACGCTCTCCCAATACAATATATACTTGACAAGACCCTTCCTTGTCCTCTCTTTCACTTTTCATTTTTAGCAGACACTACATCAATGTGAACTCTTACTGAAGATTGCATTTTTCCCCTTTGTGGAGGTGCTATGTGTTTCCTTCGGGAAATACCATGAAACATACATACATACACACACACACACACATACGTATGAACATTCACTCACACATTTCTTGGAACACAAACTTTACACAATTATTTGTTACACATTGTTTTTGTAATTTGTATCCGTTTCTTTGTTAATACACATATAATTGTTATATATATATATATATATATATATATATATATATATATATATATTGGTATTGTTTGTGTTTTCTTTTACATTTCTTTTGGGTGGACTCATCTTAAGGCTGCCATATTTGTAGTGGGCCCTATTTCAACATGTGTTTATCTCACAATATGTACAAGGTCAATGTTTCCAATTGCAATGATATAGGCTAAAAACTATCCCAATAATAGGTACAAAAAGTATAAAAAATCACTAAGAAAAAATATATTACTTTTTAATGTTTTAATACTATGACCTTCAATGTCATAACTCTACACAGCATTATTTTTTTTAATATCTATGTTATTTATATAATATAATATTTATTATTTACATATATTTATATATTATTTATATCTATGTAGAGACTCATTGGAAAAGATAGTGGAGTGGGCTTCCTCTGCCTTCTCAATGCTTTTCAGTTCATTTTGTCTTACACAGGTTGCCTTACCAAGATTAAACAGCCCAATTTGCCCAACTATTTAGTCCATAAGATTTGTGGGAATAGATGAATCCATGTTTTTCCAAGAGTATTAAGCTAAAGTGGACATAACCGACATGGTCAGAATTTTCTTGGCAACCTTATATATATATATATATATATATATATATATATATATATAAGGTAATTTTTTGTATATTCCTGTGTCATAAATTGATGGACTTTTGTTCAAAAGTAATGAAAAAGGCATTAATTTATTTTACTTTTTGAAAATGGTAATCCCAAAGCAAAAATTCAATTTCATCATATAAGCAGTTGGATGGAATTAGATAGTATTTTGTAATGCATTTAACAGTTCATTGTTATAGCATAACACAAATTTGCAAATAAACAAAAATTACAAACTTGCATGTACAATTAGAAACTTATATCTACAATTCAGAATAGCTACATAAAAAATGGAATATTTATAACTATAGCATAGCATACAATTATTGTTTTGTTAGACAAAATACATATCAGCTGAAATTTCTCCTTCCTTCTTTTTACAGACATCACAGATATCTTGAAGACATTTGATTGCCTGTTCTGCACACTGATTTGTTCTAGAAACTTCTCGTCTCGATGGTTCTGAATTTCCAAAACATTTTCATAGAGTTTAATGCTTTTTTTGTGAGTCGGCAAGATGCTACATAACTTCAGATAAATCATCTGCATTGTAGATTTTTTCAGTCTGAAGATGATATCCCTGTTTGTCCTCACTATGCAGCCATTCAACATTTTCTCTTGTGATGTCAAAAATTTAAGTCAATGGACGCATTTCCTTCATTTTGCACATTCATTGTAGGTGTTAAGCACTTGATCCAGTTTTGCTTGTATGAATTGATTTGATCAATTTGGGAAATTTTAATTTCTTTTGTCATAAACTAGTTACTTCTTTAGCGATTTCCTTTATATGCTCTTCCTTTCCTTAGATGGATATTACAAGGAAAACCAACCGACAATTCAGATTTTGAGTGGCATACAGCTTCTTTTTTTTTTTTTGTCAAGTGATTGTTCTTCTAATAGAACAGTTTTTTATTTCTTATGTGATTCTTGAAATCTTATAAGATTCTTCATCCAAATCTTCTTGTTTCTTTCAGTGGTAGAACATTTTTTTTTATAAGACATTATGGTTTAAAATGAATACTTAGAGATCTTTTAGCAAATAAATCAGTGTTGCTCAATCAGGAAGCATATATACTCCAAAACAAAAAATATTTTATTACAAACAAAACATGCTTTTCCCCATTTGCCTTATCTAAATGACAAATCAAACAGTGCTCAAGCTTATATAGTCCTACAAAATGCATGTCATAAATTTCTAGAAGGCTCCAGAGATTTTTAGAAGGTTCCATAAAGTCTTAGAAGGTTATAGAAAGTTCTAGAAGATTTTAGAAAGTCATAGTACTACTGTACCTATATATAATTTTAGAAATTTCATGTTGGGGATGACATTTTTAAAAAAAAAAGTTAATGGAATTAAACCCTTCTTTATTATTTTTGAACTAAAGTTCATCAAATTATGATATAGGAAATCAATTATTTTACAAAATGTCACAACCCATATATATATATATATATTAGGTTGGTGCAAAAATAATGACGTAATAATGTCGTTTTTTGACGTTAAAAAATGTCAAAAAACGACATTATTACGTCATTATTTTTGCACCAACCTAATATATATATAAACTGGCATATATTGAAGAATGACATCCTGGTTCATAGATGTTAAAAGAGTGGCATGGTGCTAGGAAAGCTATAAATGAGGCTTGGCCCCAGCAGTCAAATTAACCATAATGCCAATATAATGATTTAATAAGCATAGCTTAGATATGACACAAGGTCAATGTAGGTAGCACTCAGTGAGGATCAAACTCACTAATTCAGTCATAATTGATTTAGTGAGATAAGCTTGCTAACCATTGCACTATATCGAAGTGTGCAGCTTTGATGTGGCACAAGGCCAAAATTAAGGAGTACCCAATGGTGAATACTCAATTGTAACTGATCGTACGAGTCAAGCTTGATAACCATTAAATCTTATCCTATATGCCATGTTCATTCAAAACAAGTGATCATGGCTCTCCACAATTTCCTATCCTTTGTAGATCTTAATAATTTTTGTCTTTTTGTTATCTCTCCCAAATTTTGCTTCACCATCCAAGTTCACTTAGTAGATTATGTATTGTTTTCCTCTGCCCCCCTTGTCTTCAATATATCCTGTGAGTATCAAATTTTTCAAGCCCTCTGTCCTCATTTTTCGCCCTAAAAAATTTCAACTATCTCTTTCTGACGTTAAGCATAGGGGGCTTTTTTGTTTCCATTTTCCCTAAAACTTTGTATTGATTGCATGTTTGGTTCATAGTATTCTCAGCATCCTTCTGTAGAACCACATTTCTGTTGCTCCAAGTCTCCTCTTCATCTGTGAGGAAATTATCCTGTATTTACTGCCATATAGAAGGATCGATATTACATAACATTTCAGTACTCTTTTCTTTGCTTTTAATGAAAAGTTATCGTTTCATAATACAGGGTGGCTACCGAAAGACTGAATGGTATAAAACAAAAATAACTTTTACAATACAAGCATATCTTTGGGTAGTAAAGTTTGGACCACTTGAATCTTGTATGAAAACATTTTAAAATCCAGTTTCAGAACCTTCTAAAGCAATGTTTTGCCGATGTCTAGTTGAGCAGAGCGACGACAGGTAGAAGCTGTCAAAGACACTCATCCATACAGCTTCCACTGCTTATAACTCTTCCAGTGTGCCTATAAATCTTCCAGGAAGATTGCAGCTAATCCAGTTCTTTCAAACTGGGTGCTTAGGTTCCGAATCATGTTATTGCTCAGAGATACTCTGACATTAAGATGTTGGTATTTTCTCTGAGTTTGAAATAATTGATCTTTCATTGGAACAGAAAAATTCAGTTTGTTTTACACATTGCTAGACATCATACATAACGATTTTAATCTCCAATGGATGCTCTATATTTCTATAATATAGAAAATGATTGAAAATGAACAATTTATGACTTCAAACCCTACAGTTTTTCAGTGGCCACCCTATACTTTGCTTAGCGTTTGGAATGCCTTTTTGGTTATTCCAATGCAGCTTTGAATTTTAGTTTAACACTTTCTGTCCTCTGTTAAAACACAACCTACACATTTAAATTGTTGCATTTGTTTGATTTTTGTATCTCCAATTTGTAAGTTGCATGCTGCTTTTGCTGACAGCCATGCATTCTGTTTTTTTACAGTTGATATTTAGACCTTTCTTTTCGCATTCACTAACTTCTCTAGGTGTTCTTGTTTATTTTCCAAGTCTGCTATCAACATTGTCATTTGCATATCTTACGTTTATTGTGGTTGCCAGTAATGAATTCTGGCAGGACTTCTAATTCTCTCAGATTCACTTCATTGTATAGGTTGAATAAGTTCGGTGAGAGGACATATCCTTTTCTTACACCTCTTTCTGAACTCATTGTCTATACATATGCAGGCAGTTTGCTCCCAGTATGAGTTCTGCATTATTCTAATATCATTCCCAAATATGTCAAGGTTACTTAGCACTTCCAACAATTCTTTCTGGCATTCTTTATCAAATGCTTTTACATATTCTATAAGACACAGGTACATGTCTGCCTGCATTTGTATTGAACTTTCTGATATTATTCTGAGCATAAATATTACATTCTTTGTTCCAGTGTCTTTAGCGAACCTGTACTGTTCTTGCCCTATTTTTAATTCCATTCAGCTACATTTTCTATTTATTAGAATTCAGATAAGTTTTGTTACATGGCTCATTAGCTTGATTATCCAATGGAGTTTGCATTTGTTTGCACCTGGCTACTTAGGGAGTGCTATGAAAATTGATCTACTTAGGTTGTTTGGTATATCACTACCGTTGTATATTTCATTTATTATGTCTGTAATCTTGTCTATACTGAAAACATCTAAGGTTACCAGCATCTCTATTATGATTCCATCTAGTCTAGCTACTTTGTTTCTGTTCAATTTGGCCAGTGCTGTTTCCACTTCAGATTTCGATATCTCTGTGTATTGCTGATTGTTTTGTTTCATCATGGAAGTGTTCTCTGATATATTCCTTCCATTTCTGAAGTATTTTTCTTTCTCTAATATCAGTGACTCATCCTTGGATGTTTTGCATCCTGTTGATGAACATGTCTTTTGTCCTGTTCGCTTATTTTTATGCATATATCTGTGATTCTCATTTTCTATTTCTGAACATTTTTTATTGAGCCATTCCTCTTTAGTCTTGCTGCATTTGTTCCTAATTTCTTTGTGCAGAGTTCTATATTCTGTACCATATCTTGGCATTGTTTTTTGTTTCCTTTTCATCATTTTGATAATTTCATCTATTATCAGTTCTTTCTTTTTGTCTTATTTTTCTTTTCTTTTTTTTTTGTCTTATTTTTCTTTTCTTTTTCTTTTTGTCTTATTTTTCTTTTCTTTTTCTTTTTGTCTTATTTTTCTTTTCTTTTTTTTTGTCTTATTTTTCTTTTCTTTTTTTTTTGTCTTATTTTTCTTTTCTTTTTCTTTTTGTCTTATTTTTCTTTTCTTTTTTTTTTGTCTTATTTTTCTTTTCTTTTTTTTTTTGTCTTATTTTTCTTTTCTTTTTCTTTTTGTCTTATTTTTCTTTTCTTTTTCTTTTTGTCTTATTTTTCTTTTCTTTTTTTTTTGTCTTATTTTTCTTTTCTTTTTCTTTTTGTCTTATTTTTCTTTTCTTTTTTTTTTGTCTTATTTTTCTTTTCTTTTTTTTTTGTCTTATTTTTCTTTTCTTTTTCTTTTTGTCTTATTTTTCTTTTCTTTTTCTTTTTGTCTTATTTTTCTTTTCTTTTTTTTTTGTCTTATTTTTCTTTTCTTTTTTTTTGTCTTATTTTTCTTTTCTTTTTTTTTGTCTTATTTTTCTTTTCTTTTTTTTTTGTCTTATTTTTCTTTTCTTTTTTTTTGTCTTATTTTTCTTTTCTTTTTTTTTGTCTTATTTTTCTTTTCTTTTTTTTTGTCTTATTTTTCTTTTCTTTTTTTTGTCTTATTTTTCTTTTTTTTTTTTTTGTCTTATTTTTCTTTTCTTTTTTTTTTGTCTTATTTTTCTTTTCTTTTTTTTTTGTCTTATTTTTCTTTTCTTTTTTTTTGTCTTATTTTTCTTTTCTTTTTTTTTGTCTTATTTTTCTTTTCTTTTTTTTTTGTCTTATTTTTCTTTTCTTTTTTTTTTGTCTTATTTTTCTTTTCTTTTTTTTTGTCTTATTTTTCTTTTCTTTTTTTTTTGTCTTATTTTTCTTTTCTTTTTTTTTGTCTTATTTTTCTTTTCTTTTTTTTTGTCTTATTTTTCTTTTCTTTTTTTTTTTGTCTTATTTTTCTTTTCTTTTTTTTTTGTCTTATTTTTCTTTTCTTTTTCTTTTTGTCTTATTTTTCTTTTCTTTTTCTTTTTGTCTTATTTTTCTTTTTGTCTTATTTTTCTTTTCTTTTTCTTTTTGTCTTATTTTTCTTTTCTTTTTTTTTTGTCTTATTTTTCTTTTCTTTTTCTTTTTGTCTTATTTTTCTTTTCTTTTTCTTTTTGTCTTATTTTTCTTTTCTTTTTCTTTTTGTCTTATTTTTCTTTTCTTTTTCTTTTTGTCTTATTTTTCTTTTCTTTTTTTTTTGTCTTATTTTTCTTTTCTTTTTTTTTGTCTTATTTTTCTTTTCTTTTTTTTTGTCTTATTTTTCTTTTCTTTTTTTTTGTCTTATTTTTCTTTTCTTTTTTTTTGTCTTATTTTTCTTTTCTTTTTTTTTTGTCTTATTTTTCTTTTCTTTTTTTTTTGTCTTATTTTTCTTTTCTTTTTTTTTGTCTTATTTTTCTTTTCTTTTTTTTTGTCTTATTTTTCTTTTCTTTTTTTTTTGTCTTATTTTTCTTTTCTTTTTTTTTGTCTTATTTTTCTTTTCTTTTTTTTTTGTCTTATTTTTCTTTTCTTTTTTTTTTTGTCTTATTTTTCTTTTCTTTTTTTTTGTCTTATTTTTCTTTTCTTTTTTTTTTGTCTTATTTTTCTTTTCTTTTTCTTTTTGTCTTATTTTTCTTTTCTTTTTCTTTTTGTCTTATTTTTCTTTTCTTTTTTTTTTGTCTTATTTTTCTTTTCTTTTTCTTTTTGTCTTATTTTTCTTTTCTTTTTTTTTTGTCTTATTTTTCTTTTCTTTTTCTTTTTGTCTTATTTTTCTTTTCTTTTTTTTTTGTCTTATTTTTCTTTTCTTTTTTTTTGTCTTATTTTTCTTTTCTTTTTTTTTGTCTTATTTTTCTTTTCTTTTTCTTTTTGTCTTATTTTTCTTTTCTTTTTTTTTTGTCTTATTTTTCTTTTCTTTTTTTTTGTCTTATTTTTCTTTTTTTTTTTGTCTATTTTTCTTTTCTTTTTTTTATCTTATTTTTCTACATTAATACAATTGCTGTTATTACTAAGCTTCTCTTAATATCCCCCACTTTGAGTTTTCATTCTTTTTTAATCCATTGTATCTGCTTTTTGTGCTGTATATTTCTCCTTCCTATTCTGATTATTCAGGAATCTGTTATCTTGCAATTTAGATGTTACCTTGGATCTCTTCAATTTCTGTAGTGTCACTTTAAGTTTACCTATTACTGGAAGGTAAGTCCCTCCTCCTATCATCAGCACTTGGGTATCTTTTGCACTGTAAGGCTGCCTTTCTAAATCTCTTATTGAGAGTTATATAGTTGACTTGTTCCTTCTGTCTCCTTCCAGAGTTCTCCAAGTCCATATAAATCTTGGGTGTTTTTAAAATCAGTTGTTGGCTACTATTTAATCATTCATTGTATACCATTGGATCTATTTTTTCTACATTCATTGTGAGTTGTTCATCCAAATTTTCCAACTATTTCACCATCTCTTTCTTTGCCTTCTTTGACATTCAAGCCTCCCAAGACAATAGTTAATTTCTTACGATTTTCATTGTCTTGGCATTGTCTAGCATACAGTAAAACTTTTCAATTTCTTCTTCTGTACTTTGTGTTGTCGTGCTTTCAGTTTAACGACAAGAATTCTTTCAGATAGTTGACAGTATCCAAGAACAAATTTCTTCATGTCTTGGTCTAATGTCAATCGTATTTCATTTTTCTCTCTGCCTGCATGTATGATAAACACTCTACACCATCTTGGCCTCACTTTTCCCACTGGCATGAAGTGGAGTTACTATATCGAATTAATTGCAAGAAAAGTTGGTTCACTCTGTTGTACCCCCATTTTTTTTTTTTTTGTTAGAATCTATCATACACATTTATAAGTCTACCATTTTACCTCTGCATTTAATACTGTTGCCATATCTTGTCTGGTTCTCCTGCTGCACATATTGAAATTCTTGACAAAATCCAAAGAAGGATCTGTAATGTAAACGATCCTGACCAGGCATCTCAGTTTTGGTGACTTTCTCTCTGACAAGATGTGGCTTCCCACTATCTTTTCTACAAAATATTTTCATTCATGGTAACTGCTTTGATGAACTCTTTTCCTAGTACTACAACATGAATTTAAACATGCTTCTAGACTGGCAACTAGATCTCATTGTTTTATCGTTGAACTAACTAGATGCAAACACCACTTCTACTCAGTTTCTTTTCTTGCACTTCTTACCTGTGGAACTCCCTTCTGATTCCCTTTTTCCTTGATTACTACAAACTTCAACAATTTAAATGCAGTGTCAATCGTCATCGTTTGTCTTCTTGAACTCTGTTCCTTTTTTGGTCATTTCCTCAATCTCCGTTCTCAGTTTTCTCATTCTCTTTCACTTTCACTCCCTGTACCCCCCCACCTTACATTCTAGTGCCATTATCACCTTGTTTGGGGTTAAACAAAAAATAAAAAAAAATGTCTGTGATGCACCTAGTGTATAGTATCTACCATATACCAATGAAATTTATAAAATGTAGAACATCTTGTTTAAAAGATTTGTTTTAGGGTTGACGTGTTTACTACTTGTATTCAAAGCAAAAATCCAAGATAAAAATAAGAGAATAAAATACAGTTTAAAATATTTTTTCTTTATAGATGAAAGTTTTGTAAGAGAGACTAACATCTGACCTGGTGAACTTCAGCCTTCTCAGTCAAGAAGTTAATATGACCTGATTTGATCTTAGGAGGCAGTTCGGTGTTCCATCATTTTAAGGATGCCTCATTGGATGGTTTAATGTTATAAGAGGGATTAAATAATTTTTTTTTCCAATTACATCAAGAGCAAAATATTGGTTGTCTCCCTTGTCCTTACATTACTCTTCTGACATTTTCTGACTTTAAGGCAATAAAATGTATTTTACTGTTCATCATATTTGTTTGTATAGTCATTCTTAATCACTTACTCGCAGAAACTCCAATGCACCCATTATCAACAAGTAATTCCTCAATATAATCATTATACCCCAAACTGTTTTAAAAAAATATCTTCTCTCTTGTTTTAATTTCATTTTATTAATGGTCACGAAATTCAAAGTCTAAGAGTGACTCAAGGTAGAGGCTTACAGGACAATATTGTATGGGCATAGGAAAAAGCAAGAAGTAAACCTCATGTGGTTGCTTATTTATTTTTAATCATTTCATAACAAGTAAGACAATAAAGCCTCTAAGGTGTAAGGAGTTACTGAGTGTAAGAAAAAGAAATGTTATTAATGAGAGGGAACAATAAAAGAACAGAAGATAATAACTAAAATTGCTTTTAAATTTTTGCAGGTCAAAGTTGACTGGAAAGCAAGAAGCTGGAAGAGAGTTCCACAAGTAAGAAGTGTGATAGAAGAAAATGTCAACATAGAACTTGCATTTAGATCTAGCCATTTCAACTATAAAGTGATAAGAACTTGCCACCAATCTAGTACAGCGCTTAAATTCTAAAAGTCTAGTTACCAAAGTTGAAATCTCATCAGAACAATTATCATGAAAGTGTTTATAGAAATGCAGAGGTAAGCTACATTATGGTGGTGGGAAAGTGACTGAAGCTGAGATGCCAATCAGGATCAATACTACTGCAAATTCTTTCTTGGATTTCTTCAATAATCTCTAAATATAAAGTGGGAGTACTGAGCCAGATGTGGCAGCAATATTCAAAGCAAGGCAGATTGGTAGAGTTATAAATATGTAAGATAGATTCACCTACACCATTTTTACAATATTAAACTATGCAATATACTGTATGGTAAGAAATATTGTCTAGTACAACATAATAACATCCTGGGTTTGACAATAAAACTATATCTACCAGCATGATCAGGAAGTTTTGAGGAGCATAGAAACACTTCTTAATTGCTATTATTCCCAAGACCACTATGACCTGGAAGGGTAGTACCTATGAGCTTCCAAACTATGAGCAAATAGTTAACCCACAAAATGGGGTCAAAACACTATGAAACTGTAAAAATAGGTTTTTATAGTAAAAATACCAGCAATACATTTTTGAAAAGAAAAAAAATATATTACCAGCAACACATTTTTGGAAAAAAAATATTGCCAGCAATAAAAATCTTGTCAACATTAAATAACGCATTGAGGTTGATATGCCGGAAAACAAACCAAACCAAACCAAAGAACATAATGAAACAATTTTTCTGACAGCAAACCTAGCAATTGATTTAATATAGTCATTCCATTTCATGTCAGTGGAAAACATTAGCCTGTGAAGTCGCAAGGTGTCACTTTCCTGAAGATTAACATGAGTCATGTTGATGGAAGATAAAAATGGTTCTTTCAGAGGATGAAAAGTGAGCAGCTTTGTTTTAGAGATGTTAAAATTAACAAGCCACAGTTAGCAACAGTTTGTAAGCCATTTTGGGGATTAGCTGCCAATTCAGCCTTATTTAAGGCATCAGTAAATAATTGGGTCATCAGCATACATACCTAGTCTGTGGGGAGGGGATTGTAGATTGGAAAATAATTCCTCTCCAGCAAAGCCATGTAAACAATTCTGAAGTCTTTCAAAACAGGCCAGTGAGGATTAGGCAGCTCTCAGAAGTTTATTGCAATGGAGCTTTAAATATAACTCCTTACCTTTTATTCCAAATTTAAAATAATAAAAAAAAAACATTGTTAGAAGTTGTAACATATGCTAAAAATAACATCTCTCTTATTTAACAAACTTTTTTTTCTTACAGGAGGAGATTGACATGATGGCTACAAATTTTCAAAAACTGTTTGGAAAAAGTGGACTGTGGATCACTTTTCTAAGATCAAGGATCATAAAAACGTCTTTAGAGCAGTCCACACTGGAAAAGGTAAAAATGTCTGAGCATATCGAATTATGGAAAACGCAATCATCTAACCAATCCTTACCACTAACGTTGATGTTTCTTTGGTTAAAAGCTCCAACACCTGCAGTGCAAAAATATGCAAATCTTTATCACCAGCGTGGAATGGATGTATTGGTAGTGCGAGGCACATTCAAGCATTTTCTATGGCCCCAACATTCCTTTAAACTTGGCTCTGAACTTGAGAAATGTTTGAGGGAAATTCCTTATTACCAAAAATACTTAATCCATTCTTTTTCAGTTGGAGTTTATAATTACACCTTAGCACAAATGAACACCAGGTCTGGAGCTCCCAGTTTCCCCTCAGAAAAGGTTATTGGTCAGATATATGACAGTGTTACGATTGGAAGCACTGAGAATTTGGCTGAGGGTTTGGCTATTTCAATAACAAATAACAAACACCTACAAAGAATAATAAAAAGATTAACTGTGATTTATATCGAGATAATCAGCAAGAAAACCCAAGATAGCTTCAATAAGAGCCTCAAGTTCTTTAAAGAAAAATCCTTGCCAGTTCCATCTTTATTCTTTTATTGTGAGAATGATCCAATGTGTGATGTGAATACTTTAAAGGAATTTTTGTCTTTAGAGAAAGAAAAACATGGAGATAGAATTTGGGAAAAGAGTTGGCCAATATCTGCTCATGCAAGTCATCTTCGTTTCCATGAAGATGATTATGTTTCAGTTTGGAATTCATTTCTTAATAAATTGGGTATTTGATTGTTAAATATTTTTATTTCATAAAAATCATTATATTACAGCAATACAAACAGATATTAAATGAACATTCATAACAAAAATAAAAGGGGGATAGCAAAAAAAGACGTGAATAACCGGTCATACTGAAATTACCGTAAATTGGTCTTACTGAAATATAACGATTAAAATCTACCAAACTGGTTTATCAGTTTTCTTTCATCAGAGTAAAATTCAAGACAAAAAAATGTGAACAGTGACTAAAAAATATACAACACCTGAATAATAAGCTGACTCCACAAACCACTCCTATTTACGGAGAGATGGTTGATAGGACTTAATGTATATTGATTCCAAAACCTTCAGTTATCATCAGTTTCAATTATAGTCATTATAATTATCATTCTTTATTATGCCTGAAGGAATCATTTCCTCACAATTAGCATTTAATGTTCCTATGTGTGCCAACATCCTTACCATTAATGGCTAAAAGACAAGAATTAGTTTGAGTCGTAAGTATTTCTGTTTTTGAGGCTCATTTGTAATAGTGAATGTGTCAACCTAACATACGACAATGTTAGGCACAAAAGGCAGGGGATTGACATGAGTAAATCTTCACAACCTACCCCCAAAAAGGTGAGCTAAATGGAAGGAAGTTAATGTTGTGTCTGTGTGGTGGAATCGTTGGGTATTATTATTCCTTTAGAATGCTTAAAATGCAATAAGACATTACATGCATATTTATGCGCCCAGCAGCTGTAACAAGTTCACAGAAATTTGATCAAAATGCACCATGCACACATCAACAAGAGAAAATGCACTTCTCCTCCATTATAACGCAGGAATGACATGGGAAAAAATGGAACTCAGTTGATCTTTTCTACCTAATCGACCACATTCACTTGACTCTACACTAATCAATTTTTACTTTTTTCGATCACCTCAAAAAATTTTGATGGGGAAACTTTTCTCAGACGAAAATCAGTTTAAACAGTTTCTCAAAAATCTTTTCATCTTAAAAAGGCCTCAAAGAGCTGCTTCATAAGAAGTAACCATTAATTTCAAATAATGGTGAAGATATAATGGAAAAAAACGTAATCTTTTTTAAGATTAAATGAGATAAAAAACGTAAATTATGACTGAATGAAATAGTTTGACAGATAGGTTACAAGTTCAAATTTACCACCTCTTTGAACATTTGTCGTTATATATGACAAACCACTCAAAGATTGAAGTGAACTTTAGCTTTCCACAGAATTTAATGAATTGCCGCTCGGCCAATGACCCAAAATTCAACAAAATTACATTTATTGAGAAGCTCTTTAGATTCTTCCAACGTTATTTTTAGTGTGTAGCCTTATTTGAGCAGATGATCGATTTATTCTGAAATTATATTTTATTTTCTCTACTGGCCTGCGCACTCGAGAAACCTTATCAAAGAAAATGTGCTCTCTAGCAAGATTCGAACATGGGTTCTCTTTTACTGGAAACAAACCAGTGTCTGATCTGGCAGGGATTGAGCACTCAGCTATAAAGAGCTTCACAATCAAGCAAAGATCTAATTGCCTTTATAGCACATTCACTCATTCAGATTTTCCACGAAAGCCATATTTACTCAGCTTTGTATATGAATATAAATAAATCAATTTCTAAAGAATTAACGGTTTTTTATAAAATCAACTCATCTTCAGGGAATTTTTGTAAAGTCATTCCTTTAATGCATATACACTATTAGTCATCTGTTTCGGGAAACTCCAATACGACCTTTATCGTATCTACAATTATTTCCTCAATGCATTCATTTAACCACCATAAAGAAGATTCCCTGTGCGTAATCAGCATGGCTGTTGCTCGTCACCTGAAGAATGTTTCAATGTGCCTTCTTGGCATCATGTTTTTAGCTGACTACATTGAATCAAAAGCTGCATCTACTGCAAGGGAAGCTGGTTCATTGTGTCGTGCCAGAAGGTTTTTCTTGTTAGAGTCCATCTTGTCCATTTACAAATCTGCCATTCAGTCGTGTATTGAATACTCTTGCCATATCTGGTCTGTTTCTCCTGCTATTCATCTCAAGATTCTTGACAAAATCCAAAGAAAGATCTGAAATGTAATTGATCCTGACTTGGAATCTGGATTTCAGTCATTATTAATTATCAGTTTCTGGAAACAGCAACTTGACCCTGGTCTTATCAGAAATTATTTCCTCAACGTATTCATTATGCTATGAACTCTTTTGAAAAATATCTTTTGTCATTTCAATTCTATTTTTATTGCTTACTTGTTCTTCAGCCATCATTCCCAGCAGAGTATTGAAAAGTATCTATAAATATTTCAATTCTACTTTTATGGCTGAATTTTGTTTTAATCGTTTCTCCCCAAACAATGTGATAATGCCCACTAAGACGCAACGGGTTACTGAGAGTGAATGAAAATGAGAAATATTAGCGACGAGAAAAGGACAAGAAAAGAACAGTATTCCGGAAGACAGAACATGGCAATTGATGTTACATTTATATTTTTGAAGTTCATAGGTGGTAGGTAAGCAAGAAGCCAGAAGTGAGTTCCACAGGCAAGAAATGCAAGAAAAGAAACTATTATAATAGAACTTCTGGCTACATCTAGTTATTTTATCAGTAAAATGATGAAATCTTGTTACCAATCTGGAAGTACGCCTTAACACATCAGGTTGGTGTACCATGAAGGAAAGCTCTTTAGATCAATTGCTATGAAAATATTTATGCAGTCGCATTTCCCCATGTTCCTATTAGTAAATATTAAGAAACTTCTTTTTTATGTGCCGGGTCTCCTCAGGACAGAGGTGATGATGGTTTGCCACAATTCTCTGTCCGTTGTAGCTCTTCATAAATTTTGTCCTTTTGTTCACATTAGTAAGTATTAAGAAACTTCTTTTTTTTATATGCTGTGTCTCTTCAGGACAGAGATGATAATGGTTTGCCACAATTTCCTGTCTGTTGTAGCTCTTTATAAAATTTGTCCTTTTATTAGCAAATATTAATATACTGTTATGGTATGCGATTTCCTTTGTACGTTCTCAACCCAAAACTAGTCATTAATCTTCTGCATTGTATTCTGGCCCTCCCCTTACTGCTTGGGCACTTATATATTCACTATGCCTTAGCTATGTAACTTAGGCAATCATTTACATATCGTCATCTTTGATGCATCCAAGCACCGGGATCGTCACCCTCTGTCCCATTGGTGGTAGTGATGAAGTTGGCTGTGAAGGCCCAGCCTACTCCTGAAGAGTTGTGAACAGATGTCACAGAAGTATGGGTGGTGCACGCAGCAAGGAAAATCAGGCCCTCCTGACAGCACCGCACAGATCCTCTTCATGATAACGGTTGGACTCGAAAATCTTGTTCCTCCCTTGGATGGTTCTATGCCATGAAGGGCAATTTGCAGCAACGGTTTGTTTGGTTTCAGGATCTATCTCACTTGCCTTCAACATGTCTTGCAAGTGTTAAATTCTCCAACCTTTCTTTCTTCAGTATATGTCCTAGAAATTTCAAGTGACTCTTTCGGATTTTTATGTCCCACTTAACTTAAAACTTCTACGTTACTCATATGTTCAGTCCATGGGTTTCTCAGCATCCTTCTACAGAACCATGTTTCTCTTACCTCAAGTCTTCTTCATCTGTGATAAGAATGTTCCGCATTCATTGCTATATATCTAATACCGATATTACATAACAATTCAGTTAAAATAAAGAGGTATAAAATTTTAAAATTCTGGGAAGTCTTTTAACATAGGATGGAAAATGTGACACCGAAATCCGAACATGCGTTGGATTAGTGAAGAATGCATACCAAAAGTACTAAGTACTAAGAAACAGGATGATTTCGTTAGGAACCAAAGAATGCTGAATTGTTATGTAATATCGATACGATTCAAGCTTAATTATTTTAGTCCAATCAGGGCAATAAAGCCACTATTGACATTACATTTAAATTTTTGAAAATCAAAGTTGGCGCGAATGCAAAAAAGTGCATCAGAAAAAAACTATAAGCATATAGCTTACATTTACATCTAGCCAATTCAACTGTAAGATGATGAAACCTTGCTTGCTGCTAGTCTGGTACTGCGCTTAAATTCATAAAATCCAGGTATCAAAGAGGAAAGCTCAACGAAACAGTAACCATGAAAATATTTGTTTTGGTTGGTTGTTTTTAACAATATATATATATATATATATATATATATATATATATATATATATATATATATATATATACATACTATTGTAAACCAGTGCTATTGACAACCCTTTATCGTTGACACGTCTAACAACATACCTATCACTTTTCGATTCACACATCACACTCTCCCAACTCAGCTCTATATCTTCTCTTTAATTTAATCTCAGGTGATAGTGCCACTAGATTTACTAAATAATACCGACCTTTATTTTCCATCCTCGATTGGGACCGGTGTGTCATCTCGTTAGGGTTGATTTGGGTTTCCCAAAATCCTACGATATTAGGACTGACAAGGAAGTCTAGTGTGAACCCCTTATATACGTTGTGTACCACAGAAATGATGGCGTAATTCCTACCTGTGACCGTGGTAAACATTTGTCTCTTTCGCCCGAGCAGAGGTCGGAATTTAGGTTGGAGTAAGAACTCTTTCACAAAATATAAATAAAATCTGGTTGAATAAAATGTCTATTATTTATTGCGAAATAAAGTTCTGTGTCGCAGAGTGTCGATTTGGAAATTGTAATCACAATCGCTAAATTAATAGCTAGCCAATCGATTGGTGTTGACTGCCTATTTTCAATTCAAGTAGTTATAAAAAATAAATTAATATTATATAATATAGCCTGTTCGTTTGTTCATTCATATCGGTCTTATCATATGTTTATGCATTAGACGAATTGTAAATGACTACGAAGAATTGTCGCTTAAAGTGGAAAAATCAGTGAAAACCTAATTTAAAAAAATCTTTTTCACCTTAAGCAAGACATTAAAGCCACTAAGACGCAATGAAACAAAGAAAGCTTTACATAGGTAAAAAGGACAATAGAAAAATTACGATTCAAGAAGACATAAGATGATGATTGACATCGCATTTATATGTATTAAGATCGTAGTTGACAGGAAAGGTAGAAACTGGAAGAAAGTTCCACAGGCGAGAGGTGCGTGATAAGAAACCGTTAGAATAGAATTTACACTTTGAAAAGTAAAATTATGGGACCTAACTGCCAATTTAGTACTATGCTTAAATTCATGAAGTTGCGGCTAGAAAGTTAAAGTGTACAGTGTTCTAAATATGATGGAAACTAAATTGAGAATGCTAGTTCTAATAACTCATGAAATATAACACTATGTTATCTAAAAATTTGACACAAGATCATTTTTTAGCAGTTATAGATATCTAAGTAATTACAAGTTTTATATTTATTTACGGAATCTGAAATATAAAAGTAGAAAAATACAACGAAAATATGTTATATTATGCAACATCGTTATAAACATTTGCAACATGCTCCCGATTTTGTCTAGATGCCTCGATTGACCAAGTCAGATTTCTTAAATTTCAGGTCGAGGCTATCTTTTGTTTTGACTCATTTCATCCCAAGGAAGGCATTAATGCCGCTAAGACACTAAGGCTTACTGAATGTGAAAGATAATGAGAAGGTTTTAGTGAGAAAAAACATACTAAATGAGGGGGATGCTGAGAATACCATTGATCGAATATGTACAAAACGACGAAGTATTAGAGAAAATAGGAACAAAAATGATATTTATGTTTAACATCAGAAAGAGATAGTTGAAATTTCTAGGGCACATAATGAGGAAAGAGAACTTTAAATTTAACACTCACAGAATATATTGAAGGCAAGTGGGGTAGAAGAAAGCAATGCATAACCTACCTAGCGTACTTGATTAATTGGAATGTGGAACAGAGTTTAGGAGAGAAAAAGAAGAGAAAATCTATTGAATTGCAAAGGTCAGGAAATTGTGGAAAACCATGATCGCCCGCGTCATGAAGAGATACGGCACATAGAATAAGAACAAGGTGTCATGAGTATAATATCAGTCATCCTCTCTGTCAGATGAAGAAGAGCCTTGAGGACATGAATAATTTGACAATCGCAGGACATATTGAAATCAAGAGAAACGGAGGGAAAGAGAGAGTAATCTTCCTAACAATCTTGTGTAAATGCATAGACAGAACAGTGAATGGGATTGATGGCGAAAAGACAAACATTATGAGCTACAAAATGATAGGAAGTTATGGAGAGTCATGACCGCCTATGTTCTGAAGAAGACAGCATATTTCCTGCATATCAAAGTCATGTATTGTTTCAGTGGATGTTATGTCCAATTTATTGGCCTCGTTTTAGGAATACGTATTTGTTAATTTCTATCGACAAGGATTTTTAAATGAACTCATAATTAAATGGGAATAAAAAATAGTTTCCATTCATTTACTAAAAATGTACTGAAAAAATTCTATTCGCAATCGATTTTTCAGCATATCATGAATAATAATTTTGAAATTCAATGCAGAAAACATTTACAAAACAATTTTGATGTTAGTATTCTGATATCAATCAATGGTCTTCTTCTTAAGTGATCATGGCTCCCCACAACTTCTTACCTATTTAACTTTTAGCAGCTTTTCTCCCTCTGCCATCCATTCACACAAGCTCATCGGGTAAGTGACTCGCTGCTTTCTCCTATCTCTCTTGCTTTCAATGTCCCGAGAGGGTTGTTTTCCAAGTCCCAATTCCTCATTATGTATTTTTCAGTTGTCTTTTTCTGATTCTGAGTAAGTGTTCTTTCTGTTTCTATTCTCTTTAAGACTTTCTTGTTAATCGATCCGTTCATGGAATTTTCAGTATCCGGCTATAGAACCACATTTCTGCTGACTTCAGTTTTTCATCATCCGTTGGAAGATAGGTCCAGCATAAACTGTCAAATGAGAGAATGGATATCACATCGTAATTCAGCAGCCATTTCTTCATATCTAAGAATTCTTTTTCCGTTTCTCTGCACCTTACTTATTTTTTGGAGTGCTTCTTTTGAATGTTCGGATCTCGGTGTCACATTTTTCCATCCTCTGTTAAAACGCTTCCAAGATATCAGGTCATCCCATAAGTTCTGTTTGAATTTTGAATAAAGAAAACAAGTGACCTAATGTTACATTTAATTACAAATTCAATCAACAATGTATTTTTCCTGATTATGTATGACTTCCTTCCATCTATTAACAAGCTTACTAATTCCACTACTGTAAAAATTATTTGGCTTTGATTCGAAGAACTCACAAATGTCAGTTTTAACCTTTTCCTGTGTTACAAAATCTGTTTCTTCCAAATGATTCTGTAAGCTACGAAACAAATGTTAGTCTGAAGGAGCAAGATCGGAAGAATAAGGTGGATGAGAAATTTTCTCCCAACCAAGTTCTTCGATCTTTTGTGATGTGATTCTTGCTGTGTGGGGTCGCGCATTGTCCTGATGAAACATCACCCCTTTTCGATTCACTAGAGCAGGTCTTTTTTTTCCTCAAAGCTTGGTTCAAACGCTCTAATTGCTGACTGTATATTTGAGCATTAATTGTTGCATTAGGTGCTAAGTATTCAATGTGGATTATTCCTTGGCGATCCCACCAGATTGAAAGAAGAACCTTTTACCCATGAAGTTCCCTTCTCGGCTGTGGCTGGGATCCTTCCCCTTTACCAAGCCACTGTCTACGACGCTTAATATTTCGATAAAAGATTCATTTTTCGCCGCCAGTCACAAGTCTATCCAAAAAAGGTGAAACAAGTTGGCGAGAATGGGGAGAAGAGCAGATGTCAACTCGGGATTTGAGGTTGTTTTCAGACAATTCATGAGGCACTCATTTTCCAAGTTTAGGAACTTTTTCAAGTTGTTGAAGATGACGATGAACAGTTGTATGGTTTGAACTGAGAACCACTGCCAATTCTTCAACTAATAGAGCAGGATTTTCTTCAAGGGCTGCTTCAAGAAGCTTTTCATCAAACTCAACTGGACGTCCGGTTCTATCTTCATCTTCAAGGGTGAACTCTCCACCTCTGAATTTTGCAAACCATCTTCTGCAAGTCCTTTCATTCGCACACTCCTCTCCGTAAACTGAGTGAATGTTTCTAGCCGCTTCGGCTGCTGAGTTTCCTTTCTTGAACTCATAAAGCATTATGTGCCTCAAATGATTCTTGGGTACTTCCATGTTAGCAGGGTTTTAATCAAATAAAATTTAATTTTTATTGTTCTCTGAATTAAAATTTGATCAGTTTAAATGCATCTAAACATAAAAATAATGTTCAGCTCCATTAGAAATCATAAAATACGCTTTAAGTTAAAATTCGGACAGAACTTATGGGATGACCTGATATTTAAACTTCTGAATCTGCTTGATGTTTATATCGCCAGTTCATAACTCGAATATTAGGATTTTCTTGTGCTAATAACCATGCTTACTTTCATTTTGAAGTGTATGGTTAACTTTTTATTCTCACTTTTTTCTACCACATTTTCGAGGCGATCTTGTTCTCTTTCCTATCTGGTATAAGTTTACGAGTAAATGATGGAAAAATATTCTAAATTGTTTCTAACAGATAGAAATTCCTGGGGATAGTGTCATGAGTTTCCTCTCTGAGTGACACCAACCCTAGTGACGCCACTGTTATACAGCAGATATAGGCTTGTACATTTCAACGACGTCAACGACCAGTGGCGCCACATACAATTAACATTATTATCTCATTAGTTTTATCAGGTCAGTGTATGTATTTATCCGAGTAAAATATATCTTCACTAAGCCTGTGACTGGAATTAAGCGGTGTAAACAATCATGACATTTTAATAGTATATTTTTAAAACATTATATCCTTAATCTCTCCTTTATTCAGTTAATTCTAAGTCATGACATCTACAGCAGTCAATGGATGGTTTATAAATAAATAACTAGTTAGTTATTGCCCGAGGAAAACATTGTCAGTTTTGAGACCTGAGCTTTGCAACACTGCCCTCTTGGTAACTCGAATGATTCTGTGGTATCTATTGATATTTTTTCCAGTCATCTATTAATCAGGACCCCTCTATTCATAACATCTATTTCCGTTACCAGCATGCTGATTGGGACTTCCTCCGTGATTTTTTCCGTGGCGACGCTTGGACTGACATCTTTAACCACCCAACTGTGAATTACTCCACTGAGGGTTCTTCTTGGGCCAAAGCCGAAATGAATGCTTTTGTACATTCTTAGAAATATCAGGTGAAACCGCAAGCCTCTCTATGGTTCCCACCAGCATGCTCGGCCACTATATCCACAAGAAACGCTATACCAGCATGACAGCTCTCATCATAACAGACACCTATTCGTTTCTGGTCGAATGAGCTAAGTAAGAGCTTTGCTGAGAGAATGAGACACTGCATTGCATCTTTGGCTCTCATGATTATTGGTGGTTCTGTAAGTGTATTATATAAGTGTAAGGCCTTTATTTCTCCCCTCATCAATCAATTTGAGGTGTTAATATCCTCTGCTGATAAAGCTGAATGCTTCGCTCGTATATTCTCTTTAAACCCTACTTTTGATTGATCTAGAGTATCCCTGCCTAACTTCCCACTTAGAACCGAGACTGTTGAGTGATATGCATATAACCTCTTCCATGGTTTCTACTATCATCTCTAATCTGGATCTCCACAAAGCATATAGATCTGATGGTACCCCTGTAATAATCATTGTGCTGCTGAACTGGCTCCTGTTCTCTCTAAACTGTATAATAAATTACTGTCTGATGTCTGCTTTCCTGCCTGCTGGAAGACCATCATCTGTTGTTCCAGTTTTTAAGAAAACGGGCGAAACGTCTGACACTTCCTACTATCTACCTCTATTTGGGAAATTAATCAATGCTGAATTGTTTAAGCATCTCTCATCGCAGGGCCATTTTTCAGACAAGCAATATGGCTTTCTTTTTTTTCAAGGTCAACTGCTGATGTACTGACAATAATTGTGGAAAGAGTCTATCATGCTCTAGATAAAAACAGTGAATCCCGGGCTGTATCGTTGCAGATCTCGAAGACTTTTCACAGGGTTTGACATTCAGGTCTTCACAGCTGAAAAGTTTTGTTTTTTTTAATTGATCCAGTCTTTCCTATCAAATTGTGAAATGAAAGTTATCCTGAATGGAAACTCGTCTAGATCATTTCGTACAAATGCATATGTCCATCAAGGTCGTACATTGGTTTTAATTTTCATTAATTACCTTCCTGATAGTACCGGTTGTCAACTTGGTATCTACACTGATGACACAACTCTTTACTCTTGTCTTGCTAGTAAGGCTAATCAGTTCGATAAGGTCAAAATGGAAGCCAATGTCCAAAACAACCTAGTCGGTTAACTGTGGAAAAAGATGGCTTGTTAATTTTAACTCCTCTAAAACTAAACACCTCTCCATTAATCCTTTCAGAGATACCCTATGCCTTCCATCAATATGACTGATGCTAACCTCTAGCAAAGTGACACGTACCTTCTCGGGCTAACATTCTCAGCTGACATGATGTGGAAAGACTATATTGAATCCTTTAGTAGGTCAGCTGCTAAGAAGGTTGGTTCACTGACGTGTGAGTCAGTTTTTCTCTCCAGAATCTAATATACATATCTATAAGTCAACCATTCGTTCATGCTTAAATTATTGCTGGTACATATGGTCCGGTTCCCCCACTATTTACCTTCAGATCATTGATAAAATTCAAAGAAATATCAGCAATATTATTGGTCCAGATGTGGCGGGTTGGCTTCCGTCACTTTCCCACCGCCGTAAGGTTGCCTCTCTGTGTCTTTTCTATAAATACTTTCATGGTAATTATTCGGATGAGCTCTTCGCTATGATACGTAGACTTTAAATTTAAGCGGAGTACTAGACTGGCGTCAAGATCTCATCAATTTACAGTTTAGCTGGTTAGATGTAACCGTAAATTCTGTGCAAACAGTTTATTTTTTTCGTTTGTGGAACTCCCTTTTAGGGCCATGCTTTCCAGCTAACTTTAATCTCCAAAGATTTAAATGAAATGTCAGTCGCTATCTACTTTCCTCCTGTTTACTGTTTTCTATTCCAGCTTATTATTAATGTTTCTGTTCCTAATTCTTTTCCACACCCTGTAACACCTTGTGTTTTCGTGGCTTTACTGCCTTGACTGGGATGAAATCAATAAAAATACAAAACGGCTAGTCCCAGGTTGCGTGTTTAGATATCTCAAAGGCATTTGATAGGGTTAGGTATGCTGGTCTACTCCACAAGATCTAGGGCTACGTGTGTCGCTGGCCGAATATTTGGCTTAATTCAATTGTTCTTAACAAATCTGGCAATGAAGGTTGTGTCGTGTCTGACAGACAAGCTTGTAGATCATTTCACATTAATGTTAAGTACCCTTAAGCTCGATCTTTGAACCAACGCTATTGCTTATCTTCATAGATGAACTTGCTGATGTAATCAGTTCCCAACCATTTATGGTGATGACACAACTATTTACTCCTGTATTAATAGTAAGTACGATAGTTTGGGCAAATTAAAACTGATACCTGCTCTCCAATCCTCATCTTTGTTGCCATATTTATCATCAATTTTCGGCCGGTTGGAATGTCGAACTGAACCCTTTATTTCGCTCAAGGACACATGACACAGTGGATAAAGGTGTTAGTTAGATCCAGTGATAGGACCTAAAGAGTGTCAGCTCAATAACTGGCTAAGGTGGTGGAGAACTTGGAGAGGGGAATTAACAGGAGATAACTGACATCCATTAGACATGGCACGTGGAACTAGAACAGTCTACCCCAGCGAGCGAAATAAAGGATTCAGTTCGACATTCCAACCACCTGAAGAACAACGGCCGAAACGTTGTGATAAATATGGCAACAAAGATGAGGATGATAGTCTGAACAATGTAAATAGTGTACATAATATCTCATCTCAGAAATATAGACAGATGCATTGTGTGTGTTGTTTTGGTAACCATTCATTAACATTTGCGTCTTAGTGGCATTATCGCTTTGGCATTATAGCCTTATTTTGGAGTTAATTAAAAAGAAATGATTTAGAAACATTTTATTAATTAATGGTTTTTAATTCTATAGACGAGATGCCACAAATTTACGGGTATAAACATTGCAGAAACATTTATTAAAGTTACATATAAAATAAATTTTTTTTACATCAAAGTCATTGCAAATAATGGTGAATATATAATTGAATGAAATATAATTTATTTGAAAAATAAGGTTGATAAACAAAAACGGAGAATAGTTATAAACTCAACCTGATAATTGTAGTGTTTCATATGTAAACAGGAAAAAATGAATGAAAAGTGAGAAAATTAATGAAATTTCACCAAGAATCTGGTTAAATGTGTGTTACTCTAACAAATGAGGAGGTAAAAAAAACAAACTGTTATATAATCTTCATAATTACACGATAAAAAAGGACGTTCATGATTTCACAAACATGATGACTAATTGGTAATCTGTGTGTAATCTTTATAATTAAATGACAAAAATTACTGTTGTAAACATTTACAGCAGGAATCAGTTGCAAAAATGCCATTTAAATAAGCCATTGCTTTCATAAGCACCAGAGACCAAAACACGTTCAAGCGAACACAAAAAGAACAGTCAGGGTCCTGCCTATATGAAAAAAAAAAAAAAAAAAAAACATTTTTGACTCGAAAGAGCAATTATTATGCACTGATTTACTCGGACTGGTATCCCCATCTTTCTTGTTATCGTGACCGTATTTCAGCCGTTGTACACTCCGACCTTCTTCAGGTGACTGTCATAATTGTTAACATCCGGGTATTTCGGACTGAATCCTTTATTCAATTCACAACTGTACATTGTGATGAATTTTGTCTCTTCTACTGAATAAGGAGACGATCTTTGGCGCTGCAGTAGATAGGGATTTATATCACAAACACCAGGACAAACGACAGTTTTATCTAACAGGCCATGTGTGCCATATAAAAAATTGATGCCTAGACAATTAACCCTAATGATGTCTTTCTCAATCTATAAATTAATAACTGAATCTTTTCATCCGGGGATCAATATTCTTTCCTTAAACGTTCAAATAATATATTAAACCTTATGCTAGACATTGTTTTTTGCAATTGTCTTAAATTCGAATGTTGTTTGCTATTATTCTCACTTCGGTTTACAAGGGTTGGTGATTTTTATTATCAAATCCCACATGATCAGATATGCCTGATTTAACAGTCGTCTTCAGAAGTAAGGTTTTTCCTCTAGTCTTACATTAGGATGTGGCTTGACTTGCCTTTTTATTCCCTGGTGTAATTTTTAATTTCAATCCATAGGAATGTCTGCAAAAGCATCCATATCCCCAAGTTTATGGAAAATCATTCAGAAGCCTGCTGGTATTTCTTTCTAACCAATAAAATAAAACACTTCTCGGTATCACTCGTCATATTTCTGTTCTTTCGTTTCTTGAAGTCCTAAAGCTATAATCACTTGACTGTATCTCTTTTTGCGTGTTAACACCATTCTTACTTTGTAAACTGTAGTTTTGACCTGCATATATATTGTTTTCTGAGTATCATTTTGCACTGTTTTTTTTTTCTTTTCTTATTGATATTGGAAACTTTGCCAATTACATTTTTGCCATTTACACTTAACCCTGGCCCAATACCCTATAACAATTCTTGTAATGTTCTCGTCTGAGTGAAGTTGGTTTCTGGAAAGAAATTCCGAAGGTTGGAACTACATATAAATATTGACCTGATGCTCTATGGACAAAAGTTCTGAATGTTTTCAAGTCAAAACAGATGGATTGTGATAGTTTTCTGACTTTTTCCCAAGAATTTATTGTTACTCTGAATTGTATTTACAATGCTGACCCCCTCCGGATCGCATCTATTTGAATTGTATCTTATGCGTCTTCTTGGTGTTGTCGGCAGTGGATCATCCATTTCTTTATGCTGTATAACTAGTGAGAATCAAAATTCAGGTATTGTCAGATTTTCTTTACTAAATATTCATCCAATACAAGAGCAAACAATATCTCAAGATAGATGCTTACTGAATGAGGTTGTTGTATGGACGTAAGAATAGGAGCTAAGAAGTACAGATTAATAGGTAAGATAGATAACGGTTGACTCGAGAATTGATGAGTTTATCAAGTTTTATGTTGCGATCGCGTAAGCCCTCTCATTGGAATCTATTCTATAAAGTAGGTGTTCTCCAAAAGAAGGTAAATGGAATTTCCTTTGTACCTGTCGTATACGAAGAGAATGTGGATGATTCAACTCCTTGCATGTAGCATAGCGTGTCCTATATGTAGAAGTTTGAACCGGTAGAAATAAGGAATGGGGTGTGTCTAAGCATTTACCACGAATATAGCGATAGAGTTGCAACGTTTCGCTTCTGGGAAAATGGGTGTCGCGTTGAAAATAATCGCCAATAATTTTGCGTAAATGTATGCCAATTATGCCAAAGCATGAAAGTGAGTATTGGCTAGCTACAGACCAGATATGATATCAATATTGTATATTGTCTTATGATATACGAATGTTCTGAACCCATATTCAGTGCGAGTTATTAGCACATTCAGGAAGGCTAGTTTGTCTTTCTTTTTCTATTTTGAACTGTATTGCAGTTATTTATTTCACATGGTTCAGCAGGACTTGCGCAATTTTCTAGAGGGGTCAGCTTATGAAGTTATAATATACATATTTCAGCGACATAGTTCACTATCCTCCAAATATTCCATATATTTCATATATATAAACCAGTTCTTTGGTTTGATACTAACTACGATTTTTTGATACCTTAAACGATAAAAATTCAGAACTCATTTTTTAATTAGGGCCCAACTTCACCAACAGGTTTTTCTATCATAATATTCTCTACGTCATCTTGTAGAGATTATGATTAGAAAAATGCAAAAAGGGCGTATGTCTGCTTAAGCACTTCTAGAATTATACCAACGAATTGGTCAACTATTGTTCGTGCAGTAAGGTATATTTATTGAAATACTGGTATGTTCCTGAAGAGAAGGTTCGATATAAGGTGACTTCGTCTGTGGGGATCTTGGTAAACAACATTCAAACTCAAGTAGAATGGAAAAAAGAATCTTTGTAGGGAGATTTCTTGACATGGTACAGAGACTTTCATGTTAATGGGTTGAATATATCTATAAGTAAAGCGAAATTGATGACATATGGCGCACCGTCAAATGAACTTTAGTAGAATAGAGTTTTGGGGAAATTGGTCAATACTCTACATTTGTGGTAGCTTAATCTACCTATTTCTGTATTCATTTAATGTAAATTGTCCAGGATCAGTGCGAGCTTCCTCAAGTTGCAAAATCAAATTCCATTTGAGCGTGACAGTTTTTATAACCATTTGAAATAGTCTACAACCATGATTGAGTTGTATTCATCTGCTAGCTAGTATAAGCATAGTATTATAATTCTGAAGGGTTTTCATAGATGTTTACCCTTCCTATGGATATGAGATCTAGGTGACTTTGTTTTCTTCATCGCCTCCATCAATTTCCATCTCAGTTTTTCACCTTGCGTTTTAGGAGATTTCAATGCAATTGGGTAAAATATATATTCTTCAAGGTACCGTGGCTATTAAAGACGTAAGCGATTATGGCTTTCTTTTGTCATTTTTTAATCTCTTCTAGACCTTCTATAGCCTTGGATGGCACCTGGTCTAGGAGAAGGAAAACTCTGAATTCAAAACCTGCAGAGGGTCGTTTGGGGACCTTGTGGCACGTAGTGCACCAGGTCTCTGTAATCGGCCTTTCAAAAAGTGTGGATGGTCCTGCACGAAACCTTCACCACTATAATCAAATCTCATGTGCTATAGATGTGGGTTTGGGAACGCTTGTGAATTCCAAATTCCCATGAAACTCCAAAAATCCAAACTAGATCTTGCTCTACCATCCATCTACTGAATCTCGCTAATTATGTTATGCAATATTTTTCTTCTGTCCCTCAAGCCATCACTCTGTCTTGTGAGCATCAAATGTTTCGAGCCCTCCCTTCGAATTATGTGCGCTACAGATTACATTTGTCTCCTTTTTGTTTCCATTTTCCCTAAATCTACATCCTTGCTCACATCTTCGGTTCATGGTATTCTCAGCACCCTTCTATAGAACCACATTTATCTTGCTTCAATTATCTTCATTTTCTATCCGTATGCAGGTGATTTTCTACTTGTATAGGTTCTGGATGTATCTTGGGTTTAGAACATATAGAACTGGTTTGATAATTGTAAAGATTTTGGGACATTTCTTATTGCGTTGTTTCCTCAGAAGTATTTAATTATCATTTGGTGATATTGAATAATGTTTTCACAGGTTCAACGGCTTTCATTTTTGCATTTAGCATGTTTTACACACTATTCTGAAAATTCCTTCTTCAGAAGAGAATATGACAAATCGTTGCATATTTTCTATTATATACTGATGTGACGGGGAATAGAAACGGGAAAAGAGCCAGCCACTAAGGGTAAGGCCTGCAGGAACTACAGAAAACAACATTCTTTAGGAAACCATGAAATCAGGTAAGGTTGATCATGTGTTATGCGACAAGCATGAGGAGACTAGTTTGAGTAAGTCAGTGTATAAAAAATAAATATCAAACAAATATCAATATGTAATAATAAATAATAAAAATAATTAATATCTTTATCATAATCAACTATTTTTTCAGTTCACTGTTAACAATCACAAATAATAATAAAAAAACTAAATTTTGGGGTAGATTCAGAAACATTAACTCATCATTAAGTTATTCCAACCAGAACACATCTTTCAGATCACCAAACTAGATATCAGCGTCGTTGAAAAAGAAATGCCTTCTCATCGATGTAGCTGTTCCTGGTGTTCATAATATCAAGGCCAAAAAAATTGAAAAGCTTAATGCACTGACCTCCAGATTGAAGTTATAAGAATGTACAGACCACTATTATCCCAATTATCATTTGGGACGCTGGAGCTTATCCCACCGAAATATACTTCTTTAATATTAAGAAAATCAGAATAAAGCTTAGTATCCCATTACTTCAGAAGTCTTCATTGCTTGGCATCGCAAAAATTTTGTGAAAGAGGCTATTTGATTCAGGTCATACGACTATGGAAAACACCAATGAAAAATATCGGTTTCTTTGTATTTTCCGATTAACCAGAATTTTTAAATCAATGATTCAATAAACTTCTTTCGAGTTCCTTGACAATAAAATAGCCACGGAAATATCATTAGTGCTTCCTTAAATATTTGAGAATTACAATTTTAACAAAATATATTGTTGTGGATTCCGGGTTGAAACCCGGTACCAATAAATAACAAACGTCAGGAATGAACATATGAAAATAATGTATTAATAATAATAAACTGATAAATGTAGGTTAATACAAACTGATAAAGCAGGTTAGGAGTTCCAGGAATACGGGTTAGTAGCAAAATACAGGGTGTTTCAAAAAGAATACGCCGAAATCCTCACGTGATGTGTTACAAACGAAAAAAATTACAAATCTCTAGCATGAACACATGTGTTGTATATACATTCAAGTTTCATTTCATCTTTTATAAGTGCTCAATGTGGCCACCACCGGCAGCGCAGAAAACATCAAGCCGATATGAGAATTCCTCCCAAACACGCCTCAGCATGTCACGGTCCACCGTATTGATTACAGCTGTTATTCGATCTTTCAAGTCATCGATACTTGCTGGAAGTGCTGGAATATAAACTTGGTCTTTAACATAACCCCACAAGAAAAAGTCACACACAGTGAGGTCCGGGGATCTGGCAGGCCAAGCACAGGGTGCAAGGTCTTTAGCACCTCTCCTCCCAATCCATCGCTGAGGCACGTTTTCATTCAGATAAGCTCTAACCCCGAGATGCCAATTGGGTGGTGCTCCATCTTGCTGAAAAATGAAGTCATTCGAATCTGCTTGTAGTAAAGTGAATAGTCAGTTTTGGAGCATTTCGAGATAGGTTTGTCCTATAACGGTGTTTCCTTCAAAGAAAAAGGGACCATAGACCTTGTCTTGAGACGCAGCACAGAAGACGTTCACTTTAGTGGAATCTCTTTCATGCTCAACAGTTTCATGTGGGTGCTCTGTTCCCCAAATGCGCACATTGTGACGATTGAATGTGCCTCTCAAATGGAAATTCGCTTCGTCACTAAAAACTAAACGGGAAAAGAGAGTTTCATCACCTTCCTCCATCTACAGCATTGACTCACAGAATGTCCTCCGCATCACCTTGTCATCATTAGTAAGTGCTTGGACGAGTCTTAGTTTGTATAGCTTCATGGGTAATCGTCTCTTTAACACATGCCAGGCAGTGGTATGAGGGATGGCAAGCTGAAGACTTGCTCGACGTACGGTCTTACGTGGGCTGCTCTCAAATGCATCATGAATCCTCTCCACTTACTCCTCTGTAACACGTGGTCTTCCAGGACTCTTTCCTTTGCACAGGCACCCACCCTCTTTAAGCGGTCTAACCCACCGTCTCTCACGACGGGGAGGATCAATGCCGAATTCTGTTCTGAAAGTACGCTGCACCATGACAATGGTGTTTGTTTTCACAAACTCAAACACGCAAAACGCTTTCTGCTGAGGAGTCGCCATTTTGATTGATCTTCCCTCAATTCAGCTGCACCGGAAGTTATACTAACGACAGCGGTGAAACTGACACCCAATCAAACTTTGGTAAATACTCTATCAAATAACCACTGATTGAGTCCACTACGATGCTATAAACCTGAAAAAACAGCGTAATGATTTTGGCGTATTCTTTTTGAAACACCCTGTATATATACAGTCTTTGGTATTGAAGTATCGCTGTATGACTTCTTACTGAGTCTACGTGCTCGCTCACTGTCACTTCTACAACGCTGTTACATCACCCTCACTCTTCCGGTTACTTACAATCTTTTACTCTGTCACTCTGGACTCGACTCGACTCGACTCTTCGGTCTTGCTCTGTCTTACTCTCGTCTCACTCTTGCAGTAGTATATGCATATACTGGGTGAGTCCATTTGTGTAAAAAGGGGAGAACCCCTCAACATATATGTGTATAAAAGCATGTCATTATTTAAAGACGTCAGAAGGTACAAATGAAAAGATTCAGAACTGACAGTGTTTTCCATTTCACTGAAGCAGACATTAGACGTGTAAGAACATCATCACCTCCGCTTCCATTCCTATTTTACCTGCATTCTTTTTCTTACGAATACCAGTGTCTCTGGATATATTTTTCTGCTGCTTCCTTCGCATTGAATCCAGAAGTGTCCATTATTTATCTTAAATAATGGTAATATATAATGCATGTGCTAATTAACATAATAACAGAAAAAAGGTTGATGATAATAACGATGACATATTATTATTATCATTATTAATAATAATAATAATAATAATTAGAATACAAAGATAGAAATTAAAATAATAACAATAATGATAATTCACAAATGGTTATCATACATTTTAATTATTCTGAAATAAAATTATTTCTCAATCTATTAAACCTTGTTATATGTAGTTCTGGTGTCGGATGTGTAACGACATACAGCCTAATCGACTTCATACAGCGTCTCAACACTTGTTGATGTTGCTGACGTTTTTATGAGTTATTTTTAAATAACCGTAATTTCAAATGTAAAGTTTAACGTTTCAAAATTAACTTTTGGTGTTTGTGCTTTTATCTTCCTATATATATATATATATATAGTCCCCTCCAAAAGTATTGACAAAGCCAATTCCTTTGTTTTTGCTGTTCACTGAAGATATTGTGTTTTAAGTTCAAAAGATTAGGAGACAAGAGCTTTTATTTTCTGGTATTTACATTTAGATGTGTCCAACAACTTAGTACATACAAACTTTAGTATCAGATCAGCAAGATGAACAAAAGTAAAGGAACAGATAGTCTTAAAGTAAATAACATTTAATATTTGATTGAATAACTCTTGCCTGTAATAATTGCATCGAGCCGACGGCCCACTGACATCACCAAACTGTTGCATTCTTAATTTCTGATGACTAGCCAGACTTTAATGCAGTCTCTTTCAAATCTTTATTGTTTCAGGGGTGTTTTTTCTTACTAGCTTCACTTCGGGAGATGAAATGTATGCTGTATTGGTGATTGACTTGGCCATTCTAAAACTGTCCACTTTTTTCCCTTTTGTTCTGTTGGCAGTATGTTTTGAGTCATTATCCTGCTAAATAATAAACTTCCTCCCGATTTGTTTGGATGCGTTTCTCTGTAAACTGGCAGACAAAATGTTTCTGTATATTTCTGAATTCATTGTGCTCCTACCATCATCAATAAATATGAATGAACCTGTTCCACAAGCAGCCATGCAGGCCCAAGCCAAGACACTGCCTCAACCATAGTTCTCAGATGAGCTTGTATGCTTTGGATTATAAGCAGATTCTTTCTTTCTCCACATTTTGGCATTTTCATCACTTTGGTAGTGATTAATCTTGGCCGCATCAGTCCAGAAAACCGTTTTCCAGAACTTTTGCCGCTCATCTCTATACTTCTTAGAAAATTCTAATCTGTCCTTCCGATTTTTACTGCTGATGAATGGATTGCATCTTGTGTTATATCCTATATATATATATATATATATATATATATATATATATGAAGTCTTCTTTGAACGGTGGGTTGTGAAGCCATCGCCATGAACTGTGGAAGTTGTATGCGATGTCATTGATTGTTTCTTTTGGTTTTTTCCTCATGGCTCTCTCAAGGTTTCTGTTATCAGCTGCTGTTATTTTCCTTGGCAGACTAGTTCTATGTCTGTTGCCCCAGTACACCAATTCCAAATTGTTGTGTTGCCTATACCTGATGTTTATTCCAATGGCTCTGACCGATTTTCCCTTTTTTTCCAACTTCAAAATGGATTACTTTTCTCCCATAGACAGCCCCTCGCCTTTATGTTCTTTTATTCTTTTTTTAAAAGAAATGCAATTTTTACAGGGGAAGAGAAGTAATTCAGAGCTATTAATGTTTAAACATTCAATCTAAAATGAAACACTTTGTCAACAAGAATATTCTCACGCGTTCCAATTGTTGTGATCACTTTAAAAATTGGTGGGTTCCAACAAAAGGTGGTATGCTATAAGTTGTTTACTACATCTAAATGTAAATACCATGAAATAAAAGACGAATATATAATATATATCAATCAATAATAACATTATTTTCGTCTAATATATATTTTCTTCTATCTTTCACCTAATCCAAAGCCTAAGAGTGGTTTAATTAACGAGGTTGTTATAGGGGGTAAATTTGAGTAGAGAATAAGAGGTGCATATTAGGAGTTTATCTAAGATATACAGTGTTTAACCCTAGACTTGAACAGTTTAAGTTTGTAATAATTGGGGAAGCTACATCTCGGGAATCAGGTTTCAAAATCGAGCAGCTCTCGTCAGTAATTATGCTCTGCTTTTACTAAAATTCCCTCCAATTATATCTTGATATGGTGTTACATTTATCTAGAAATATATACGTTTATATATGCATATATCCATCCTCTTACTCTTAAAATGTTCACATAAATTATGCTATTAATGTATGATAAATTGTGTATAATACAACACGAAAAATATGAAAAGAAAGAATTATTCGATATCGTCTTGGGCAAATATGCAAATTCATCAGCCTCATTAATAATTACTAGATTTCATTTCAGCTTGAGCAGCGACTTGAAACATTCGTGAAAATACAAATATGTTTTAAGGATGTGATTTGTTGCGTGACTTATTTTCATAATTTCCATTATCGTAATCCATTTATTTTTACCGGTCTTTCAAAGAAAACAAAAAAATTACACTTATTTCTAAAATAGTCATAAGTTTTGGGCACACGTTTTCGTTCAGATATCTTATTTTTATTTTTTGTTAACAGAGAGATCAGTATCAAAGTTTATTGACATCGAAATTCCTACATATAGGCATTTATGTCACTATTTACAAGCATGTTTACTCAAATACGTTTGCCTGATGAATATGACGTTTATAATAATGATCATTAGAGTTGTATTAAATATTCCATTCGTTAATTCCAGTATCTTTAATTCTTCAAAGAAAACTATTTTCTTATTATATGGTGTAAACAATATGGCATAAACGAATGAAGTTATAAGGCTGTAAGCGGTTTTTATTCCAAAAAAAAAAGGCAAAATTACGAAAAATAAAAATAAAACTAACCTCACACATGATAGATGCTGGTAAAACTGTTTCTTCTTCCTGAATTGCGCCATGGTCCGAATAATTCCCCAAATGTCTACCATGACTTTTGGTTTGTGATAGGTTCTTTGTCTGAAAAGAAAATATTAACATGTCAGCTTTGACACATATAGAAATATAACCACGCACCTTCCATAAAACATACAGAAATTCTAGCGTTAAATATTGGAAAATATTCAAAAACTGTCGGAAATTTTTAAAAAGTAATAACAAATCTTAAAGTTTTCGTAGCTATCTTCTTTCTCTAGTGATATGCATTTAGGATGCTTTCTTTCTCCAGCTCCTTTAAGAAAATTTCAACGCTGTTGAGTATAGGACATCTTTTTCAACGTTCCGTGTCCTTTCAAGACATGGTTCTTTTTGTTATTTATCCTAAAACTTGGTCAGTGTCCACGATCTGTTCGAGCTTCTTCAATTTTTGATCACATTCCGTTTGAGCGTGACAGTTTTGTTAACTGTATTGTTACTTTCCAGGTAATCTGACATCTGACTGTTCAAAGAAGACTTGAGGAAGAAGTTGAAAATGGATATTTGTAATCGCGGTGTTAACAGGTACCTGCAGAAAAAGTGTTTAGCCTCCAAGTGCATTCATGTTGACATGGTGGTTACATTAGGGGATGACGCCCCAGATTTATTAACAGTGCAAAAGTGGGCAGTTCAATTTAGGTTAGGAAGGAAGAGTTTTTGAACATGACCCAATGTCTGGACGTCCTGCGACTGCCACCACAGGGAAACGTTAATTGTGTATTAATGTTTACGGTGATGGATGACAGATGATTGATTATAAATCAAATAGCCGATACTATTAGTATATACTAGCAGTAGAGCCCGGCGTTGCCCGGGGATGTAACAGTAAGAGATAGATCAAGTATCGACCATCATAAATACTGAAAAATAAAATTGACAAAGATTATTGTTTAAGGTTGACGGACACGCATGTCTTAATCATTTTTTTAACGAATTGGTCAAACTCAAACAAAAACATCAATCGTTATTTTATTATAACCAATTGTCTTGTAAATGGAATTTTTAAAGAATTCTGAATGTAAAAATAAAGGGAAAAAAATGTGCAAGACAATAGGAAACACTAACTGCCAAAAAAACAAAAACAAAAAAAAAACTGAAGTTTTGTTGAAATCGGTAGAAAAATGTAGGAAATCCGATCCCATATATAAACGAACACACACACAAACAACCTGGGTTTTATAATAAGTATAACTGGTTATGAGTTGTCCCCCTTCCATTCTCGCGATGTCTCTTAATCGTGTTTTCAAATTGATTTCGTGCAAAAACAATTGTTCTTTCCAATTTTGGGCGCTGGTAATTTTACGTAGTCCTGTGAAGTTTTGTTGAAATCGGTTGAAAAATGTAGGAAATCCGATCCAATATATAAACGTACACACACACACACACACACACACAACCTGGGTTTTATAATAAGTATGATATATATATATATATATATATATATATATATATATATATATATATATATATATATAGTTTATGACAACTAGGTAATTCGTATGGGTAAAGCTAAGGAGGATAAAATCCAGAGAGCTCTATGTAAATCCAGAGCAAATAATTTAAATAAAAACAGACCACTTTAAGGTTCCATGTAATAAATTATTTCATCACAGCCCTTTTAAAGGACTGCGGATCATTAGACTTTATTTCCAAACAAAAAATGAAAAGAAAATTTACACATTTTTGACGGGCCGTATTAAACATATGTAAATTAACGAAGTGAGCAAGGAGAGACAAGATGTGAGCGAGTTAGCAGATATTGACACATTTAAACGGTTAACTTAACGGAAGTTATATATTGATATCGAAGGGGTAGAGAAGAAAAAACTCTCTCAATATATATATATATATATATATATATATATATTGAAGAGAGAGAGAGAGAGAGAGAGAGAGTTATTTTACACAATGAATTTGACATGACGAAGGTTTCTACTCGGTGGGTTCTACGTCTTCTGGCAGCTGATTAAAAGCGCATCAGATTGATCACATTACGGAAAAATCTGACGTTGTTTGAAACCGATCCAACCGGCTTCTTTGACGTTTCGCAATCAAAGGAGAGGTGTGGGTTCATCA
>OZ010573.1:89803662-89816162 GCA_963932145.1 Acanthosepion lycidas | reverse complement strand
CTCCCGAGCTGGATCCAATTCTCTCCAAAATAAAATACACGACTATTGTCACGCTGCTTCCTTCTTTCCAGATTGTTGGAAATCCTCCTCTGTAGTTCCTGTTTTTAAGAATTCTGGAGAACCTTCTAACCCCTCTAACTATCCCACTCTTCGTCTTCTACTGCTTTTTGGCAAAGCATTCAAGACTTTAATTAATACTAAACTGGTTAAGCATATTACATCTCACGACCTACTCTCTGACAAACAATATGAATTCCGTTTTGCCCCGTCTACTGCTAACGTGCTTATGGCCATCACTGAATATGTATATCAAGTTCTTGATAATAAGTGTGAGCTCGAGCTGTGACTCAAAGGTATTTGACAGGGTTTAGCACACTGGTCGTCTACAGAAACTCCAGAGCTAAGGTATTACAGGGCGATTGTTTGATTTAATTCAACCGTTCCTATCAAATCGTGAAATGAAGGTCGTTATGAACGGGCGTGCTTCCAGATCCTTTCACAGGAACACAGGTGTCTCCTCAAGGCTACATCCTGGGTCCTACGCTGATTCTAATTTTCATAAATGATCTTCCTGATGTCCTCAGTTCCCAAGTAAGCATTTATGCAGATGACACTACCATTTACTCTTGTCTCAGTAGCAAGTTCTTCAGAGCTGATAAAGTTAACCTGGCCGATGCTCTCGAAAAGGACCTCCAATCAGTGGTTAACTGAGACAGGAAATGGCTCTTAAATTTGAATACCTCCAAAACTAAACTGCTCTCCTTTAACCATCATCGGGAAACTTTCCTGCCTCCCATTAGCATCACTGATGCGAGACTCCTGGAGAACAAGGCATTGCTCCTTCTTGGCATCACGTTTTCGACTGACTTGAAGTGGAATGACTACAATGAATCAATAGCTGCATCTACTGCAAGGAAATTTGGGTCACTGTGCCGTGCCAGAAGGTTTTTGTTGTCAAAGTCCATCTTACACATTTACCTTCGTCCGTATATTGTTGCCATATCTGGTCTGGTGCACCTTCTATTCATCTCAAAGTTTTTGACAAAATCCAAAGATGAGTCTGAAATGTAATCGATCCTGACTTGGCCTCACGTCTTCAGTCACTTTCTCACCGACGTGACATGGATTCCCCCGTCTTTTCTACAAGTATTTTTATGGAAACTACTCTGACGCCTTTTTTTCTGTTGCCCCGACTACATGAATTTAAGCGTGTTACTAGGTTGGCATTTAGGTCCCACACTTTTACTGTTGAAATAATTAAATGTAACCGCTACTTTTAACAGTTTCTTTTCTCGCACTTTCTGCCTGTGGAACTCCATTCTATTTATTTGCCCCCATGAAAACTACAATCTTTAGACATTTAAAGGCAATGTCGATCGACATCTTCTTGAATTCTGTTCAGCTTTTTATCTTCCCTCAGTCCTCCTATACCCAGTCATTTTTTCCACTTTCACTCTCTGTAACCCCCTGCGTTCCAGCCATACTTGGGATGAAATGGTTAATAAAAAAAACAAAACAAAAAAAAAACATCTCCACCCCCAAAACAAAACATCCCCCCCCCAAAAAAAAACCAAAAAACCCCCCCAAAAACTGATATCTGCTTGTTCAAAGTAAGTTGGCGATCATGACTCTTCACAACTTTCTATCCTTTGTATCTCTTGATATTTTTTCTTTACTTATCTCGTCTAAACATTGTTTTTCCATCTATTTACTTAAGTTTACTAGTTAGGTTATGCATTGTTTTTCTCTGTCTCACTTGCCCCCAGTCTCACTAGTTTCCAAGTAATCTTTCTTCATTAGTTGTCCTAGAAATATCAACTGTTTCTTCTTGATATTAAGCATAAGTGTCCTTTTCGTTTTCTTTAATATTTTGGTATTGCTCATATGTTCAGGCCATTGTATTCTCATCATCCTTCTGTAGTAGCACATTTCTTTAGCTTCAAGTCCCGTTTTCTTTTATGGGGATATATTATCTGCTTTCAATGCCATGTAGGAGAATTGGTATTACATAACAGTTCAGAACACTTTTCTTTGTTTCTAACAATTTTTTCCTGTTTCTCAATACCCTGCTTAGCTTTTGGTAGACATCTTTCGCTATCCGCAGTGCCTTCGTATTTAAGGATCAGACTTTCCGTCGTCTGATAAATCACTTCCCATATATTTAGTCTTTAAAGTGGGGATCGATATTACATAGCTACTCAATATGCTTTTGTTTGTATTTAACGAAATTTTCTTGAAACCTTCTTTTGGAAGACATCCATTTTATTCCAATGCACCTTCGTGTTTCTGATTTTCCATCGTCTGTTATAATATGTCCCTTGTAGTTAACATTCTGTGAACGCTAGTTTCTGACGATTTCAATTCATAGCTCGCATCTTGGCTTGTCGCTTTTGCAAAAAATCACACATACGGGTTTCTTACAATAGATTGTTAGTCCTTTCTCTCCGCTTTCCTTTACGTATTTTTTTTCAAAGATTTCCTGCTGTTTTCTTTTTGCTATTAACGCATTATAATCTGTATTTAAGCAATGTTTAAAAATTAGCCAATATTCAATTTTTCCGCAGCTACACTGGAAATGATTGATGATAAATAACTATAATAAAACCGTTATCTAAAAATGCTGGCTGAAATGCACGACAGAAGACGCATTTCTTGACGATAAATCGCTGTTAAAAAAACTAAACACTTACCGAGTGAGTAATACTATTTGCAGTATTATTATCGTCGACAGTAGCACCAAAACCTGAAATGATAAAATGGTAGAAAACATTACTGAAGATATTTTTGAACATTTCTGAAGTCATTTGGTTGTTGGGTTTCCTATATTAACTGTTTTAAGAAGTTCCTGAAATAACAAAACATACAACAGATAATATCAAGGAATTGTAGCGAATATAGAATCTTAAGAAAAACATTTGAAATCAATGAAAGTATTTTGCGGGTGAATATTGCATTAACAATTTTGTTGAAGATAACAATCATTTTTCTAACGACAATCCATACTATTTAACCCAGTTTTGAGGGGAGAAGATTAATTTATACATTTCCCAAAGTTATTGGGCATAAGGAAATATGGCGAACGCAACTGGAACATTATCTCGGCTCTACAGTTTCTCATTCCCGTCCGCTATTCATTATCTCACCCGTACATCCAGAAAAGTCTGGAAACGACAGAGATATCGCTCCAGATATGGCTGCTGAGATTATTATGAATACGAAACGTGGGTAATGCGGAAGTTCTGAAGAAAATAGAAGCAAGAAAGGCACTCACGTTTAGAATGGGACAACAAAAATTTCTGGAACACGTTATGAGGAAAGACGGCTTTGAAAATTTAATACTCTCAGAATTTTTTGAAGGAAGGAGTGGAGGAAAACAGCCAATAACTTACGTAAGGTGATGAATGGATGGCAGAGCAAAGACAAACAATGATAAACATCAGACATGGCTCTCCACAACTTCCTGTCTTTTACAGAGCTGTAAAAGACAGGAAGTTGCGGAGAGCCATGGTCGCTCACGTCTTAACATAGCATGGCATGCACTTGGTGATGGATGGTTTAGCTTGCATTCTGATTGCTAATATGTAACTAATAATAACTACCCGTTTCAATCGTTGAAGGATTCTTCTTCTATGATCGTGCCCTTTAAAGACGAGGACGACTTTGAAATTGCTGTCATTTGTACATCCAAGTAAGCCTTGCTTTTTGATACTTCTCCTAGCATATATTTGATGATGATTGGTTTAACCTTCCATATCCATTGCTGAAAAAGGATATTGAGAATAAAGCTTAGGCAATGTTATTTCCAGAGAAAATTTAACTCATTTTATTAAACCATCCCTTTTCATGCATCGAAAGATTCTTCTTCTATGTTCCGAGTCCTTTCAGGACGTGATCGATCATGGCCCTTTAAAACTTGCTGACATTTCTTGCTCAAAAGATGCCTTGTCTTTTTGATAACTCTCCTAATCCCAGTTATGCTAATCACACATACAAACTTGTTAGGGAGGCTATCCGATGCTTTCCTTTTTCCCTCTTGCTTTGAATATGTACTGTGCGTGTCAAATACTCTAAGCTCTCTTTTCTCATCTCATATGTTCTTTTAGTTTCCCTTTTCCCTAAAACTTTGTCGGTGCCCAGTCTATGGCATTCTCAGCATTCTTCTGTATAACTGCATTTCTGTTTCAAGTTTCTTCTTCATCTGTGAAGGGATTTGTTCAACATTCACTCCCCATATGAGAAAACCGATGGGGGGGGGGTACATAACGAAATTTTTCCTCTTAATACTTAGCTTATATTTTAGAAGGCATACTTCGCTATTTTAATTCGGCTTCGGATTTTGGTTTTACATTTTCTTCCTCTTTTAATACACTTCCTAGATATTAGGTGGGTGCAAAAATAATGACGTAATAATGTCGTTTTTTGACGCATTTTTTAACGTCAAAAAACGACATTATCACGTCATTATTTTTGCACCCACCTAATACTTAAATTTTTGCATTTGTTTTAAACTGACGAATTGTTTTAAACTCTCGAATTCGTAGTTCGTCTCTTGGGGTGTTTTTTTCTGCTGACAACTATGTATGTATATGTTAGGTATAGCTGACCACTCGTCCATACCCATCTACTAGGGCGGCTAGCAAATCCCTATTGCAGACGCTTGCACAGGCGCATTTGCGTTTATTCAACACCCACAGAATCCCCCTGCTGTTTATACTGCAACTATGCTGAGCAGACCTTAGTTACAGTTTCTGGGAAAGAGCGTGTTATCTAGCGTGATCAACAGTTTGAATAAGGCCAACACGCTCAAGCCCTCGGCCACGATGACTTGTGACTTCGTGCTAGCACAGCTATTGACGGCACCCAAGGCTGACAATTGCTGACAACTATATACACTCTCTTATTACAATTGATGTTTAGTCCTGTTTTCACGCTTTTCTTTACTACCTTCTGCGGGAGATTTTGTAGTTTAATTCCTGTGTCTGCACTGTCATCTACATATCTTATATTTTTAAGATTGTGGCCACTGATGATGAATCCGGGTAGGACTTCTAAATCTTTTAGGCTTGTTGCAGAGTTATGGGTGTTATTTCCAAAAATTATTGTCAGAAGGCTTTAGTTAATATAGTTAATAATAGTTGATCAATCTGCGTGAAGAAAAATTCTACAAATCTTTTAATTTGCCTTCCGCCTGACACAAGGTTAATAATAATATTTGATAAAAATGACAAAAAGACTTCTTTCATATATGGAAATAGAAATATCAAAATTTATATACACAAATGTACAATGAGATCGTACTGAAATAAAATATTTAAAGAATGTATCTTTTTGGAAAGCTTTTGTGTTTTTCCTCTTGTCGTTTGCTGACAGAAAAAAGTTCACTATTTTGTTATTAAAAGATATCGTTCGAAAAGGTTTTTACGACAGTGAATTACTGTCTTCTGGTTTGAAGTGTTTCCGTCATATAAGTTTGGATGTTTTTGATTTGTTCTTTTTCTTGTAAGTCAGTTTTGAATTGCAAATTCTGTTCCTATACAACAAATCAGTAAATTGTTTGCAATGATATTTTTAAGTTATCTGCCTTTTAATTGTGATTGTTCGCAAAGAAATAGGATTTAAAGTTAATAAATTCAAGAAAGATTGAATTCAACACTGGTTTAAAGTTTGTATGTGAACTTGTAATGTTATAAATTTGTTATTGTAATGGAATATATTTCCTTGTGAAAAATGTCAGTATTTTGTTGGAAAGGTTATCTGAATTTGAGTAAATGTGTGAGAAAAAGTTTTTTTTTCTTTTAATTACTTGCCATGTAGCTTTTCACAATAGTTGATGCAGCTTCTTTTTGTAGTGGATGTTGAATTTTCTCATTTAGTATTTAAGAAAGTTTTATTCAGCACCACTGTCTTTGGCTACAATTCTCACAAACAGTTTCTGATCTCAATTTTGTAAACTTATTGTCTTGTAAAATATACAATTGTGGCACAAGGCCGAAAAAGTGGAGGAGTAAGGCCTGTCATCACTAACTATCTTATACCTAGTTAATCCGACTCATGGCCCATTCACTCATTACATTTTTCGCATTCACCATAAAAACTCGTCCGTCACCAATCAATCCTCCATACACCATAATACCACATCCTCTCAGGGGGACCTACAGAAAACGCACCCCATGATGTGAAATTAAAGAATAAAAATACATATGTACAATTCTAAATATGAGCAGGGAGGGGTGATGGACCCAATAATCAAACTAAATAACAACACAAAATGAATTAAACATAACTGATATTATTACGGCCGGTCCGACCCCCCACCCCCCCAAAAAAAAGGGAGAGGCCGCTGTATTCTGCCCATTGGACAGGGAGTGGGAAAGGCGAAAATATAGACATGGACATGGGAAATATAAAAACTGACCCAGTCGAGATGAAAAGGGGGACCAAAACAAACCGGGGGTGGTGGTTGGAAATCTCAGCTTGGATCATAACCAAAGATGCAACCGGGAGCAGGCCAGGAACAACACTTACTCGTATTAACTAGGTACACAAAGCTCGTCTAATCTAATCAAGGGGAGGGCTCCACAGGAAACCACCTCGTTGTGACGTAGGTTGACCTAAAAGAGAAAATCAAGTCTAGCCCCGTTCAAACAAACCAAGCACGCCTCAGTTACCCACCTTTCGCTAAAGACTGTCGAATGCAGACGTTTTCTATCAGTTCTAATCTTCATCTTGAGCTGATGCTCAAAGAATCGGATCAGATCCTGATAAGAAAGATGGTTGCCTCGCAAGACTTCCTCCTGTCGCGTCGTTCAAATCACCAGCCAGCAGTGTAAGAAACACCATTCGTTTCACCCCAGAATACGGGGGCGACATATTGTCACACGCGTATGCGCGATCAATGTGTACAAGCTTTTCGGAGGTGAGACGAGCCGTCAACTCACCGACATGGTCCCCTAAGACAATGGTAGAAGGCGTGCGAAGCCGTTTCTTCTAGACCAAGGTTACATCGTTCACAGTCTGGCAAATCCGCCAAGCCTCTTATGAAGGTTTTGTTATTGAGAGGCAGCCGATTCCGAGCCAGTGGCCAGGTAAGCGAAAACTGAGTGTTAATGAGGTAATCCGCCGCTGACGTCCAAGACCAGTAAGAGCGAAGCACCTCCTCAGACAAGTCGAGCGGATCACGTAGAGGATCCTTCACGACCCTCTACACTAAATAACGATAGAAGACCTTCCTAGACCTGGAAAGGTCAATGGACCGAGGAATGATGTTCAAGGCGGACCGACACTCACGAAGTTGGTGGTCCCACTGACACATGATTGATGCGCTTTACTTTATATAGGACGAACTTACTTTGGTATACTTTTTAAAAGCATAAAATTTTGCTACGTGAAATTTATATTAATATTTAAAAACAGTAATATTTGTTTAAATGTATTCAAATTTAAAAATTAATTAAAATCAGAACTATAAAGGCTCTTCTCACTCCAAAGTTTGAATAAATCCGATGAGAAGACACATTCTTGTCCTTGTCTTAGACTCAAATACGGATAAAAATGTTGGTATCTACTTACAGTTCCGTATTTAAATGCCTTTAATATCCATTTCTTTTAATCTCCCATTATCTGAAAAAAAAAAAACAATGAAGTCTCGACTGCAAAATATATATCTGAAGAATATTATGAAATCTTAAACGAAAACGTCTGAAGTATTGATGACTTGAAGCATCACCAAGAGATGTTGTTACAATTACTAAATAAGAAAACATTAACAAGAAAATTAGTCGACATATTCGTTTGATAAATATTATTTGATGCTATGTAATATCAATCATCAAATATGCCAGTGAATGCTGCACATTTTCGTCACGGGTGAAGGATTCTTGAAGTAACAGAGATCTGATTCTAGAGAATTATATTAAGAATCACGTAGACGGAATATGTGAGAAGATGCACGAAAAAAAAATAACAGTATAAAAACGGAACGTTTATACCTAACCAAAAAGTGACAGTTGAAACATCTGAGGCGCATAAAGGTTTAGAGAATTTAACACTCACGGGACACACGAAATACAAGAAGAGTATAGGGAAACACCGTTCAAGTAACGAATGAGTTCATGTAAACGGATGACAGAGCAGGAGCTGGAAGGGAAACTGTTGTAAAATATTGTAAGGATGTGTTTGAGGTGGACGTTGGGGAGGGAGACCTTGAAAATTACTCTTCCAATTACTACGCGGTAGTAGAGAGAGAAGGGAAATAACACAGAAACCACAGCGGGCGGCACGCAAATCTAAGAACAAAATGCCTGAGGGAACGACTTTACAAGACACCGAGTGGCGGCTGCTGCCCATTGTTGGTTTGTCCGTCGTTTTTATTGGTATAGGACAACTGGCAAAACCCGGATCTGGGCAAATTGCAGAGTGGCACGTACTAGACGCTGCTAACGGGAAAAACACAGATGTAACTAATTTTGCCAGTCAAGACTCGGAACCACCAGACCTCTTTTCTTTCTATTTGACTCAGTCCATATATTAAAATGCATTAGAAACAATTGGCTTAGTCAAAAAGATACAAGTAAATGAATACTATTGCCAAAATTGGGACATAATGGAAATCATGAAGTAGATAGTAATTTACAAGATCCAAACTTGGATGAAGTGACAGAGGATGAAAAGTTAGATATGTATAATTTTAGAATTACTGTTAAAGAAGATGATGCTAATAAATGCAGAGTTCTTCTGTTATACTATACTTAGTAGGTCATTGTTATTACGCAGTTTTTAAGAAAATTAAATGCAATAGTTGCAAAAATTTAACATCTGGAAGAGAAAATGTGGAAGGCATACCTGAAATAAACAGCTATTTTCAGGGGATTATTAGAGTTTCTCTTTTATATCCTAATGATACATCAGGAAGAGGCAGCCGAAATTTCTGAGATGCTTAATGAGAAAGAGCGGCTTAGAGAATTTGATGCTCACAGGGCAAATAGAGGGAAAGAGAGACAGAGGAAAGCAACACATGACATACCTTGCGAGCTTAAGCAAGGGGATGACAGAACAGGGTCTAGGAGTAGTAGCAAAGGGAGAAAAATTATAGAGATGATAGGAGGAAGTGGAGGGCCATGATCGCCTACATCCTGAAGAAAAAAGAGATACAGCTAGAAACTTTTTCTGTATAATTATGTAGTCATTGGTAAACTAGTAAAAATTATTCATTTCTTCATTCAGTAAATCAAAGGAAATTAACCATGCACATAACAGTGACTATTTTGGCAGATTATGAGTTTCTTTTTAATTTTGACACTTGTGGCCAGAGTATAGAAAAATAGAAAGAATGTTTATCTAGAGTTCTACAAATGCTCCCTTATATAATTTTTGTTATAGGAAAAATAAACAAAAGAAAACTTCATATAACAGAGAGAGGTTGACACACATGAATGCACACACGCAAATATAACGTTTATTGATTGAAGATGGAAAACACGATCTTCCGTGAAAGTTACAAAAGAAAGAAAAGAATCTAGAACAATGATATATGAAACCTGAGACGGCTGATGGATAAAGAATAAATTTCAAATCGGGTTGGCGAGGACTTGTTTATAAACAAATTCAAAAGGGCAGGAGGCGATGTTTAATTTGGGTCATTAAAAAAAAAATAGACGAAAATAATATTTTTGATAAAAACATATTGAAGTAAATTGGTCCGGGGAGGTAAGATCAGTGTATGTTTACCGCTAGCGAAATCTGATCTAAACATAAGTTGTATCCGCTGAATTTGGTCACCGAAAAGACAAATGAAATGAACATTAAACTAATTAATTTTATCCATTAAGAAATTTGAAATAGATCTGAATTTAAACTTTGCTTATGGCGACACTCGTGTTAAGCGCGTGAACATTCTGGCTTCGGTTTGCTATATAAACGCGAGTTTTGCTGAGTTGGGGAGACTTGGGCGTTAGACGAGAGTGATGTTGAGAGAGAGAGAGACTGTCGTTGCAGTGAGTCGGTCCAGTGGCGAGTCAGAGATAAGGACTTTAAGAAATATTATCGTCGTTGTAGCAGACGCATTGAAAAGTCGCTGAAACTTAACTTTTGTCACTTACGACAGCCAACTGAAAAGCTACACTTTCACGTAGGGCTGGAATTACGAGTCACATATCCTTCCAAGTTGATTTGGAACGAGTTAATCACACACACACACACCTCTCTGTTGTTGTTTTCTTATATAAAAGACATTAATATTTTACCCATTGTTGTTCGGCTTCTGCAGATATTATTTCCTTGTTTGCCACATTCTAATTTTCCTGCCACCCACCCTCACAACCGTGCCTACATCCCCAATCGACCGTGAACGTATGGACAACACCCCGCTTACTGGATCTAGAAACTAACACAACGTGGACCGCAGGCGGAACTTGGCCAGTGACCGGTCGAACAATCTACGGGTACTCAGGGAGCGTGCTACCCCTGAGTTCAGTTCAGACCGAGTGGGCGCCTCAACCCAAAGAGGAAGACACCGGAAGTTGAGGGGCTGAAGGGACGAGTGGTAGATTCAAACATTCTTCTAAATTCTATATCTGTAACATATTTTTCTATAATAATTTTTAAAAATTTTAAAACTATTTATTGTTTGTATTTAGTTTATTTGTCTCATATATATATATATATATATATATATATATATATATGAAAGAATTTAAGAATTGGAGAGCCGAGTTCGAATTACAGTTGAATCCATAACATTCACTTACGTGAAAGGTATTAATCCTCTACTTCTCCCTCTATATATGGGTAAATAGCAGGTTCTATAGCCTTGGATGCCAACTGGTCTAGGAGAAGGTCAACTCTGAATTCAAAACCTGTGGAGGGTCATTTGGAGACCTTGTAGCCCATAGTGCACCAGGTCTCTGTATTTGCCCCTTCAAAAAGTGTGGTTAGTTCTGCACAAAGCCTTCGGCACTATAATCAGATCATACGGCTGTCATTTCTAGGAACTGAGCTGCTTGACCCTCATACGTCGAATACGATACGAGAGTCCACTATATATATATATATATATATATATATATATATATATATATATATATATATATATATATATAATCATTTACTTGTAATTTGTTTGTTTGTTTATTTTTTAATCATTGTTTTTCCCTAATTCATAATTCAGTTGTTGGTGATTGTAACTTGACAGAATAATTATTACAATTGAAATAAAAACATGTAAGTTAAAACAATGCTAATTATAATTAAAAATAGTATGAAATTTAAAACAATTAAAATAATGAATTTCAGACTTTAAAATTTTTTTATAATTTAATGATATGTAACAGGATATTTAGTTTATTTAATTTAATGTAGCATTCATCAAAAAAGATAAAAAAATATTATTCATTTTTAAAATAAAATTCAGTATAAAATCAACCCCGTTTCTTTCATTTTAAAATGTAATTTTAAAAAGTTTTCTCTTTTTTGGTTTACAACTATTCATTATCTACATTACATTATTATTACTGCTTGTCTCGCTAACCTGGTCTTGGCTCAATCCACACTTTCCATCAGTGATAGAGTTCAAAATCATTTACTCATTCTTGTAGAGGGAAGGCTTATTTTCCCTTCTGCATCTTCTCTCCCCACAGGCAAAACATCTTAAACCTATCGCTACTCCACCACGAAGCTCCTTTCTTCAGTTTCAACAGTTTCAAACCTTTATAATTAAGATATGTCATGCTACATTCACAGAATCGAATCACTTTCATTTTCCTCGTATTCTAAATGTAAAGACAAACAGTTGAATTTGACAGTTTTTTCCACAAGAAAATGCTACTTTATAGAACAGACTCTCTTGCTGAGACTTCACTAAACATAACCATTTTAAACTCTTAATTCAAAAGTCAACTTGTATCTATCCTCCTTATCGTCAAAATATTCTCTTTCTGCCACCTACTCTTTTGTTCACCTTCTTCATCGTAACCATTTTGGGAGTAACTCTCTACCTTGAAAAGCTCTCGACCCTTTGTATAATAAATATAAAGAAACAAGAATAAGTACAAAGAAGCAAAGCTTGTTTGTTTTCTATTTAAATTGAATTAATATATATATATATATATATATATATATATATATATATATATATATATATATATATATATGTGTGTGTGTGAGTATATATATATATATATTTATATATATATATATATATATTATTTCTACATGAAAACAAATACATATTATCACAATTTATGCCAAAGAGATAAAAAATACCAAACAACACTACCACATAAACCACCATTGACCCTACGAACATGAAAAGAGAAACCACTGACACCACAACACCATGAATTATTTTCTAGATTTAAACTATCATAATAATAATTTAATTATTGTTACTACCATCCCACCACCGTTACTACAATCACTTCTACCATTTTACAATATCTATTTGCTGCTATAGTTGTTATTATCATCACCCGCTACCCAACCATTACTAACGCATCAAAATTACC
>OZ010573.1:89783662-89798662 GCA_963932145.1 Acanthosepion lycidas | reverse complement strand
TTCTTCAGATCTGGGCACATACATAAGATCAGCATCAGCTTTGAGATCATGCATGCGGTAGCAAGTGAGAAGCTTGCTCGTTTTAGCGTTCATTCGCTTAATTTCAACTATGGTCCACTTAAGTGCATTAAAGTTGTATTGCACCACAGGGACAGCCAAAGCGTTTATGGCTGATATTCTCTTTTTTGAGTTTAGTCCGGTATTTGGTACCAGAAGTACACGTCTGTAGTACTCTTTTCTTACCTTCTCCTTCATTTGGGGGTGTTGTATGCCATCTCCTTCGCCAATTCCTAGGTACTTATAGGCTTCATCATTTTACAGTATGTTTAATTGTTTTTCATTTCGATATGTTTTTGGTATTATTTTTTTTCAATACTATTTGAAATTTTTAAGTTGTTTTAAATTTTTCATTTTAAATATTAATTGTAGTTTTGTAGGACATTTAACTATTAGTTGTTATTAATAATATTAATATTTTTTATTTTATTTTATATTCATATTATTTTTCCTTTTTTCCTATTTTATTTTGTTGATATTCTTTAAACTGATATCATGCATAAACTGTAAATTATATTAATCTGTAATATGCCTATATATGAAATTTATCAATTCAACTTCCTTTTCTTCTTTCCACACTTCTTCCTCCCACCTCTGCTTCCCCATTTGCTTTCTTATATCCGTATCTTTTCATTTTTTCTCGTTTTTACCCGTCTCCCTTACTCTTATGTATCTTAATAAAAATAGATTTAAAATTATTCCTATGTTGCCCTTCCTTCTCTAATTTCAACTATATCTGTCGTCATCCTCCCCCTCTCTCTATCACGTTACATCAACTTAAAACTACCCCTCTGATATGTCCCGGAAAGGGATATATTTGATCGAAGTAGCTAAGTGGATTTTGGCTACTATAACTAAGTAGTAAACGGTGGCAGTAATCGACTGGTACTCGTCGTAGTCGCAGGTAATAGGTGTAGACCAATAGAATAGCCAATGGCGTAGTCCAATGGGCGTCGTCATAGACTTAAACTCTGTCGTACCTACACGTCCGTCTGTATTTATGACGGACACCAGCCAATCATATTCGATTGACGGGGAACACAGGTGTATGCATATTTCATTATATCACCCTCAAAAGCTTGTATAAAAATAATATGTAAATTTGAAACCATTTTTTTTATTCTTGGAAATGTGATCTGAGGAAACAGACAATAATCACTTTCGTGCGGACTTAAAATATAATCAATGGACTCTTAAGGTTTTCTGTTTTTTTAAAATTAAATTTTAATATATATATTTATTCATGTTATAAAAATGAGTGTCGCTAATCATACGCTGCCGAATAATCATTTAAATTAAAACATATATATATATATATATATATATATATATACACACACACAGTCGCAACCTTGTTAACCATTACACTACATCAAAATGCCACAGTTATGCACACACAGGGACACACAGAGGGATACACACGCACTTATATATATATATATATATATATATATATATATATATATATATATATATATATATATATATATTCATAAGGTGCCTCAAAAATACTTTTACAAATTATGGATGCTGGTTCCTTACACTAAAACCAGGACAAATTTCATATAAATGTATATTCGCAAATCCTTTGCTTTTGAGTTTAGTTTCAAGTTTACGGTAGACGCTGTTAAATGTACAATCTAAGATTCATACCAAAATACTTTTACAAGCATTGGGGGCGTGTTCTTGACACCAAAACAAGGTAATATAGAAATATAATCACATATCCAAAAGGCCACCGTTGTACCTCAACATACCAACTAATAACAAATGTCCTCCGCATGCTTCTCCCGCTCATGCACTTGTTGGATCATTGACAGGCGGAACCTTTCAAATGCTCCCACACGGTGTCGAATGTTGTTGCAGGCATCCGTGACACGCTGATGGAGATTATCTGCATTATTAATGATTACTACATAAACAAAATTGTTTTAGGTGGCCCCAAACATAAAATTAAAAAAAAAAAAGATTGATGTTGCGGGAACGTGCAGGCCATGGAACTGGTCCTCTCCTACCTATCCATCTTTCATGGTAAATACCAGCCAGTTGGGACTAAAACCTTCTTAAGCCCCATCATGCATGAAGCACATGCATATTCGTATTAGCAGGAGCAGATCCTGTAGCAGTTCTGGTAGTTCGTCCGAAATAAAATCCCTGTAGACAGCTCCTGTATGGCGTGGTGGGTGAACATAGACCTACCAGACGGTCACCTACAATTCCAGTCCACACATTAATCGTAAACTAATATTGGTGTCTAGCCTGTATTGTACCTTGGGGATTCTGATCCTCCCACACGTGTTGATTGTATAAATTTGTTATTCCATCTCTTCCAAATGTTGCCATGTAAACAAAACTGAAGAGACAAAAATCTATTGGTAGTTTGTGCAATGAATCATTGGTAAAAGTTCTCCTGTGGTGAGTATTCAAAGGGTGAAAGACACTGCATAAGTTGCAAATGATACGGGTACAGGAGCTGCTATTTAATTACCCTACATGCAGTACTGTGAGATGTACGACATGCTGTGTTCACTTGAAGTGTTCTGATATCTGGATCGTCTCTGACATCCTGTAGAATGTGTTCTTCGTGACCAGGCGTACGAGCGAATCTCAGTTTTCCTCGTTCCATAGTTTGTTGTGCCACGGATCCTGCCTCAGCAAAACGACGATAAACAGTAGCAAAGGTTGGATGACTCAGTCTGGAAATGCAACTTACAGCCTCGCGTCCATAATATTTCGAGTGACCGTATGTAAAGATCATATCTGCCTGCTCACGATATGAATATCCTGCCATTATTAAACGGAATACTTCTCAGTCAACTGACTACTACACACGTTAAACGTTGAAGACAGACGAGCTACAAATGTACACGAATGACAAATGTAACATAGTCTACATGGCTATACAGTGCCATCTACCATGAACCTTCTGGAAAATTAATAAGTCAAAAACGAAGTATTTGCGGACATATGTTTATATGGACTTTTATCCTTGTCTTTGTGCGTGTTTTTGATACACCCTGTGAATATATATTAATATATATATAATGCATATTTTGATGCCCAACCAATCAATATATATATATATGTGTGTGTGTGTGTGTGTGTGTATGAAAATATAGAGAAAATAGGAAACAACTGGTTAGGTAAATAATCCAAAGTTCTTTAGTATTTTTGTTATTAATTTTAAAAATTGTGCTCGATACAAAAGTAGAGCATAAATATAATTATTTATTTAAAAATATGATTCCAACACGCTACATAAGAGATCTCATGTTTCAAAACAAGAGCCGAAAAAATTTCGCTTGAAGATGGAACAGAGCTTACTTTAATTCAATTTAATTCAAATAATTATATTGAAGTTTTCGGCTCTTGTTTTGAAACATGAGACCTTTTATGTAGCGTGTTGGAATCATATTTTTAAATAAATAATTATATATATATATATATATATATATATATATATATATATATATATATATATATATATATATTTAGTTTATGCAAAACTAGGTAATCCGTATGGGTAGACCCAAGGAAGATGATATCCAGAGAGCTCAATGTAAATTTAGAGCAAATATGTTTGAATATATATATATATATATATATATATATATATATATATATATATATATACCAGATGTAAGAGTAGAATTGTTCAAATCGTGTTACAGCATAATTGTCCATCTCACAAAATATTTAATATCTAAAAAGCCTGTCTATATTTCTGAGATGAGGTATTATGTACATTATTTACATTATTCGGACTATTCTCCTCATCTTTGTCGCCATATTTATTACAACGTTTCGGCCGTTGTACGCTCCGGCCTTCCTCAAGGACACATGGCACAGTGGATAAAGGCGTTTGTTAGATCCAGTGACAGGACCCAAAGAGTGTGAGTTCAATATCCGGTTAAGTCAGTGGAGAACTTTCAGAGGGAAATTAACAGGAGATAACTGATAACTGACAATCAATCAAACATGGCATGTGGAACTAGAACAGTCTACCCCAGTGACCGAAATAAAGGGTTCAGTTCTACATTCCAACCACCTGAAGAAGGCCGGAGCGTACAACGGCCGAAACATTGCAATAAATATGGCGTCAAAGATGAGGACAATAGTCCGAATAATGTAAATAATCTAAAAAGTCACTAAACTAATTGAGTTTCTTTTTTCCATGTTTTCAGATAAGGCGGTTAGTCAACTAGATACTGTTTGTCGTAAGGATCATAATGTTTCGGTCGTAGATTAAATAAAAGTTTATTATTATTTGAGTTATTCAGCTAGAAAGAGAATAGGTTAAAGTCGTTTTGTGTCAGCTCCATTGTCATCTCATATTGAGAAATGGTGAGAGAAAAAATCATTCAGGCCTTTTAGTGATGGTACCAATATTCATATTTTGGCTTCCATCTTCAAATTCCATTGAAGAAACATCACGAGATCTGTGAATAAGTATAAAAAGTGGGAACATTAGAGAGGAAAACTAGACCAGGAGGTAACAACAGGAAGAAGGGTCATCATTTTAACTTAGCACTAAAGAAATCAATTAGAAAAGATCCAACCCAATTCATAAGACGTTTAGCATGTGAGAGAGGAGTTTCATCTATGACAGTCCAAAGAGCAGTAAAAAAAAGACTAGAAAATGAAATCGTACGTGAAACGTGTAAGGCAACATTTTTACTCCAGGACGCAAAGCTAGAAGGTTAGAGAGGGCGAAGACCATCTTATATGAGTTGGAAAATGATCCTGGAATAATATATATATATATATATATATATATATATATATATATATATATATATATATATATGAACAATAAAAAAATATTAAAAGATTAAAATCTTCATACACACTGGGTTGTAGATTAATATTCTTTCGTTTTTTTATTATTATTTCATTTAGATTCCTTAAATATATATATATATACATATATATATATATATATATATATATATATATATATATATATATATATATATACGTGTGTGTGTGTAAGAATTCACATATAACTAATAATAGATCTGTAAAAGTACAATAAGAATAATGACAAAAGAAAAACTTATGTTACCTAAAGACTTTTTCTCTGATGGGCTTTAACAAGTTAAATGTAAGGATTTTATTTTGCAAGAATTATTTCGAGACCGAAGTAAAAATTAAATTTAAAACTTCTAAAAAGTAACTGCATTTTTGCATCTGTGTTTAAATACAAAATAAAATCCTTGCATTTGCCTGATAAAGTCCATTAGAGGACGAAACACGTCGGCTAAGTTATGTTTTCCTTTTGTTTTTATTCACACACACACATACACACACACACACATATATATATATATATATATATATATATATATATACACCCTATACAAAGGCAAACAAACGCACACACAAACACACACACACACACACACACACACACACACACACATATATATATATATATATATATATATATATATATATATATATTGTATATATATATAACGGCTGGCCCCGACATATTTCCGAGCACACTGTCTGACACACACACACACATACATATATATATATATACATACATATATATATACATATATATATATATATATATATATATATATATATATACATATATATATATATATATATATATATATATATATATATGAACTTCATATGTTTCCGATCTTTTGTTATGATTAATTAATGATAAACCCCGTCATTTTCATTTATGATCGATTTCTTCTGTTAAGTTTGGAGAATAATTATGCATCCTTATTGCTCAAAGTCGTGTCCAGTAGAGTTATAAAAACATCGGAAAATTCCGGTAAGATATCTTTAATCATTTCTACGATAAAACGGTTCAAAACTTAATCTAACAATTGTACAATGTTGCTGTTATCATCCGGTATGTATATATATATATGTATGTGTGTCTGTGTGTGTGTGTGTGTGTGTGTGTTACAGGTCTTAATCGAAAACAAGGACCACCTAAGACCTACAGGCAGTTATCGAAGCGTTACACTAACATACCTCATATATACGGTCTTCTCCATGGGTACCTCGAGGCAGTGTAATAGTTAGCAAAGCTTGCATCGCTAGAACAATTACGACTGAGTAGTGAGTTCGATCCTCACTGAGTACCCTATACTTTCGGCCTTGTGCCACATCTAAGCTACGCTTGGAAAATAATTTTTCTTGTCAGATCCCATTTATAAATATACCATCCGTCTGTGCTTCGAATATTGATACCATATCTGGTCTGGTGTTCCTACTATATATCTTAAGGTTCTCGCCAAAACCCCCAAAAAGCGTCTGTAATGTTATTGGTCTTGACCTGGATTTTTGACTTCAATCACTTTCCCATCGTAGTGACGGGAATTTTCTCTGTCTTTTCTATAAATATTTTCCTGATAGTTGTTCTAATGAGCTCTCCTACGTAACTGTATTCATTGTAAATATCCATTAGAGTTTCATTTTTAAACGATGTTATTTTTATTCCTCACACCCAACAAACAAATTTTACATATGGAGACTAGTTAAGACTACATAGAGACTTTGAGGTATCATGGAGGCTGTAGTAAAAACGGTAAGTAAGAATAAGTTTGGTGTAAGAAATACTGTAGTATGTTTGAACCAGTAATCGTGGCTAAGTTTAAGATAAGACAAATTAAAGACCAGCTTTCCTATATCCCTCCCCCATTTTTGGCCTTGTGCCACGTTTTTGTATTACAACAAAATCAATATTGCTCTCCTCCTCCTTTTTTAACTCGACCGCATGATTTTACGTGTGCTACTTGATTGGCAAATAAGTTTGATCGTTCTATTTTTCAATAAGCTAAGTGAAAGTGTCTGTTCTATTCTAATAGTTTCTTTTCCTGCACATCTCTTCTGTGGAAATCTCTGCAGGTTTCTTGCTTCGCTGTCACCTACAATCTTCAAAAGATTTAAATGCAATATCAATCGCCATCTTCTATAATTTGAAATCGGTATTTTTATTGTCCTTTTTATTCACTAAAGTTTTCCCCTTCTCATTTACGTTTGTGTCTTAGTGGCATTACCACTTTATTTTGAGGGAGTGGTTAAAAAGAAATGTTTGCAGAAGATTTTTATAGAAAATTTTTTTTTATTCTACAGACATGTTGCAACAAATTTACGGGTACAAAATGCAGAAAAATTTGTGAAAATGATATATAAAAACAAAGTCCTCGCAAGCCATTGCAACTAATGGTGAATGCATAATTGAATGAAATATAATTGTAGTTTATTATTTGAAAAATAAAATCGATAAACAAAAACGGAAAATAGTTATAAACTCAACCTGATAATTGTAGTGTTTCATATTTAAACAGGAAAAAAATGAATGAAAAGCTAGAAAATTAATGAAATTTCACCAAGAATCCGCTTCAGTGGTTAAATGTTTGTTGCTCCAACAAATGAGGATTTAAAAAAAAAACTTATATAATCTTCATAATTATACGATAAAAGAGGACGTTCATGATTTTACAAACATGATGGCGAACTTGGTAATATGTGTGCAATGTTCATGATTAAACGAGCAAAAATTATTGGTGTAAACATTTACAGCAGGAATCAGCTACAAAAGTGCCAACGGAATGTCTATCTTTTATGCCACTGTTTATATAAACGCCAGAGACCAGAACACGTTCTACAGCACATAAACACGAACAGTCAGGATCCCGCCTATATTAAAATAAACAAATAAAAATTATGAGAGAGTTGTCTGAGAAGAACAATTATTTACAATGATTTACTCGGATAGGTATCCTCGTCTTTGTTGTTATTGTTGGTCTGATTGTTAGAAACGGTCTAAGTACTTATTTTTCATGAACCCATAGGTGTGGGAGAGAAGAGATGGATTCATACTTTCCCAAGTGAATATAGCAAACCTAAGTGGAATTTGAACTCGGCTTTCCTATTAACAATTCCGATCCATTATTCATTACACCACCCGCACATGTAAGCTTACAGCAATTGGTATTCCGAAGCGGAGGCCATCTAGATACAGACCACGCTCGATGTTGCTTAATTTCGAAGATCGTATGGGAACCAGTGTTTCATCGTGATGTGGCCATAAGCCACGCAGTATTAGGATACTAGTATCGTTCTGAAGAATTTTCATAACCATTTCCTTTCTCTAGCGATGTGCCACTTAGGAAACTTTGCATTCTCCATACAGTCCATTTCAATTTCCATTTCTCACCTTGTGTTTCAGGTGATTTCAACGCTATTGGGTTTCGTACACACTCTATGTACCGTGGACCTTCAAGCGATCATGACTCTCCACAATTTCCTTTTTTTTTGTAGCTTTAATGTGTATTTCTGTTATGTCTCCTAAACATTGTTCTGTTATCCATTTACCCGAGGTCGCTAGGAAGGTTTTACGTTTATTCCGATTGCCCACCTGTCTTTAATCTGTATCAAGTTTTCCAAGCCCGCTTTCCTAATTATATGCCCAAGAAATTTCAACGGTTGCATCATCTCTTCATTATCATTCCGTATACAGGAGGTTTGCTGTCGGTATAGATTTTGGACGCATCTTGGGTGTAGAACATATGGAACGGGTTTGATAATTATAACGAATTAGGGACATTTCTTTTTGTATTGTTTCCTCAGAAGTATTTGTCATTTGTTTATATGGAATAATGTTTTCACAAGTTGATCATCTATAGTTATGGGATTTTCATCGGCTTTCATTTTTGCATTTTGCATGTTGCACACACTATTCTGAAAATGCCTTTTTCAGAACATGACAAAACGTTGCATATTTTCTATTATATACTGATGTGACGGGGAATAGAAAGGGGAAAAGAGCCAACCACTAACACTAAGGTCTGCAGGACTTTCAGAAAACAACATTCCATGAAATCAGGCAATGCTGATCATGTGTTATGTGACAAGCACGAGGAGACTAGTTTGAGTAAATCAGTGTATAAAAAATAAATATCAAACAAAATAAATATTAATAAATAATAAAAATGATTAATATCTTCATCACAATCAACTATTTTATCAGTTCACTGTTAACAATCACAAATAATAAAAAAAACTAGATTTTGAGGTTAGATTCAGAAAAAAATAATTCATCATTAAGTTATTCAATGCTAGAGATCACCAAACTTGATATCACCGTCGCCTTCTCATCGATGTGACTGTTCGTGGTGTCTATAATATGAAGGTCAAAGAAATTAGAAAACTTAAATTATTAAATAATAATGAAAAGCTTAATTACATTTAATTCCAAATTGAGGTTATCAGAGTGTGGGCGTTTAGGCCACGATCATCCCAATTATAATTGGGGCAGTGGAGCTTAGACTACCGAAACTAAAAACCTACATTAAGAAAACTGAAATAAAGCTTAGTATTCCATTACATCGGAAGTCTTCATTGCTTGCCACTGCAAATATACTGTGAAAGCAGCTATTTGATTCAGGTCGTTTGATGATGAAAAATATCAGTTTCCTTGTTTGTATTTTCTGAAGAATCAGAATTCTTTAATTAACGATTCCTTAAATATTTTAGGATAACAATTTTAAAATAATATATATGTATAAAAGCATGTCATTATTTAAAGACGTAAGAGGGTACAAATGAAAAGATTCAGAACTGACAGTATTTTCCATTTCACTGAAGAAGACATTAGAAATGAAAGACCGTCATCAGCCCGTCTTCCATTCTGATTTTACATGCATTCTTTTTCTCTCGAATACCAGTGTCTCTGGATACATTTTTGACCGTCTACAATCGCACTGAATACGGAATTGTCCATTATTTATCTTAAGTAATGGTAGTGTATAATGCATGTGCTAATTAACATAATAACGGACGAACAGCTGGTGATGATGCCGATGATGATAACGACTTAATAATAATAATAATAATAATAATAATAATAATAATAATAATAGTAATAATAATAATAAGAAGACAAAGATGAAGGAAAGTATAAGAAAAATAATAATAATAATAATAATTAGAAGAAGAAGATGCAGAAAAGAATAAGGAAAATAATAAAAATAATAATAGTAATAATAAGATGAAGAAAATAATAATAATAATAATAATAATAATAAAAATAATAATAATAATAATAATAATAATAATAATAATAATAATAATAATAATAATAATTCCAGAAGAAGAAGAAGAAGAAGAAGAAGAAGAAGAAGAAGAAGAAGAAGAAGAAGAAGAAGAAGTTATGGTACATTTGAATTACTCTGAAATAAAGTTATTTCTCAATCTATTAAACCTTGTTTTTAAGCAGAAAAATATAAATCTTTGCTTTTGGATGTGTCACGACATACAGCCTAGGGTCTCAACAATTTTCTTTTTTATGTTTCTGCTTCTTTTATGAGTGTTTTAAATAAACATTTCTAATTTAAAGTCTAGCGTTTCAACATTTGTTTTTGGTGTTGATGCTTTTATCAGCATTTTTTCATTGGTATTAATGTGCATCATTTCAAATTTAAAGTTTAGTGTCGCGATATCTTCCGCGTTTCCACTTACTCTATAGATATAACTAACACTTTGGTTTAGATATTCATCCTGTCCACTTATATCAGTCCCCTCCAGGAGTATTAGAACGGCAAGGCCAATTCCTTTGTTATTTTTGTCGTTCAATAAATATGAACAAAAGTTCAGTCCGCTCTTCAGGAGATGAGATGTTTGCTCAATTGGGTTAAGTTCTAGTGATTGACTTGGTTAGTCTAAAACTGTCCACATTTTTCCCTGATGAAGTCCTTTGTCATGTTGGTAGTATTTTGGGGGGGTTATTATCCTGCTGCATGATAAACTTCGTCCCGATAACTTTGGATGCCTGTCTCTATGTTTAATTGGCAGACAAAATGTTTCTGTAGATTTATGAGTTTATTCTGCTGCTTCCATCATGAGTTAAATCAATAAATATTAATGAGCCTATTCCAGAAGCAGCCATGAAAGTTAGAGACAAGACATTGAAACACCAGTTTCTGTATGATTACCAAGTTAAGCCTGGTCAGTACCTAAATGGGTAACAGCTTGAGAATAGCAGATACTGTAAACTTGAATGTGTGGGTGATATAATGGATCAGAATTATTAATCAGAGAGCCAAGTTCCAATTGGGTTCATTATATTCATTTATGCACAAATACTCTCAGGAAAGGTATGAATCCACCTCTTCTTCCTCCAGCTATGGGTTAATTAATAAGACTTGTATCACTAAAATCATTATCATTTATCCCCCAAAATTCTTACAATCTAAAAATATTTTCTAGCTTTAAATAACCTGCAAAGGCCATAGAATAAGGCAATAAGCCATAGAAAACAAATCAGTCATTTACTATAATCACAACAAACAGGTATCAGTCTAGAGGCACTGACCTATAATTCAATGGAAATTGGAAGAAAAATGATCTGTTTAATAATTATTTATTTGTACTGCTATTAATATCTTCACAGATGAGCTTGTATGTTTTGGATCATAAGCAGATCCTCTCTCTTTCCACACGTCAGCCTTTCCATCACTTTGGTAGAGATTATTCTTGGCTTCCTGAATCCATAAAACTTTCTTCCAGATCTTTTGTCACTCAGCTCCGTACTTCTTTGAAAATTTCAATCTGGCCTTCCGATTCTAACTGCTGATGAGTGGTTTGAATCTTGTGGCATGGTCTCTATATTTCTGCTCTTGAAGTCTTCTTTGAAGAGTGGATTCTGAAACCATCGCCCTGAACTCTGCAGGTTGTTGGTGATGTCACTGATTGTTACTTTTCGGTTTTCCCTCACAACTCTCATAAGGTTTCTGTCATCAACTGCTGTTATTAGGTTGGTGCAAAAATAATGACGTAATAATGTCGTTTTTTGACGTTAAAAATACGTCAAAAACGACATTATTACGTTATTATTTTTGCACCAACCTAATGTTTTCCTTGGCTGACCTGTTCTCTGTATGTTGCTCAGTACAACAGTTCCAAGTTGTGTTGGCTATACCCATTGTTTATACCAATGGCTCTGATCAATTTTCCTTTTCTTCCCAGCTTCAAAATGGCTTACTTTTCTCCCATAGACAGCTCTCTCATCTTCATGATGGTTTATACTTTATAAAAAGAAATGCAATCTTTACAGGTGAAACCCAAAACTCAAACTAAAAGTAGTCATTTAGAGCTATTAATGTTTAAACATTTATTCTAAAGGCAACACCTTGTCAACAAGAATCTCCTCACGCATCCCAATAGCTTTGCTCATTTGAAAAATGGGTGGTTTCAAACAAAAGGTAGTATGCTCTAAATTTACCCGGAAATAAAATATGAAATTCTGATCATTTATCTCATATTGATCTTTGTTCTTAAACCCAAATCTCTCCAGTGAACATTGAAGACTATCTATCTATCTATCTATCTATCTATCTATCTATCTATCTATCTATCTATCTATCTATCTATCTATCTATCTATCTATCTATTTCTATTTTCTATCTATCTATCTATCTATCTATCCACTTCTATTTTCTATCTATCTATCTATCTATCTATCCACTTCTATTTTCTATCTATCTATCTATCTATCTATCTATCTATCTATCCACTTCTATTTTCTATCTATCTATCTATCTATCTATCTATCTATCTATCTATCTATCTATCTATCCACTTCTATTTTCTATCTATCTATCTATACACTTCTATTTTCTATCTATCTATACACTTCTATCTTCTACCTATCTATACTTCTATTTTCTATCTATCTATACTTCTATCTATACTTCTATTTTCTATCTATCTATACTTCTATCTATCTATTCTATCTATCTATATATATATACTTCTATCTATACTTCTATCTATCTATCTATCTATCTATACTTCTATCTTCTATCTATCTATCCATCTATCCATCTATCTATACTTCTGTCTATCTATATATACTTCTATCTTCTATCTATCTATACTTCTATCTATCTATCTATATACTTCTATCTATCTATACTTATATCTATACCTCTATCTATACTTCTACCTATCTATCTATCTATCTATCTATATATATATATATATATATATATATATATATATATATATATATATATATATATACACTTCTTTCTATCTATCTATATACTTCTATCTATCTATCTATCGTCTGGATTTTTTTTTATTAACGGCTAATATTCTTACGGCATTTCGTTCGTATAATTAAAGATTTTTGGGAGGTGTCTACGTCAGATTAATACTTTTTATTTAACTACGATTTGAAATATTTTTACTTTTAATTTTTAATATACTATATTTCTATCAAGAACAATTAAATGTAATTAGAATCCCTTACAGTTTGTAGAATTATTATCACATCAAGTATATTACTATTTTTTTTAAATTCTATTCTTGAATATTATTTAAGTAAAATTTCCATTTCTCTGATTAAGTAAACTTTAGCTATTTATTTAATTACAATTTAAAATAAGTTTAGGTTAGAATTCATTTTAATTAACTACAACTTTAAAATATTTTCATTATTATTTTTTTAGACTATATTTTATTTAACTGAAGTAAATGTATTAGGCCGGGGCAGAAAACAATGACGCAATAACGGCGCTCCTTGACGTATATATATTTGTGTATTTAGGCAGCAATCAATATTTCATGCATATTTCATTGGATACAACAGACAAAGAGCTTTTTCCTTGACGTTAAAAAATACGTCAAAAACCGACATCACTGCGCCACCATCTCTACACCAACCCAATATTTGAATTACTATCAATAAGTAAAATTATTTTTCTATATCAAGTATATTTGTATTACTATTTTTAAAATTTTATATTTAAATATTATTTAAGTCATTTTTTATTTATTTATTTATTTATGGCCAAAATAGCTAATTCATTTCACTGATTTAGTAAACTTAATTTATTTATTTAATTTTAATTTAAATTTAAAAGAAGTTTAGGTTAGAATTCATTTTAATTAACTACACTTATAATTACAACTTTAAAATAATTTCATTGTTAGTTTTTATAGAGTATATTTCATTTAATTTCTATATCAAGTATAAGTATATTACGATTTTTAAAAAATTTTATATTTAAATATTATTTAAGTTAAAAAATTTTTTTTTTTTTTCGTATATTTAAAGATTTTTGGTAGGTGTCTACGTCAGAATACTTTTTATTTAACTACGATTTGAAATATTTTTACTTTTAATTTTTTAATATACTATATTTCTTTCAAGAACAATTATTTAAATGTAATTAGAATCCCTTACAGTTTGTAGAATTATTATCACATCAAGTATATTACTATTTCTTTAAAAATGTTATACTTGAATATTATTTAAGTAAACTTTCCATTTCTCTGATTTAGTAAACTTTATTTATTTATTTAATTACAATTTAAAAGAAGTTTAGGTTAGAATTCATTTTAATGAACTACCATTTTAATTACAACTTTAAAATATAATCTCATTTAATAGAAGTGAATGTATTTAAGAATTAGAATTACTTACAGTAAGTAAAATTATTTTACAATTATATTACGATGTTATTTTATTTTTATTTTTTTATTTTTGTCAAAAATAGCTAATTCATTTCACTGATTTAGTAAACTTTAGTTATTTATTTAATTACAATTTAAAAGAATTTTAGGTTAGAATTCATTTAATTTCAATTAACTGCAATTTTAATTACAACTTTACAATATTTTCATTATTATTATTATTATTTTTTTTTTTTTTTTTTAGACTATATTTTATTTAATTGAAGTAAATGTATTAGGCCGGGGCAGAAACAATGACGCAATAACGCCGCTATTTGACGTTAAAAAATACGTCAAAAAACGACATCTCCGCGCCACTACCTCTGTACCAACCCAATATTTGAATCACTTACAATAAGTAAAATTATTTTTCTATATCCAGTATGTTTGTAATACGATTTATTTAAATTTTATATTTAAATATTATTTAAGTTATTTTTTTTT
>OZ010573.1:89618662-89771162 GCA_963932145.1 Acanthosepion lycidas | reverse complement strand
TCTGTGTTTTGTCCCTTTAAGAAGAAGGCCGACCATGGTTCTTCATAACTACTTATCCTTTGTAGCTCTTAGCAATATTTGTCTTCTTTTACTATCCTTACCATTCCCTATCTGGTCACCATTTATACAAGATTGTTAGGTAGATTACTCGCTCTTTCCCTCTGTACATCAATATGCCCTCTGTGTATCAAATTCTTCAAATCCTCTTTCCTCATTATATATCAAAGAAGTTCTAATTGTTGTTTCCTGTACAGGTAGTGAGAATTTAGATTCGTTTTTGATACACAAGAAACAAAGCATTATGTCTGAAATATTTGAGCTTTATTCGCTGGATCAGTTTAATAAAAAAAAATAATAATAATGCAACTGAAATTACAAAGTAGACCTTTAAAGTCTTACTGTTTTCGTTAGCAATGAATATATATTTGAAAAATCTTTTAAAAATACTTACGTTTTACAGCACCGATCATAAAGTCTCTCCATTTTGGTTAAATTTCTATACTTTTCATGTTCTTCCTTAGTGAAAAAAAATGAGGAGTAAAGTACATCTGTAACGAAATTTTCTGAGCTCATCGCTGTACTTGACTCTGACGTGTAGGATCTAAAAAAAAAAAATAAATAAATGGAAAACAAATTACTTTTATGTTGTTAAATCAGTGTTAATTTTTCATTGTACTTTCATATCATATAATAGTCAAATGAAAGAAAATAAACTCCATATTTTTAGATTGCTCATGTAAATCAGATATCCCATATATATATATATAAAAGAGATTTTTATGTTAACACATTCTTTTTTTATAGATATAAATATTTAAGTAAATGCTCTGTTTCTAATAAACAGTATTAACAACATTTACCGACCTGAATGTCCGAGAAATTGTCATAGAAAATATGCATCCTCCGAAAGGAATCGAACCTGTATCCTATACGGAACTGTCATATAGCCTGACGTGCTTTTACCGATTTTGCTACAGAGGAGAGTTTCGATTAGCGAGGTCGATTTTACTGTTTTTAAATTACAATTTTGTATGATTTTCGCACGTATATTCATATCTGCTGATGTGTATCCAAATGAAAACAAATGACGTCAAACATTATGAAATGAACAAAGTCCGACAAATATTTTAAGACATTTTTATGTTTATACATTCTTTTTTAAAGATACAAATATTTAAGTAAATGTTCTGTCTATTTCATAATTTGAGCACTATTTTGTAAAAATAAAAATATCAATAAGAACATCGGATTATATATCTTACTGTTCTTTCTTTCTTTTTATTTATATACTAGCAGTAAAGCCCGGCGTTGCTCGGGGTTTTATGTAGTTAATTTGCTTTGGGGTTTTAATTATTGAACTTAAGAGCGTATCCGCAGTTGTTGAGGTCACTGATAGGCCGGGAATCTCACTGGTAGCAAAATCAATGAGATCAAGGGCAACCGGTTGCAATAGGTGGCTGCCCCTGTACTTTGAAAGTAGGCATCCAACCTTCTTCTCGAACCACCTGACTTCCAAATGAGGTTATTTGAAAGGAGTTGTTGTAGTGCCTAATTGTTTTAAGGAAGTGATTGGAGTCGGGATGGGAGCCGGTTATTAGTCCTCTCAACAAGGTAGGTTGTTCATGCAGAGGTGGCAGTCGAACTTTGCCGGAGGAGCAGCACAGACCGGCATGCTCCCCGGCCTATTTGCGAGCGTTGCAGAATTGGCAAACCCAGGTCATGGGCCCTATATTGATGTCACGCGTAGTTAATTTAATGCCGGGGTGGTAATTGAAAGCCAAGAAAGACCAAAAAGAATGTCGCTGTCGAGGCGTATGCGGCGAGCTTGGGGAGATAAGCGCTCAGTGATCATGTTTGTAGCAGCCCTTGAAAGTCTGTTTGCCCTTGTCTGTGGGCCCTCGCAGTTTCTGGCAGCAGAAGTCGCTGCAGCGTTGCGGGCATTGCGGGTTACCAGCTGCATCTCTGTCTCGGACTCCATCGACCTATTTGTTGCAGCAACGTCCCTGGACTGACGCGCGCACCTGCGGTCAAATGTTTCAGCTGCCCTCGACCTGGCAGTGGTGGCAGCATTCCTAGCATTTAGAACAGACCTACGTAGCGGTGTCTCAGCAGCCTTAGCACTCGCTGTTGCAGCAGCGTACCTGGATTGACGGGCGCGCCTGCGGTCAAGTATCTCTATTGCCCTTGATTTCGCAGTGGCAGGAGCGTTTCTTACGTTACGAAGAAGCCTTTGATGATGAGTTTCGGGAGCCCGAGATGCAGAGGCGGTTGCTGCAGCCTGTGCGTTCATTTTCGACCGTTGTGCATTCTTGAGCCTTGATCGGAACGAAGCCCTGTAGACAGCTTTCCCAGCCAAGCAGGTGGTACCCTTCTCTTGTGGGATCTGCGTTGAGCGACTTGTGATAGTCGCATTGTAGTCTGCTTCTGGGACTCGTGGGCCTTTCTTTCCCTCATAGCGGACGCTCTTGCAGATCGAAGGCTAAGACGTACCCTCATTTTTGGCGGCATGGGTAAAAGTAATGCTAGTAGTAGGTTGATTAGGGTTGCTCAACTGCAGGAGTACAAAGTCTAAGTATCGCAAAGCGTGAGCCGGTATCGGGAAGGCAGATATTTAAGTAAAACAGCTGAATAAATTGTTTATGGTAGTTGGGAAAATGTAGTTAAACAGACAAACGGAAAACAAAAATTTAAGAAAATTGCGGTAGGAGAAATGATCAGTGAAAGGTGCCTATCGTATCAACCGGATGGCGGCGTAACAGAAGCAAAAGTGAGACCTTCGTTCCACAGCTGTGCACAGCCGGTTCAAATGCGAAGTATTACTGGCCAATCGGTTGTGCCAATCAGCGAGCATCCTAGGGTTTCGAACACCAATCAGCGACCGCGTACTGCCCTCAGCCAATGAGATACCGCTATGTGAAGCATGTTCACGCGTGTGTGAATAACAATCAGCTGTAGAGTCTGTAGTGTAGACGTCTCAGTTGAACATACGTTTGATTGGTGTATTCGCAAATTCCGATGAAGACATGATCGTATCGACTTCTCTCAGGTATTAGTTGGTCACAAAGGAGCTCACAGGGCAAAATGTTTTAATTCTCACGACTAAAACCGATAAAGTTAATCAAAATCCCAAGCAAGTTGCGAAAAACATCGCCAAATTCAGGTAGACTCGATTTGAATGGGAAGTCAAAAGGGGTTTGATTTCATCGATTTTATTCGATAATTGAAACTGATATTGAAAACGAAAGTCAGTACCCCAATACTGTCGGTAAATACTATGGTCAACGGGAATTTTGCTGAAAATTCTTCGCCATTTACGAAAAACATAGGCAAAAATCAGATAGTCTGGAATTGAATCGGATGTCCCAAAGTGATCGATTGTATCGATTTTTTTCAGTAATTGATATCGATATTGAAAATGAATGTCAGCACCTCATAACTGTTAATGAAAACAGTGCTCAACGTAATTTTGGTGGAAATTCTTCGCCATTTGTGAAAAATATAGCCAAAAAAATCAGCTTGATTGGTTTGGAATTGGAAGTCAAAAGTGGCATGAAGTTATCGATTTTTTCCGATAATTGATACCGATATTGAAGAAAAAGGTCAGCAAATAATAACTGTTGATAAAACTAATGCTCGTGAAAATTCCTTGAAGTTTGCGAAAAACAGAGCCAAAAATAACTCCGATAACTGATATCAATTTTTAAAAACAAAGAATAGCACCTCAAAACAATAAGTAAAGACAGTGCTCAACGTGAGTTTGGTGGATTTGTGAAAACTATGACTGAAATTTTTTCGAATCAATATTCGACCCCCTATAGGTTTTATCGATTTTTTCCAAAATCGGAGGAACAATCGAAAAATCCGAAGACGTCAAGTACGAATGTCGTAAATTTCCGATTTGTGTGTGAATTTTCATGCCAATAGGACGAACAGTTTGCTCAGGATGAGGTAACAAGTTGACAAACGCACAGACACACTAACAGAATGCCATATATATATATATATATATATATATATATATATATATATATATATATATATAAAGTAACAGTAACAAAGTTTTTATCAAGGTAGTTTTATTTACATTATGTGCATCGTTCAGACTGTTGTTATCTTTACTGCCATATTCGTTATAGCCGTTGTACGCTCCTGTCTTTTTCAGGTGATATACTTCAGGATTTCAAATTGCGCACATTTATATAGTCGACAGGGTTAGATTATTCTCATTCCACGTGCCATGCCTTTGCTGGATATATCAGTTTCAGTTAATTCCCCCTAGTAACTCAACTCACCAAATTTTTGTTCACCTCTGCTGTAGACAGGTATTGAACTCTCAACTCTTTGAGTAAAGTCACTTTATGGATGACTTCAACTTCCTAGTGGGAAACATGGATAAAAGCGTTGGTTGAAGTAATCCAAATTGAAACACAAGCATTTCAAGTTTGTGTAAAATTTTCCTCTATTTTCACGCCACTTTTCAACTGCACAAGATGCTATCTCTAAGTATGAAACATCGCTTCATGGAAAACTTCGCATTTATCTGATGCGGCACTTTTGCTATACCGCTTATTCTTTCAATAAATATTATCTTGTGATCAGTTTTAAAAAAATTGTTACTTTAATAGATAACGAATATAAACATTCTAAAATTAAAATTTTACGATGCTTACAGACCATAAAAGATGAAAGCTATTCTCAAAACAGTTTTAAAAACTTATTTAGAAGAAATAAAACTATTCCAGGTTTGTAGGAGGGTGGGTTAAAGAGTTAATATCCTGACTATGAAACATTGACCTAGAGCTGTGAAATCATGCGTGTATTAATTTCAGCTCCTCTTATCAATAACTGTTATTAGGTTGGTGCAAAAATAATGACGTAATAATGTCGTTTTTTGACGTATTTTTTAACGTCAAAAAACGACATTATTACGTCATTATTTTTTGCACCAACCTAATAATAAATGTTTTTTTTTCCTGCTAAACTGATATCTGCTTGTTCAAAGTAAGTTGGCGATCATGACTCTTCACAACTTTCTATCCTTTGTATCTCTTGATATTTTTTCTTTACTTATCTCGCCTAAACATTGTTTTTCCATCTATTTACTTAAGTTTACTAGTTAGGTTATGCATTGTTTTTCTCTGTCTCACTTGCCCCCAGTCTCACCAGTTTCCAAGTAATCTTTCTTCATTAGTTGTCCTAGAAATATCAACTGTTTCTTCTTGATATTAAGCATAAGTGTCCTTTTCGTTTTCTTTAATATTTTGGTATTGCTCATATGTTCAGGCCATTGTATTCTCATCAACCTTCTGTAGTAACACATTTCTTTAGCTTCAAGTCCCGTTTTCTTTTATGGGGATATATTATCTGCTTTCAATGCCATGTAGGAGAATTTGTATTACATAACAGTTCAGAACACTTTTCTTTGTTTCTAACAATTTTTTCCTGTTTCTCAATACCCTGCTTAGCTTTTGGTAGACATCTTTCGCTATCCGCTGTGCCTTCGTATTTAAGGATCAGACTTTCCGTCGTCTGATAAATCACTTCCCATATATTTAGTCTTTAAAGTGGGGATCGATATTACATAGCTACTCAATATGCTTTTGTTTGTATTTAACGAAATTTTCTTGAAACCTAATTTTGGAAGACATCCATTTTATTCCAATGCACCTTCGTGTTTCTGATTTTCCCTCGTCTGTTATAATATGTCCCTTGTAGTTAACATTCTGTGAACGCTAGTTTCTGACGATTTCAATTCATAGCTCGCATCTTGGCTTGTCGCTTTTGCAAAAGATCACACATAAGGGTTTCTTACAATAGATTGTTAGTCCTTTCTCTCCGCTTTCCTTTACGTATTTTTTTTCAAAGATTTCCTGCTGTTTTCTTTTTGCTATTAACGCATTATAATCTGTATTTAAGCAATGTTTAAAAATTAGCCAATATTCAATTTTTTCGCAGCTACACTTGAAATGATTGATGATAAATAACTATAATAAAACCGTTATCTAAAAATGCTGGCTGAAATGCACGACAGAAGACGCATTTCTTGACGATAAATCGATGTTAAAAAAACTAAACACTTACCGAGTGAGTAATACTATTTGCAGTATTATTATCGTCGACAGTAGCACCAAAACCTGAAATGATAAAATGGTAGAAAACATTACTGAAGATATTTTTGAACATTTCTGAAGTCATTTGGTTGTTGGATTTCCTATATTAACTGTTTTAAGAAGTTCCTGAAATAACAAAATATAAACAGATAGTATCAAGGAATTGTAGCGAATATAGAATCTTAAGAAAAATATTTGAAATCAATGAAAGTATTTTGCGGGTGAATATTGCATTAACAATTTTGTTGAAGATAACAAGCATTTTTCTAACGACAATCCATACTATTTAACCCAGTTTTGAGGGGAGAAGATTAATTTATACATTTCCCAAAGTTATTGGGCATAAGGAAATGTGGCGAACGCAACTGGAACATTATCTCGGCTCTACAGTTTCTCATTCCCGTCCGCTATTCATTACCTCACCCGTACATCCAGAAAAGTCTGGAAACGACAGAGATAAATGTTGTAATGAAAACTTAATACGAAGTTACCAAATAAAAATAATGCTTTTTTTATTTGTCGGAATATCTCAGATGAAGAATTATTATTATATACTTTGCTGTTTAGACCAGCTAGCCCATTTTGTTTGTTATATCCGTAAAGTTAGCATGTTATTCTGGAAATTGATCTGAGCTCGCCAATATTCGTTACACATTTCCGCATTATCCTTAACTATTAAAACAAAAAGAAAAAAAGTATTTCGTAGCAAGCGGTTGACCTCCACGTATTTCCATATTGCGGCCCTCCCCATATATATATATATATATATATATATATATGTATGCATGTATGTGTGTGTGTGTGTGTAGTTTACGAAAAACTAGGTAATCCGTATGGGTAAACCCAAGGAGGATAAAATCCAGAGAGTTCAATGTAAATCCAGAGCAAATAATTTAAATAAATAAAAACAGATAATTTATTACATGGAACCTTAAAGTGGTCTGTTTTTATCTAATATATATATATATATATATATATATATATATATATATATATATATATATATATATTATTATTATTTTTTTTTTTTTTTCAAAAACATTTCACCCCAAGCAAGGAAGGAGTGCCACTAGAACGTAGGCGGTTACGGAGAGTGCAAGTGAGAGAAAAGAGTGGCTGTAGAGGGGATTGAGGAAAGGATAAAAGAAGCACGGGGATCAAGGCAACAGGCGATGGCGACTGACGTTGCATTTAAATTTAAGTAATTTAAGTAAGAGGAAGGGTGTTAATGACTAAAGTCCACCGATTCATTGCAGAGTGTTACTAAGTGAAGTGTTTCTGATGAACGTAAAAGAGGAAGTAGAAAGTGAAAAAATGATAAGGATATGGCGGATCGATAAAGATTTAATCTAGATTTGTGGAGATTAAGATTGAATGTGACCGGAGAGAATAAGATTGAAAAGTGATTGAGGAGCTAGTGTTCTCGGGAAGAGGTTTTTGTAATGGAACATTCTTCTTGCCATATCTCTCCCCCACTTCATGACAAGAAATACTGGACAATTTCATTATAGGTGAAAAGACTCGACGGATTTGTTTATTTTTTTTTACAGCTTATCAACTCTTTGCGGGTTATTTAAGGTGGAAACATATTTTGGGCTGTAAGAATCTCTTTTCTTTTCCGAGTGAATATTGCATAAACAATTTTGTTGAGAAGTACAATGTTTTTTTTTCTAACTACAAGCCATACTATATAACCCAGTTTTAAGGGTAGGAGAATGATTTATACTTTTCCCAAAGTTATTGCGCTTAAGGAACATGGCTGGAACATGATCTCGGCCCTTTTACTTCTCATTCCCATCCGCTATCCATTTCCCCACCCGCACATCCAGAAAAAATCTGGAAACGATAGAGATGTCGCTCTACATACGGATACTGAGAGTATTATGGGTAGAAAACATGGGCAATGAGGAATTTCTGAAGAAAATAGTAACAAGAAAGACATTCACGTTTAGAATGCGATAACGGAAATTTCTAGAATTGTGAGAAAGGATGGCTTCGAAAATTTAATACTCTCAGGACTTTTTGAGGGGAGGAGGAGTAGAGGAAAATAGCGATTAACTTACGTAAGGTGTTCGTGTCAATGGATGGCAGAGCAAAGACAAGGAATCGTAAAAATCAAACAGTGTTCTGCGTTACAAAAATATAGGATGTTGCGGAGAGCCATGGTCGCTCACGTCCTAATGTATTAGGTTGGTGCAAAAATAATGTCGTTTTATCACATAGTAACATATGTGAGAAAACGACATTATTTTTGCACCAACCTAATAGCATATACTTGATGATGATTAGTTTAGCCTTGCATTTACATTGCTAATATATAACTAATAACAACTACCCCTTTCAATCGCTGAAGGGTTTTCTTCTATGTGCCGTGTTTTTTTCAGGACGTCGACGATCTTGAACTTGCTATCATTTGTAGATCTAAGTAAGCTTTTTGCTACTTTTCATAATATCTATTATACAAACTATATATATAAGCTCATTAGCTAGGTGTTCTGGGTATGACGATAAACTACATCCGGTTATGGGCAAATAGTGAACCCCCCAAACGAAACACTATGAAAGTATAAAAATACTTTTTCATAATAAAAATACCAGCAATAGTTTGTATATAAAATGACCATTGATACATTTTATCTGTAGTTGAATGCATACGATTGCATTCAAAATATATTTAGTTGAAACCATAAAATTGTGTCCAAATTATTTAGACTTCGGTATTATTAACCCAGAGAGTTTGATATACTGGTAAACAATATCAATCAATCACCTAACCAATCAACATAAAACAACTCTTTCATGGAATTAATCCATATAATATCCTACAATTTCTTAAACATTTTAAACATTATTCCAAAATATATTTTCAACTAAACTACTACATCAAACGCACATCACCGCCTATAGTAATTATGTCGACACAAACATGCATATGCACAAACGTTGATTATCACTACCATGTATTCAACTGTGAAAGCAGAATAACATATAGTTTTCTTACTTCAAAGCACCCAAGAAAATTCATTTTCGGCATTAAATGGTCCATAAGGATTTGATATGCCGTTAAACAAACAAATCAGTCAATCGTTAGGTACGTTATTCGTTGCTTTTCTCTGTTCCTCTTGCCTTCAATGTGTCCTGTCAGCTTCAAATTCTCTAAGCTCTCTTTTCTTATTAATTTCTACTCACTCTTTCTGATTCAAAATATGTGTTCTTTGTGAATTCATTTTCCCTAAAACTTCGTTGTTGCTCACATGTTCAATCCTTGCTGTTCCCAACATCCTTCTGTAGAACTACATTTCTGTTGCCTCAAGTCTCTCCTTCATCTGTGAAGTTATTTTTCCAATATTCGCTGCCATATATGAGATGCATTATTACGTAACAGTTCAGTACGGTTTTTGTTTCTAACAATATTTTCCTGTTTGTTAATACTTTGCTTAGATTTTAGAAGGCAACTTTCGCTATCTCAATTCACCTTCGGATTTTGGTTTTGCATTTTTCATCCTCTGTTAAAAAACTTCCGAGATATTAAAATTTTTGAACCTGCTCGATTCTGAAATCTCTAATTTGGGGTTCGCATCTTGGCATGTTCCTTTTGTTGACAACCTTATATTTTCTCTTCTTACAATTGATGCCCTTTCTTCTCGCTTTATTTACTACTTTCTGTAGGATTTTCTGTAGTTTAATTTCTGTGTTTACTACCAACCAAAACTGTCATCAACATATCTTATGCTGTTAAGATTGTGACCGCCAATAATGAATTCCTGTAGGAATTATAATTCTCTGACTTATACTGTATGAATAAATCCGGTTAGAAGACATATTGTCTTACACTCAAATGCAGATAAAAATATTGGTATCTACTTACAGTTCCGTATTTACACAGAGTTATTTTAAAATCGCCCATTATCTGAAAGAAGAAAATAAAAAAATGAATTAAGTATTCAGTATTGCAGAAGACATATTTGAAGAATATTATGAAATGTTAAAAGAAAATTGAAATATCGATAAGGTGAAACATCACCAACAGATGTTGTTATAATTACTAATTAAGGCATTAACAAGAAAATCGGTGGAAATCTTTGTTTGATAAATATTACTTGATGCTATGTAATATCAATCATCAAATATGCTAGTGAATGCTGGACATGTTTTTGACAGGTGAAGGATTCTTGAAGCAACAGATATTCGGTTCTACAGAAGTATATTGATAGTCTCTTGGACGGAACATGACAAGTGATAAAAAAGTGACAGTCGTAACATCTGGGAAACAAAATGAAGAAAAAAGGCTTGGAAAGTTTAACAGTCACAAGATGTACTAAATTCAAGTCGAACATAGGGAAATACAAACTCCCATGTTGATATTTCCCTAAACATAACAATTTTAAACACTTCAAGTTAAAAGTCAATCGGTATCTATCCCCCTTATCCTTAAAATATTCCCTTTATACCACCTACCACGTTCATATAATATACCCTCTTCATCGTAACTATTTTTGAAGCAACTCTCTACTTTGAAAGGTTCCCGTGTTTTGTATTGGATGTAAAATAAATATAAATACAACTAAAATAAATATAAGAAAGCAGTACTTGAGAGTAATTGTTGGATATAAAATGAAGATATTTTAACACAGCAAAATTAACCACTTATACAGTAACAGGTAATAGATTTTGAAACGTTCTTATTGTCATTTGAAAAGGAATATGCAGGGTGAGAAAGAAGCGGACTAATCTCCAATACATTTAAGAAACAGTGAAATAGGGAAATCTATCTTAAATTACAACGTTAACATTATCGCAAGAGTATAAAGATTATATTTTAGATGAATGTGAAACTCTATAAATGGGAATACAAAAAAAAAAGGTGTCTTTCTTTGGTAACTATTAGGTTTCGACTGCATTTGCCAAGCAGAAAAAGAAATGTCAAAGAAGCTTTCCCACCAAGTAGTCAAAGTAATATTGGACAACATATATAACCACATCATTTGTGGTTGAAACGGGCACCGTTTAATTAACTGACATTCTTCGGATAAATGCCATAAAGGAGTGAGCGTGTTCTATGGTGTTATGACATATTAAACTTGTATTTCCTGAGACACACACGGACGCGCTCACACACACAAACACAATTAGTGAAACTGAACCTAGTTCTCGTTCATCATACTAAGGCTGGGGTATTTGATTTGATTAGGCTTATCATCAGAACGTCTATATTAACCAGTCTGTCGAACACACGCACACATACAAAACAGGATGCGTAAAATTTCTCGACACAAAAGGAACCCTTCTACCCTTTCTACACTTAATTAGCATCGGATGAACTTTACAGAAGAGTGAACAAAATGAAAAATGTATATATATATATATATATATATATATATATATATATATATATATATATATATGTATGTATGTGTACTATATATATATAGATATAGATATGTATCTGTAGTGTATATATATATACACATATGCATCTGTAGTGTATATATATATATATATATATATACAAATATATATATATATACAAATATATATATATATATATATATATATATATATATATATATATATATGATAGTTGGCCACTCGTATTCGATGATACCAAGGCGGCTAGTTAATCCCTGTTGCAGACGCACACTCAAGCACATTTGTGTTTGCTCAACACCCACAGAGACCACCCCCGTGCTTTATACAGCAACTATGCTGAGCAGACCTTAGTTACAGTTTATTGGAGATTGCGTGTTACCTAGCGTGATCAACAATTTGAACAAGGCTAGCACACTCAAGCCCTCGGCCACGATGACTTTTGGCTTTGTCATAGCACAGTTATCGACGGCCCTTAAGAGTTCCTTCTATCCAATTTTATTCACAAGGCTTGGGTCGGCCCGTGGTATGGTTTTCAGTCACTTTCCAAAGGTGCTGCACGTTGAGATCGACCTCGATCCATTCCGAGAACATCAGGAAGTCACCGTCCTGGCAAATCGAATATGGTGAGATTAGAACCCGAGTCTCATGGTCAGAAAGCGTTATATATATATATATATATATATATGCATGTTTCATGAAAACAGACAAGGTACTACGGTTAAGCTTTTTATTTAATTTTTCTTGTGTTCGAACAAGAGCTTTCTTTTCTGGACAAAGGGTATGTAAGAACTCTCCAAATGTTTTATATTTCCCAGCGCTTTCTGCTATACCTTTAGCCATTATCAAGGATGATTCGATTTTTCAGCTTAATTGGGTGTGTGCGTTACGCGTATGGCTTAGTGTGTGGTAGGGATGTTTTTAATTGTGGTAGGGATATATATATATATATATATATATATATATATATATATATATATATAATTATTTTTTAAAAATATGATTCCTTCGCTACATAAGAGTTCTCATGTTTCAAAAACTGGATGTAAAAATTTCAATTTAATTATAAAAATTAAATTGAATTAAAGTACAAATATGTATTTCATATTATAGCGAATTTTTTTGGAATAACTAATCTTGAAATTTACGGAGCTTTATAAACATATACATTCGTAATATTATTTACTATAGAAACGGCTGAAGCAATTATTTCAATATTGAAATAATTATAGTTTAGGCTCTACTTATGTATTGAGCACCGTTTTTTTAAAAATAAAAACAAAAATACTAAAGAACTTCGGATTATTGACCTAACGTGTTCTTTTCTATTTTTCTATATATTTACACACACACACACACACATACACACACACACACATATATATATATATTTATATATATATATATATATATATATATATATATAATTGTGTGTGTATGTAACAAATACACAAATACAAACACCGTGTGCATGACAGGGACAAGTGCGTTTTAAAAATGTTCACTACAACCCATTTCCCAAACTCAGGTTAATTGGCAAAAAGTCAGAACTTTGGGATGAGAAATGTGTTTTGTCGTGTCGAAACATTTTACTCATCTTCAAATGTATCTCACGGAATGCTAAATATACAGTGTAGAACAGTGTTTGTCCACCTTTTTCTTTCTTGTAGCCCATTTTTGGTGTCAAATCTATTTCTTGCCCACCTAAGTACGAATAGCAATTCCATGTAACGGGAAAACCATTTTATTTACAAAAAGCAAAATTTAGTTGAAAATATAAATACTGACTAAGGTCTACATTATTCTTGGTGTCTCGCGGCCTATTTAAAATATTTCTCAGGACCACTTTTGAGCCAAAGGATCCATGTTGAGAATCACTGATGTAGAAAGGCCTTATTATATTTGGATCATCAAACAGCGCCAACAACGAACAAAATAAATAAATAAAATCCCGCGTCCATATGATTAACCTAAAATCAATTCTATCTCACAAATGTAGATTTGGTTAAGTGAAAAGCCATCTGGGGATGCTAGCCGATCAGCGTAGCATATCAAAATAACACAAACACGCACACACACAGACAGACACAGACACATATTTCAATGTGATTTAGCCGTAATTCACGAATGTCTCGATATATTTTCACACATGTGTTCATATTTTCAGAAAGAAAACAGCGACTAATTTTACCTTACCTGTAATAAGGGCTATATGTAATTTCGAGCGGATAACTCCGAACAATGTCGCATAAAGGTATTTCTAGGAAATATCTTTCAAATGACTGTGTTCAGATAAAAAAGCATAGCGTTCACTGATAAACGTGACAGGATGTCGTTTAAATAGAAACACGTGTTTGTCATTTTTTTTTTGCATTTCAGGGTCGTGTGTTGAATGTAATTTTAATCACGTTTTAAATTAACCAATTGTCAATCATAGATTGTGATTTTTTTTTACAGTTAGGTTCACCATGCACAAGGCCCGGGGGGGCACTCGAAGTAGAAGATTACGATAAGGGGTAATTTATATGGATAAAGAGGGGAAGATAACTGTTGACTCTAGACTTGAACAGGTTAAGATTGTAGTGATCCGGAAACATCTCCCAGGAAACCTGTACATCGGCAGTGGTTCGCGGGAAGAAGCTGTTTGAGTGGAACTTCTCGTCGATGAAATACCGAGGTAATATGGACAGTTTCCTGTAATCTATCACAATTTGTGATAGAATAAATTTTGAGTGAAAAATGCAATATATTTTGAATCTTTATCTCGTAACAGTTTGGATAGGAATTAACTTTACAAGTGGATGTGGAAAACCTCGATAGCTGAGTGAGGTAATTTCGATTTTATTAGCATACTAGAAGAAGCCTGGGGGGTTATATTTTCTCGTAGGCTTTTGAAGAAACAAAAAGCATGAGAAAGTTACAGCCACTATCTTGAATCGAAGAATTTAACATTACGAAGTTCATCGTTATAAATTTGGTTATGAAAAATCATCTTGATAAAGTAAAGTTCAAATTTCCAGAAAATATTTTATAAATAAAAATTGCATCAAAACAAGGCATATAAAAGAAGCACATGAAAAAAGTTTTAATGTCAAAGAAATATTTTTATGACCAATTTGGATTGTCAGATAAAAAATGACATTAAACCAAATATAATACATGACAAAAAATCTATAAGTCAACTGATTGTGGATGGAATAAGGTCACTTGTTACAAGAATCTTTCTCTACAGAAGACCGAGTAATTTGGTGAAGATCGGATACACTATGCTTACAAATAGTCCAGCGATATTAATTTGATACGTCTTAATTATTTATTAAAAATTTAGGTTAGTCTGGTACAAGGCTACATTAACTTGCAAATTCCATTTCACTTCAGTGTCAATTTTTTTCTTGATTTTTTTAATTTAAGAACGATTCTACTGATTTAACCGTCGTAAAAGAGTACTAGACTGTAATGTAATATCGGTCCTCCTATATGGTGATTTACTAAGCACAAAAATATATGGAGCACTTAGTAATGATCGAACTCATAATAATGAGTAATCGATCTAGCGAGGTAAGCTTGCTAGCCATTACACCATGGCGAAGCGCTAAAACGGTGATTGTCTAAGTATAGATTAAATGTGTTAAAAATAAAAATACGAACATTGCGACGAGCTTCAAAAAGATTGGGATTTGTGGAGAACCATGATCCCCCACGTCCTGAAGAGACACGGGACATAATTGAAGTATGCAAAACCGATCTGAGTGATTAAATTCAACAATAAAAGGATGAAGAAAAATTAGTAATAATAAAAAAAAGTTTACAGGATTTAAACATTTTTAAAAAATATTTCCAGTTAATAAAAAAAAAAAAGTAATGTAATGTCAAATGAAAAGAAAAATAATTAAAAAAAAAAACATTCCCATTACTTACGAAATCTGTGTTACTAAATATTGAGGTCAAGCCTTTAAGTATTCAGAATCCAAAGAAACAGACTCACTAACAGCAGTGCAGATGGGGCTTAACTGATGCTTTCTGAAATGACGAGTCATATACAAATAAGAAAAAAAGAAAAAAAGAAAAGAAAAGAAAAAGAAATGTAGGCTAAAGAAAGTATTTCATTGGATGCGTTTGTCACATGACTCAAAGAAATGTTAACTGTTCTCTCACAAAAAGAGAAGCAGTTATAACAATGTAATAAATATAGCTTATATGTTGCATAAGGCCGAAAATGTGAAGCACTCAGCGATGAATTAACTTACTAGTCTGCCATAGTTGATCGAGATAAACTTATCAACTATTCCAACACGCCTAAATTATATATATATATATATATATATATATATATATATATATATATATATATATATATATATATTGAACATAAATTTTATAGCACAGAATTTGCATTTGGTTTTAAAAATAACGGAGCGCATTCTTTTTCTTTAAACGAAAACTTTTCTTTCGTTTCGGGAAAATACGCACACAAACATACAAAAAATAATCCTAAAATGTGAAACTAAAAAAATACATGGGGGTAAAATTAGGAGCCACGACTAAAATAAATGTATTACTAAAACTATAAATTGGTGTAAATAAATAAATAAAATTAGGGTCTCTTTTTTAAATACGGAGCATCCACTATATAACTTTGTTGTACTTTGTGTGATCAGGGTTATCTTTTTTCAATGTTGCTCAAAAACTTCCTTTTAAAGAAAAAAATCCGTTCCTACATTTTAAACACACACAAACAAACACACACGCACACATACATTATATATATATATATGTATATATATATATATATAATATAATAATATTTTTTGTTTAAAAATATGATTCCTTCGCTACATAAGAGTTCTCATGTTTCAAAAACGAGAGCCGAAATCATCCAAATAATTATTAAAATTAAGTTGGATTGTGGTGTTTAGTCCCGTTTCATCTTCAAGCGAAATTTTAGGAAGCGTCATTTTAGATTCCTAAAATTTCGCTTGAAGATGAAACGGGAGTAAACACCACAATCCAACTTAATTTTAATAATTATTTGGATGATTTCGGCTCTCGTTTTTGAAGCATGAGAACTCTTATGTAGCGAAGGAATCATATTTTTAAACAAAAAATATTATTATAATATAAGCTCTACTTCTGTATGGAGCACTGTCTTCTTAAAAATAAAAACAAAAATACTAAGGAACCCCGGATTATGCACTCAACGTGTTCTTTTCTATTTTCTACATACCTGCACAATGATATATATATATATATATATATATATATATATATATATATAAGAGTGTTCTAAGAACTTGTACTGATTTTAAATGTGAATTAAGTTTAAACTTCTAAAGACATTTTTCGTTTTCTTTCAGATTTCACAACTTAAGTCTTTGGGGAATTTCAACCAATGAAAGATTAACAATCAAACCACGTGTTAAAGCTATCGAAGCCTATTACGAAAATGGACGTTCAAACATAAAATGTAACGTTTTTGTGGAGAGGTTCTGTTCCTGCGCACGATTAATAATAGAGGTGTCTCGATTTTCAACTAAATTCTCGTGCACTGCAGCAATGTTTTCAGCTGAACGGTGTAAACGATCACGCAATGGTGTTTTCACATCTGACACCGACCCAGTTTGTTTGAATTTACGAACAATTTTTCCAATTGCACTTTTGAAACTTCTTTAACACGTTTGATTGTTAATCTTTGCATGGTTGAAATTCTCCAAAGACTTAAGTTGTTAAATCTTAAAGGAAAAGTAAAAAATTATTAGACGCATAAACTTAATTCACATTTAAAATCAGTCCAATTTATATATTAGGTTGGTGCAAAGATAATGACGTAATAATGTCGTTTTTTGACGTATTTTTAACGACAAAAAACGACATTATTACGTCATTATTTTTCCACCAACCTAATATATATATATATATATATATATATATATATATATATGTGTGTGTGTGTGTGTGTGTGTATTTTGAACAATAAAAATATTTAAAAATTAATGTATTTTATATGGAATTTCAAAACGAACCCTTTATTTATTACACGGAGGTAGATTGTTCTAATTCCACGTGCCATACCTTTGGATATCTCAGTTTTAGTTAATTCTACTTGATAACTCAACCCTTCAAGTTTTTTGTTCCCTCTACTGTGGCCAGTTATTGAACTCACAACTCTTTGGGTGAAGTAAATGATCAGTTAACCAAAATTTTTATCTGCTGCGTCGTGAATACATCAATAAAAATGGGGACAACAGTACGAACATTGTAAATAGTGTAAATGGACAAACAAATCTCGCTGAGTCTTCTACGAATCTATATTTAGATTCTGAATCAATAAGTCCTACTAAAGAAAAAATTACAAAAGAAAAGCATGTCAACCCAAACACGTATACCCACATTTGGAGAAATATTAGGATTATATTATCTATTTATTATATATTTAGGATTATATTATCTATATGCTGTATAAATTCGATTATTCTCAAGTAATTAATCGATTCAATCTATTTTATAAGGTTATCCTCTTGAATGGCCACTCTTCTAAGTCTTTTGCATTAATGCGGCTATTTCCGAGGCATATATACATTGACCGACCGAGTGGTTAGAATGTTCGCATTCTGGTTATGAGACACGGGTTCGACTCTCAACATGGTCGATTTGTCAGGAAGGTGACTTCCTGATGTTAAAAGACTGAAGGGGTTGATCCCACACCTTTGGAAAGTGCCTGAAAACCATACCATGAGTTGACTCAAGCTTTGTGAGTGAAATTCTGTAAACGGAACCCTTGGGTCCGTCGATACCACGAAGTTATAAGTCATCGTGCCCGAGCGATGAAGCGTGCTGGCCTTTTCCAAATTGTTGATCACGCTAGATAATACGCTCTTTCCCAGAAACTGTAACTAAGGTCTGCTCAGCATAGTTGTATAAACCACAGGTTGGCTCTGTGGGTGTTGAATAAACATAAATGCTCCTGAGCAAGCGTCTGTAACAGTAGAACACGTATCTTCGAATACGAGTGGCCGGCTATACATATATATTTGAACCTATTTTGTTCCTGATTTTCATAAAAAAAGCCCTCAAATCTAGTTTAATTGATGATAGATCATTGTTCATTAAGAAATCGCCTGTACAAAACTCCACATTATTGAAACATTCATCATTTACAGTTGGACACTCCTATGTAGATGAGGAACACATATTATTAAAAAAATATTTAAAAAAAAAAGAAGCTATGTCCGGTTAAAATAGAGGTCAGTGCTGAAAAAGACAAATGACAGGAGATTATGCAAAGTTAGGTTTTCGCGGAAAAATGCGTTGATAATATCTTTTTAGCAAATGTCATCCCGTCAAAAGTTTCAAACAAACAACAGAAATGCAATGTGTTTTATGGATTTGCAAAAGCTACTTAAGCATAATATATTTCGGAAAGATATACTGGCAGTAAACCGCCTGCATACGGATAAAAATGAGTTAAGTAAATATAGAAATGAGGCACTGTGAAGTAACGGATAGCAGCCCGGATTGTGGAATCGGAGAGCCGAGTTCGAATTCCATTACATTCAATTACGTGCTAATACGCTTGGGAAAGGTATGAATTCTCTTCTTCAACCAGATATGGGTAAATAGCAGGACAGTCCTGGTTCTATAGCCTTGGATGACAACTAGTCTACCTCAAAAAGAAATGGAAACCTACTGCGGGAAAAAGTCTGCCTCTTTAGTCATGTATCGATACATGATCACGTATGGAACATAACTGACTGAAATATAGAAAAATGATGTGTCTACTGACCTGACTTATTCAAATTATGCAGTGAGGTGATTCTGAGAGAATTAGAAGTCTTAGCAAGATTAATTACTGGGGTCACAATCTTAGCAATATGAGATATGCAGATGGTACAGTGCGGGTAGCAGACACGGAGGGAAACTACAAGAACTCCTACAATACGTAGTGAAATAAAACAAGAAGAAAACGCTAAACACCAAATGTAAGAAGACGGAATGCATGGTTGTCAGCAAGAGAAATAGCACGACATTCAAGTTACAATTCTGAGATACCAAAATCCAACATGTACAAAAATTTCAATATCTAAGTGTTTTAACAGAGGACGGAAAACACTGATACCCGAAGGAGCATTCGAATAGCGAATGATGCCTTCCAAAAGCTAAGCAGAGTATTAAGAAACAGAAAAAAAATTGTTAGAAACAAAGAAAAGTCTACTGAACTGTTATGTGATATCAGTCCTCTCATATGGCAGTGAATGATGGACAATCTCCTCATAGATGAAAAAGAGACTTGAAATGGCAGAAATGTGATTCTACAGAGAGATGCTGAGAATACCATGGACAAAACATGTGAGCAGCGATGAAGAAGAAAATGGAAAGAAAAAGGGATCTTATACTTAACATCAGAAAGAGACAGTTAAAAATTGAAATGAAGAAGGCGGGCTTGGAAAACGTTAATACTTATACGACATAATGAAGGCAAGAAGAACACAGGAAAACAACACATAACCTACATAGCGAGCAAGGTTTAGGAGAGATAACAAAAAGACAAAAATTAATGAGAGCTACAAACAGGAAATTGTGGAGAGCCATGATCGCCAACGTCCTGAAAGCACAAAAGAAGAATAGGTTTAGTACGATGTGTTGTACAAGACAAATACGTTATGATGTCAGATCATCGGTTCTGAGGATTCTAAACTTTGGATAACTATAATTCGGTTTGATCATTCAGAATCATTTGTGTTTTAAGCCTCACAGAAAGTAAGATAGGAATGTTAAGCTCAAATATCTAACAATGCAATCGACGATGTCCAGTCGTGGAAATAGCAAGGACATTATTCAATCATTAAATGAATTTATGATTCTTCGTAAACGTCCTGAAGGAACACGGCACACAGAAGAACTTCAAATGATTTTAATACATTAAATAAATACATAATAGCAATAAAATACTCCATAATTCCCCATGTATAATACGCTTTTTTTCTAAAATATAACATGCAAAATTAGGGGTGCGTGTTATGCACAGCTACAAAAATATCTTTTAAAAATTGCCGTTTCATAGGTCGACTTCAGTTGCGAAACGACTTACCACAAACATACGACAATTTGACACTAACATTCGGCGGTTGCGACCCCATAAAGATATCAAATACAATCATATGTACCTAACAATACTTACAAATGTAAAATAAAATAAGAATTATCATAAAACTAAATTAGAATAATATTATTTTATGTTTAAAACCATTTTTAATAAGAGTATAAAACGCTGTCTGCAATGGAATTGGAGAGGTACAATTTATAGGGTTTGATTACCAAACAAGGGGTGCGTATTATGCGTGAGTAGAAGTATTTTCCCACACTTTCAGAACAATTTTAGGGGTGTTTATTATGGATGAAGGCGTATAATACATGGGGAATTAAGATAGATATATAATAAAACCAAAACTACAACAAATAAAAAAATAGATATATGCTATATAAAAGAAAAATATAATAAAAATAAATAAAATTTAATAAAAAATGGTCAAAACGAAGGTACGCCGACATACTTCTGAAAGGCGATAATAAAATGTCCATAGAGCAAAAAAGTGTGCTGGACACACACACACACGCACACGCACAGACACAGACACAGACACACATATATATATATATATATATATATATATATATATATATATATATATATATATATATATATATATGTGTGTGTGTGTTTTTATTCTCTTGTTTTATCAGGTTTTCCTCGTTTTCGCTCAATAAAAGGCCCAAGCGCGACTCAAGATAGAATTTTACTGAATGAGGGTTTGATATGAACGCAGAAGCAGAAAGTGAGAAGATGGAAAATAGATAACAATTGACTCTAGACTTGAAGAGGATTAGCTTGTAAGGTTCGAAAGTTTAATCATGTAACGTTCTTGCTTTCAATCTGTCCTGTAAATATCAAAATTTCCATGCCCTCTTACGTGCCATAGAAATTTCAACTGTCTCGTCCTGATTTTAAGTATATAATGTAATTAAAGTATCAACATAAAAAAAGGACGAAACGCATTGCAAGAAAACTTTTTCCACTTTGTCATATATTTTTCCCCAATTCCCATTTATTATAAATATATATTTTTCCTTTTGATAATAATAATAATTTAATCTTAATATAATATACATTTATTATATATATATATATTTCCTTTTAATGATACCGTAGATCAAGTGGATGAACAGTTTCTTTTTACTGAGAGCCTGTGGTATCAGATAATCCATTTGAACGCATAATAATACTTGACCCTGAAACCTGAGTTTTGGTAAACTGCATTTGGACCAGTACGAGAAAAATCAAATGATACAATACAGAATTTATGCTTATACACATAAAAAAGAGACAAGTTTTAGACACATAATATGGCCGAAAGGAATACCGGCCAAGTAGACTGTATTCAGATAGAGATCAACTGCGCAAGACTGGAAAGACAAATAAACGAGGATTACTTTCCTTACTGGATTTATTTAACCTGTACAGCGAGAGAAACCTAAGAGAACAAGATAACTTACCAAGAGTTAATATCGAAGGACATACATTTAACAACAAACAACGCGGATGTCAATGTGTTAACTTGGAAGGAAAACACTTAGATGAGATAGTTAAAGAAATAAAAAAACGACTTTTAACTGTAAAATGACATTATGCATGGTTATCAGCAAAAGCTCAAACACTGAATGAGCTTCGTATTGCAAATCAACCAGATAGAGAAATTTAACAATCTTGTTCGTGTACTATAGACAAAGGATAATACAACGCGGCAATTCAAAGTGGTCATAGGAAAAGCCAATGATGTCTTTTAGAACCGAAGCAGGTTATTAAAATAGAGGAAAGATAAGAATGCTTAACTTCCAATGTTCTAGATGGAAGATTTGTGTACGTGTGGCCGTGGGACTAGAACAACTTGTTCATTCTATAAGACAAGTGTTCGAATCTCGCAATAGTCGATTTGACACGAAGGTAACTTCTTGATATCATCAATCTGGGAGGCGCCGAATTTGGAAAGTTTCTGTAAATGGATGACCGAAACATTTTCAGGGAAATTTGATAGACGGATCAGCCGTCAATGGCTGCTCTAGTACGATGTCATCATGACCGAGAGTGTAAGAGTTCTAACCTCGTTCAAACTGTCTATTATGCGCTCTCTGCCAGAAATTATAACTACATCCCGAGTCTATTTCATTTACTAATGCCCTCGGAAAAGGCATGAATGCGTCTTCTATATATATATATTAAATAACAGAACACAATAGGCTCTTTAGTCGTGATATGAGTCAACGAGTCCTGGAGAAGGACAGTTTTGAATTCATAACCAGTCCGAAAATTGATGGCTCAAGTTTAGCTAATTTGCTATAGACATATCCTCTACTATCCTTAAATGCGTTGAAGAATTCAAGATCAACCTTGAAACAAAAAGTTTCAATTATGAATACTATTTTTTCATTATATATTATTTGGTATATTTCTTTTGCTTTTAATTTACAAATGCAGTATTTATTCGATTATCCGGATACCTTGGTACCTGGACGAATAAATATGTAAATAAAGTCATTTTCTGAAATAAATTTAATTTATATCTTAAAATAAAAATATCAAAAAGTTTGTCAAATGTTTCGTCCAGTTTATTTTTATGAAAAAGAAAAAAAAAATACGTCAATTTTAATGTTTTCTTGTCAACTCCCAAAGCTATTATTAAAGTAGATGTATTTATAAAGATAAATTATTGTATGAATATTCGCACTTAAACTCTATAGCAGAAATACAAAATACCATACTGTTATATTTGTTTTCCATGGGTCATTTGGAAAAATCAGTTTTGTTTCGGAATATTTCAGCTTGCCAAATACGACAGACGCTACAAATGTTAAAAATGGTTACATAGCGTATAAATTGAATCGCCCAGGCTTTTGACCTTATCTTGAATTGGATGTATTTTCCCCACTATAAAAATCAGCTGAGCTGTTTGTGCTTTGTTAAACGATAGACGTAGTAGTTTGAATAAGAATTTAGTCAAATAGAGGAAAGAACATAAAAACAGAATCCAGCGTGCATTTAAAGTAAATCAGCTGTTTTTAAAGGCGGAAGAACGGAAATAAAAGTTGATCCGTTTGGAAAGAGAATAGCTATGCGTTTTTAAATACACAAGCAAATGTACGGAATTCTAATTCTAAATCCCAAAACTGTTATTAAATTAGATGTATTTGTAAAGGTAGCTTCTGGTTGAAAAGGTAATCAACTTAAATATTTGTCAGCCATTATCATTGATTCGGTGTTTGAAATTGGGCATTGCGGGACGGACGTTGAATTTTAACATGGGTAATATTATCCCCCTCGTCCTATTTTACATTTTCCTCTTCGCTTTTCAAAATATCGCCTGATTGCGGATTCCTTGTATTTTACCATGTTCTAAGTCTTTGGAATTTTCTTTCGCCAAATCACAAACATCTACTTTCTCCTCAACAGACAACAGTACCCTTTTTTGTATTGTTTTCTTCATTTAATTTCGTGGCTATTTCAATTTGAAAACGTAATAAAACGAGAGTCGTGTTGAAAAGTAAAAGCACATACCGATCTACATTGTCAGCCCAAAAATGTTACCAACGAATTGAGGAAATACTATATATGTATGAATGTATGTATGTGTGTATACTTTCCGGTTTGGAGGTACCTGAAAATCCTACCATAGGTTGATCCAAGCCTTGTGAGTGACATTGGACAGAAGGAGCTGTTTAGAAGTTGTCGATTGTTGTGTGAGAGTTTCGATGTACTGGTCGTGTTCAACTACTGCTCAAGCCAGACTGTACTTGTCTCTCCCAGAAATTGTAACTAAGATCTGTTTCGCATAAATGCAGTATAAAAGTCCGGAAAGTCAATGTACGGAGAATCGAAGAAATACTGTACTTGGAAAAGAAGGGACGGCCATCATGCATGTATTTATTTGATACTAGAAATGCACCACAGTTTTAAAAGGATGTAAATACGTCTCATGCTTTATGAACAAATTTATGTCTCGTCAATCAAAAAATATTACCATCAATGTTCATTACACGCCAAGGTAATCGAAGTTCGAATATCGAGGAAATACTGTATAGACATCCTGTCGCCTATGTCTGTTAAGCAAGCAGAATGGATCCGACTCCCAAAAGAATAATTTTATAGTGATTGGAGAAGAATCCCAAAAGGATGCTTCCCCAATGACTATAAAATTAACCTTTCCAAGTCTAGGATTAATTGATATCTTTCCCGCGCATCCCCATAATCTGTACATGTTATTCTGTATCCCACTATCTCGAGTGGCTTTTGGGTCCTGTACAGAGTGAACATCATTGTAAAAAACAACAAAAAAACAAAAAACAGGAAAGAATTAACTTCTGACGCAGTTTTAATCTGTATCGTCTTCTCTTGGGAATCCGCTTCATTGCATAGTTGTATTGTTTAGGCCTTGACGCAGATCTTAAACCGAGCGAATTTCTTAAATGTCGCATTTTGTTTATACATTGTCGCGCTGTTAAGCAAGTATAAAATAGACATATTCCTGTCCTCGCACTCTAATCTCTCTTTTCCTGCGAGCGTTCTGTAGCGACGCCACCCACTGGGCATGCGGATATATTTCCCCGGGTGACCCTAATTATACCCCCACACACACATTCCTAACTTTTAATGTTTTCTTCCTTTTGCATAAATAATAATGCATTTTCACTTTCAGTTATATAAAAGCACAAACATTATCTAAAGAAGAATCAGCAATATTATTGGCCATGTTTTGGTGTATCGGCTTCACTCTCCTTCCTACTGCTGTAAGGTTGCCTCCCTGTGCCTTTTCTATAAATACTTTCATGGTAATTGTTCGGATGAGCTCCTCGCTATTGCGCCTAGACTATTACTTTAAGCTCAGTACTATCCTGGCGACGAAGTTTAACCAATCCACATTTGAATTGGTTAGATATAACCGTAAATTCTGTGTTAAGTTTCTTTTCTCGCACTTCTCTCTTGTGGAACTCCTTTCCAGATCTGTGCTTTCCAGCCATCTTTAATCTTTAAAAATTTAAAGGCAATGTTAATTGCTATCTACTTCCCTCCTAATTACTCTCCTTTTCGTTTCGTTCCTTAGCAATGTTTCTATTTTTAACTCTCCCACACCCAGTAACACATTGTGTCTCAGTCGCTTTACTGCCTTGTTTTGTGCAAAATCAATTAAAAAAAAAATCGCCTTGTAATTTATTCCGTTTCTTTACACCCGCCATTTACATATGTGAAAATATGTAAATTTTGCTTGTCACTACTTTTAGTATCACGAATAGGTGCACCGCAATACTTCTCAGGGATTCGGAAATTAAAAAAAACAAAACATTGATCATAAAATTAATGTATGAATACTCACATTTTTAGCTGGAAATGGGTCTTTTGAAAACATCTGGGTCGTATTTCAAGAACTAAGAGAGAGTGAGAGAGAGAGAGAGAGAGAGAGAGACTAGAAGAATGATAATAACATTATTATTGTAATATTTTTTTTTTGTTAATGTTATTACGTTCACATATCTTACTATGCGAAAGGGGAATTTTCATGGATATTTTATTGACGTAGAACTCCATATGGCCTTATTCAATTATTAACTGAAGAATTAAAATTCATCAGAAAATTTAAGTAGGGAAATTTTCGCGGCTACTACTACTACTATTGCAATTACTGTTGTTATTATTACAACTACTACTATTAATTATTATCATTATTATTATAAATGTCCTGATGCTACACTAGGCATGGCTCTCCTATCTTCTGATCTTAACTGAGATGTTAACATGAACAATTTTTCTTGGTGAATTAAGACGGCGAACGTATTAAAACAAATATCATATTCAGTACCCACATATTTGCTCGACAGTTGATGGGAGTTGCCTTCCTAATCTTTTGTTTGAAGTAGTGTAGAACCTGCAGGAATATTATTATTATTATTATTATAAATAAACAATATATAAAATAATAATAATAATTATAGAAAATTATGAATAAAATAAAACAATAACATAAAATGTGTTATAAAATATATTTAAAAAAAAAAAAAATACACCCAGCATGCAACAAAAAACTGTTCCTGCCGGAAATACGAGGGATTGCGAACAAATAAACACTGCTAAGAGCTACAAAGGATGGGAACTTGTGGAGAGCCGTTATCGTCTACGTTTTGAACGGTCGTAATTTGTGAATAGTTAAGTTACATATATTATCGCTACGATGCAAAGATTTAAATACTCACCTTTTAACTGAAGAGTTCTTGAACCAGGGTACGTATAAATTTAGTGAGTACGCGATAAAAACTCCCGCGCTGACGGTACTTCAGCCCATTTAATGTTGGTGAGCAGCCTGATCTTTTTTCCGACAGAAATTCTGCATTCCTTCTTTGGCTACACACAACCCACCGTTTCTTTTTTTTTCTAGAACAATCCGCAATGTCTCCTTTCCAAATCCTGTATGATGACTGGTAGTTTTCTCGTTAATCTTGTTCACTGAGATTTCAACCTTCCAAAAAGAAGTCGCTAGTAGTCAGAGTTTGACGAGACATAGGTTGAAATGTGGATATAGTTGTAGAAGTGCGGGTGATGATATATTCATGATAATAATTCAGTTTCCAGTTAGTTATTGGCTAAATAGTAGTTCAGACTGGACACTTTGCCCTTGATTAGCAACTAGTCTAGGAAAATGACAATTTTGTATTCAAAACCGGTTTGGTATGAGGCTAATAATTTCATCGCGTGAAAAATGTATTGGTATGAATTGTTACGTTTATATGGTTTATAATAGAATTAACTGGTCATTACAAGCGATTATCGAGTTTTTAACATTAAGAAAGAATAAAACAAATCTTATATCGACATCATTGCGTATTGTTGTTTTCGTTGATAAAAAAGTAGTTTTTCATTATTTACTGTCCCATTGATAAGCGTTAAAAAAGATTCTTCCGTTGGAAATTATCTTAATGTTATTAATAGCGAATGGAGAATGGTTTGCAAATGCGAGTGGAATGCTATGAGGATAAAATAATAATAATTAAAAAGAATATAAAAGTGATTGTGAAGATGAGAATTAGAGTATGAATATGAAAACTCACGTGTCTTCTTCTATGTGTCATGTTCCTGAAAGACGTAGTCGATCAAGGTCTCCACAATTCCTGTCCGTTGTAGCTCTGAGTAAATTTTGTCTTTTGGCCATTTCTCTTAATCACTATTCTGCAGACCATTTCCACGGACTCTTTAGATGGATTATGCGCTGCTTCCGTCTGTTCTTCTTATCTTCGGTCGTTGTTAATCGCTTGTTTGTTAAAATGTTAAATTTCAAGTTAAGGGCTAGAATCATTTGGAAGTGTTTTCAAAAAGCTAAAGAAATTTGCTTGGGCTTTCCACTGGTAGAAACGCACCAGAAAATAAAAAAAAAGAGATCTTGTTTAATATTTTGTAAATTTATTTAAAGCAAAAGAACAAATGGACTTAAGCCTTTTTAAATATTGTTTTTAAAGCATTTATAATATATATCTGTTTTTGACACAGAACGATCTGATCGTAGAGAAAATTCGCTGGGAAAAATGTTAAAGTTTAAAAATACTTAGGATTACTCATTTTCATAAATAAATACTCTGCAATAAGACAAATGTTTCGAAGTTTGTATTGATTGATAAATCTTTTCATTTCATTGATGGCTTTAATTTACTATTTTCCCGAATATGTCATAAAACAAGACATTCATTTCTCCATATTACATTTTCTTAATAATCCATAAGAATCATCTATTATTACTTTGTCTTATGAGGTTATGGCAGACTTCATTTGTTTGATATTAGCATCGGGAAAAAGCAGTTAAAATTTCTGGACACGTAATAAGGAAGAAGTGCTTGGAAAACTTGATACTCACAGGACAATTTGAGTGAAAGAAGTGCGTAAGATACTTCATGAACTTGAGTAAATGGATAGCAGAACATGGTTTGGAAAAAATAACAAAAAGACAAACCTTATTTAGAGACAGGAAGATGTGGAGGGCAATGATCGCCTACCTTCTGAAGGGGTACGACATAAAAAATTAGATGTTGCCATAAATCAAGACACTCATTTCTCCATACTGCATTTTCTTAATAATCTATGATAATCATCTATGAGGATATGGTAGATTTATTTGTCTGATATTAGCTCAAAAACTAGTTCTGGCCAGATAGCTCTGAAAGTAAAGTTTTTTAGTTCAATACTCTGCTGCTAAGCTCCTCCTTCTGTACTCTGTCTTAAATAAACTGTCAAAGAGACATAAGGATCTGTTGCAAAGCTGAAATACACGCTTCATTCTTACTTATTCTGCACATTCAAAATAAACTCTGACATGAAGCTACTTATAAAACAAAACAGAAATACATTTCCAAAAAGTCTGACCGTCTTTTAGATAAAGTGAATTGAAAGTATGATCTTCAGGGATTATTTTCTGCCTCTTTATGCAAACCGTTCATGCGTAACCCGTTGCAATTATTCAATCCGTTTTTCGCCTGGGCGGGGATGCTTGAGAAATCCGTGTTTGGTTTGCTGAAAATAATTTGATGGCAAAATATTTAAAGAACGTGTCTCTATTTGATTTCAAAAATTCTACAATGAATACATGTAATTCTTGCTTTTAGTGAAAAGTCAAATCCTGTCAAAACATGTACCACGACTATTATTGCATCTGTGAATCAAGTTTTGTATTCAATAAATTTAATTGTTTGTAAGATGTGGTTGTTTCTTTAGCGGTTGTTTTACCTTACACTCCTTGTATATATAAGACCAAGATCGTTTTGGGAGTGGTGAGTGCTGAAGGTCACATCATGCCACCCTATTTCTTTCAACTATCTCAGAAGTGGGAAACATCGATTGAATGTTGCTGGCTACACTTAAGCGCTCAACCTATTTGCGGAAAGCCTTGTATGTAACGAAAAGTATGTTTCAGCAGTACTCTGCACTTATTAATAAAACTATGGTGACCTAAGATTGGCTATCTAAAAGGCCCAAATCACACCTAACTCGCCACAACTAAATCTCCTCGATTGTTACATGTGGAGTGGTGTTGAATAAGGAAAATAATAACCGCGCCCACAATACGACTGATTCCTTGACAGTCGCCATTAATCAGTTAATGACTAATATCAATACAGCGCATGTGAGGCATGCATCGAAGCCATCATTGCGATAGAATGTGATTACATCGAATAAACATGTCATGCATCGTCCTGGGTATAACGATAAAATACATCTGGCAGCAAGGCCTCTGATTGTTACATTTTACAGAGCATGAAACCACCATTATTTGCTGATGTTCCCAGGTTCACCCTGAACTGGTGTGGTAGGACTTGTTAGGGTCCAAATATGGAAAAATATTTAACCCACAAACTGGGGTCAAAGCACTATGAAAGTGTAGAAATACATTTTTATAGTGAATACATTTTTTATTTATAGTAATACATTTTCATAGTAAAAAAATACCAGCAATACGTTTTTATAAAAACAAATAGTATCAACAATGCATTTCTTTTAAATAAGAATCATCCAGGGTAAGACGATAAACTGCATCCAAAAGCAAGGCCTCTGATCAGGAGGCTTTGAGGATCGTGGAACCACCTGTTAATCGCTGGTGTTCCCAGCTCCACCCTGACTCGAGGTGGTAGCTCAAGTTAGGGTCCCAGCTATGGGCAAATAATTAACCCCCAAACTGGATTCAAAACGTGTAAAAATAGGTTTTAATGCCAGCAATTTAAAAAAAAATTATTACCTGTAATAAATTTTGGGAGAAAAAATTATTACCAGCAATAAATTATCACCAGCAATACTTTTTTGGAAAAATATTACCAGTAATACATTTAAAAAATACAAGTAATACATCATTGGAAAAAATATTTCCAGAAATACTTTTTGAAAAAAATATTACCAACAATAAAAATCTTGTCGGCATTAAATAACCCATGGAGTTTGATATGCTGTAAACCAAACCAAACCAAACCAAACTATAATAAAAAAAAAATTGTACCAACAATACATTTTTATATAAAAACATAGTACCAACAATACATTTTTATAATAAAAAAGATAGTTTAGCCTTCTTTGCCGTTCCTTCCGATGTCCAATCGGAAGGCTGATCGATGAGTTGACCGCTTGCCTTATTTTGATCATAAGGCTGGAACGAATCAAATCGTCGATGGAAATCATCGTATAGGTTTGGTCCAGGCAGAGTGAAATCATAAGTAAAAGAAATATATAAGTTCTTTGTACAGGACTTGGTTAATTCTTGATATTAAAATTATTAGTTCTTCATGCAGAAAAATATCGGCCCTTCCTGCTGCATATGTTAGTCTCGAGACTTCCGTTGGTTTAGGTAAGTCTGATCAAAATGCTTCTCATAAAAAGGTCGAAGGTTTCCTACAAGCGGGAAGTCACGAAAGATCAGATGAAGTGGTCATCTTTCGTCCGATGTCTGGAACAACTGTCTCGGCTGCTTCGTTCTCCTGTTTTATGGACCTTCTCCCAAAATTGGCATGGGGTACGACGTGGCCTGGGGTTCTAGTAATTCCCCTAATTGCGAACAAGAACCCGTTGCTGTCTGGTCTTAAGAAATTAATTACATGCCCAATTTTGGCGAGATTCCCTCTTCCAGGAGTAGTGGTCGCAGGGTATCGATCCGCATTAACACTTTCCTTCTCATTTTGGTACCTCACATCAACACTCCTCAATGAACGTGGGCAATTCCTCCGCCTTCGTGGATATTTCACCTGCGCCTGCCACCTTGGCTACCCTTCGACCAATCGACCAAACTGATTCTGAACCGCTTGGCGTGGCTTAACTTATGGTCATTAATTAAAATTATCATTTGAAATTTCGCTTACGCGAAATTTCCTCTGCCTGGTTTTGCCTAAAAAAAAATTTAGCCGTTGGTTCCTCCGGTCAGCCATTCCCTCGATCACGCCAGGGTCATTGCACTCCAAATACCCTAGGTCACACAAAGAAATTCTATTCCTTTGATTTGGTTACAGATCAAATCTTTTCCGTCCTACTTATATTGTGTTTTCGTAACCGGTACTTCTGGAGATGCCTCATGAATGAGCTGTCAGCTTAAAGATCGCCACATGGCTTCTAGTAGTAATATTATATTTCTTTAAGTATTTTTTCTGGTTTTAGAGAATTAAGCTTTCCTCTTGGAAATAAAGAGAAGCCTCCTTTCTTTTTCTCGGTCTGTCCATCGTTCTATTCATTAACCCTTCTCGTTTCGTTCCGAGCAATGTTTTTAATTTAAACCCTTTCTTTCCATTCACCAGTATTAAATCATGTTACAATAGTACCAACAATACATTTTTATATAAAAAACATAGTACCAGTAATACATTTTTTTAAAAAAACATAGTACCAGTAATACATTTTTAAAAAAAAACATAGTACCAGTAATACATTTTTTTAAAAAAAACATAGTACCAGTAATACATTTTTTTAAAAAAAACATAGTACCAGCAATACATTTTTATAAAAAAAATGATATTACCAGCAATATATTTTTATAATAAAAAAGACTGTACGAGCAATACATTTTTTTAAAAAATAGATAGTAACTGCAATACACTTTTATATAAAAAAGATTGTACCAGTAATACATTTTTTTTTAAAAAAGATAATACCAGCAATACATTTTTATAATAAAAAAGATAATCCCACCATTACATTTTTATATAAAAAGATCGTACCAGCAGAATATTTTTTTTAAAAAGATAGTACCATCAGTATATTTTATAATAAATAATTGCCAGCAATACATTTTTATATAAAAAAGATTGTACCAGCAAAACATTTTTAAAAAAGATAGAACCAGCAATACATTTTTATATAAAAAGATCGTATCAGGAATACAATTTTTATATAAAAAGATCGTATCAGTAATACAATTTTTAAAAAAGATAGTACCAGCAATATATTTTTGTCAATGAAAAATCGCCAGCAATATATTTTTGAAAAAAATATGCTAGCAATACAGTTTTGTAAAAGGAATTACTAATGCCCACAAGAAAATTGAATTTTGGTATTAAATGACCCATAAAAAGTTGTTATGCCGTTAAACAAACAAAAGAAAACAAAACATGTAATCCAACCATTTCTGCATTTGTGTACCAAGTTTTGTATCAATAAATTAAATTATTTGCTTTATTTGTGGCATTCACTTCGGCCTCAAATACCTTACACATACTGTACATGAAATGATAGGCTTGTGCATAACCAATTTTCTAATTAGAAATTCTTAGTAACAGTATAAATCCTGTTTTTTATTATCTTAGTTGGAATTTCGAACCACTGGCACCGATTTGAAATTTCATGCTTGAATAGGCTTTGCACTCAGTATCAAACCAGACCAAGGAAGCTTGGTGTGGGGTTGACCTGTAGTTACTCCCGATCGATTTTTCAAAGCTTGGGAAGAAGATACAGAACAGGGTGTCATAATAATAATAATAATAATAATAATAATAATAATAATAATAATAATAATAAAAACACTGGAGAAATGTTACGCAGTCTCTCAGACGCCGCAGACGAGAATGTATGTTCGGGTGACCGAGAATAAATGACGATGTCACGTACGATCCCTGAAGTTAAGCAACGTCAAGCCTGGACATGGGTGGCCGTTTGGGAATTGTATGTGCGAATAGTGAAATGGATACATTGCTCGGAACTATTAATTGGGGAGCTGAGTTCAAATTCTCGTTGCATTAGTCATATTCTCTTACGTGCAAATACTCTTGTGGAAAGTTATAAATACATCTCTTTTCCCCCAGCTATGAGTTAATTAGTAAGACATGTATCAGTAAATAATCCTGGGTATGACGATAGACTATATCCGGTAGCAAGGCCAGTGATCCCAGGTTCGCCATGACCTGGAGTGGTAGCACGTGTTAGGTATGAGCAAATAGTACCCCCCACACACAAAAAAGCAAACGAAGCAATATGGAAGTATGAAAATATATTTTTATATGAAATAATTACCAATAATACATACAGTAAAATTACGAACACTATTTATTTATAATAGATTTACTAACTATACGTATTTATAGTACAATTACGAACAATACATTTATATCAGAATGACCAGCAATACATTTTATCTGTAGTAGAAGGTATACCGTCATGTTCAATATATATGGAGTTGAAACCATAAAATTTTGTGCAGAAAATTAAATTTTCAGCATTAAATGACCCATATGCTGTTAAACAAACAAATCATGTATCAATAAAACAATATCATCAGAAAAAATCTTAGACTCTGCAAAGGGTTGATAAATCGTAGTGTTATGTTTGGTATATAGCTCTGTGTAGTAGCAGTCGAAGCACATTTCTCCGCGTTACGTTTAACAAACGGGTTTGCTAAGCGATGCGCTTATATTCACCAGCTGTTCTCTATTTATAGTTATCTGTCTCATTTTATTCATACGATACTACACATAGAAAACGAATCAATTAAATTAAACATTAACGTGAAATGAAATGTTATATTACAGCGAGTGATTTAAATAACAAACTGATTACATCAATTTATTTGCAGAGGTTTGACCAATAGTCGCATATTTGTTTATTTACAAACGAGTGCGTCAATCCTATTTATTTTGAAGACATATATACTGCGGTTTGATTTATAAGATGTGGCAACATAGATCCTTAACTAGAAGCATAACCCACTTTTTGAATCGAGATTTTTTCCAACAAACATCTTTTTTGTGGTTGCGTTTAATACGAAGTAGGAAGTGCATATCACAATTTTAAGTGATTTGTTTCTCAGTTCATGTAAGCACACTTTAAAGAAGTTTAACAATACATTATCTAAGGCCAAGCAATTGACTTGTCATTTGTAACGAAAATTCCAAATTAAATCAGAATCCAGTATAAAACATGTTCAGTCAGTTAATTTTGTTTAGATAACTGACACCTATTAGACTTGGCAATTGGAACGAGAAGAGTCTACCCCAGCGAGCGAAATAAATAGTTCAGTTTGACATTCTAACAACCTGAAGAAGGCCGGATCGTACAATGGCCGAAACGTTGTGATAAGTATAGCAAAAAGATGAGGACAATAGTCCGAATAATGTAAATAGGGTACATAATATCTCAAAAATATAGACAGATACTTTACACAATATATATAAAGGCGTTAGTTAGATCCAGTGACAGAACCTAAAGAGTGTGAGTTCAATACCTGGTTACGGCGGGGGAGAACTTGGAGAGGGAAAACAACAGGAGATAACTGATAACTGACATTCATTACACATGGCACATGGAACTAAAATAGTCTACCCCAACGAGCGAAATAAGGAGTTCAGTTCGACATTCCAACCATCTGAAGAAGGCCGGATCGTACAATGGCAGAAACATTGTGATAAATATGGCAAAAAGATGAGGACAATAGTCCGAATAACGTAAATAGGGTACATAATATCTAATCTCGTAAATATAGACAGAAACTAAATTGGATAAAACATAAAGTGGACTGTGCAATTTGACGGAAGCACATTGGCGCCACATTTGTCATACACAGTGGCGTGAAACAAGGTTGCGTCCTTGCTCCAACATTCTTTGGGATCTTCTTCGCCTCATTCTTGAAGTAAGTCTTCGACACGACAAAAGAGGGGTTCTATCTTCACACCAGATCGAAGAGCTGGCTGCTTAATCTCTCACGCCTCAAATCTAAAAAAAAAAGGTACAGGAGGCTCTGATTAAAGATATGCAGTTTGTGGATGATGCTGCAGTCGCAACCCACATACAACAGGATAGCAAGAGTGTGATGAATCGTTTCTCTGCGGCCTGCACGTACGTCCGGCTGACTATTAATCTGAAAAAGATGAATGTCCTAGGACAGAATGTAGATGTGCCACCAATCATCACCATTGACGACTACAAGCTGGAAGTTGTGGACATTTCATGTACATCGGGTCTATGATCAACAGCAACCTCACTTTGGGCACACAAATAGACAAGAGGATTGGATAAGCAGCAACTACACTCGCTCACCTCACCAGGTGTGTGTGAGAGAACTCCAAGCTCGCTATCAAGACAAAGATGGCATTCTACAATGCCTGCATCATAATCACACTTCTCTACAGGAGTGAGACGTGAAAGGCATATGTCAAGCAGGAGAAGAGAATAAACACTTGAGGTTTATCCTCCGTATCCTGGGTATATCATGGAAGGACAAAGTGCCCTAAACTGAAGTTTTGTCCTGAACCGGCCTAACAATCATGTTCAGACAGCGCAGGATCCGATGGCTGGGTCATGCTCGTCTTACAGAGGATGGCCGAATTCCGAAAGATATCCTCTACGGGGAACTTGCAAATGACAAAAGAGACACCGGTCACTCTCAGTTACGCTATGTCTGAAAGAGGGACATGAAGGCCCTTCAGATCAACAGTGACCACTGGGAGGACCTTGCTGCTGACTGTTCTGGGTAGAGAAGCACCCTGACTAAACAACTAATGTCAGAGGAGGAGAAACTGAACAAAGCAGCAGAAGACAAGCGGACCCGCGGAAAGGAATGCTACAGCATAGACTAAACACAGACAATTCACAAGTGTGACTTGTATGACTTGCGTGACAGTCTTCCATTCGCTCATCGACTTGTTCAACCACAGGTGGCGATATTCCAGAGGAGCAGATGGGTGGGATCAAATCCATGGTTGTTGATGAACGGCGGAGGTCTTCTTAATCGAATCTATGCTGTGTCATAATTTTCGATTTTGTTTATTATATCTATTCTTCAAATAAAATTATATTTAATTCAGTGATATATTCAGCATTATTTGCAATGACCTGTTGCCACTTACTCGCCTCTTCTTCAATACCTACAGAGTAGAATTCCTCAGGTTTTGATGTCGGAAAAGATTACGAAGACCTCTTGAATCTGATCTTCTTGAAAGAATGTTTTGCCGCTCATTGCGTTTTACAGTAACTGAAAACTCTAATAATCGGTTGGTGCGATGACAATTGCATCTTGTGGGTCAGATAAAACAGACCAATCGTATTCCAAATTTTTTTCCCTGTGTTACTCATGATGCATGCATCTTTGTGTTGCCGCGAAGAACAACAATATTTTTCCTATTGACGGGCACAGGACCGCTTTTTGATCAAACATTTATCGACTTGTTACAGTTGCTAGACACATTAATATGCATTTCTTGTTTCACTGCGTTTCAAGAAGTTTAAATGAATAATTCCTGACTATGCTCACAAATGCACAACATTACGTTTCTTCCAAGGTGTTCAGCTACTGAGGACTTCTCGACCTTTTGAGACTCACTGAAACCTCTTCAGCAGTTCTGGTCAAACTCTCTGCCTCCGGGCAGAGCGGATCTCCAGACGAGGCTATGTCGAAGAGCAGAGTCTCGGCTCAGGAAGCATCTAATCGACCCCGTTTTATACGGGGTCTATGGGGAATTTTTGCCGAGCATACGGGGTCAGAATATCCCACATTAAACTCGGCCTTGTGCCTCATCCAGCCAAGTTTGGTGGGGTCAGGTAAATGTCAACTTCTCGACCTTTTGAGACTCACTGAAATCTGTTCAGCAGTTCTGGTCAAACTCTCTGCCTCCGGGCAGAGAGGATCTCCAGACGAGGCTATGTCGAAGAGCAGAGTCTCGGCTCAGGAAGCATCTACCCGACCCCGTTTTATACGGGGTCTATGGGGAATTTTTTGCCGAGCATACGGGGTCGGACCCCCCCACATTAAACTCGGCCTTGTGCCTCATCCAACCAAGTTTGGTGGGGTCAGGTAAATATCAACTTCTCGGCCTTTTGGTTGAGATCAAAGTGTAGTATCTGGCATCAGGCGGACAAACTACATTTTATCTTTCAATTGTGTTCCTGTCTTCGGACAGAACCCACCTCAATCGTATATCTGTCTGCAGACAGCGCAAATGAAAATATCAGTGAGCGGTGCCCGGTTTTGGAGAACATCTGCTCATGGCAGTTCCTCCCTCAGAGTGGGGATCGGTAGTAACACCGATGCCAGCGCAACAGACGGTTGCGCTATTTTCGAACCTGGTCCGGGTGCAAGCGCACGTGCCCCCTATATTAAACTGACCTTTTGTCACATCCTGCCATCGCGAGGAGGAAAGTAAATAGTCAGTGTAGTATCTGTTCTCTTACCTTGGTTTGATCATTACCCGGTGCTTGAGACGCCACCAAAAAGAGGAAATGCCGAACAACTTTCCCACGGTGTAGCTGTTAAATCCACTATAAATTCTCTTTGTGTTACATTCAGTAGCGGCGTGGGCGCAATGAAGAAAAACATATGTTCTCTTCCTATTTTTAGATGATAGAAGGCGCCCGGGCCCATGGATTTCAACCCTGCGGTAGCACCTTCTACATTACACTAAGAGATGTTGGATCAGTGTAATATCAGTGCCAGCATGACAGTGGTCGCGCGGATTGGACAATTTTTGTCATTAACCAGTATGCACCTTCATGTATATAGGGTCCTCACCTTAAAAACAACGCTGTGTCATATATATTAGTAAGGAGCTCAGGTAAATACTCCCTTGTCGCTCTTTTGGCTGGTATCAAATGCTAGTATCTCTTCTCTCCTCATTTGAAGTGGGAGAAGGCGTCGGGTCCCGTTGATTCAAACAAAAGATGGTAGTTTGGTAGTTATCATGTTTCAGGCAATGTTCTAAATCAATGTTTCGCAATCGTTGTGCCCAGGCGCTCTAATGCGTCGTGATGTATAGACAAGTTCACCCCAAGTTAGCAGAAGAGTAATTTATGTATTATTTTTATATTTCAAAAATTTTTACTTTTAAAAAGCTATAAATACAAAGCCCATGGCTTCCACGTTTAAATCAAGTCTTTCCCATTCCATAATTTAAAATGTATTCTAAATTCCTTAAGCTTTAAGGCGTGGATAATCACTTCCCTTTTGCGTTCCACAATCAGTCATTGTAGGCCCCTCTCTAAAAAGAAATAGATTATTCATAAATCTTTTTAACTGAAAACTGTACCACTAATCATTTGGGATGGCAAACCAAACCTGAAAACCATAAAAGGTATTTTCTTCTTTACCAAAGCACAGTCTTTATAAAGGGTGTTTCATTAAGGCAGATTATATACAAGGGTGTTTCATTAAGAAGGATCAAGGTCAGCAGTAAATAAGTCAATGTTATTGGTGAAAATTTCTTTATTTCTTTATTGGATCATGTTATTAAATCATGGAAACTATGCGTGAAAAATAATATCGCCCAAATATCGACCAAATCTGAAAGAAAAAGAACAAGATCATTAGACGCTTGAACATAACTCACATTTAAAATACGTCTAAGTTATTGGAACACCCTTTTAAAGCTTTCTTAAGTATACAATGTCTTAGAAATAAATATTTATTTCAGAAGACTTTATTATTTTCCCAGTTTCAAATTTCATTACTTATTTTTCCTGATTAAAATTGAGACTACGCCTCGGAGTTTTAGTTATTTGATAAGTGCGTCCTGAAGTAAAAAAGGTTGATAAATATATATATTATATCCTTTCTATCTTACATTCACTACAAATGAAAAATTTGACCTCTTCTTTCCAACCATTGAATAACTCAGAACAGGTTGTCGGTTCATAAAATCAAGACTCTTAAGACCGATCACTCAGCCCTCTTCTTTTTTTTAGACATTCATAAGAAAAATCGCATGTAATCAGCAACGAAATACATAAAGACTTATTTTTCAACAATTCTTTTCATTGACAAATTTCGTGCTACCATTGATGGGGAATACAGATGGAGTTAGCTAGATGACTAGTGGCGAAAACCGCCCTCACAAATTGAGACATAAACAAGGTAGAGGTGGTTTGGTAATTTTTGTTATAGATGGTGCGGCCATAGAAAGTTACAGATGGCGATCAGATGACATCGATTTTGAAGGCATACATGGAACCATGATTTAAAAAGAATTATAAACGTTTTGAGAAAGATGTTATTTATACACGGCCATTCTTTACCACGTTCCACGAAGAAAACTAATATCTCAGTAAAATGTGTTTCCAAGATACTCTTGTAATGTAGTTTCCGGTTTGTTTTCCGAAGACCGTGGAGCATTCAGAACTAAAATACAAGAATTAACATAATGAATTTTAAATCTAGTTTCATAACATATATTTCCGATTGATGTTGTTATTATGGCATTTTCCCTCGACAATGACACAATTTAAAAAAAAGAATGTTTACATTTGTATTTATAAATTTTATGCACTTTCTGTAATATTTTTTTATTACAATACAAGTGGGTAACTATTTTGCACTAATGTTCACCCAGAGCAATGCTCAAGGGTTACTCAAAGAAGTTAAAGAGTAAGAGATAAAGGGCACAGTTTATGATAATATGTGGTGGGGGGCGGATAAAGTTTAACCCTAGATTTGAATCGGGTAAGATTGTAGTGATCGAAGAAGCATCCTCTTGGGAGTCGGTCACACAAAGTAGCGGTTCAAGTGGAACTTGCAACTCACCAGTGGAATACGAAAGGAATGAGGGTGTTTCGCCACAATGTGCGTGACATGACTGATCATAGCTGTGAAAATTAAAACTGGTGGAAATAAGGAATGTGGTTCGTTTATACACTTTCTATTGAAACAGCGATAGAGTAACGAGAGGCTTGCAAAGTTTTGTCTTTGGGAAAGGAGATATTGCGTGGAAAATAATTGCATAAATAATAAATCATCCACAAGACCGCGTAGACGCTTCTGAATTCTATCGAGAATGGAAAGAAGAGGCTGTCCATATATGGCACTCCCTGTCCGTATATGGTAGCCCCTGTCCATTCATGGCAGCTTCTGTCCATATATGGCAGCCCCTGTCCATATATGGCAGCCTCTGTCCATATGTTGCGGCTTCTTTCAATATATGGCAGCCTCTGTCCATATATGGCAGTTTCTGTCCATATATGCCAGCAGTACTCTATTTTCGACCTCATCTGGCTCTTATAAATGTTGAAGATAGCAGGAGTCAGGTATCTGCTGGAGCGGCGCAGGTTTATAAAAACTTCGTAGTTTATTATAATTTATGCACACTGTGCGAAATGTCCGACATATTAAAACTGAAAAAAGATTTTATTAAATCTCTTAGTCTTTTGTCTTTAGTCTTAGTGTCTAAAAATGTGAGACACAAGTGGATGTCTATACGCAGTTTTTAGAGATTATTTTTACTAAGAGTATCGAGAATATCGCACATAGCCAAGTAGAAAGGAGTTAGTGATTGTAAGATTGTAATGCGCCAATCTTTGAAGTGGAGTAGTGTTGCTTGCCGTAAGAAAAAATAATAGAAAATCCGGGCATTAAACTGAGATCGAACCCTTGCGCCGGTAGGAAATTCGGTTATATAACCCAACAGGCTGGCTCGTACAAAATCTTTTGATAGAAATTGATTCAGCGGAATAATTGTGAATTCATTTAATTCCTATTCTGCGTACTGTTGTGGATTCGTAAAGGCGTGTTTCCACATGAGAATTCTTGCACGCATCACAATAACTGTGTATTTATGTATTTGATCGGAGTGGGTGCATTTATTTTCATCTGCTATGAATTTTTCCTTTTTTTTCTAGTTTCTGTTATAATTCTCTTAATCCATGATTAACTTAATCTCCAAATCACTCTTGAAATAATTTTAATCTTCCTTCGAACTCTGACGGAATCAATTTTTCAGTATCTTTTACTTTTGCTACCTGCTCATGTCGTCAAAAACCGTATTGAAGCTCAGTAGTAATGCGAACGGACATTGGGATACCAAGGCTGGCGTTTCAATGAATTGAGACATAAACAAGGTAGAGGTGGTTTGGTAATTTTTGTTATAGGTGGTGCGGCCATAGAAAGTTATGGCGATCAGATGACATCGATTTTGAAGGCATACATGGAACCATGATTTAAGAAGAATTATAAACGTTTTGAGAAAGATGTTATTTATACACGGCCATTCTTTACCACGTTCCACGAAGAAAACTAATATCTCAGTAAAATGTGTGCAGTGTTCTTCATGAAATACCTCTTTTTAAATTTTACATTGTTTAAATAAATGTTGACCCAGTACCAGGCTCAGTAGCCACTCAAACTAGAGGGTTACCGAGTAAGGTGGTTCTATGTATTATTTTTATCAACATTTTAAAGCCAGAAAATATTAGGACCGCCAGAATGTCCTGACACACTCAGGAAGAGGAAAGGAAACAACAAAATTTTACCGAACAACACTAACATTTATTCTCCAAAATGAAGTCCCTCATTTAGGAGCGATCAGGAGCGATACCAGTCCGTTGGCTTTGAATAATAATAATAATAATAATAATAATAATAATAATAATAATAAAAACAGTAAACAAAATTCCTTTACTTCATCAAAAGTATTGAATCGCTGGTTGCAGAGGAAGTGTGTCATTGAGCGGAATAAACCATAATCACCCGGAGCAGCATCGGGACTGAATGGTTGATGTGGAAGAATGTCAACACTGTCCATCTGTTTGAACTTCTCCTTACTCAACCTAGCAGTGTGTAGTCTGGCATTGTCTTGCTGAAACAAAGCAATAATAATGATAATAATATATTGCTGATAATATTTTTTCTTCAAAAATGTATGGCTGGTAATAATTTTTCCAAAGTATTTCTGGTATTAAATATTTCCAAAATATTTCCTAGTGTTTTGACCTCAGTTTGGGGGGTTTATCCATAGTTGGGGTCCTAACAGGTGCTACCACCCTGGGTCAGGGTGGACCTGGGAACACCAGAAATTAAGAGTTGGTTCCACGCTCCTCAAAATCTCCTGATCAGAGGCCTTGCTGTTGGCCGTAGTTTATCGCCTTACTCAGGATGCGGATGGAGTTTCTCGTCATGCTCAGGACGGTTTGTATTCCGGGCGGTAGACAAACCTATATACTCCTACTGAGGGGAAAAAAGTCAATGAATAGTAGATAAAAGTTTTAGTCGGAGGTGTTAGAACTATCGAGTTGGGTGAGATTTTAAAAGGACAATTTTAGTAACTCTTTATCGAGATTTGAATTTAATAAATATTTACAAGGTGGATTTTATTGTAGTTGCAGTTCTTAGATATTGCTATCGTTACATTCAGATTGTCTTTTGATAATTGCGAAATTTAAAATCTCGTAAATATTTTTTCTTACTTAAAGCGAAAGTATCTGGATTGATGACGAGCAAAATATATGGAAATGAATCTATGGGAGGAAGCACGTCCTGAAGGTAGTTAAATTAACATCATCGAGGTATTTATTTTCGTGAAATTTAAGACCTGAACCAAAAGATCGGAGAGCAAGTGCATTCAACGAAGAACTATGATTGAATGGGAGTAAACTGCGTCTAGAATATGTTCATCCTCTCTTGTATCCGACAATGTAACGTTTATAGTGCATTTCGGTGATTTTCTCAAGTATTATGAATATAAAACGTAATATATTCGCTACTGTTTACTATATAAAATAGAAAAGGATAATAAAACTATTGAGGTATTAGAAAACATGTGTGCTGTGTATACACAGGCAGTGAATGCTCATACATGTCACGTGGTTTAATGGGTTTCAAAATGGGTATTGTAATGTATCCGACGTGCCTCGCCCTGGAAGATGATCTACTCTGAATGAAGAACTTTGATACTGGTGCTCCCGATGTACGTCTCGAGGTCCTCGACAAAATCCAGAGACCAATATTTAAGATGATAGCTCCTGATCTGCCATCTAGTCTGCAATCGCTTTCCCACAGACCTGCCGTGGCTTCCCTCTGTCTTCTACAAGTATTTTCACGGCAACTGTTCCGACGAGCTACTTTCGCTGGTTCTCGTACTGCATGAATTTAAGCGAGTTATCAGCCTGGCATCTCGGTCCCATCTCTTCACTGTCAAAACGGTTAAATGTAACCGTCTCTTCTACAACTTCTTTTCTCGCACTTCCCGTCTGAGGAAATCCCTTCCTCTTATTTGCTTCCCCGATGACTATAATCTTCAAATATTCAAGTGTAATGTCAATCGACATCTAACACCCTGAGCTTGTTCCCCGTCCTTTTCTGTATCCTTTCCTCAAACGCGTCTTTAATCTTGTTTTCAATCCTCTGTAAACCCTTGCGTGCTAGTGGTACTCTCGCCTTGCTTAGGGTGAATTGCTTAAAAAAAAAGATACTACTGAACTGGAACCACTTCAAAGCACCAGGGAAATCTAAAGTGAATTGAGAAAAAAATGTGTTTCCCATGAGAACCGAACACAAAAGTAGCAGTTTTTTAAGCGGGTATACCAATCTTTCATTTTTGAATCGCAATGCTAAAGATGATGAAAAAGTGCCTGCATTGTGTCTGCTGGACTATGAAAGGTTCCAGTTTATACTGTGTTAGTAGAACATGGAAAGACCCCCACTGTAGAAGTTTATTGCTAGCAACTGGATGAAGTCAATGAATCACTGCATCAAAAATGCCAAGCTGGTTTAAACAGAAAAAAGCTGTTATTCTCTAGCTTGGCAATGCAAGGACACAGTCTGCAAAACAATACCTGAGGAAAATAAGATAGTTAAGAAGGGAAGCTATTTCACATCCACCATTCTCATACCTACAGATTTTCATTTGTTTCGATCACTAGAACATTTTAAGTTGTCGAACTTTCAGAAGAAAAAAATTAAAACCCTCTTTCGGATATCACGAACACCCACCCTAGATTTCTTCACTTTGGAATCAAATATTTGCCTTCCTTTTCTGTCGGCCTGAAGGCGTTGAAAATCGATGATTTGTGAAAAATAATATTTAAATGCATGTATTTACGCTTGTTTGTATACCCTTTCTGATAAAACGTTACTGCTCGCAGAACACGCGAAACTTGGAGGATCGGAAAAGCGTATTGAAATTTTTCAGAAACGAAATTTACTTAAGTCTGCTATTTACCTTGATCTCCTTGATAAGATCCAAAGAAGAATCAGCAATATTATTGGCCCTTATCTGGTGGTTTGGCTTCAGTCACTTTTCTACCGCCATAAGATTGCATCTCTATGTCTTTTTTCTAAATACTTTAATGGTAATTGTTCAGATGATTACTTGGCTATCTTAATTTAATCGCAGTACAATGCTGGCGACAAGGTTTAATCAAACCACAGTCGAAATGGGTAGATATAACCGTAATTTCTTTTTTAACAGTTTCTTCTCTCGCACTTCTCCCATCCAGTTCCATGATTTCCAGACAAATTTAATCTGCAAAAATTTAAATGCAATGCCAATCTCTATGTACTGTCTACCTGGTTACTCTCTTCACATTCCGTTCATCCTTAATGTTTTTGTTTCTAATTCTTCCACACCCTGCTAGCCTTTTCTTTAGTGGCATTACTGCCTTGCTTGGGGTGATCCCTATAAAAATAGTGATTTACTACGAGCAGATTAGATAATTTTTCATTTCACAACAAGCAAAGCGATAATGCCACTAAGAGGCAAGAGGTTACTGGGGGTGAAAGAGAATGTGGACACTTTAGTGAAGAGAGAGCAGAATAAAAGAACAGGGTTTAGGAAGATAAGTAATGCGGTTGCATTTAAACTTTTAAAGATTGTAGGTGGCAAGGAGGCAATAAACCGGAAGGGAGTTTCAAAAGTGAGAAGTGCGAAAAAAGAAATTATTAGAATACAACTTTCGGTTGCATCTAGCAGGTAAAACAGTTTTACAAAGTGGCCAATCATAGTTCGCTTAATTTCATACAGTCGCGGATGAGGATATTTATGAAGAAGAGAGAGGGAAGCCATGTCATCGGCGAATGGAAAATAACCGGAGTAGAGACGAAAGGTTAGAACTGATTAAATGACAGACCCTTTTTGGAATTTTGTCAAGGATCTCGAGATATATAGATGGCGAACCAGGCCAGAGATGGCAGAAATATTGACTCGGTTCATAATTCATCTAGCGAGGCAAGTTTGATAACCAATACACCACGTCGAAGTTAATACTTTACAAAAAAAAAAAAAAATTCCTCGATGCCCACAGACTCATGAATGTTTATTTGACAAATTTATTTCAGAAAATTTGCAAAATGAATTTGTAGAGTTTTTTGAACGACTCAATGACCAAAGATATTTTTGGAACTTTAGTGACGCAACGTAAAATCCATTCCATTTGTTTCAGACTATGTATTGAAAATGTTCGACTTTTAACTTTCCTTTGTGTAGATGGTTGTTCAGTTATATTTATGATCAAAACGGTATTTTGTGTAAGGCGCTCAAATAAAAAAAAATGGGGATATTTCATCAAAACATTAAAATCGTTTAATATTTAATAATACTTTTACTAGGTGTTATATACTGTACTTATGAACATTAATGGGTATATCCCGATCCTTATAAATTCTTTGGACACTATTGTAAGTGATGGGTGATATTCTGTTTAAGTAGTCCACCACTAGCAGTGGTTTACCTACTTCACACCCTGGCGAGTATTGTATTTTGTTCATGTTACAAAGATTACTATTCCATTTCCAATCTCTGTTTTGGTTATTCCTCATTCACTAACTCTTTGTAGATTACAACACTAGGATAAGTACTGTTCATCTCGCTATAAAAGGCATCTAATAAAACGAAAGAAATTAGTTGATATTAATTAAACTTAACATCAAGCATCAGACAAAACCAAATAGTAGTTGTATGAGTGTTACGCCAATCATAAAACTATATGCCATGTCCTTTTAAAACATGTGTGATCATTGCTCTCTGCATCATTGCTCTCTGCATCATTGCTTTCCGCATATTCTTGCGTTCTTAGCATTACTCACTATTTTACGATTCCTCTAAGTCTTTGGGATAATTGTTCTGTCCATTTTTACAAACATGTCAAGTAGATTACCCGCAGCGTTCGTCTGATTTTATTACATTTGATTTTCACTCTGAATGTAAAACTATCCATGGTTTTGCATTAGCTGGATCTTCCTGTTTTTAAATAGCAATTTATTTTGTAGAGGCTATTCTATTAGGTTGGTGCAAAAATAACGACGTAATAATGTCGTTTTTTGACGTTAAAAAATACGTCAAAAAACGACATTATTACGTCATTATTTTTGCACCAACCTAATACTAAAAGATTCCCTCATTTCTTTCATAATCTATCTATTGATATTCACAACATCTACTGGTATAATCATCTTTGTCTCTCTCTCTCTCTCTCTCTCTCTCTCTTTCTCTCATTTCTTCGGGGCCGAAATCGAGATTACATTACATGGACGTACATTTCACATTTTTCTTTTTACGGAAATTTTTATCTTCTTATATATTCATCATCATCATCATCATCATCATCCTCATCATCAGTCGTGTGACCAGGTGTGGTCGTAGGGACAAGTCACAACTGATGTAATCCAATCTGAAGGTTCACCTTCAGGTATACTTTGCATTGGCCATTGACTTCAGTCTAGGAAGCCATTCTCGCAACTTTTCCGTCTCATCGCTAGACTGGCTGCATACATCCAGTTTACCCTCATGTACTAAAGTTCGTCTGAAGTTATGCATATCACATAAACCTCAGTAACTTGAATACGATTTGATAAATATTTGTCACATTTTGAGCGTATAATTTAGACATCAGCATATTGCTTGAGTTAAATTTGGAGGTAATTTCAACATGTTTTATTAAATTTACTAGATTCATTATTAAAGCGTCAATCTGAAGTTATTACGTAACGCTAGAAAATCAATTTTTACTTCAATAACAAGTCAATGAAAGCAACAACTGATCAAGATCTATAAGAAAAAAAAATAACAAACGTATATAAATCTTTGACGAATTTACATCGTCAGTCTTCTCAGTAATAGCCAGCAATCTATTATATTTAATATTTAGATTATTCTGACTATTGTCCTCATCTTTGTTGCAATATTTAACACAACGTTTCGGCCGCTGTACGCACTAACCTTCTTCAGTGGGTTGGAATGTCGGACATGGCACAGTGGATAAAGGCGTTGGTTAGATCTAGTGACAGGATCCAAACAGTTGTGAGTTCAATACCTGGTTAAGGCGGTGGAGAAACTGGAGAGATGAATTAATAGCAGGTAACTGATAACTGACATCCATTAGACATGGCACGTGGAACTAGAACAGTCTATCCCAGCGAGCGAAATAAAGGGTTCAGTTTGACATTCTAACTATCTGAAGAAGGTCGGAGCGTACAACGGTCGAAACGTTGTGATAAATATGGCAACAAATTGAGGGCAATAGTCCGAATAATGTAAATAGTGTACATAATACCTCATTTCAGAAATATAGATAGAATCTATTATATTCATTGAGTTTGTTAATTGTTTTTTTTTTACTCCAGCAGGTGCGATTTCCGTCATGGTGGTTTTAATTGTTTTCAATAGGTCTACTTTGCCGTTATATTGTTTGCCACATTCAAAAAATTGCATCTTCTCAACTGACCATAGATTATCCATACAGATATGGACTTGTTTGTGGGCATTCCATTATCTTCTCTCTTGTAAAGCTTTTACACTCCAAATATTTAAGAGTAACTTTAGATATACGAGAAGGAGTTAACAAACGGGTTAAGTCTATGCGAATTAACTCCTCGCTCGGTAGGGACAGACATGTGTGTTATGGTCCAGGTCCTTGTGCCACGGCGATGGTCCAAGGCAGGACCAATAAAGAAGAACTCGAACACGGATATGAAATAACACAGATATATTACAAACAGGAATATATACAGAGAGTAGAATGTGTTAGTACGAACAATCAGGTTTAGTAGGGAGGACAATGTAGTTTCGACCAGTATCACTATTCCAAATGTCTTGTAGTAATTGTCTGAACGCGACTCCATTTCGGACTGCCTATGACTCGAGTGACTGACTCGCTCGCTTTGACTGACTGACAAACTCCTGACGGACTTCTAACGGACCTCACTCCAGACATCAGACTGAACAGTATTTAGTTACCCCCCCACCACGAGGGTATCATATGGCACAAGGCCGGTTTAACGTGGGATCTCCGAGCCCGTGGGCATGGCCCAAAATATGCCCTTTGAACCCGTATAAACGGGTTCAGGGTCGGTTTACGTCCCCGAAAGAGACTCCGCCCTTCGGCGTAACCTCGGTCGGGTTCCTCCCCGCCCGAAGGCAGAGAGTTCAACCGATCAGCCGGTCGTCCGACTTCAGACTGAACAGTATTTAGTCACCCCCCACCCACGAGGACATCATGTGGCACAAGGCCGGTTTAACGTGGGATCTCCGAGCCCGTGGGCACGGCCAAAAATATGCCTTTTGAACACGTATAATCGATTTCAGGGTCGGTTCACCTCCCCGAAAGAGACTCCGCCCTTCGGCGTAACCTCGTTCGGGTTCCTCCCCGCCCGAAGGCAAAGAGTTCAACCGATCAGCCGGTCAGCCGGTCGACCGACTTCAGACTTAACTCTCTGCTTCCTCTTGAGGCGCAATATTTATTACGTATGGAATACTTCATTATGTTATTATGGGTAAGGTCCCATAACAATGTGCAACAGGTGTTACCTGACCGTCATCCAGCGACTGCTAGCATAAACGAATGAAAGGGGACAAAATTCCTCGGAACATATCCCTCGCCCGGAAAGGAACGACATGAGCGACAGGTGTCACTGGATCGTTATCTTGCGACTGCTCGCATAAAACAAAAAATAACTCTAGGAACATGGATGTTGAACAACTGCGGCCAGTTAGATAATATGAAACAAGAAATGAGCCATCTAAAAATCTTAGGTGTTTGTGAAACCAGGTGGCCAAACAACGGAGATTTTGTCAGTAACAATCATAGGATATATCTTTCTACTGGCTCTCTCATTTTCACTTTCCAGATAAAATCCATTCTTTGGCCCATCCGTCAGGTCTATAAATGTATCATCCGAGATTCGACCATGGAATCACTTAGAATACTTGCTTTATTAGAAGATTTCTTGACAGATCCCAATATGGGAATTATTCTACACCTTTTATTCTCCTTAACTCCTCCATTTCGGCTTGTTCAAAGTTCTGGACACAAGACAAAAGTTGTTGTTTCTTTATAACTTACTTTTGTTTACGTTACCCTCGAGAAGTTCTTAACGCCGTTTCCATTGATTCTAGCTCTCAACTTATTTATATTTTCAACAGCTCTCATTATCGTTCGACGATCTCAACGAATCTTCATTGATATCTCCAATGTAGACATTCCTTCACTCAATAATGTTTTTCATTTACTGTTTTTCAGCATTTGTGACATACATTCCATTAACCATGTTTCAACATATATTATGAAAGAAAAACAAACTCGTTTTTATTAGATTTCAGAGGCCTTAAATTAATATTAGTTTAATCTGTATAATAACTTCATACTGCTATTTTTATAATAAATCCAATATAAAAAATAAAGCATGTTGAAAAACATACAAACTTCACTCGACCGTTTAAAATTTGATAAAAAAAAAATGTCAAAGCAAATTCGAGATGTTGAGATTTATGCGATTTGCAAAATGACTTCAGCCGGATGCAATTTAACTCCATCCGAAGGTTCAACTGCATAAGAATAGACAATTCTTTCTTTCTGGGAATGACGCAGCTCTTATTATGTATCTTTTCTGCCTATTATAATGCGCCTATGAATTTACGACTCACACTTTCCATCGTCTGTCGCTATAATCCAAAATATTTAAATTTCATCACCTGATAGGTTTCAACGTCCCGATACGTAACTCGGAACTTGGCCTGTGTCTGACAAAGATGCAATTTCTCTTCTTACAAGTAAAGGTTAGTGCTTTCTTCTAGATATTACTACCTCTCTAAAAATCAACATTCCAAATTCTGGCTTTTGCGACAGCCTCGAAATCGAACCTTTGCACCGATTCACAATTTATTAAACAAATCATATTTTATCATTTCTTTAAGTTTAGGTCTATAATTCTCAGAGGTAACAGCCATTATCCAATCGATCTCAGTACCGCTGCATCATAAAACTTTCATTATTTCCCGTAAAGTTAATTGTGACGTGTTTTGTCTATTTTGAGCAAAAGAAAGACTTGACCAAGTCCAATTATTCAACAGCCTTTAAACATATTTTTGATTTGATAAAGATAAAGATTTTTTCGCGGGATCAGTATGTAGTCACTCTGTATTGTATATCACGTGAAAATAAGTCGTTATCGTCCTGTGAATTTAATTATTTTCATGATGAAAATGATTGAATTTTTTTTTCTTTCTTTCATTTGAAGTTGATTGATTCTTGTGCAAGCGAAAATAGACATTGTTTAATCTCTTGGTTCCAGTAAAGTATTAAAAAAAAGACGCGTAAAAAAATAACGATACAGTTTTCTGCTCTTTACATCCTTGCAAACATTAATTAAGAACTTTACAAAGCCTTAAGTATGTAAATAAACACGGAACTAAATTATACAAGTATTGTGTTTAACACAGTGGAAATTTTGTGAGGGTTTTCAAACATTATTGCTTAGAGGGATTTTACAAGCTTATAAATCTGTAAGTTTAATGGTAATATATAGGAAGCGAAGATATTAGTGGTCATTTTTGACAGAGATTGTGATAAATATTTTATACTGACAAGTTATTAAACGGTTAATTTCTGGTTTCTATCAGTAACAATTCAAATAATACATACGAAACTGCTCTTTTAATCACCTGAGAGAATTCTTTTAGCTTTCATCAACATGGCTGGTGCTAACCTCCAGGAGAGTGACCTATTGAACTAAGGTTTTCTGATAACATGAAGTAGAAAGATTATATTGAATCCATTGCTAGGTCTGCTGCTAAGAATGTTGGTTCACTGTGTCTTACTAGACAATTTTTTTCGACAGAATCTATCTTATATATTTACAAGTCTACCATTCCCCTTGCTTTGAATATATCTGTCCCGGTGCTCCTGATATATATTTAGAGATTCTTGATAAAACCCAAAGAAGAATCAGCAATATGATTGGTCCTGGCTTGGTACCCCGACTTCATTCACTTTCCCACCATCATAATGTAGCTTCCCTATGCCTTTTCTATAAATACTTTCGTGGTAATTTTTCTTCTATGGTACTTATATACTTGATGAATTTAAGCGTAGTACTAGATTGGCGAAAATTAGGTCTTATCGTTTTACACTTGAAATAGCTAGATGTAGACTCAAGTTCTATGCTAGCAGTCTCTTCTATCGTATCGATAGAGCTATTATTGAAATTAATTCGCTGTATGAAGTTAGTCATGAAATCATATCGCCTGAAGAATATTCATGAGCGCTGTTAAATTTAAAAATTTAAATGCCTAACTTCGTTTTTATTTTTGTTTATCAATACATATTGCAAAATAAAATCCTTACATTTGCCTTGGTAAAGTCTATTAGTGAACAAAACGTTTTGGTAAAGAATAACTTGCCTTTTGTTTTATTTATACATACATACATACATACATACATACATACATACATACATACATATATATCTTTAAAGACGACTGACAAGGTACTACCATTAAGAATTCTATTTAATTTTTCTTGTGTTCTTTTAGACATTATTAAGGATCATTTTTATTTCTAATTTTGAACTGTGTGTATGGAATTTTTATGTATGCATCTAGAGGTATAGGAATGTTTTAATTTCCAAGCATGGTCAGCACATTGTGGCCATGTTCATAGTTGATTTTTTTGAGTGTTAGTCTTTTCTTTTTATTACTAGTGCGTCTATTATTTTTAGTCTTTTTTTTATATGTGGTTATTGTCATTGTGTTTTCTACAAGTATGTTGTGGATGGGATTTAGTAGGTTTCCATGTGTAATTAAATGGATCTTAATTGACCTTTGTTTAGAGAGGGGTAACGTGAGTTTTCTTGATAGGCATGTAGTGGTATCTTACTTATTATAAAACGCAGATTGCGTGGGTGTGTGGGTGTGTGTGTCTGTACATTTATATATTGGATCGGATTTCCTACATTTTTCAACCGATTTCAACAAAACTTCACAGGACTACGTAAAATTACCTTGCGGTGGTTCTGACGGCGCTAAAAATTGGAAAAAACCCAATTGTATTTGCACGAAATCAATTTGAAAACAGGATTAAGAGCCATTAATGAAAGGGGGACAACTCATATCGAGTTATACTTATTAATATCGAGTTATCGAGTTATACTTATTATAAAACCCAGGTTGTTTGTTTGTGTGTGTGCGTGTGCGTGTGCGTGTGTGTGTGTGTGTGTTCTTTTATATATGGGATCGGATTTCCTACATTTTTTAAACCGATTTCAACAAAACTTCACTTTTTTTTTTGGCAGGTTGTGTTTCTTATTGTGTTGCACACTTTTTTCTTTATTTTTACATTCAGAATGCTTTAAAAATTCCATTTACAAGACAATTGTTTATAATAAAATTTTATTCAATCGGTAGACTCATAACGATTGAAAACAATGTTTTTGTTTGAGTTTGGGTTTGACCAATTCGTAAAAAACAAAAAACAAAAACAAAACAAAACCTTAAACTATAATTTTTGTCAATTTTATTTTTCAGTCTTTATGATGGTCGACACTTGATCTATCTCTTACTGTTACATCCCCGGGCAACGCCGGCCTCTACTGCTAGTGTGCAATATAATTATTCATGCGTTTGGTTTCATCAGGAATGCAGTTCCTTCAGGGGCATGTGAATTCACAAAAAATATTGATTCTCTGTAATTTAGATCTTGTAGGTGTGTTGTAATTGTTGATGATAAGTTTAGCGTTTTTAAATTTTTTTATAGTATTTAATTTTCATGTTCTGGTCGACTGGTGTTGTTTATTTCTTTATAATCTTTCTAAGAGAACATTTATCTTGCTTATGGTTAGTTAAGTCTATAAAAAAATTGCCTCAGTTTCTTTATCCTTTTCTTCCAATATGTATAACCACGTGATAATTACGTCCCCACTAGAGGAATGTTAGTTTCTACCTACTGTCTCTCTCATTTCACTTTCCAATGCATGGCATTTTCACGTGTCTTCCAAAACCTTCACCTATGAAGTAAGTCAAGCTTTCTCTTTGGTTGTTCCAATTAAGCGCAAGGCTGATTGAGGTGATCATTGTAACGATGCTTAACGATGCTTATACTGATTTACCCTAACTTCTGAACCACAAAAAGCGTGTGTTCAATAATCATGCTTAAACCTCCCATCGACAATGTAAACACAAACTTTTCTTTGGTTGTTCCAACTCTGCGCAAGATTGAATTGATCTCAGCCATGAATACGATGATTATACTTACTCTAACTTCTAAACCAAGAGAAGGAAAATGGACATTGAGAACTTTGTTTCACTACAATCATCATAAAAAAGAAAAAAAAGAATAGACAGTCTGTCGGAGAAAATCAGGCTTTCTATGTTTATCATATGTGAATACACACAAACAAGCAAACTTTTAACTTCCATAAACACTAATACTTAAAATAAAATGAAATACCAGAAAATTCTGGTGTATAGTATTAGGAAAGACGGCTTGGAAAATTTAATGCTCACATGACATACTGATGGAAGAAGAGGACGAAGGAAACAATGAGTACCATGCCTAAAGATCTTGTGTGCATGGATGGTATGGTAAAAAGTCTAGCGTTGCTTAAAACTACAAAGTACAGGAAGTCGAGGAAAGCCATACTCGCTTATTTCCTGAAGGGAGATAACATGTAAACAATGGTGATAGTAACTTGGTTGAATTACGTACAATGTAATGTGACCATGACGGTAATATTGGTTTCCAGTCGTTATTTTGTAATTATAATGTTATGTCCCTGTCAGACGAGAGGCAATTAACTTTTCTCTCATTATACAAAAATATTTTTAAAAATAGACGAAAGTCCTGTTTTTCATCTCCTTCATTTTTGTTATAAACAAAATGTCAGCTTAATTCGAACATCAATACTATTGAAAAGATGAACGTTTTGTTTATTTCATTTTTTTTCGATGGCAATTTAGAGGTTGTTGTTTTTCAAGTTAATCAGCGTCTAATTAACAACGAATCTTTTGGGTCAACAGTTTCCCTTTTTTACTCATCTTTTGCTTATTTCAAAGCGTCCATTTTGAACGGATATATCTTCTACATAAATTCTCTTAATAAAGTCCACCTAGAAATTGTAAAAACACTGTAAAAATGACCGCTTTCTTGTTTAATAAAGTATTTCTTGAACATTGATAGCAGAACCCTCAAAAATTTTCCATGTAAGTTATTTTCTCTTAATAGGTGCGATATTTTTTTTACAATTAATTTGTGTATGAACTTAGTCATGAAGTATATCATGCTATAGGCTAGGAAGGAATTCTGGCACCCCCACCCCAAAATAAACTTCCTTGGTATTTTCTTGTACCCCAGGATCCTGTGGTACCTGAATGAAATGTTAACTAGCAGTAAACTCATTCCCACTAGACTAAAAACACACATTGTAACCCCCGCACTAAACGACAAAAAAGGACACCTGAATTTGGAGGCAGGGGAAACCTTAGAGCCAGTAACTTTTTCGATTGTCAAATGTCAAGAGATTTGATATCACAGTGTAGGGTTATGACCATTCTAACCTAAAATTCATTATAATTTCAAAACTCATTTCGATAAAGGCGGAAAATACCTTAATCTCAAGTGCAACATTCGAATATAAAATTATGTACACTATCAAACAACCATAGAAACAAATTGACTGGTATTTTCATGCAGCCTTGGGTTCTGTTAAGCAAAACAATCATGTTACTAGCAGATATTTTTATTTTCATTTCACCAAAAGTACTAGTTTTTAACAGCCACAACCTAAACATAAAAGTGTATCTGGATTTGGGGGAGGGTAAATCTTAAGGCTAATAACATTTCTTTGGATAGACTTTGATATCATTTTGTAGGGTTAGGATAATTCTATCCCAAACCACATTATAATTTAAAACATCATGTAAATAACAATTTCTCTAAAAGTGGAAAAATGAAATCAATGCGAAAATATCTTAATTTCAAGTGCAACAATCATATATAGAAAATTCACACCCCTAAATTAGACTTGATGGATATTTCCTGTAATAGTGTGTCCTCTTTAACAAAACAAAAACATGTTACCAGCAAATATATTTAAAACAACCATAATTTTGATGAGACTGATGTTTTACTTAACTGTATCCAATAATAATGCACATATTAGGGTCATATTATAAAATACAAACAGCGGATATGCATCTTTTCCATTATTTACGTTTATAAGATGTTTAGCTGTTTCTCGTTCGGTTGTTAATGGCTGTACGCGTTTACGCAACGAGTATATAGCGTTACTAACGATACTTTATGATTCTGTTTTCCATTTTTGAACTTAACTATACCATTTCAAGTTCAATTTGGGACTAATCAAAGTCATTTTGCTACTAAGCAAGTTCATAATGAAATAGCCAAGTTCAAAATGGAATAGTCAAATTCAAAATGGGATATAGCAAATTCAAAAATGAAATAGCTAAGTTCAGAATGGGACGTAGCAAATTCAAAATGAAATAGCCAAGTTAAAATGGGACGTAACAAATTCAAAATGAAATCGCCAAGTTCAAAATGAAATCGCCAAGTTCAAAATGGGACATAGCAAATTCCAAATCGGATAGTCAAATTCAAAATGGAATATAGCAAATTCAGAATGGAATAGTCAAATTCAAAATGGAATATAGCAAATTCAAAATGGAATAGTCAAATTCAAAATGGAATAGTCAAATTCAAAATGGAATAGGCAAATTTGATTTGGGACTGAGCAATTATTTTGCTATAAAAGACTTTAAAATTAAATATTTTCATAATAAAATATTAATGTTCAACCAAACTTTACTATTACATTTTTTTATCTTCTAGGAGCAATCAATAAATCCATGAAAGGTGTATGTTTTTTGGATGCAACTTTCAGCGCTTAAAATAAGTGCTGAAGTTGCATCCCAAAAACGTACTATACTCTCACTATATATATATCTTTTTTCAAAATTTCTCTTGATATATGCATTCAGTATTTCCTTGCTGCTTTTTCTTAGGACTTTCGAGATTTGTCCCCTAACTCATTTCATTTTGAATAACTTTTATTCTCTCTTTTTTAACACTATATAAAGTCGAGCCATCTCTTTCTTTCATCTTCTCTTCTCCCTGATTGTCTTACCAATGAAAGTGCTAGAAACTCTAACTTTGACATAAATTTATCCATTCAAGAATAGCCTCTTGTAAGGAATTGATAGTAAAATCTACGCAACGCTGCGCTCCGATTATAATTATCTGATTTGCCGGAAAATTGACTTTTTAATCCAAGTTATTTGTTTATTGGAACGCGTAGATAAGTTCGAAACATAATGAATCTGTTTAGTCCCAAATCAAACTTGCTTATTTCATTAGGAATTTGTTTCGTTCCAAATCAAACTTGCTTATTTCATTTTGAATTTGCTATGACCCATTCTGAACTTGGCTATTTCATTATGAACTTGTTTAATCCTAAAATGACTTTGATTATTCCCAAATAGAAGATGGGATGAAGGGATAGAGGAAAACAGGTTAGTCTATTATAATTTGATTTCTCAAAAAAGAAACTCGCATAATACACGAGATACATGATAAAATCTTTTTTTTATAAGTGAAAATTTGGTGGTCGCACGATAGGCGAGATCGCACGTTACACGGGTATATACGGCAAGTCGTTAAAAAGAAGAATCATTTGAAAGTATCTCAACGAAAGAAGATGAAAAAATAAAGAAAAGAATTAGAACCAATAAGTATGAAGATGAATTTGTAAGGAATTGGTGATAAGGTAGATAATTTAATTGTTGCAGATTGATTAATTCGTTTTCTACGACTTAAGATTTTGCAGGAAATTTAGGGATACAAGTCTTACTAATTAAGCCATAGCTGGGGTGAGAAGAAGTGGATTCGTGGTCCCATTCCTATGTGAATATAACCACCCCAACGATTGATATAACCAAGCCAACGCGAACTGAAATTTGGCTCAGGTACTAACAATTCCGTGTCATTATCCATTATGTCACTCGTACAGTCCCTGTTATTCCCAAGCGGTCACTCTTAAACAATTGGTAAAACTGTCATGGCGCCTTACCTATAACTACAGAATGAACACTATGTATACTACGCCTCTCAAGTGAGAGGTTTGATTCAAGCCGAGCTTCTCCGCTTGAAGGTCGAACTCTCTGCCTCTGAGCAGAGAGGAACCCGGACGAGGCTCCGCCGAAGGGTAGAGTTTCGTTCGGGGAGGTTGACCAACCCGATCCCGTTTATACGGGTTCTACGGGCATTTTTTGGCCGAACCTACGGGCTCGGGTAACCCACGTTAAACTTGGCCTTGTGCCACATGCAACCTTCGTGGGGGATGGCTAGATACCGAATCGAGTCGAGCCGATAGTAGTTCACTCCAAACCAGACTGACAGTCATACTAACACCTTCCACATCTTGTATTATTATTTCGTGTAATATACCTTCCTTATTTCTACTCTTGTGTTCGTGTTGTTCTTCCTTGGTCCTAACCTGGACCATAAAACTAACAAAAAAAAGGAATTTGGGTTCTTCATGAGTTTTCGCGTGAGATTCAAACACAACGTTCCAAATTATGCAAAAGTCTTTTAATCAGCAATGCCAAACTTCCATTTTTGTATTGCGTTTTTAAAAGTCGTGAAAAAAGGGATTTCCATATCAGTAGACGCGAATGAAAAAGACAGCGGTTATCACAAAATGAGAAACCATTGCCAATACTAAAATCAGGACTCCATTCATAGCAGTCCTCAATCCTCGCTTCGTGTCTCATTGAATATGAAAGGCGTCATCGTTCACTAGCTAATGAAACATTGAAGGACTCTTACTGTAGGTGTTTTTTCTCGGCAACAAAGCCAAGAAAAATAAGACCATTTATGGCGGATGGGAGCTTCTTTCATATCCTTCGTACTCACGGGATTTAAAACTTAATGATTTCCAGTTGCTTTGATCTATACCTAGAACAGTTGTTAAGCGGCAGAACATTCCGCAACAAAGAAAAAAAAGTTGAAATCAGTCTTTCAGATTTATCCCAGGCTTCTTTAAACGTGGAATCGAAAATTTGCTTGCTCGTTGGTTATACAATTTTTGAAAATGACGATAGCTGCATTTTTGATAAATAATGTTTCAATACATTTATCTCATATTTATTTTTATAATCTTTGTGGTAAAACGTAATTACTTTCTGAATACCCTAATACTGTAAGTGGATGAAATGGGTGTTGCATTTCAATAGAATGAGACAGTGGTCATCACAAAAGACATTGGGAAAATAAGGCTAACGCCAGAACCTACATTCCATTCGCAAAAATGCCGTCATTGTTCCTGGTAGAATATGAAAATCTCCCATTACGATCAATGGAAAAAATGAAAGGTCCATAACGGCGGACATTTATTGGCAACAACTTGATCGGGAAAAAAAGTGTTTTTCTTTGACATGGCAATGTAAAGGCACACTCGCAAAACAATCCCAAGAAAAAAAAATAACATCTTAAGGATGAGAGGTTCTTCTATATCTTACATAAGGTAAGACGGGATATATTTATGCACTGTGTAGGTTGATGCGCAAAGCATATTTCAGAGTCTAGTAGTTGGTAAGTGGCACCAGTAGATGCGCATTTAAGCCTTCCTGTTTGATTCCTGTTTACGAGTCTAATCTCTGCGAATCGATGAAATTTAAAACAAATTTCTGAAAAATCAGCAATTTTAGCGCGGTAAGTAAAAAAATATTTTACTTCAATTATTTTCTAAGTTAGATTCATTTTCAAATAAGTTTAAGCCCTTGCAATATGATAAGCTGATATTATTTCCTTTAAACCAGTCCACAGCCCAAAGCTTTGGGTTTATCTCAAAACCTTTGAACATGTTGTAGAGTAGGCGAAAGTGAACAACATTAATTCATAAGAGAAACTGACAAAATTAAACACAACATGCAAGGGCTCTGCGCAGCCCTTCCGGCTTTTAAGTATAGTTCAAATTTTCAATTTAATAAAAGTAAATAGCCATTAAAATCAGCTCCTGGCAGTAAATAAACACAGGCCTTAGGAAACTACACAATATATAAAAAACAAACAACACGGCAAAAAACCTGGCAACAATAAAGAGACATGAGTCAACTTCGTTGTCTTGTCTTTCTCGTCAAATCAACAGCGTACTCCCTTTGATCTTGTCTCCCAACTCCACTTTCTCTCTTCTTCACTGAAAGTCTGTTTATGTACATTTCCATACAGTCAAAGAGAGGAACTTTCTAACTTTCATTTCATAATAAGTAGAACAACTACGGTGAATCAATAGATGCACCTACAACAAGGAAAGTTGATTCTCTGTGTCGCACCAGAAGGTTTTTCTCGTCTGAGTTCATCATTCACATTTAAAAATATACTATTCGTCCATGCATGAAATACTGTTGCCATATATGGTCTGGTGGGCCCGCTGTTCATCTCGAGGTTCTCGACAAAATTCCTAGACGGATATGCAGTGTCATTAGTTCTGACTTCGGGTCTCGACTCCAGTGACTTTATCACCGACGTAATGTGGCTTCCCTTTGCCCTTTCTATAAATATTTTCATGGCATCTGCTCTGATGAGCTATTTTCATAGGTGCCCCTACAGCATGAATTTAAGCGTGCTACTAGGATGGTATCTCGGTCCCACCCTTTTACTCTCGAAACAGTTAAATGAACCCGCCTCTTCTACTTCAACAGCTTCTTCTCTCGCACTTCCCGACAGTGAAACTCCCTTCCTCGTATTTTCTTCTCTGGTAACTATAATCTTCAAAAATGTAAATGTAATGTCAATCGACATCTGATGCCTTGATCCCCGTGCTTCTTTTTATTCTTCTCCGTTCTTCTTTTTATCCTTTCTTCAACCATCCACCCTATACCCAGTCTTTTCCTTTATTTTCACTTTCTATAGCCCCTTGCGTACTAGTGGCACTTCTGCCTTCATTGCAGTGAAATGCTTAAAAAAAGGAATTACAGTTAAAATTTGTGTATCCTACAAGTAAGTAAATATCATTTTATTTAAACACACAACAATCTTTTCTCTCATTTTTTTCAAACGGTGACCTAAGGAACCTTTCCCTAACATTGTACTGATTTGGTGAGGTAGGGTTATGAAAGAAATAGGAAAAGCGTAATTCTCGCTGATAAACCAGTAAAAAAGATTCTGTCAGCCGAGACAATGAAAACTCAAGTGGAGAAGGGGAAGGGACAAAATAATGGAAAGAGCAAAGGGCAATGGGAAGGGGAAAAGAAAAGAAAGAACCTGTCAGCAAAGGAAGGAAAGACTAAAAGGAATTCAATTCAGTGGTTTTATCAACAGATTGCGAATCATACATAGTTGAGTGGTACTGCATTTATTGTTGTGGCGCTTATGGAAACTCTCAGGGTGGAGAGGAGTGGATCTAAGCTATGGAGGCAGTGATCATGAGAAATTCCCGGTGTGAGAAACTTTGTTTATATTTGTCAATAGTGCACAAATGCAAATAACTAGATTCTTATTCGTAACCGTATATTCGTAACCGTGTATTCGTAACCGTATATTCGTAACCGTATATTCGTAACCGTATATTTTCTCATTGGTGACAGTTCCTCGGTTTACTATAATTTTGTTTTACTTTTATTGGTTCATATATTCACTTGGATTCATTGAAAATAGGATTTAAGCCCTCGTTTTGCGTTGTTAATTCTTTGCATCATTTTGTTTTAGTCATGTATCGATATGCCCCGCCGGGTGCATTGCCTCACGGGTGGAGCAATTTGATGCATTTGGCATTCTGTCACAAACGTATAATATTCTGCATTCTATTCATTTCTTAAGTAAATTCAACAAAAGGCTAACATACTGGAATATGTGTTTGTCAGATTTCAGTTCAATCAGGGGGTTTGTTGCTGTTTAACACAAATTAGAAAAAACCTTGCATCAGTGTGCCCCGTGTTACAGTACACTCCAAATTTAACAGCTAAATATTTTCATTTGTTTCCACCACCAGAACATGTCGTAAGTGGACAAACATTTGCGAAGAATAAACATTGAAAACAGTCTTTCAGTCTTTGAAGAGTTTCTTGAGGAATTTCTTTTTTATTTTCTAATCGCAAATTTACCTTCATGTTTGGCTGTAGCCGTTGAAAATAAAGTTGATTACATTTTTTTTTACTAAAATGTTGTTTAAATATATTTTACTTACATTCGATTTTATATCCTTTCGAAAGATACGTAATTACTTTTCGAACACCTTAATTAAATGAGTATGAATTCTGCAGAACATTGTGTAAAGAGACTTGAACCAGTACACAGACTAGAAATTCTGGATATCAGCGAAGTTTTTATAAGTCTTAAACTGAGTATTTTATTAAAGTAGGGTGGCATAACGGTTATTGTCAAGAGAAATGTAATTTGCAGGCCGAGTTCAAATTCCACCCGAAACTATTGTTTTCATTTAACAGTAATAAACTCATGTGCTTATTCAGTAGTATCTCTTCCAGTAGCATCTCCGACAATCTGCTATTAGTATATATCAGTATTTACATTATCTGCACGCGTACAATTGCTCCAATCTTTCTTGTTGGTATCACAACATTTCAGCCGTTGTTTGTTCCGGCCTTCCTCAGGTGCTTGTCGATCCGAATAACCTTCTGTGAATTTCGAACTGGATTATTTATTTAATCTATGGGGTTAGAATATTCTCGTTCCGCTGCCCATGTATAGGGGTATCTCCTCTAGTTCTTATTTAGTTATTACTCAGCTCGTTTCAATTGAGTTCAAGTACACACTGTCCGGAACAGAGATTGAACTCACAATTATTATGCCCCTAAATTGAAGAAAGATCGCATTAGTACCCTATGGTATTGTGCGATAGAACAATAGCCAGTGGTGTATTTCTTGGGCACATCGGAAACGCATCTAGCCTTAACTAAGCCGTACTAAATATGAACTAAATGAGATTTCTCTAGACATGGACAGTGAAATGAGAACCATCTAACCCTGTAGATTAAATAAAGGGTTAAGATCGAAATTCCCTTTGCTTACGTTCTTCTTTGGTATTTACACGTGTCAAACAAGGAAAGAGCCCCTTCGAGTTGTAAATAGATAATTTATGAGTAATTTTTTAATGACTATATATTGTTTTAATGACTATATATTGTTGTAATGACTATATATTGTTTTAATGACTATATATTGTTGTAATGACTATATATTGTTTTAATGACTATATATTGTTGTAATGACTATATATTGTTAGCAGGTAGCATAGGAATTCCCTACCTGTCAATCCCCTGAATTTTACTTCGATATAGATGTTATCCAGTCATCGAACTAGTTACTTCATAATTGTTAAACCCGGAAGATTATAACCTTGTTACGCGCTATATGAGTTTTAGAAGGAGTGTATCCTCCTATTTCTTGGCACGGTGAATAAATGAATAAACAGGTAATGCGTGAATAAATTAATAAACAGGTAATGCGTGATAGTGTCGTATATTTAAACAATATTATTGTTAGATGAATCAGGTGATATCATGTTATGACCCTAATATGCTGGACTAAGTCTGAGTAACATTTCATTGTTAAACAATGAAAAGCTTCTTGCGTTCTAAATGGACACATGACACATGAATAAGCTTTAGAAAAGTTTGCTCGTTTAGAAAAGTTAGCTCGTGTGTGTAGAAATAGGTTTAGTGCTTTCTAACAAGTAAAAACAATAATTGTCATAATAATGATGTTGATGGCAAAATAATGAAGAACTGTACATGAATGTCTATGTATATATATATATCTCACTGAAGTACCCCTACAAAGTGACTTCATCTTTGTTTGGCCTCCCGTCTCTCTAAACCCAGCGCATTTGGTCCCTGAAATGGAGACGTACTTAGAGTCTGCCAGACTTTTCACTAAATGACCTTTGATTCGAGGTTAGAAAGATTAACATGAAATTCCAATTGTAAGTATTATGAATCGCTTTTTGCATGTTGTTTGAATGTATTTTTTTACATTTTTTATTTCTATTTTCATACCTGTTAGGTTAATGTGTAAGTTTAAATTTTCGACATGTACGCACATATATCGTATGTAGTCTGGCTTACTTCAGGTTTTAGTCACACTAAAATAATTCCTCGATAATTGCGTATTGTTTTAATAATGGGCAACTTATACTGTTAAAACTTAAAAAAAAATCAGTTTATTCTATTCCCACGCGTTATTAACTCTGCGGGTAAAGGTTTGTGGCTCACTTTATATATATATATATATATATATATATATATATATATATATATATATATATATATATTGGCTATTCGACAGTTGAAATGTCGGCGATTAAACCGACTACACTACTCCAAGTTTTTGCGAGTGAGGAGGCTTGTTAGACAGCTAGTAGGACGAAAAATAAGACCTAAAAAAAGGGCGCAAGAACTCTCTAGGAGTCAATGGCTAGCTAACTAGTGGTGCTGTCTCCATAAACCACCGTGGAGAAGGCATAAACCACTCCACTATTAATCCCAAGATATATCGAGGCTAATAACACACACAATATGAAACGGGTTAAGTCTATGTGAATTAACGCCTCGCTCAGTAGGGACAGATATGTGCAACAGGTGTTACCTGACCGTCATCCAGCGACTGCTAGCATAAACAAATGAAAGGGGATAAAATTCTTTGGATCATACCCCTCGCCCGGAAAGGAACGACATGAGCGACTGCTCGCATCAAACAAATAATAACTCTCGGGACATGGAACGTTAGGATGTTGAACAACTGCGGCCAGTTAGATAATATGAAACAAGAAATGAGCAGGCTTAGGTGTATGTGAAACTAGGTGGCTAAACAACGGAGATTTTATCAGTAACAATCACAGGATTATTTATACGGGCGGAGAGAAAAACAATAAAGGTGTGGGATTGATACTAGATCAAGAATTCAAGAAATGTGTTCTGGGATACTATCAACTATCCATAAGAATTTTAGTAGTCAAGCTGAAAGGAGAGCCTTTCAACATAGCTATCATAATAGTGTATGCGCCAACAGCGCAAAGTAAGGAAGAAAAAATCGAATCTTTCTACTCCATGCTAGACAATGCCAAGGCACTTTGCAAATCGGAGTTATATTTATCCTGGGAGATCTGAAAGCCAAAGTAAACAGGAAGAGGGCAGTGGATATAGCCGGAAAATTCGGACTAGGAACCCGCAACGAACGTGGAGAAAAATGGATCCAATGTTGTACGGACAATGACCAGGTAATAACCAACACCTGGTTCCAAGAACACCCAAAACGATTATGGACACGGAGAAGCCCTGGAGGAGAAACTAAAAACCAAACTGACTAAATAACTATCAAAAAATATTTAGGAATGCAATGGTTCATTGCAAAAACCTACCCAAGTGCCGACTGCAGAAGCGATGATCGCTCTGTTGTATGTACAATAAGTGAAAATACAGAAACTGAAGAAGCTTAACGCAGTACCCAAATTGCAGTACAACAAACTGAGGGACCCATACCTGAAATAAAAATATATAAACAACGTGCAAAGAATACAAGAGGGGCACAATGGAAATGGAAACCCGAAATGGGATACACGAAGAGAGGGTTTAGTGACATCAGCAAACGATATCATCTCAAAGGAGAATCGGCGAAGAAGAAAAAAAAACGAATGGATGATTGATGAGATTCTCGACATGATGCAAAGGAGACAGAAAACTCTGCCAAGATACGGAACGGAATGCAGAAAATCACACAATGCAATAAAGATGGATGCAGACAAGCTAAAGAAGAGTGGCTAAACAAAAATGTGCAGAAATAGAGAGATTGTCTACCACCAACAAAGGAGATATGCATAAACAAATAAGAGAACTAACAGGGCAGAAGGCGTGCTCGTCAACTGTCTTCCTAAAATCAAAGGAGGGAACGCTCATCTTAGAGAAGCCGCCGAATCGATCATGTGCCCACAGCCACTCTGCGTCGTCGTCTGAGTCTTCGTCCTCTTCCGCTCGTCCTTCTCCAGCGTCGTCTCCGATGGTTCGGGTATGCAGTTCGACGCCCGGAGGGAGAGCTCCTCCGCGATGTACTTCTCCCTCCTTCTCTTCCTGGCTGGCAAAAACGTGTCGGTGGGTAGCTGGGGACGTGTGCTAGAACAATCAAGGATGACCTAGCAGTACTATCGGGTCCACAAGTATTTGGTCTTGGACGATGGAATCGCGATTGGCTCGCCATTTCGTGTGACCTGGCTCAAGATCGATGAGCATGGGCAGCGATGGTCCGTAATGCTGTACTTGCTCGGGAGGAAGCCGGTTCAACCCGACCAGGGTGAAAACCGATACAAGTCAAGTCAAAGTCATATTAGAGAAGGAAAAAAATCTTCAGCTCTGGAGCGAATATATTTGAGAACTCTTTCACGACGAAAGAGAACAACCAGCTTTACAGAGAACAACCAACAGACGTGAAATTCTAAAAACCGAAGTAGAAGCTGCACTGGCGAAATTAAATAGAAACAAGGCAGCAGGGCCAGACGGAATTGTAACGGAAATGCTAACAGCCTTAGATGATTTTGACATAGGCAGGGTCACAGAAATAATAAATAAAATTTACAACAGTGTACATATAAGGGAAGATCTAAGCGGATCTATTTTCATTGCACTGCCTAAGAAACCAGACACAAACGAATGTGAAATCCACCGAGCAATAAGCTTAATGAGCCACATAACAAAAATTATCATCTGTATTCTGACGAATAGAGCGCGCAGTAGAATCAGGCCAGAGATAGGACAAGAACAGTGCAGATTCGTTAAAGACACCGAAACAAGGAACGCGACATTAATGCTCAGAATGTTATCAGAAAGAGCAATACAAATGCAGAGCATTTGCCTGTGTTTTATAGACTTAGCAAAGGCGTTCGACAAAGTACGTCACAAAGATCTGTTGGAATTGCACAGCAACATTGATATATTTGGGAAAGATATTAGAATAATCAAGAACCTATACTGGCAGCAAACGGACTGCACGCGGATAGAGAATGAGTTTAGCAGATATACAAAAATGGAAAGGGGCGTAAGGCAAGGGTGCGTCTTCTCACCGGACTTATTCAACCTATACAGCGAGGCGATTATGAGAGAATTGGAAAATCTACCGTGATTCATCACTGGCGGCCACAATCGTAACAACATAAGGTACGCAGCTGACACAGTTTTGATAGCAGATAGGGAAGAGAAATTACAAAACCTCCTACAGAATGTAGCGAAGGAGAGCGAGATAAATGGACTAAGCATAAACTACAAGAGGACAGAATGCATGGTCATTAGTAAAAGGATGAATTCGAAATGCAATTTATAGGTCGAGGACACTAAAATCAAGGGAAAACAACGCATGATATACCACACAAATGGTAAGCAAGTGGATGATAGAACAGGAGCTGGGAGAAGTAACAAAGGGACAAAACTTATTGAGAGCTACAAGGGATAGGAGGAAGTGAAGGGCCATGATCGCCTACATCCTGAAGAGACACGGCACATAAAAGAAGTAATCAGGTTGACAAGAATTTATATTTGTGTTTATCTGTATGTGTGTAGGGATTGCGGCTTATCGCCTTAATAATAATAATAATTGTTGAGGGTCCCCCCTTTTTACACAAATGGACTCACCCAGTATATACATATACTACTGCTACGGGAAGACCCGAGAGTAAGTTGAGAGCAAGACCGAGGATTCGAGTCCAGAGTGACAGAGTAAAAGGTTGTAGGTAACCGGAAGAGTGAGGGTGAGGTAACAGCGTTGTAGGAGTCACAGTGAGCGAGCACGTAGACTCAGTAAGAAGTCATACAGCGATACTTCAATACCAAAGACTGTATATATATATATATATATATATATATATATATATATATATATATATATATATATATATATATATAGCTAATAACCCGTATTCCTACTAACCTGCTTTACCAGTTTGTATTATTACGTTAATACATTATTTTCATATATTCATTCCTGGCGTTTGTTATTTATTGGTACCGGATTTCAACCCGGAATCATCATCATCATCACCATCATCATCATCATCATCATCAACAACAACAACAACAACAACAACAACAACAATAATAATAACAATAATAATAATAATAATAATAATTTCATTATAAAAATGGAGAAAGATGTTACATGTGTGTGTGGGAGGGGGAGGATAGTACGTTAGAGTTTGGCCAGACGTGGTTTGTAATTTTGAATAAATATATTTACTTTATTTATTCGTGTTTGGTCTGTGCTGTTGTTTGGGCAAAGTTAAATTGGGAAGACTAGGAATTTGGGATATTTATTTGTTGTACACGAGTTAAAAATAAAGCCCACTGAGTGGTATCGAACTTGCGGCAAGGGTATCGTATTTGTTGTCGATGAATTGTCATTCCGTTTCTGAGGGTGAGTTTGGTTTTCCCGCTGTAATCTTAGTTACATCCTTTACATTTAATAGAATATATTGATTTTTTACGAAAAGGTGAAACGATTTTGTTATAAAAAAAAAATGTTTGTCCTGATTTAAATTTCTTGAACTGAGCCAGTAAGCAACGAAGACATTTTCATAAAAATAATGACAAAAGGGCCACTTACACTTAGATTCACAGAGAAAAAGCTGAAATTACTTGGAAACCTAGTGAGGCATGGAGGCTTGGAAGACCCGATCCTCACAGGGCATATCGAGAGCAAGAGAGATAGGGGAAGGCAGTGGGCTAACTAACTAACGAGCTTGTGTGAATGGATGGCGAAACGTCGGAGCCGGAAGTATTGGCAAAGGGAGAGACACTCCTAAGATTCACAAGCGATAGGGAGTTGTCTCGAGCCATGATCATCCACGCGCTGAAGGTTCATGGCACTTGGAAGAAGAAGAATTTAGTACATATATACATACAACTTTAGATTTTATTATATTATACATGCAGGTTTAGATATTATTCTCACTTCAATGTAATTCGTCATTTAAAAATTTGGTGATAAAAAGCTCTTGATAAATGGATTATCAATAGTTTGATTATTGACTTTTCCTTCGAAAACAAGTTTAAAGATTTATTTACTGAAAAGGAAAACAAAGTCATGAAATTATTGATCTAGTTATTATTTGTCTTCTTTTTTAATAAATGATATGTTTTTATTTCTAAAATATTTAAAGTTTATTGATTCTAAAAAAAATAAATGCTTTTGGCATTGATATTGATATCCATGAATCTGTAAGCAATGATGCAAAGATATATAAATACGGACAGATTGGATATATACATATATGTGTGCGTGTGCAGATAGATAGATAGAAGGATAGATAGATAGATCCTAAATTTCTTAATGGAGATTCACAAAAATAAATGAATGAATTTTGACAGTCATAAAAATGCTTTTAAAAGGAATCTCTTGATTAACACATAAATCCATACATTTTCTTTATTTATTTTTATCAAAGTCAGAAATATTTTTTATTTATGATAATAAGTTTTGTCGTGTTTTATCCAATGTACAGTTTTCTTTCTTTTAAGTAAATGTACAAAAAATCGAACAATATTGATTGTTTTCGTTTTGCTTTGGGGTGAGATCCAATGAATGGAGCGAACAACCAAATTCTTAAAAGTCCTTCCGAAAACAGTGCAGTCCTTAGTCTGAAAACTGAAGTAAAAATATAGACGCATATATATATATATATATATATATATATATATATATATATATATATATATATATATATATATATATATTATTGACATTTGGAAAAACGTCCATCCATGAAAGTATGTTTCGAAAAATAATATCCGATAATGCATTTCGCCTCTAATGACTTCGTCAGATGGATAAGGAAAATACGTGTTGTGTGTGTATGCGTTTGTGTGTGTTTAAAAGAATTAAATCTGATATTATTTTTCCCAAGTTGGCGTGGCTCGAGGCTAAAAAGAGAAAGAAAATGAGTGACTTTTTTAAAAAAAATCATTTTCTTTTTCTTTTTAATCTCGAACAACGACAGCTTTGGAAAAATAATAAAAGCTTTAATTATTTAAAACGCACACAAACAGATACATGCACAACACATATTTTCATTATCCATCTGATGAAGGCATTAGAAGCGAAACGCATTATCGGATATTATTTTTCGAAACATACTTTCATGAACATTTTTCCAAATGTCAATAACTTATAAATCTGTCAGGATTACATACTCAAATTTATTGCACACACACAAGCACACACACACACACACACATGAGCGTGGTTCGTTAAAATGTGCTTAGCATGGAGGATCGTAGCCCTGAAGTTTAGAACTGGTGAAACTAAGGAATGTTTTCCGTCTGAACACATTCCATGGAAGTAGCAATAGAGCAGTGAGAGACTTTCGACATCTCATCAGTGAGAGAGAGGTTTCAGGGTGGAAAATAATTTATCACCAACAAGGATGCCGAGACGCTTTTGGACTCAATCGATAATGGAGGTTGGGCACTGCCAGCTACTGTCCAATTATGAGAGCACTATTCCATTTTCAGCCTGATCTGGCTCTTGTAAAGATAGAGGATAGCATGAGAAGTCAGGCACTTATTGGAACGTTACAGGGAACCGAGCATTTTTTGCATATTTAGTGAGGGATCGTATGATCGAGTGCCACTTACGGTCTGGGTTGAGTTTGAGGTCCAATAATTGGTCAAGGTACGGGACCTCCCTGAAGGAACACCCGTTCATCGTAATTGGAGGTAGTTCAATGTCTGATCGGCGATGATGGAATGTAACTCTCTCCCTATCTCTCTTCCTCTCTCCTCTCTTTCTCTCTCTTTATATATATATATATATATATATATATATATATATATATATATATATATATATATATATATCAAACATTTGAGGAATAAAAAATATGGGATCATATTAAACAGAAGATACAATAATATCCACGTTTAAAATGTAAGGTACCTTTCAACCGACACATTTTCAAACACAATCGTCGGTAATCTAAAACGGAGTACTAACAAGAAAATTTTTTATTAATACCGTAATAAAACAGGATGGTAAGGGGGAAAAAATTGTTTTACCTCAAATCATGTAACCGTTTCCCCGAATAAGGCCAACTCGGTGAACATCTATTAAATTTTCTTGTGTGTAGGACTGAGTATTCTTCCCATTTCTTTTCGGTATTTCACAGGGCTAGGAACAGACTCCACCTCGACATCTTGGAGTCTGTTATCATCAACATACGTAGGCCGGCCCATTGCGTACAACGGGAGATGAAGTTTAAGTTGGCCTTATTCGGGGAAACAGTTACATGATTTGAGGGAAAACAAATTTCACCCCCCTTACCATCCTGTTTTATTACGGTATTAATAAAAAATTTTCTTGTTAGTACTCCGTTTTAGATTACCGACGATTGTGTTTGAAAATGTGTCGGTCGAAAGGTACCTTACATTTTAAACGTGGATATTATTGTATCTTATGTTTAATATGATCCCATATTTTTTATTCCTCAAATGTTTGATTAGATTTGGCAGTACTAGAAATCTGTTTATATATATATATATATATATATATATATATATATATATATTCTAATGTGAGAAAGAACATGGTGTAAGATTTCACTTTTCTGAGAATTTAAGTAAAAAAAATGCTCAATACAAAGTAGTGCTATATATTATTTTTATTATAAGATTTTAAAACAAAAATATGTTGAAATCGCTACACAATAGCTTTCGTGTTTCGCCACTATATTGTGCCTCTTCAGACGATGGTAAGTGACTGGTGATTAAATGATTTTTAAGAAAATTTCAAAAGCAAATTGTTATCTCTTTTTCCTTAAGATAAAGAAGGGTGAGGAAACGCAAGGTCAGAATTAAAAATAGACTCCTGGGTTTGCTTTGATCAACCAATCAAGTGTCAGATCTATGCTAAATAGAAAATTAGGCTCAGAGTGTGGAGGTGAGGAGTTATTTTTTCATGACATGATAAACCGGTAACTTAGAGAGATCATCATTGACAATTACGAAAAACATGCAAGCAACAAATGTATTTGTGATTGTAGATAAATATGACATATTCAATTGAACATGAGCGTGTGTGTGTTTGTGCATGTGTGTGTTTGTGCATGTGTGTGTGTTTGTGCATGTGTGTGTTTGTGCATGTGTGTGTGTGTAAATATTGACAACTTCAGTTCAATCTTTTAGTGTGTTTGCAAGGGTGTCTGTGCGTTAGAGCAGGCTGAGTTTGGAACCGTGGTATTGCATTCAATTTTAAACTTGGGGTTTGACAGGATTAATAAAGACGTATTTTTTTTCTTCAAATCATTACCTTTTTTGAAAAAAAACGATTCTAAAGATTAAGTTTAGGTAAAAATTCCGAGTTTTAGAATTTTATTTCCGCATTATAAATTCCATAACCAACATCTTGAACTTGATGCAGAGAATAAAACAACAGTCGACCAAAATACAGAATATATGCGTTAAAAGATTTACAGAAAAATGCATTCGCCTTGCTTCTAGAAAAATATTTTTCTGAGAGTTGAAGTCAGTTGAACTGGAGATAAGGGAAGAGGTTACAATTTTTTTTTTTATAAACATTGATTCATACTTAATTATTTATGTCAATTTGCAAGAATAATTTTAAAATTTCATTTAAATTGCATTACCTGAATATAATTATGGGTAAATTTTCCAATACTTTTTTTTTGTTTCAGAAGTAACGAGCCACCAAAGAAGAGATTAAAAAATTACATTCATTAATTCTTAAGCGATAAACTGGTCAAATTTGATTAACTACTCAAAGAATAGATTTTGCGAACCCGCGCTTGCACAAGGTTCTTCAAATAATGAACCGCAAGAGGTTCTAATGAATGAAATGACGTTGGAGTTGCCAAATTTACCTGCACATTTGCAAGGTGAGAAAAGAACAGTTAAATTAACTACTGCAGCTGCACAAATTGTATACGGTCAAGAAGCAAGGCACATTCATATTATTACTAAATCACTGTGCCATTAGATAAGACCTTCATTTAATTCAAATTAAAAATTATACTGAAATAATTAACAATATTATGATGTAATATCTTATAAAGTGCAGTAGTTTTAGTACGATTTTAAATAAACAACGCAAATTTAAAACATTAAATTTCGTGCCCATCAGTATTATGTTTTTATATACACTTTTATCGATTTCTTGTTTTTATTGATTATGTCCTAACAAATGGTGTAAGATTTTAGTCATTAATTAGCCTTTTTGTAATCTTTTAAATTTTAATACAGTTTTAACTTATCGAAGTAAAAAACTGCATATTTTGCTTGTAGTGAATTATAGTTAGAATTTTGGTTTGAATATATTTTCCGGTTAATGTGTTTAATAGAAAAAATATCAAATTTATTTTGATTTATTCTTGAAAAAGCAAATTTTTGTAGTTAGTTTTTAAGCAAAAATTTGAAATTAGATATTTCTGTACATCTTTTCTGATGATATTCAATATTAAATGGCCAAAAATTGATAGAAATTATGAATCTAATTCTTGATGTCAGTACTGATCCCATGAAACCCCAGCTTTTGCACCGAGTGTAATGATGAAAATCAACCTGCCCTAATGTATATGTATAGGTATTTATGTTTTTATATATATATATATATATATATATATATATAAACACGGTGGTAAACTCATCTCGCTCTTATAGCGTTTGTGTAAGAACACGTGTCTCTATTTTCGTTTGGTTCATGCGAATTTGTAAGTGACATTTGAAATTTCTAGGGCGCATAATGCGGAAAAAGGGACTTAGAAAATTCGACAACGACCGAAGATAAGAAGGACAGAGGAAAACAGGGCATAATCTATCTAAAGAGTCCGTGGAAATGGTCGGCGGAATAGTGATTAAGAGAGATGGACAAAAGACAAAATTTACTTAGAGCTACAAAGGGCAGGAATTGTGGAGAGCTATGATCGACTACGTCCTTCAGGAACATGACACACAGAAGAAGAAAAGTGAGTTTTCATATTCATACTCTAATTCTCATCTTCACAATCACTTTTTATATTCTTTTTAATTATTATTATTTTATCCTCATAGCATTCCACTCGCATCAAATATAAATTCTGTAAAAAGACAAATAAAATTTTTCAGAAGATTTCTCGTTTTAATTCTCTTGCTTCTCGACTTATAAGGTTTTTTCTTTTTTGTAATAGAGACGGATTTTAAACGGAAAATCTGTTGTTGACGTTTTTAAACTTTGGATAAATAACAACTGTACAATGAATGGTGCTTCGACAACCGTTTACGTCCTATTTGCAAAATTTTAAATAGAAATCGTTTGGCCATTGACAAGGGGAAAGAAGATAACGTAAATCATTGTACTTCCAAATAAATGCGAAAAAAAAAGTAAATACATATGCATACGTAAAGCCGTTGATGGAACTCAGTAATGACAGAATATTCTTAAGAGTTCCTCTATTTCTGTCTTTGACAACTTCTCTGAGAAAGCACGCCTCTTCAATGAGAAAAAAAAAGAAGTATTGTCAAACAGCTCTGATATTCCGATTTTTGTACTGCATTTCTTTCTTAATAAGTCATTCAAGTGTCGTCGAAATATATTCCAGAAAGAAAAAAAAGAATTCAACAGGTAATACAAATATCTCAGAAAATTGTCAATTTTGCGGGAGAAAAAATTGGGAAAAAAGGGTCAAGTATTTGGGCTTGTAAACGTGTACCAATCAGCAAAGATCGAATTTTCTATCTGAGAGTTTTCTATCTCAATATTTTTATGGACACTCGTTTTCTTTTTTGTATAGGCATTCACAATGAGAAAACAAATATTTCTATTTTTTTTTCATCAAGTCTTTTAATTGTTTATCTGTTATGTAAACGTGTGTTTAAAGCAATCGGAATTGATTTCACTAAGAATAATTGTTTAAAGAATCAGAAAGAAAATCTTGTTATTAAAACTGCCATTTCAATATAATTGTTATATAACATTATTCCTTTGTTTTTATTCGGATATATTGGGATAATATAGGCTCGTTTATTTTTGCAAAAGAATTTATTCGTCGATTTTTAATTGCTGAAATCTAAATAGAGAAATCGCCATCTTTTTCATTCTTCAGCCTTCAATCCTTATGCTTATTATTTAAGGATCATTTTTATGCAAACGACATTCTGTTAGCCTTTATAACCACGTTCAAATGTAAAATACACACTTACATATATATATATATATATATATATATATATATATATATATATATATATATATATATATATATAGTTGGTTTATGGAAAACTAGGTAATCCGTATGTGTAGACCCAAGGAGGATAAAATCCAGAGAGCTAAATGTAAATCCAGAGCAAATAATTTAAATATATATATATATATATATATATATATATATATATATATATATATATATATATATATATGTGTGTGTGTGTGTGTGTGTGTGTGTGTGTGTATAAATTATTTTCAGATAGAGTATAATTGTAAAGGAGCAAAATCCGATACGTTTTGTCCTCTGAGGGAGTTTTTCAAGGCGATGTAAGATTTAAGGTTTTAGCAAACTAATGCGGGGAAATCGTCTGCCTCGTCAGTCATGTATCAAAAGATACACGGACGCTCAAGCGGGTATCACGTGTAGCACTTAACTGACTGATTCGAAATGCATCCTTCCGAATAGGTTTTGGTTACAGTATCAATACATCATTGCACACTATAACTATGACAGAGAATATGAGATAATTTAACCAAATACGAATATCCATAATATATTTTAGGTTTTTAATATAAGACAACAAAAAATAACTATTTCATAATGAATAGACAAAACGTTAATTTAATTACTTTAATTTTTATCATATTTTAAAATTTGGGAATGATGTGGAATGTAACAAAGGAACAAAACGAAAAGTATAAATTCTCACCCTCCCAAATAAGGACACACCCAACCAGCCAACGATCTGTATATATATATATATATATATATATATATATATATATATATATATATAGTGCTGTTCGATAAAAGTGACTCACCTGATTTTTTTTACTAAATGTTCTCTTTTCCGATGAAACGAAAGTTGAGCTAAATTCAAAGGATAAGCGATCTAAAATCCGAAGAAGAAGCTTTGAAAGCTCTTTGAATTTAGCAGTAAGTACTGTCAAGCATCCGTTCAGAAAACTTATGGAGCATGTTGCTCAACTACTTTCTCGAGAGCCTGTACTTTATAATGCTCCATAAGTTTCCTGTGGTGTTGAGGTCAGGAGATTGGGGCGGCCATGTCATAACACTCACCTGCTTCTCATCAAAGTATTCCTTCATCAATTTTGATTTGTAACAGGGAGCATTATCCTGCATAAAAATGAGCTTGGTAGGGTCGATTTGCACCCTTTCGGCAGAAGGGAGCAGACAAGACTCTAAAATTCTCTTGTACTGCTCGCTCCTGAGGGTCTTTTCAATAGGTTTTAAGAAACCAGTTCCATGAAAAGAAAAACATCCGTAGAACATTATACTGAACGGATGCTTGACAGTACTTACTGCTAAATTCAAAGAGCTTTCAAAAATTCTTCTTCGGATTTTAGATCGCTTATCCTTTGAATTTAGCTCAACATTCGTTTCATCGGAGAAGAGAACATTTAGTAAAAAAATTCAGGTGTTTCACTTTTATCGAACAACACTATATATATATATATATGTATATATATATGTTTGTATGTATACAGGGTCAGCCCCAAAAGTGTATAAATCATTCAGGAAATGTCTTTCGTAGTTCGTTCAAATTACGATAAAACTGTTTACTATCGAGGAGCTTAAAGTATGTTGTGTATCACAGAAAACCGAATATATTAGCGGCCCTTAGACAAAATATTGAAAATACATGTGCATTATAAGGTATTAGTATTGGGTTAGACCGAACTCAAATCAATGTACGGATATTTTAATAGAGTGCTCAATACACAAATCACAAAAATTGAACGTGCAGAGCGGATAATAACATTATTATAATATTACGATATTAATATGAAATATTATTAATAGTATATATATATATATATATATATATATATATATATATATATATATATATATTAAGATATACTGATATCTGTTCTCAGTAATTATCATAGTTATAATAGACAATATCTTATAGATATTTATTATTGAAATATTCCTTTTATTCACTTTTGTTTAGTATGTGAAAAGTCTTGCGATCCTCATTCTAAGCATACATTATACAAGTAATACAAGGAAAACTGGTTTACTAAATATAATTCTAAAACTTTCCGATATATACATATATCTATATCTATCTATCTACATATATATTAATATATATATATGTGTGTGTGTGTGTGAGCGCGCCCGTATGTTTAAATATTGTTATATTTATATATTGCAAACAGTATGTTCATAGATATAGACAGTGCGATTAGATGAATCAACGTAGCATAAACGTTGTTGATTTAATTCCTCAGGCGATCATCAAACAAAGAGTCACTACTGGTTTAGCAAGTGGTATGTCACTGAGCAATTAAGAAAAGTGTACTTAGAAAACAGATGACTTCCTGTTCTTACTGTTTAATACACACACACACACACATATATAATTTACTTGTATTCATTTCTTTACTATGAGTATTTTTGTATATATTTATTTGGTTCTAAGTTTTAATATATGAAGTAGAATTTATTAGTTATAGTTATAACTAATAGTTATGTGATTGTAGGTATCGCAATAGGGGTTTGTTTTCCTACTATTCATTTCACAGTTACGATATATATATATATATATATATATATATATATATATATATATATATATATATATATATGTATGTGTGTGTGTGTGTGTGTGTGTGTGTGTGTGAAAATATTGTAGAAAATAGGAAAGAAACTGGTTTGGTAAATAATCCAAAGTTCCGTAGTATTTTTGTTATTATTTTTTTAAAATAGTGCTCGATACGAAAGTAGAGCATAAATATAATTATTTATTTAAAAATATGATTCCAACTCGCTACATAAGAGGTCTCATGTTTCAAAACAAGAGCCGAAAACTTAAAAATAACTTTTTTTCGGCTCTTGTTTTGAAACATGAGACCTCTTATGTAGCGATTTGGAATCATATTTTTAAATAAATAATTTTATATATATATATATATATATATATATATATATATATATATATATATATATATATATGTGTGTGTGTGTGTGTTTTTATATTTTTTTTATAAATGATATTTGAGTAGAAATGATATTTGAGTAGAAATTATATTTGATTGGCTTTCTTTAACTAGGAAACTAATGTCTTCCAGCATAAACAGTAGAATGTCTTAATAAATTGTACCACTTGGCAAGAATTCAACTTGCATTACCTTTATGGTTGGAAACCACCATTTAGCCAGTATTTAACCATCAACCAATGGATGTCTCTACACGAAGCAAAGCTCGCTGCTACCTTTTTCATGAAATAACACGTTTCTTTTTTTGGGGTGGGGTGGGTAGAGGGGGTGAAGGTTGAGACCTTGATCTAGTGTTTATATTTCATATTCGTAATGTAAACATAGAACTTTAAGTAATTCATTTTAATCCTTCATTTTCATTTATTTTTTAAACTTTATTTTAATATTTACATTATTTTACTGGACATCATAGTGAATTGTCGTGCATATCATTGTCGTAGTAGATTTGTGTCTGTCGGTTAAATTGTCGTAGTAGATTTGTGTCTGTCGGTTAAATTGTCGTAGTACATTTGTGTCTGTCGGTTAAATTGTCGTAGTAGATTTGTGTCTGTCGGTTAAATTGTCGTAGTACATTTGTGTCTGTCGGTTAAATTGTCGTAGTAGATTTGTGTCTGTCGGTTAAATTGTCGTAGTACATTTGTGTCTGTCGGTTAAATTGTCGTAGTAGATTTGTGTCTGTCGGTTAAATTGTCGTAGTACATTTGTGTCTGTCGGTTAAATTGTCGTAGTAGATTTGTGTCTGTCGGTTAAATTGTCGTAGTAGGTTTGTGTCTGGCGGTTAAATTGTCGTAGTAGATTTGTGTCTGGCGGTTAAATTTAAATTAATCTCACATTCATTGAGAATATATCACTAATGGGTTTGGTAATTACTCACAGCTCTTGCCTACCAACCATGACAATACTTAAATATTAACTTACATGCTTTTATGTACATAGGAAAAATCAGAATAGTGATATAAAAATAAGTAAATCTGGTATAGCATTAAGGCGATAATTTCTGAATTCTATTTATAGAACCATTTTATTTAAAACATAATCGGAAATATACTTCGTTTTTTTGAGATTATTTGTTTTATGTTTACTAAAATCAAGAATTAAATGGATTCATTGTAGAGTTGTCGAAATCGAAGAGAGATACATTCTTTAAATATTTTACCATCAAATTATTTTCAGCCCACCAAAAGCGAGTTTCTCAAGCACATCCGTCCCGCCTGTAAAAAGGTTCATATCGTCTGACTTACGCATGAACGGTTTGCATAAAGAGGCAGAAAATAGTCCTTGAAGATCATACTTTCACTTTTCTCCATCTAAAAGACGGTCACACTTTTCAGAATTTGATTTCTGTGTTTTGTTTTATAAATCGCTTCATGTCAGAGTTCACTTCGGATGCGCAGAACGAGTAAGAATGAAGCGTGTGCTTGCACCAGATTTTTTTTTTTTATCTCTTTTTGAATATTTCCCAGTGTTTATTTGAAACAGAGCACTCAGGGAGAAGCTTAGCGACAGACGATTTAACTAAAAACTTTAGTTTCAGAGTTATCTGAACAGGACGAAATCAGTGGGGTTGGTGGTTGAGACCTGAAAACTGAATATACAGATGGACGAACAAATGAATGAACGAATGAAGAAAGTTTTTATATAATTTTATGCCAAAAAATAAATTATCAATAATTTTGTATTTTTTAAAAATATACTCCGATAAATAATATCACTGCTTTCTTTAAATTAATCAATAAGTAAAATATTATTTCTTGTTTCAATTTACTGAGATGTTTCACTTAATCTTATTATCTTAGAAAATTGTAAACATTATTATTATTATTTTAAAAATTTCACAACAGTTTTACGTTACCCTTCGTATAAATTCTATATTTTATTTACCGAATGCTAACTTTTTATTTTTCCATTAAATTTTTTCACAGTTAATTTCGTTAAAAGGTCTATTGATGCTAGCAACAAAAATAATATTTTTAAATTAATTAACAACTGATCTGATTAAAAGGAGCAGTACCAACAGCAGTAAAACCATAAATAAAAATAAAAATCACCATCTCTTTTTTTCATAAATTATAAATAATGTATTATGTAAGCATAATACTCTAGTATAATAATGTTTTGTTTCGTTGAATAGCTTCTTTTTCCAATGTCTTTTTCGAACGTCTTTTTTACTGAATTCCAATCGCGTCGCATCTAGAAGGGAAAATCTGAAAGTCAAGTGCTGAAGAGTGAATGGCTGCTGTGTTATGGGGTCGGGAACGACCCCGCCCCCACAACACACACACTACAGGCTTCGGAACCCTGTATGTGAAAAACCGTTATTCAATGTGCCGGGCAACTTTGGGTGGACTTTTGGACACGTGCGTCACTCATGGGATTAATATGAGAACTAAAAGTCAAACCAAAAAGTCCAGTATAGCTCTTCCACAGTATAAACAGGGAGCTCGTCCCTCAGGGGGAAACCTGCCTGAGGTCGAAAAATCCGACATAGGAACAAACTCTTACACAAATAATGAATCTTGAGGTCCCTACAACCGGGATAATCCAAATAATGGTCCTACGAATCCTTCAACTAGACCCACAACTATTCATTTAAAGAATGAAAAGGTAAAATGCTCTCGTGAGATGTACAAATTCGTTATAACTGCATTCTATGAAGCGTTGCACAAACCTCAGAAAAAAACATCATTTGCCAAACGTGGCGTTTGGCGAGAAAAGGTTGGACAAGCAATTTGAAAGTACAGTGTAACCCGGATATAAGAGACCTGGATATAAGAGAAACCCGGATATAAGAGAGATTTTGTCTGGTCCCAAATTAGAGCCATACTTACCTAAACAAAATAGACCAAACCCGGATATAAAATAAACCCGGATATAAGAGACTTCTTCCCCGGTCCCGACAGCTCTCTTATATCCGGGTTACACTGTACATTGACGAAAATAAACTAACCAATGTAAGAAGGTTAATTATGAGAAATAACCGACTGACAGATGCTGAAATTAAAGAATAAAAAAAGAACTGCAACCGGAAGAGGTGAATCAACAGAACATGAACTCGAACCGGAAATGGGCATACTCCGATACATAATACCACTGCTTTCTTTAAATTAATCTAGAAGTAAAATATTATTTATTGTTTCAATTTACAGAGATGTTTCACTTAATCTTATTATCTTAGAAAATTGTAAACATTATTTACAGCAGTTTTATGTGGATAAAGGCGTTAGTTAGATCAAGTGACAAGACCCAAAGAGAGTTCAATACCAGGTTAAGGCGGTGGAGATCTTGGAGAGGGGAATTAACAGGAGATAACTGATAATTGACAGCCATCAGACATGACATGCGGAACGAGAACAGTGTACCCCAGCGAGCGAAATAAAGTGTTCAGTTCGACATTCCAACCACACAAAAAACAGGAAGAAAATGAGAGACGCACCAATCACTGTGAAAATAATGCTGAAAGTTTAACAGAGCTGGAAAGGCGTGATCTTAGTCGCTCACAAGCCTGCAATAAAACGAGTCCCAAATCCATTGGATTGAATTTTTTTTAAACAAGTATAGTGTACAAGAAGCCAAGGAATAAATCATGAGACATATATGTCAGACACAATATATTGAAATCGAGAAAAGAGAATAACTCCCATAATTAGAACTAACAACGCATAACCTCAGAACTATGAGGCATTCTAATTAATTCTGGATAAAGTAGACCCACATGTAAGTCAAAACGAAGCAATATATGCACCAGCAATAACAGCAGCTAAAAGATTAAACATCAGAGTAAAAAAAAGACAGTTTTACTGACATGAAGGTCCACCTTAGAAAAGAAAAATAGAGAATGAAATTGAACGACATAGAAGTGAAATATCATTACTCGATGAACTTTCAAGAGGAACAAATATAAGGACTAGAAAAGGTTGAAAATTCAAAAGAAAACACAAGATTAGGAATGAAAATGAAGTCCTGTTAGCTAAAGAAAAATTAAAGCAAACAATACAACTAAAGGCTCAAAGAATGAAACTCTATGATCAAGATTCTACAGACAGAACAAGATCTTTCAAACCGATACGAAGTAATTTTATAGAGAAAGAGCCAAACAAAAGATTGAAATGAAAATAATGGAAGAGGTTATACAGTTCTGGGAAACATATGGGCTTGCGCTAAAGAGTATAAAGAATCAAATTGGATTACACAGGAGGTAGAACGGATGAAAAATAAACCAGAACAACATGGACAGGAATCACAGAAGAGGATGTTGAATGTTCATTGAAAAAAAGCACACAACTGGAAATCTCCAGGAATCTCCAGGAATAGATAAAATTCCGAAATTTTGGCTCTATTATCTAAATACAGTACGCATAAAAACTAGTCCAAGAACTGCAATGAATTCTAATACAAGAAAGCTTATTTCAAAGCATAACATGAATCATCCAAAGTCTATTGCAAAACGTCTATACATACTCTGTAAAGAAGGTGGAAGAAGCCGTATTCAGCTAGAATTGCCATACAAGACAACTACTGGATTACTAACACACACGGAAACAACAAATGACTGGATGGTTATTCAAACAACACGAAAAAAAGAGAGAAAAATATTCAATCATGAAAGAAGGTTGTAAATATAAACGAGACTTACATTTAGTAGATTCTGTAGAAAACCAAAACAGAACACAAGAAGCAACTATTGCAGTAAAAATTATGAAAAATGCAATCCAAGGATAAAACTCAAGAGGAGATGGCACAGTAAATAAAGGCGTTAATTAGATCAAGTGACAAGACCGAAAGAGTGTGAGTTCAATACCAGCTTAAAGCGGTGGAGATCTTGGAGAGGGGAATTAACATGAGATAACTGACACCCATCAGACATGACACGCGGAACGAGAGCAGTCTACCCTAGCGAGCGAAATAAATTGTCCAGTTCGACATTCCAACCACCTGAAGAAGGCCGGAGCGCACAAACAGCCGAAACGTTGTGATAAATATGGCAACAAAGATGAGGATGATAGTCCGAACAATGTAAATAATGCACATAATGCCTCATCTCATAAATATAGACAGATTATTATTATTATTACTATACATGAATCTAAAACTAGTGTCTATATCACGATTGAAATTAATTATAAGAGTAAAAAATAATCTGAATATATAAAATAATCGACGAATAAATTCTTGAATTCCGTACATTTGTCAGTTTCTTTCAAAGTAATTATCTGTTCCTTTTTCTGTGCGGATCAACTTTCATTTCCCTTCTACGTCCCGCCTTTGAAAAACACAGACCTTTTACTCTAAATATACACTGGATTCCGTTTTTATGCTCAGGAAACTAAATTCTTATTCAGACTATTACGTCTATCATAGAACACGGCACAAACAGCACAGCTGACTTTTATAGTTACATTATCTGGGGAAAGCACATGCAATTCAAGATTAGGTCAAAAACCTGGGCGATTCAGTTTCTGCTCGAGGTCACCATTTTTAACATTTTTAGCGTCTGTCGAAATTGGCAAAAGAAAACATTTCGAAACAAAACCGATTTTTTCCCCAAAAACCTATGAAAAACAAATATGAAAAGAGCGTATATCGTATTTCTGCTATAGAATTTTCATCCAAAAATGTGAATATTCATAAATTAATTTTATGATTCAATGTATTTTTTAATTCCGAAATCACCGAGCAATGTTGCGGCACTCATTCTCATGATATTAAAAACAGTGATAAACAAAATGTACATATTTGCAAACATTTAAATGAGATGTGTAAGGAAATAGAATAAATTACAAGGCGATATTTTCTGTTTGCGTTTTTAGAAAACTGAATAATAAGAGAGAGTAAGTGCCTCAGTATTTATGCAAAAGAAAGAAAACGTTAGGATTTAACTGTGGTACGCATGCGCGTGTGGGTTTGTCATTTATGGCACTCGGAGACAGATATTTCCATGCTCAGGGCAAGCACCGTGGATGTGTATCAATTTTATTGCTGCTTGACAGCACCAACTGACGACTTATTGGCAAAACTGGCAAAACTGGCAAAACTATAGCGGAGGCGGGGGACACACAGCAAGCCTAAAATAAAACTCAAGATATTTCATTAATTAATAATAATATTTCATCACCATCATCATCATCATATGTCACTTAAACAGGTGTGGTTTTAGTTCTGTGCGCAGATGAGCACCTGACCAACTCCATCAATATGCCTCGTTTGCGTGCTAATATCTGAATCTCTGTAAATGATCTTCCAATCCTCTCGGTGAATTTTTCACTCCTATTATTTTCTGTTTAATTCTTTCTCTTTTGCCTAAGGTGATACCTTGTAGGAGAGCATTGAAAAGTTTAGTTGATTCTTATGATGCGCTAATTTTATTTCAATTTAACAGTTACTTATGAGGTCTTACAACGGATCTTCTTCTTGCAAAATGATGTCCCACATTGCGTCACTTGTGATATGATTCATGCAGGAGATGCCTAGGCTGTTCCCTGTAACATCTCAGGTCTAATGCTTGCAGTCTTCTCAGAAGTTCTGCTATCAATCTCTAAGTTTCACAGTCTTGCAGGAAGGTCGAAAAGGCCAATGCACGCAAACGTCTGAAATTTGATTTAAGGCTGGCGTTAATTTAATTCCATGCGATTCATAGTTTGTGAAAGCCGCCATCGTTTGTACTACTATCTTCTGGAATCCTCTTCGCTGATAATCAAGCTAAGATACTTAAATTGGCTCGCTTCTTTAAATTCTCAACTACTGACTTTTATATTATTTTTGGCGGCATGGGGAAAAGTGATGCTAGTAGTGGTTGATTAGGGTTGCTCAATTGCAGGAGTAACTTAGTATCGCAAAGAATCGGAAAGACAGGTATTTAAGTAAAACAGCCGAATAAATTGTTTATGGTAGTTGGAAAAATGTAGTTAAACAGACAAACGGAAAACAAAAACGTAAGAAACAATTTTCGGTAGGAGAAATGATCAGTTGAAGGAGTCTATCGTATCTACCAGATGGCAGTATAACAGGAGCAGATGTGATACCTTCGTCCCACAGCTGTGCACAGCAGGTTCAAATGCGAAGTATTACTAGCCAATCGGTTGTGCCAATCAGCGAGCATCCTAGGGTCTCGAACACCAATCAGCGACCGCGTACTGCCCTCAGCCAATGAGATACCGCTATGTGAAGCATGGTCACGCGTGTGTGAATAACAATCAGCTGTAGAGTCTGCAGTGTAGACGTCTCAGTTGAACATACGTTTGATTGGTGTATTCGCAAATTCCGATGAACACATGATTGTATCGACTTCTCTCAGGTATTAGTTGGTCACAAAGGAGCTCACAGGGCAATTTTTTTTTAATTCTCACGACTAAAACCGATAAAGTTAATCAAAATCTCAAGCCAGTTGCGAAGAACATTGCCAAATTCAGGTAAACTCGATTTGAATGGAAAGTCAAAAGGGGTTTGATTTCATCGATTTTTATTCGATAATTGAAACCAATAATGAAAACGAAAGTCATCACCTCAATACTGTCGCTAAATACTATGCTCAACGGGGATTTTGCTGAAAATTCTTCGCCATTTACGAAAAATATAGGCAAAAATCAGATAGTCTGGAATTGAATCGGATGTCCCAAAGTGATCGATTGTATCGATTTTTTTCAGTAATTGATATCGATATTGAAAATGAATCTCAGAACCTCATAACTGTTGATAAAAACAATGCTCAACGTCATTTTGGTGGAAATTCTTTGTCATTTGCGAAAAATATATCCCAAAATCAGCTTGACTGGATTTGAATTGGAAGTCAAAAGTGGCATGATGTCATCGATTTTTACCCGATAATTGATACCGATATTAAAGAAAAAGGTTATCAACTAATAACTGTTGCTAAAACTAATGCTCAACAGGATTTTCGTGAAATTTCGTTGCAGTTTGCGAAAAACAGAGCCAAAAATCAGCTACAGTGGATTTGAATCGGATGTCCCAAAATGATCAATTTTATCGATATTTTTTCGATAACTGATATCAATTTTTAAAAACAAAGAACACCACCTCAAATTTATAAGTAAGGACATTGCTCACCATGAGTTTGGTGGCTATCACTGAAAAACTGATGAATTCTTTTCGAATCAATATTCGAACCCCTATCAGTTATCGATTTTTCCGAAATCATAGGAACAATCGAAAAATCCCAAGACGTCAAGTACGAATGCCGTAAATTTCCGATCTGTGTATGAATTTTCATGCCAATCTGTCTAACGGTTTGCTCAATATGAGGTAACAAGTTGACAAACACACAGACACACTAACAGATTGCCATTTATAGATACAGACATGGTGACCAGATTAAGTTTCATTCAGTTTAAATGGTACAAACAGGATGAAACGAAGTCCGTTTTAATTCTAAGAAAGTAAACAGGATTTACAAATATTTTTACGTCAGCAGATGGATAGTTTTGTTTGGAAATATCAGTAAAACCTTCATTGTTTAACAACGAAGAAAAAATTACTGTTGAAACATTTATCAAATTGCTTTCAGAGTAATACACTGTTTAGGTTAGAGGTTTGTAGAAACATTTTATTATTATCATTGTTATTATAATGGAGTCGATTTTGCTTTACTATTAAAATGGTGTCGATGTGTCAACCGAATGATAACACAAAGCTTGAAATGTTCACATTTAGTATCCAATTTCATTCAACTCATGATTTCATCAGTTAATTTGAGCCTCTGTGTATTGCAGTCCCGGTTTACATATCCGAAATGTGAACCATACTAGTCTGTGATGCCTGTGAGAACTTGCTTTCCTCCTCCCCAGGGTGGGTATTTATATGCGTGCATTTCAAGTGCCTATCATGTGGGTCGCTATTTGGCAGTCACAATACCATCTGTGGCGAAACGTCCACTTAGATTCTCTGTCGGACACTGAGAGCAAAATATATTCTGGCATGGTTTATACTGATATATATATATATATATATATATATATATATATATATATATATATATATATATATAATATTATTACAGAAAGCTTAGACAGATTTAGCCAAGCGTATTTTAGGAAGGCACTGTTTTTTACGAGCTGCAAAAGAAAAATCAACCACGAAAATAGATAAAAAAGTATTGCAAGATCTAGAAAGAAAGCCACAGAAACAAGAAAGGTAGCAAAAGAAAGCGAGAAGAAAGGATTAACCATCACATGTAAGAAGACAGAATGTATGGTTGTCTGCAATCAGAAAACCCCAAGACACAAACTACGAATTGAAGATACCAAAATCAATCAAGTACGAAAATCTGGGAAGTATTTAAAAAGAGGATGGGAAATGTGACACAAAAATGTGTAGTTACACCCAGAAAAGCGAAAAATGCCTTCCAAAAACTAAGCAAAATATTAAGAAACAGGAAAAGTTAGTTAGAAATAAACAAAAGAATGATCAGTTGCTATGTGGTAGCAATTCCCTTTATTACTGTAACTGCTGAATAATATCCACAGACCAGGAAGCGAACTAAGCTTTTTTTGTAAACTTCAGCCTGCACAAGGTCCGTGGTCAACACTAAACTTGAACAGATTGTACTGATCAGGGAAAAATTCTCTCGGGAGTCTGTTCCGCAGAGCAGAGGTTCGCGGGAAGAAGCTGTTCGTGTGAAATTGTTTTCTTAACAATGGAATGTGGGTGGTTTGCTTCAAAGTAAGTGGCATGACGGGTCCAAGCCATGAAGGCTAGACCTGGCAGAACTAAAGAATGTAGTTCATCCGAACACTATAGCGATCTGCGAGAGAATGGTTCGAAGAAGGAAAATAATTCGTCATCCAAAAGGACTCGGAGACGCATTTGAACCCTATCGAGACAGGAGTTATTACAACAGTACTCCATCTTCGGCCTGATTTGGCCCTTGTAAAGATAGAGGTTAACATGAAGGGTCACATACTGACTGAATCGGTACAGGGAGCCGACTATTTTTCCTGAAATTTTTGCGATGAATCGTATGGAATCTTGAAGACAGGAGGACAGATGAATACACAAATAATCGATCTAACGAAATTATATAAAGGGATGGCAGATTAAGGATTAGAAAGGAAAGCGAAAAGAGAAAACTTACTACTAGCTATTAGGTTGGTGCAAAAAATAATGTCGTTTTCTCTCATATGTTACTATGTGAGAAAACGACATTATTTTTTGCACCAACCTAATACAAAATATACGAAATTGTGGAGGCCATGATCACCAGCGACTTGAAGGTACCCGATGCATAGAAGCTTTTTTTTCACAGACAAAACGTCGCAAGATTATCGCTTATTCCATTGCAAATATTCGAGCGAACTCCATTCTTTAGTGCCACCGCAGCCCTACTACACTGACATGGATGAATCGCCATCATTCTCTCCACATTCCATTGATAAGAAGGATGTTACCCAACGAAAGCTTCTTTCCAAGAACCGTAACACTGTGTAGCAGACTCCAGTATTAAATTCTTCTAATGTTACATGTTTAACAACTTCAATTTTCGGGTCAATCGTTATCTATTTTTCATATTCTCACTTTCTACTCTTATGTTCATATCACGCGCCTCATTCAGTAACGCTCTATCTTGAGTCCCTCTTGGCTCCTTTGATGAGCGAAAATTATTTTATTGCTTTTCGGACATCTTGTATCGTTTCAGAAGTATGTCGGTGTACTTTTGTGTCGAGCATATATTATTACATTTATTTTTATTATATTTTTTATTTTTATTTTTTAGATTACATATAAAGGGTGGGCCAAAAGTAGGTTTACAGTTGTTTCTCAGTTTGTTTCCCGTTTTAGATCTAATTTATTCAAATCACAAATGTTCTTTCTGCAATTGAGAGCACCTGCCCATTATGCTTTGTCAGTAAAGAACTACCTTAACAAAACCTTTCCACAACGTTGGTTCGGAAGAAGCGGCAGCATCGAATGACCACTACGTTCACCTGTTTTAACACCTATGGATTTCTTTTTGGGGTGGGTGTAGTAAAGAAGGTTTATGAGAGAAATACCCAGACAGTAGTATTGACTGAAACTGATGTACATTAGGATTTGTGTCGTGCTGTCTTTCATCGTGTTCTGGAGAGGTTTGAGGAATGTTACAATGTTGAAGGAGGACATTTTGAACGCTTAACAGACTAAACTGTGTTTAAAAATCGAGATTTATAACTTGAGAATAACCAAATCTATACAACATATAGGCACACATGTTTGGGTTGACATAATTTTCTTTGGTAAATTTTAAATTTTTTTGAATCTAAATATAAATTCGTAGAAGACTAAACTAGATTTGTTTGTCCATTTACACTATTTACAATGTTCGGAATGGTGACCCCATCTTCACTGCCATATTCAAGACGCAGTAGATAAAAGCGTTGGTTAAACGATCCAAAATTGACTTGACACAAAGATTTGTGAATTCAGTACCTGGCTACAGCAGCGGGAACAAAAATCTTGGTGAGTTATCAAGTGAAATTAACTGAAACTGACATATTCAAAGGTATGGCACGTGGAATTAGAACAATCTACTCCCTCGTGGCATAAATAAATGTTTCGGTTCGAAATTCCAAGGAATACCACCCGAAGAAGACTGGAGCGTATGAGAATAAAGATGAGAATAATTCGAACAATCTAAATAGTGTAAATAGTTACAATACCTCATCTCAGAAATATAAACAAATGTAAAATAGATTTGAGTATATTGTTCTAGGGGACGCCCTCATCAAGAGCTAGATGAGTCGCCTTTCAAGAGTACTTTCATTATACGATTTGATAAGAAAGATTAAATCGAGATTAACGCTTAAATCGATATATTACTTAAGAATAATCAAATTTATACAACATACAGATAACATAATCCTAATATAACTCAACACGTTATTCTGTTTTGTACACGTGTTTGGGTTGACATCCATATTTGATTTGTATTTTATATTCTTTAGCAGGACCTCTCTATTTAGAACCTAAATATAGATTCGTAGAAGTTTCAATGCGAGATAGATGTTGCTTTTTTAAAATAGATAATTGAAGTTTATATTATCAAGATTATCTTTCCTGGCCAAACATGTAACGGTACGCTTCTGCTATTGGAGTAGTTTCCCTGATAGAGAAGCGAATACAGGTTCGATTCCTGTTGAAAAGGTTTTTTCTTCAGTAGGACTTCTCTCTCTAGACCAGTCATTATTAATCACATTGTTCAAAAAAAAAAAAAATAAATAAATAAAATAAATAAATAAATAAAATAAAATAAAATAAAAAAGGTGTGTGAAGTCAAACATGTGTACCCAGTAAGAATAACTCTTATAATGTCGTTATAAAGGAAATACTCTTAAAGATACTGTGCTTAGGTTACGAGTACGATAATGAAGCTCGATTCGTGTCCATAAATAAATTAATTATACTGTCACGGTGTAGTGTCCGTAAAAATAAATGAAAATTAATTAGAGTGTCAATAGTAATTATATTAAAATAATTAGAACAATTATAATTATCATTAATTCATTAATTCTAAACCAATGAAACTCGACCCCACTTTTCTCCGCTACACACAGAAATACGTGATATTATCACTGTGGGATAAGCAGTACACATGAACAGGACGTCAACGCGTGCGTCAATGACAATTTTCTCTCGTTTTCCTTTTTCAGATCATAATAGTAACATCTATCTTTTAGCACTCAAAAAAATTGGAGGTAAGAAAATCCCAGGCATTTCTTGTATTTTTCCAACTAAATGATCTGGACACTCATTACACACACCTATAAAAATAACATACAAGAAAGACTCTATACACTTTGCTTATTCTTTATCCCTTGCTTCTGTTGGATTCCGATCCATATTTGATCTACTTTTGATCCAAACTGACAATTTTACCCAGTATTACCGTCTCATGTTTCTCCAACACCACATAACAACCAGATAATAAATCATACTCGTTTTGTTATTTTTACGTCTAGTTGTTTCTCATTTTTACAATATTCTGTATATGTATGTGGTAGGGTTTATAATTATTTACTCAGAATTATAAATCCCCTACACAAGCAGATATAAATTCGAAGAAGTCTCAAGGAGAGATGTTTTTTTTTTAATAGCTAATTGAATTTTACTCTATCAAGGTGATTTTCCATGGCAAAATTTGTAATGCTACGCTCCGTAACAGTAAATTCTTCGTTTCGGCTATGATATCTAGATGTTTTGGTCGGCAGTGTGGGGCTTAGTTGTTTTAAATTTTTCTTCGTCCGGAGTTTGGGTTGACCGCATATCCTTTCGGAGTCCAATGATCTTTTCGCTCCCAGTAAAACATGTTAATCGATTATATGGTTGCCCCTAAGTTTGTTTGCCTACTCAATGATTTTCACCTAGCGGTGAGCTTGTTTATATTTTGGTCACCACCTTCCTCGGTTAACTTTTCAAACTTTCGCGGATTTGAATTTCGTTATTCTGATTGGTAGAAAATGATATAAATGTCGAGTTTACCTTGGCAATCACTTACCAGAATATTCAATTTTTATTGCCTTGATTCAGAAACAGCGTCGCCATAAATAGGCCCAAAATCAAACATTATCAGGAAACTCATCTGAACACCTCGTTAGTTTTTAAATTATTTCCTTTAAGGTGGCATAGTTGTGTTGTTCGTTTTAAAATAGTGGAAAGTGGTATAGTTTCGTAATTTTTTGCATAAATGTTAATAAATGTTTATCCTTGTTCAGCTTTTACAAAAAATCTCAGTTGCCTTTTACCAATGTTGAATGGGTGTGAGGAGAGGGTGCCCATTGTTTTAATCGATTCATACTAGTTAAAACCCAGTTATGGCTCAATTAAGTAGAACTAAACCACAGGAACCTTCTTGTAAGCGTGTTTCACTCGATTCGTACTAGTCAAGACCCAGTTCATTCACCAGTTCAGACTCATACAGTTCCAGGTAATAATTAATTTAATTGCAAGAAAACGCTTCTCATTTCTTCAGAAGAAACTATAAAACTAGACCCAGGTTCCGTCTTGTAAGTCTATAACATCACTCAAGATTTATCCGTTTCTTTTCAAATTTATCTTAATGAAAGAAATCTCAATTCACTGCAAAAGATATTTAGAGTAGAGAAAGATGAAAATCAAATCAAAACTAAACTTTTTTTTACTTGACAAACCGGTCGAACATTTGTCCCAAACCAATCTCAAACTGAACTAAGACTAGTAACTTTCAACCACCCATTACTAAACTTTAAATCCGTTAATAATAAGAGATTTATTTTTAAAAAAATACGGTATAAATTATAGTTTTATAAAATCAGGCAATAATGTGGGGTTAAAATAGATAAGCAAATTGAAATGAAATTAGAAATTATAAGAAAATCACCGTTAAAAAATAAAATCAGTTTGTTGTTTTTCAGCATTAAGTTGACCGATAGTATATACATATATATATATATATATATATATATATATATATATATATATATATATATATATATATATATATATATATATATATATATATGCATTCTTTCTCTACGTTATTTTAATAAATACAATTTATTTAAGTAAGTAAATTAAAATAACTTATAAATAGAAAATATACTAAATAATTGTGTTGTGTTTTTCTCTACTCTCAACATATGTGGCCTGGCAACTGTGTTTATCATGAAACAGTTTGTAGCCCTCTGAGTGTTGACTTCAATGTTCACTTTTATATTTACATACGCTCTATCTCTGATATTGCGGACTTTATCCCGTAAATATAGCTACCTTAAAACTATATTTCTTCATACATACATTTTTATATATATATATATATACATATATATACATATACATACATATATATATATATATATATATATATATATATATACACAATTTCAAAACAATGCCAAATTCACTAGAATTGAGAGAATAGAAAAATTCAGAGCAGATAACATTAGAAAAATTTTAGAATTCTATGAAAATAAGTGGATACAAGGTTTAAAAACACACTATCCATCTGGGCTAAATCATAAATTTAACAATATATATAGTTTTAATATGTAACCCTACAAATCAAAACCTACCCACATTTCTCACCCACACAAGACAGACATGCTTACGGAGGTGTTGAGGCCTCATATACACACACCGACACGAATATACACACTTACACACATCATACTCACTCACTCGCTAATGAGCCAAATAACACACACCCACAGTAAGATACACGCTTACACATATCATACTCACTCACTTACTTCCTAAGAACCAAATAACACACACACTTAACACAGACACATCCCCTTTCCAGGGACCAATAAAACTTTCAAACTGACTTGGGGAATTTAGAGCAGCATGGATCCATCCAGCTCTTATCTCAAATAACAACTTAAAAGAGACTGTTTGACCAACACAAGAAATGTTAAAAAAAAAGCAAATGAAAACTACAGACAAAAGTTTATTTTCTCCAGCAAGACATTCATTTCTGTACTTCACTGATACCAGCAAGCAGAAATTTTTTTCTCCTGATGATGGCCATGTTGACCGAAACTAGTTGAGGAATCCAAATGAAATAATAATAGTAAAAACGAAATAATATTAACCTACAACCCAGTCTGTCTGAAGATTTTCATTTTTTGATATATTTTATTGTTCAATATATATATATATATATATATATGCATATATATATATATATATATATATATATATATATATATATATATATATATATATATATATTGCATTTCGACGTTGTGTAAAAGTCAACAGGCTTGTATTGCTTCAGGAATTATGATTGCTTAGCGAGTTAAATCTTGTGTTACGCTTCGTAATTCACTATAGATAACTGCTTCTCCTCAGGTGTGTGAACAGTAGACGGTTGTTCGATTCACCAGATACACCTATACAATGAAATATTTTCTTTAGCTGACATGCTTTTTTGATGTGTATAAGTAAACGTATATCAGATAGCATCAATTAGTTTCCGTCTGCACGACAGACAGTGAGTAAATCACAGCGAAATCTGAATACTTAAAAGTCCGAGCTCATCTTTTCGTGACAGGAATTTAATTTGAAAAACAAAGCAGGTAATTGGAATGTTTTCATTTTGGTTTCTTATTTCCGGTTCATTTCATATTTCAATGTCTTTTAAATTGGAAATATTTAAAGAAGTATGTTTAAATTGTCTATACTTGCAAGTTATTTACTACTTTTTCTTAATCTTATATATATATATATATATATATATATATATATATATATATATATATATAAAAACTTACCTGGTTTTAATGATGTTTGTCTTACACAGCGGAGCTGCGACAAAAAAAAAAAAAAAAGAAAAAAAAAAAACACCCTGGGTCCGTTTATAGATTTTACGTTGTCGACAACGATAAAACAATCCTGAACCAATGACTGAATAATCTTTATTGGTCGGCCAATATAACAATTACAAGGATCTTCAACAAGTATTAGGTTGGTGTAAAAAATAATGACGTAATAATGTCGTTTTTTGACGTATTTTTAACGTCAAAAAACGACATTATTACGTCATTATTTTTGCACAAACCTAATAATTATAGGATTTTCTTGGAAATTGCCCTGTAATAAAATTATTTATTACAATTTTTTTTTTTCATTTTGTAGAAATATTATTTAGGTTTGTCATTGAATTAAGATATACATTCTCCCACGCAAATATGAATTAAACTAAAATATACGTCTGTGTTGTGAGGGCTAATTTCCCATTCTGTTTTGCAACAACACTTGAGTAAAAGAAAGAAGCGTTTCTATCTATCTATCTATCTATCTATCTATCTATCTATCTGCCTCATTATGTTTATCTATCTATCTATCTATCTATCTATCTATCTATCTATCTATCTGCCTCATTATGTTTATCTATCTATCTATCTATCTATCTATCTATCTATCTATGTTTATCTATCTATCTATCTATCTATCTATCTATCTATCTATCTATGTTTATCTATCTATCTATCTATCTATCTATCTATCTATCTATCTATCTATCTATCTATCTCATTATGTTTATCTGCCTCATTATGTTTATCTATCTATCTATCTATCTATAAAGGTTCACCTGTCTGATAAGTATGTTGATAACTAATGGCTTTTTTGAATGTTCGCTTCTTGTAAGTTTTTTCTTCTTTTTTCTCTTAACTTACTTTGCGTATTTAACTTAATTCTTTGCTTCAAACTTTCTGTTAACATGTGATACAGTGTATATATATATATATATATATATATATATATATATATATATATATATATATATATATATATATATATATATATATATTATATAATTATTTATTTAAAAATATGATTCCAACTCGCTACATAAGAGGTCTAAAATTGAGTTACAGCTGCACTGAAAATCTAGAAGATATAATAAGAAGACACAATAATAAAATCCTGAACAAACCCCTTTACCTGAATAGTTTTAATAACTCTACACTTAAATCAGATAATAATAGGGAAAAATTATGCGATTGTAGAAACCCGGTAGACTGCCCATTAGAAAATAAGTGCTGCATCAAATCTGTGGTATACCAATGCACTATAGTGACTATATCATCCACGGAGAACCCTAACAATAATTGGGTCCACGAAAAATTCCTTTAAAACCAGATGGAGGCAGCATAAATGCTTCTTCAACAACATAAACTTAAGACATCAGACCTCCCTATCTAAATATTTTTGGCACCTGAAAGAAAAAAATGGGACCGCTAGAGTAAAATGGAAAATCATTAACAGGACTAGAACTTGCAAAACTTGGGATGACCCATGCCCTTTGTGCCTCCATGAGAAACTACACATTATTAAGCTTCTAAACAATAAAAACCTATTAAACAACCGGCAAGAATTAACGGTTTTCTGCCGACACAACCGAACTTACGCTCTGAATAACTAGCTAAAAACACGCATACAATAAAATAAATTTTAAAATCCATAGCCCATATACATAGTTTTAATACCCTACAAAAAAATGATAACCCTTTATGAAGCCGTCAAAAAACAAACGTTACGGCCTTTTTATATACACAAATACCTTTCATAAAGAGATATAATAAAAGAATAAAATAAAAATAAATAATTAAATCTCCATAGACGCTCAAGCCAGACTATGCGAAAACTTCCTCCGTCGTAAATTTAGCCACCCCCACCTTACCCTGACCCGGCATCTATGAAAGTAACTCTATACTGATACAAATTATTAACACCCAACCCCTGCCTATTCTAAACAATCCGCCCTTGATGTTACCATGGAAATTTTTGATTTCAATTCTGACTATACTATTAAAATTCGTAAATTTCAGAAATAAGTCATTCCCCAAAAAATTTCGCTTGAAGATGGAACAGAGCCTACTTTAACTCAAGTTAATTCAAATATTATTTTGAAGTTTTCGGCTCTTGTTTTGAAACATGAGACCTCTTATATAGCGAGTTGGAATCATATTTTTAAATAAATAATTATATTTATGCTCTACTTTCGCATCAAGCACTATTTTTAAAAAATAATAACAAAAATACTAAGGAACTTTGGATTATTTACCAAACCAGTTTCTTTCCTATTTTCTACAATATTTTCACACACACACACACACACACACACACACACACACACACACACACACACACACACACACACACACACACATATATATATATATATATATATATATGCGCATGTTAACGTCTGCATAAATTACCTTCAAGTTAATTTACTGTTTAATCATTCTCAAGACCCATATATTTAATGGGATACTTTTCTACTATGGTGAATCCACTCGCAAAAATAAATAAATAAATTTTGGTACGATGGCCATTTTGGAAAACCACCCGACACTACGACACACTTTGGCCAGAGAGATTTAATTTTCGTCTCTTCTTTGCCAAAACCATCGCGACTAGAATTCACTCCTGTTTAAGTTTTTTTTTTTTTTTTTTTTTTTTTTTTTTCTTAAGCATTTCACCCCAAGCAAGGCGGGAAGCCACTAGGACGCAAGGGGTTACAGAAAATATAGAGCGAGATCAGATACGAGTGTTAGAAGAAGGTATGAGGAGAAGGGTAGTGGATAGATCAAGGCAACTGGAGATGTCGATTGACATTACACTTGAATAGCTGGAGATTATAGCTCTCAGGGAAACTGGAATAGGGAAGGGAGTTCCACAGGCGAGAGGTGCGAGACATGAAGCTATTAGAGTAGAAGAGACGGCTACATTTAGGAGTTTCGACAGTGAACGGGTGAGAGCGGGATGCCAGCCTCGTACGGCGCTTGAACTCATGAAGGCTGGGAACCAGCGAATGCAGCTCCTCGGAGCAATTACCGTGAAAGTATGGTTGTCCGTTTTCTTCCTCATGATGGCAAGTTAATGTTCGGCTTACCTTAAGTCCAAGCATCGACCTGGTGGAGGGGGGTAGGAATCAACGGCCAACCCTCCGCCCTCACCAAATAGTGGGCTTGGGAGGTATGCTTTCAATAAACTTGTAGAACAATAGGAGAAAGAAACGGCGAAAATAATTCCAAGTTCAGACAATTTATCAAGTAAGAAGAATCGGCCACTACATTATGAGAATACTGACGAGACACTTTCGCATCTAGCCAAAAAGTATTTGTCCAATGCGTCAACAAAAAATGTTGCGCCTTTATGAAAAGTAATTGTAATAACTTTTTTGAATGTTCTGGTTTTGTTATTTTTTCTTTCTTTTTATCTCATTTTACTTTGTATATTTAACTTAATTCATCTCTCCACTTTCCAAAAAGTGAATACTGGAACTTATAAACTATATATAAACTTTAAAACCATAAATCTTTATAGTTGTCTCACCCCCCCTGTCCATAAGCCCTCCCTTCGATCCATAATGTTTTCACTGACGAGCTATTTTCACTGGTGCCCCAACTGCATGAAATTAAGCGTGCCAATAGGTAGGCATCTCAGTCCTACCCTTTTACTGTCGAAACAGTTAAATATAACCCCCTCTTCTACCCCAACAGCTTCTTCTCACGCACTTCCGACAGTGTATCTCCTTCCCTTTTACTTGCTTCCCTGATAATCTTCAAAAATTTAAATGTAATGTCAATCGACATCTTCTTCTTTAAGACTAATTCCCGTTCTTCTTTTTATCGTCCTCCTTCCTTCTTTTTATCCTTTCCTCACCCCCCCATACCCAGTCTTTTCCCTTACTTACATACTCTGTAGCCACTTGCGTACTAATGGCACTCCCGCCATGCTTGGAGTGAATGGCTTAAAAAAATCAGAAGTTTTCTCTTAATATTTCCTCATATTCTTCAAATATATTCTGCAATTGGGCTGACACAATACTTAAATATTTATTTCATTCCTTTTCAGATAATGGGCGATTTTATTAATGGGAGACTAACTGCATCTAAATACGGATTTGTAAGTAAATACCATCATTTTTATCCAAATTTGAGTTTAAGAGAAGGATGGATCTTCTCGCCGGATTTATTCATACTGTACTGTGAGTAGAGAGGATTATATATATTAACTGTTAACAAGAAATAGTTTATTGCATGTATGTATTTATGTAATGTTTTCATTTTCAAAACACGGTCAAGATATTGTGTCCATGTTCATAGTTGATATTATTGAGTGTTAGCTTTTTGTTTTTATTAATAAGGCTTCCATTATTTGTTAACCTTTTTTGCATGTAGATGATGCTATTACATTTGTGTTGTCAACAAGTATGTTACGAATAGTGTCCGGTAGGTCTCCATGAATATTTAAATGAGACCTAATTGAGCTATAGTCAGTAAGGTGTAAAGTGAGTTTCGGGTCATACATGTTGTAATGTGGCCTATATAATCATACTTATAAAACCCCAGGTTGTGTGTGTGTGTGTGTGTGTGTGTGTGTGTGTGTGTGTGTGTGTGTGTGTGTGTGTGTGTCTGCACGTTTATATATTGGATTGGATTTCCTACATTTTTCAACAAAACTTCACAGGACTACGTAAAATTACCTTGCGGTGGTTCTGACAGCGCCCAAAATTGGAAAAACACATTTGTTTTTGCACGAAATCAATTTTAAAATACGATTAATGTGGCGTGAATGAAAGGGGGACAACTCATATCGAGTTATACTTATTATAAAACCCAGGTTGTTTGTGTGTGTGTGTGTGTGTAATCGTTTATATATGGGATCGGATTTCCTACATTTTTCAACCGATTTAAAAAAAAATTCACTTTTTTTTTGGCAGTTAGTGTTTCTTATTGTCTTGCACACTTTTTTCTTTATTTTTACATTCAGAATGCTTTCAAAATTCCATTTACAAGACAATTGTTTATAATAAAATTGAAAAATTCTATTCAATCGATAGACTCATAACGATTGGAAACTGTTTTTTTTTGAGTTTGGGTTTGACCAATTCGTAAAAAAAAAAAAAAAAAACTAATTAAGACATGCGTGTCCGTCAACCTTAAACAATAATCTTTGTCAATTTTATTTTTCAGTCTTTATGATGGTCGATACTTGATCTATCTCTTACTGTTACATCCCTAGGCAACGCCGGAGTCTACTGCTAGTTATTTATGAATTTTGATTGATCAGGAATATAATTCTTTAATAGACATTTAAATTCATAAATGATATTTGTCCTATTTACCTTTTATCTAAGAGGTGAAGTGTTATTACAGGAATTTATTATTGGCGGCCACAATATTATCAGCATAATAGTATATGCAGACACAAAAATGAATGTACATAATGTAGTAGAAGGTATTAGGTTGGTGCAAAAATAATGACGTAATAATGTCGTTTTTGACGTTAAAAATACGTCAAAAAACGACATTATTACGTCATTATTTTTGCACCAACCTAATAGTAAAAGAAAGTGAGAAGAAAGGACTAAATATCAATGGCAACGAGAGAGAATGTATAGTTGTCAGCAGAAGGAATATCCCAAGACGGGAACTACGAATTAGAGTCGTCAGAATCGAGAAATACAAAAATTGAAATATCTAGGAAGTGTATTAATAGAGAACGGAAAATGCGACACGAAAATCAGAATAACAATCATGTCTTCTAAAATCTAATCAATTTATTAAGAAAATGGAAAATTTCGTTCGAAACAAAGAAAAACATACTGAACTATTACGTAATATCGGTTCTCATCGGAAGTGAATACTAGAAAAATAACTTTACAGATGAAGGGGAGGACGGAAGCAACAGAAATGTAGTTCTACAGAAGGATGCTGAGAATAGCAAGAATTGAACATGTGAGCAACAACGAAGTTTTCGGGAAAATAGAAACAAAAAGAGCACTTATATTTCTAATCAGAAAGAGCTAATAGAAATTTCTAGGGTGCATAATAAGAAAAGAGGTGTTGGAGAATTTGACACCCAGGAGACATATTGATGGTAAGAGAGACAGAGGAAATCAGCGGATTTCAGCTGTCCTCTGTCAACCAAACGAGTTTGTATATATTGTTGGTATAACTGGGATTAGGAGAGGTACTAAAAAGACAAGTCTTACTTAGAGCTAGAAATGTCAGCAAGTTCTGAGGGTCGTGATCGTTCACTTTTTGAAAGGGCACGGAAATTAAAAGAGAACCAGAGGAAAGTAAAAGAAGATGATTTAATAACATGAATTGCATTTTGTCTGAAAATAACAGTCTAAACCTTATTCTCAATATCTCCTTCAGTACTGAAAATACAAGGCTAAACCAATCATCATCAAGTATATGCCAAATTGGAACGTAAGCGACTCACCAAAACTTCCTGTATTTTTGTAACTTTAAGCAATGTTTGATTTTTACCATTTTATTGTTTCTTCAGCCAGTCATTCATACACACTCTTTAGCTAAGTTACTGTTTTCTTCTACGCCTCCTTCTCCACAAAAAACATGCGTGTATTAAATTTTCCAAGCGGGTCCTCCTCATAATGTGTCCAAGAAATTTCAGTTGTCTCATTTTAAACGTTAGTGTCTTTCTTGCCGTCATTTTCTTCAGAGCTACCTCGTTGCCCAAGTTTTCTATCCATAGAATGCTCAGCATCCGTATGTAGGGCTACCTCCCTGTCGTTTCAAGTCTTTCTGGATGTGCAGCAGGTGTAATTGATAGCAGCTTTAAAGTAGAGAGCAGAGATCAGAGGTCGAGTTCCAGTCGCGTTTGTTACATTCCCTTACGCGCAATAACTTTAGTAAGTGTATAAATTAGTCTCCTCGCCTCAAAACTAGGTTAAATAGTATTGCGTCTAGTTAGAAAAACATTGTGGTTCTCAACAAAATTGTTCAAGCAATATTCACTCGGAAAAGAAAAAGATTCTTACAATCCAAAATATGTTTTTAAATAACCCCGCAAAGGTTTGATAAACTGTAACAAAAAATCCGTCAGGCTTTTCATCTATAAGGAAATACTTCTGTATTTATTGTCATGAAGGTGGGTTGGATATGACATAGCATTTTTGCACTGTTTTATGAGTTTCTAACGAAATATTCTTCTGTTTTAATACTTTACTTAATTCCTGGGGGGTCTTGCTCACTATTTTTGATTTTTGCTTCTCTGTGTCACGCTTTTCATCATCTGTCATTACTCAACCCAGATAGTTTAATTTTAGTACTCGCTTCATTCTAGTGTCTCCAATTCGAAGCTCACACATTTAGTTACATCTCTTGGTTGCTGATTATACTATCTTTATTTTTATATTTAACAGTTCGTCTTTCGTCTCGCTTTCCACTGCAACCATCTTCTGAATCCACTATCAGCAAGGTGTTATCCGTTTATCTTGTGTTGTTAAGATTATGACCGCATATAGTCAAACTTGGTAGATCTAGTTCTCTTCCTATCGTTTCGGTTAAATAAATCCGGTGAGAAAATGCATCCTTGTTTCATCTATTTTTGCGTACTTAACTCGTCTTCTATCCGCATGGAGGCAGCTTTTCTCCCAGTAAATGTTACGGATTATCCTAATATCGTTCTGATATAAGTCGTATTTTTATTTTCTTGAATTATTTCACCCCCAAGCAAGGCAATAAAGTCACGCAAGGGAGTTACTAAGTGTGAGAGAATATAAACCCCCCCCCAAAGAAAACATTATTAAAGCGAGAACAATAAAATAACAGGAACGAAGAAAACAGAAGATAGCGATTGACGTTTCATAGAAATTTTGGAAGATCAAATTTGATTGGAAAGGAAGAAGCCAGGCAAGTGTTACATGAGCGAGAAGTGCGAGAGAAGAAAGCGCCAGCATAGAACTTGCGTTTGTATCTAGCCATTCCAACTGTAAGGCGATGAAACTCTGACGCCAATCTAAAACTGATCAAATCTGATTCAAATTTTACAAATATTTCTTCATATTCAATAGTTATGTCTGCGTATGTGAATAATAATTTGCTAGTCTTTTTTCTAGTTGCCATAGTTTAATATGACAACTAAATTAAGACTAAGACATTTTATTTGCACACACACACACACACACACACACACACACACACACATGCATACGCACACATTACCCTCTCTCTCTATCTCTATCTCTCACATACATGTGTGTATATACATAAAAACAGACAAATAGAGAGTGTGAGAAAATTATGTATGTGTGTCTGTACCTATGTGTGTGAGTGGCTTTATGTTTAGACCTACGTTGTTTTAAATTCATAAAGTCGAGGAACAATGTATATGAAAATATTTATCGCAACTGCACAGCGAAACTACGTGACGGCAATGTGAAAGTGACTGAAGCCGAGATGCCTTGCCAGGACAAATAAAATTGTAGGTTCTTCTTAGTATTTAACTAGAATTTCTGTATATATAGATGTGGCAGCAAATAGCCTTTGTATGTGTATGTCGTTAGGTGTGTGGGACCAAATCCAATGCTTTTGTCCAATCTATGAAATATTAGTATAGGTCTTTCAGCATTTGTATTGCTATGATAGCTTTCAAATAATAATAATAAAAAAAAAAAAAAACATTTTTTGTTCGATTGTATTGAACAAAGCCGCATTCGCCTTGCTCTATTTTTTCTGTATCGAAATAGGTTATTTATATTTAAAAGACGACTTATGCTATTCTAATGTGCCTTCTGATTTCTATGTAATTTTCCTGTTGTCTCTTACAACATTACAAAGACAGGTGAATTTCTCTACCTATTTGATTTTGACGTTCCCAATACATAATGTACACTTTGGAGAGCCTCTTTTGCTGACAACCATACATTCTGTCTTTTTACAGAAAAATACTTTGTTCTTTTTTCACTTTCCTTTACTGGATGATCTTAGAGAACTTCCTTTTCCTTCTAAATCTGCCATTGACACAGTGTCATCCTTCTATCTGCTAAGTCTTTTAATTCTCTGAGGATCATTTTATTGTACAGGTTAAATAACTCCAACGAGAAAATATATCCTTGCCTTTGTTATCTTTCTCCTAAACTCGTTTCCTACCCGCACGAAGCCGGTTTAGCCCCAGTAAAGATTACTGATTACTTGAATATCTTCGCCTATAAATCAAGCTTTCTAATAGATCAAGCAGTGTTTTGTGCTATTTAATGCAAAATACATTTGTTTAATCCATACTATATGGGTATGGATCTTTCTGTTATGATATCTCAAACAGATATCTGATCATAAATATATGAGAGTGGTCTGAAAAGTCTATCGGCAGACTATAAAGTAGTGATACTAGAACTGTGAAATTTGCATGTATTAATTTAAACTCTTAGTAACTGCATTGGTTCTTTCCAGGTAAACTAACGGCTGACTGTTGAAAGAAGACTTGAAAATTAGTTAGTAGCGACTTCTCTTGAAGATAGGCAAAATTTTGCAACCCGCTTTTATCAAGCACTTGTAGAAAAATAGTTTAGATCCAAAGGACAATTTTACTGACATGGTTGTTACATTAGGAATGACGCTTCAACTTTATCAATAGAAGGTCGTTAAATTTAAGAGGGTTTTTAAGAATATCAAAGATATGTATATCCTGCAACTCCACCACTGATAAAGACTGGTTATGTTCATCACATGGTGACGGATGACAGGCGATTGACTATAAATCAAAAGCCAATGCTATTAGCATATCCTCTGAGGGAACTGAGAATATACTGCACAATGAACTTGACATGACGAAGGTTTCTGCTCGGTGAGTTCCATGTCCTCTGAGGCTTGATCAAAAGCGCATCAGTCGAGTAAATTACGGGAAAATCTAACATTGAGAGAGATCCAGCTGATTCCCTTAAACGTTTCCTAGCCCATGGTGAGTGTTGGGGTGTCATCATTTTCAATAAGAGAAAATACACGCAGCTATTCACCTATCCCAAAGAAGGCCAGCATGGTTCCATCTACAGGCAACGTTATGGCTTCAGGTTTTTTGGGATGCAAAAGGCATTGTGTTTAGTGACTATCTTCAAAAGACCACACCATCAATGGACAGTACTATACTAACTTGATACGAAAAGCTATCAAGACGAAACACCCAGAAAAACTGACGAAAGGGACCTTGTTTAACAAGGACAATGCTACATCTAACAAATAATTAGTTTCAGCGGCTGCTGCGCGTGATTGTGGATTTAAACTGGTTGATCACTATCTCTATTCTTTTCATTTGACTATCACCTGTTCCCCAACATGAAGAAACACTTGACTGGGAACCAGTTTAGCAGTGTTGATGACGCCATGTCAGCTATTGATAATTTTTCACAAACAGGATGAACCGTCTTCTTTGAACAGTCGTATATATGTTTAACTGAAAATAAGCAATACAGTTATTAATAAGTAGAGTTGAAATTACTGTATTCAAGATTTCACAGCTCAAGTATCACTCTTACATATTTAGCCTGTAAATTTTTCAGTCCCAACCTTTGTTACAGGGAATTGAGGAAACAACTTCTCCTATTTCCGGTATAATGTTTTACGAGATCTAGTCATTAGAATTCTAATAAATTTAGTTATTTTATTTTGTCCATCAATGGAGCTAGCATTCTTTTGCTCCTAACTATTTTTGGTATCGGCATGAAGGTAGATATATTGAGGTATTCTGGTATTTCGTTAATGTCATTTATTGCATTTAATTCTTTGGCAACACTATTTAGACTCTGTCTTGTCCCGATCTGTCCTTCTATTTACTCTATGGGTAAATACCCTATAGGTAAATAGCAGAAGAGACCGGGTTCTATAATCTTGAGGGGTAACCGTTCTAGGAGAATGACAACACTGAATACAAAACCTGTACAAAACAACCTACTCACATTATAAAAAGTGGCTTGTTACAGAAACCGCAACGATATCTTGCGGCCCTATGTTCCTCAAGGAATTTAAAGTATAATCTCTCTCTCTCTCTCTCTCTCTCTCTATATATATATATATATATATATATATATATATATATATATATATATATATATATATATATATGCACGTATCTGTCAGCCGCTAGCCACTAAAATAATTTTTGTAACATTTTGTCATTGCAGATTTTTGTGGTGTTGTTGGCGATATTAATAATGGGAATAAAAATCCATTTTCGGTAAGTGTTTTGTTGTTTTAAAAGCGATTCCTTGCCTGGGAATGCCTCCTCTGTAGAGTCTTTCATCCGGGATTTAAGATAAGTCTTCTATTATGGTTAACATTCATCAAGCATTTGGGATGTGAAAAAAAAAACTTCATAAGGGAAGCGTTACAATTGTGGTTAACTTTTAAAAATGCTTAAAATTCAGATTATAAGGCGTTGAGTTGATAGCAGACACAGAAAGAAAACTACGGGAAAACTTTGGAAAAAGGACGTAAAAGAAAGCAGGAAGAAAGGAATAACAATCTGTTGTAAGAAACCCGGATATGTGTTCTTTAGAGACTGGTCAAGATGCGAGCTACGAATTGTAATCGTCAGAATCAAGCGTGTACAGAATGGTAACTTTAAGAAATGTAATATAGCAGACGAGGGAAATTATGACATAAACACACGAAGGTGTATTGGAATAGCAAAGGATAACCTTCTAACAGAAGATTTAAAGAAAATTTCGTTAAATAGAAACAAAAACATGTTGAGCTGCTAAGTAATATCGATCCTCCCGTATGTCAGTAAATGCTTGACGATTCCCTCACAAATGAAAAGCAGATCTGAGGCAAAAGAGGTATCTTTTTTGAGAAAGTTGTTAACCTTATCGTAGAAGAACGTGTTAGCAACGAGGAAGGACACTTATAAGTAGCTTGATAAAAAGACATTTGAAATATGTGACGCACATAATAAGGAAAGATGGCATGGAGAATTTGATACTCTCGGTATATAGTGAAAGCAAGAGTGTTGGAGGGAATGAGCCTCCTAAATCTACCTAAGAATCTTGCGTAGATGGATGGCAAATATTTAAGATATTGTAGCAAAGAATATTGCTAAAAGCTACAAAGTATAGGAAGAGGTGAAGGGCCATAATTTCCTACGTACTGAAAAGACATGGCACATAATTTAATAACAATAATATGGAAGCAAATTCGCGAATGATATGTCAATACCAGTAGCGTCACAAGAATATTCTTCAAATGGTTAAATAAATATGAAAGTCAGTGTCCAATCGAGCTGAAGTAAAACGTTTCTCGAATGATGATAGAAAGTAATACAAAAAAATGACAAAGTACGGCACAAAAAACTGTTTGAACTGCTAGGTAACCTTGGCATATTTTGAAAGGATATTAGAATAACCCAGAGCGTATACTGGCAGCAAATTGCCTGCATACGGATAGAAAATTAATTCAGTAAATATACAAAATTTAAAAGTGGTGTAAGACAAGGATATGTTGTATCCCCGGATCTTTTCGAGGTTTTAGACAAAATTAAAACAATAAAGATACTTAGGCAGTTGAAATTTCTGGGACATATAACGAGGAAATAGAGCTTGAAAAATCTGATACTCGTAAGATAGATAGAGGGCAAGTGGAATAGACGAACACAACGCATAACCTACCTAACAAGCGTTAGTAAAAGAATGGCGGATCAAAGTTTAAGTTATATAAAAAAATAAATAATATTAAGAGCTAAAAAGAACAGGAAATTGGAGAGAGATGTGATCACCAACGTCCTGAAGAGACACAACACAGAAGAAAAACTGATTTATTGTTGTACAGGAAAAACAAATGTATTATGTTAAGTAATCTATTCTGAAGAAAAATTCTTGAGTCTAAACTTACGGTAACCATAATTCCGCTTCTCCATTCACAATCATTTTAGTTTTAAACCTCCTCCCCCCTCTCTCTCTCTCACTATATATATATATATATATATATATATATATATATATATATATATATATATATGTAATGAAAAACAAACCACTTTAAGGTACCATTACGATAATTTATTTCACCTAAATCCTTTTTTAAGGATTCAGGATCATCAGGTAAAACTTCCAACAACGAATTGAGAGGAAAAATGGGATTAGAAATTGGTGGGTAGTGTAATTTTTGTAATTTAATAGAGGGGGTTGAGAGTGGTAGTTAACCAGACAATATAAAGTATAGGGAGGGGTTAATTTTATATCTCTCTTAAGTATGTTTTATATTGGAGTAGGAGGAGTGACAGAACATTGACCTCTTTAGATGGTTAACAAAACGGAAATGAAATGTAGAAAATGTATACAAGTGAGTCTTATGGTAAAGAGAGAGATAGGGGGGGAGAGATGGAGTTGTTATAATTTTGTTTTAACAAAATTATCTAAAAGATAGCTTACAATGTTTGATAGAAAATTCGATGTCTGAAAAAAATTTTGTTATTAACTTAAATCTTTAATTTTTTAAGTAAATAGTTTCGGGACTAAATATATCTATTATTCTAATAAACATATTTATCTAGGACATAAAGAAATATTTCAAATTTTAATAGTTTATTCACCCGACTAATTGTATTTCCACAATATATAAAGAAAAAACAATAACAATAACATCTATTTTAATATTTAAAATTAATTTATGAATGTAATTTTTATTTATTATATTGGTAAACTAAATTAAAGATTAGGTTTCATTATTTAATAGTATTTGAGGGTAATATTAATTTTCATTTATTCATATATGTCTCACAAATGTATTCATGTGAATCCCTACATACATACGATAATTAACAAGTCCAAAACACACATAGAAACACATGAGATAATTTACACAAAAATTCATTTATCCTCGTACATAAACTATATATACATTTTACAATCTTTATCTATATTTTAATATTTGAAATATATATAGATTTTAGTTTCATTCCATAGTTAAAATTTAATTTTAGGTGATTTCGGAAGTGTCTCAATTTAAAGGAATTTAGCTAATATTATTACTATTATTAATAGTTAAAGAATGGTATATTTAAATTTAAATTATCAATTTAGAAATGAAACTCCCTGTTTAACTGCCAACTCCTCCTACTCCAATATAAAACATACATAAGAGAGATATAAAATTAACCCCTCCCTATACTTTATATTGTCTGTTTAACTGCCACTCTCAACCCCCTCTATTAAATTACAAAAATTACACTACCCACCAATTTCTAATCCCATTTTTCCTCTCAATTCGTTGTTGGAAGTTTTACCTGATGATCCTGAATCCTTAAAAAAGGATTTAGGTGAAATAAATTATCGTAATGGTACCTTAAAGTGGTTTGTTTTTCATTACATATTAGCTCTGTCCTCACATTGAGCTCTCAGGATTTCATCCTCTTTGGATTTACCAATTCGGTTTACCAAGTTCTTTATAACTTAATTATATATATATATATATATATATATATATATATATATATATATATATATATATATATATATAAAGAAAGAACTAAGATATATAATCCGGTGTTCTTATAGATATTTTTATTTTTACAAAATAGTGCTCAATGTAAATTTACAGAGAATTAATATTATAAATTAATTGATTTAAAATATGGTTTTTCCACTACACAGTTCTAAGCATGTTTCAAAAATGGAAGGTCCGAATTTAATTTTGTAATTAAATTAAAGACATTAGTTCCATTTCATCCTCACGCGAATTTTGGAGTAACTTTTAAAATTACTGGATTTTAAATTAAAGACATACCTACCCCCTACCAAAACGTAACTAATAACGGATACATCAAAATACATATATAATGAACACGCAAACACCCCTGTCTAGTGGAAGTGAATTTATCTGTAACCTTGGAAACGTGAATTATGATTTTAGCTGTGTCTTTAAAACCCAGTAATTTTAAAAGTTACTCCAAAATTCGCTTGAGGATGAAATGGAACATATTTTAAATCAATTAATTTATAATATATATATATATATATATATATATATATATATATATATATATATATATATATATATATATATATATATATATACACACATACACATGCATACACATACACACACACACAGAGGGAGATATATATAACTGAACTTTGCTTTATTAAGACGATCTCCCGTGGACAGATTTATAACACTTCTGCTATAGGTATGGAAAAGGAGATACTGTTTTGATTTCTGTTGGGAAACACATTTTCCTCTAGGCAGCGCTATTATCCATTTTGCTATTTACAAAATACAACAACCCAAGAATAGCATCTCAAACACATGTACACACACAAACACACACACGCACACACGCGCGCATACGCACACATATGTATATGTATGTATGCATGTATATGCGACAAAATATAGTTTTAAAGTATGCTTTACATATAGGTTAATATGCAGGGAAGAACGGGATTAAATATAAAAAAAAGTGTAGACACTGATGTGAACACGAGTAGCGACAGTTTAATTCATGCTCGATCGCTACTTTCAACCCATCCCAGGTTAAAAGATTCATTGCTAGAAGATTGCGTTCTACTCGTTTCTGCTATCAGCGTCCATACCTCTTATGTATGCACGTAGACACTGTTTTCAACACAGAGTGGCGACTGTCTGTTTCATGTTTGAACGCAAACTTCGGGCGATGTGGAGTGCGCTTTGGCTTGATTATTTATAATATAATGGTTAATGGTGCATTATGGGTAGCAATATCTATTGTATTATCATAGAGAGATGCGAAACTGACCCACGCAAGTCAAAACTCTGGCCAACCAGGACTTTGCCGCGCAAAATATCTGACTCAACAATCCACAAGCACACTCTATCTCTCTCAGGAACGCTACCCAACATCACTTACGATACTTTAAAAACTGACATTTTTTTCTCACTACATAATAAGTATTAGTAAACAAACAAATTCTCGCACAAATAAAGGTACGCAACTCCTACCAGTTATACAAACAAACTTATGTACACACACTAATAACTGAACTAGCACAAATTTAGTACGTAACTGGACACTTAGTTTAATTTTGTGAACAAATCTGAATAGCAATTGCAAACACCTTCAAACATTCACAATAATATTCTACGCAGCCAAATACATCTATTCTCATTCATCCATTAAAGTTCAACTCAATTGTATTCTCAAATTGTATGTTAATTGTTCATAAATGCATGTTGTTTATTGAAATCTCATAATCGGCGTTTCTTACTCAATTGCCTTGTGATTGATTCGTTTTGAATGTCTATATTCTATATTGTTGCGGATTAATATGGTGAACATGCTCGTAAACTAACCATCTTAATATAAAAACCTTCTGATACCAAAATTCAAACTCATAGCAATCCCAACACTAACACTGTGCAATCTGATACAAGATGGTCAATTGTTTCTGGATATTTATCACAGAATCTGAATTTGGGTTCAACATATTAATATTATTATTATTACATTTACTTAAGTTTATGTGTGCATTCATAGTTAATTTTGTTTATCATTTATTTATTCAGATTTTTTATTTATTTTTTTAAATTTCTGTTCGGGGGCTTATTTTATATTTTGTTGTAACATTTTTCTCTCTGTTATTTCTGACCAATTATATTTTAGACCGTGGGCAGGATTAAGGAGAACGGGTTCAGGTAGCTGATAGTGCTGAAGTGGGTACATGTGTTCTGTGTAATTACTGTACTATCAATAACCGATTGTGCCAGAGTTACCTCACGATGATTTATAGTTAGAGAGATTTTTAGATAGTAGTCAAGATTAAGGAGAACGTGATGAGGTAGATGATATCGATCGCGGAATATAAATTTAGAGATTTGAAAAGTTCATGGATGTTAGGATAAATGGGAAGTCTCAAGAGGAGTTGTTTAAATTGGACTCAGACGCCATTATCCGGAGTAGTTTATTATTTTTTTGTTTTTTCAGCGTGTGAATATTTTCAAAAATTTAACGTTGGAATTGTTGTACTTTTTATGTAAAAGGCGTGATTATATTTATGTATGTGTCAAATTTGTTCAACGCTGGAATTTTCTTTTCAGAAATACAAACACAGACACTCCCAAAACAATGAAGGACGTCGAAGAAAATGAACAAAAGTTAACGCAATTCGAGAAGGAGGAACAGTTTTTTAAGCAGGATCAATTCTCGGAGTTAGTTTTGCTTTTAACTTTTGTAATTTTGCCTTCTTTTCAGAATGAAAACTGTTTACTGTCTGGAGGCTTCATTCGTTCATGCTATATTGTCTACACCTTAAATAGTTTCTTTGAAGAATTAAATATTTAATCCGACAGAGTTGATCATTATTATAAACGTCATATTCATCAGGAAAACATGTTTGAGTAAACAGCTTTGTAAATAGTGATGTGTTTGGTTCACTGATATCATAGCAGCAGAAATTAGCGTGGTTTTCACGGAGATAAAAGCATACTTGACAGTAAATAAAACGTAAAGGCATAACAGAAAAGACAGTAAAATATATACTAATTTCATACAATTTATTTATATTTTTTGTGAGTATCGTAGTGTATATTTTTTAAGTTTTTTTAAATTGTTTTATGGTACATGTATTAAGAGGGAGAAATTACTCCATGTTATTACATGCCATATCACAGAGAGATATCGGGCATGTTGCTGGAACCAAGGTTCGTGGTGAAGAGATTAAATTTAACGTCTCTAGGCGGGATGTCCGTACTTGCGATAGAAACAGTTTTTGTTGCCTGCTGGGAGTATTTCTATATTTCTTAATTTTTATTTAATTATTTATTTTATACAACGTTTCTGTGTTATTGTTTTATTTTATTTTATTTATAATTTTCATCATCATTATTATTATTTTATATTTTGTCTTTATTTATTTATAATATCCATACAGTGACATGTCTACATGTAGGAATTTCGATCTCAATGTCGGCTGGTACTGATCTCTCTGTTACCAAAAAATCAAAATAAAAAATGTGTGTCGACAACATTAAACACAGTAATAGAAATAATGTGTAAATGAAAATTTTAATGTTTTCTTTTGAAAAATCCCGCCTGTGAAAAAATGGTTTCCGATAATGAAAATTATGAAAATATGAGACGCTCAATAAATTAATCGTCAAAAAATATTTGCATTTTCCCCATTGTTACAAATCGCTGTCTAAGCTGAATTTGCATATTTGGCCAAGACGATATATGGTTATTCTATCATTTCAACTTCAATATGCAATTTCATTTAATAGAAAGTCTGTTGGTATTGGAAAGATTCGGATTTTTTTATTCGTAATTCCTAGTCTGAGATCGGTAACTAGATAAAGACGAAATAACTGTTTATAACACGAAATAAATATACAGAATTAGACATAAATACAATGCGGAAATACGAAATATGATATAATTTTTTTTTTTAAATAATTTAAAAAAAAATTGTAAAAGCTTATATCACTATATAAATAGTGCTTAACTACATCATCAATATGTTTGTTTGTTTGTTTGGGTTTTATGGCATATCAATCCAGTTTATATGAATTTTAAATGCCTATTTTGTATAGAATAAAGAACGTATAGCTGGCAACATTATTGTTTAAAAAAAAACGTATTTATTGTTTAAAAAAAACGTATAGGTGGCAACATTATTGTTTAAAAAAAAACGTATTTATTGTTTCAAAAAAAACGTATAGCTCGAATCATTATTGTTTAAAAAAAAACGTATAGCTGGCAACATTATTGTTTAAAAAAAAACGTATTTATTGTTTCAAAAAAAACGTATAGCTCGAATCATTATTGTTTAAAAAAAAACGTATTTATTGTTTAAAAAAAAAACGGATAGCTGGCAACATTATTGTTTAAAAATAAAACGTATTTATTGTTTAAAAAAAAAACGTATAGCTCGCAACATTATTTTTAAAAAAAAAACGTATTTATTGTTTCAAAAAAACGTATAGCTCGCAACATTATTGTTTAAAAAAAAACGTATTTATTGTTTCAAAAAAAAACGTATAGCTCGCAACATTATTGTTAAAAAAAACGTATTTATTGTTTCAAAAAAACGTATAGCTCGCAACATTATTTTTTAAAAAAAAACGTATTTATTGTTTCAAAAAAAACGTATAGCTCGCAAAATTATTGTTTAAAAAAAACGTATTTATTGTTTCAAAAAAACGTATAGCTCGCAACATTATTGTTTAAAAAAAAACGTATTTATTGTTTAAAAAAAACGTATAGCTCGCAACATTATTGTTAAAAAAAAACGTATTTATTGTTTCAAAAAAACGTATAGCTCGCAACATTATTGTTAAAAAAAAAACGTATTTATTGTTTAAAAAAAACGCATATCTCGCAACATAATTGTTTAAAAAAAACGTATTTATTGTTTAAAAAAAACGTATAGCTCGCAACATTATTGTTTAAAAAAAAGGTATTTATTGTTTCAAAAAACGTATAGCTGGCAACATTGTAGTTTAAAAAAAACGTATAGCTGGCAACATTGTAGTTTAAAAAAAACGTATTTATTGTTTCAAAAAAAACGTATAGCTCGCAACATTATTGTTTCAAAAAAAACGTATTTAATGTTTAAAAAAAAACGTATAGCTGGCAACATTGTTGTTTCAAAAAAAACATATTTATTGTTTCAAAAAAAAAAACGTATAGCTCGCAACATTATTGTTTAAAAAAAAACATATTTATTGTTTCAAAAAAAAAAACGTATAGCTCGCAACATTATTGTTTAAAAAAAAACGTATTTATTGTTTCAAAAAAAAACGTATAGCTCGCAACATTATTGTTAAAAAAAAAACGTATTTATTGTTTCAAAAAAACGTATATCTCGCAATATTATTGTTTAAAAAAAACGTATTTATTGTTTAAAAAAAAACGTATAGCTAGCAACATTATTGTTTCAAAAAAACGTATTTATTGTTTCAAAAAAACGTATTTATTGTTTCAAAAAAACGTATTTATTGTTTCAAAAAAACGTATAGCTCGCAACATTATTGTTTAAAAAAAACGTATTTATTGTTTAAAAAAAACGTATAGCTGGCAACATTATTGTTTAAAAAAAAACGTATTTATTGTTTCAAAAAAAAAACAAACAAAACGTATAGCTCGTAACATTATTTTTTAAAAAAAACGTATTTATTGTTTAAAAAATCTGGCAACATTATTGTTTAAAAAAAAACTTAGAGCTGGCAACATTATTTTTCTGAAAATATTATCTGAGACCTTGCTGTTGGATGCACTGCAGTTTATCGCCATACCCAGGACCCAGATTTCTTTCATTCGAGTATTATATATGAAAGTAGAACGCAAAACTTATACTGATTCTGATTTTACAAAAAGCATTTGTTTTACATTTCTTTTTTATAATTCCTCCAGGTCAGTGTCAGACTCGAACATGGGAACAGAACATTTCGTTACAAATGTACGTTTCGCTTCATTTTTTTATACCGATGAAGAACATGAAAAGTATAGAAACATGAGCGGTATGCATCGACTTTTAGATCGGTGCTGCAAAGCGTAAGTAAAAGAATTTTCGAATATGCATTCATTGGAAACAAAAGTCTTCTTTGTCATTTCAGTTGCATTACTTTTTATCAAACTGAGCTAGTGAATAACGCTGAAAAACTTTATACATAAGGATTTGGTTATTGTGTAGCGAAAACAAACCTAATTAAAGAATTAATTTGGCTGTTCAATTTTGAACTGCCGATCTAAATTTGCAGATTATTTAAAAAAGAAAGGGTTCATATGATCGATTGTGATGCACAGGAGGTCAATGTCATGATTTCTTTATCAATTTTGGGCCTATCAAAAATGAATATTGTCTAATATATATATATATAATAATAACCTATTCCAAAAATCGCTTGAGAATGGAACTGAGCTATGTATTTTAAATTTAATTTTATAATTAAATTTAAAATTTTAGTTTCTGTTTTGAAATATGGTAATTCCTATGTAGCGATGGAACCATATTTTACAAATAGAAAATAATAATAATAATAATAATATATATATAAATATATATATATATGTAAATATCCAGGATAGAATGTGTGTAAATATATGTAAATATATATATATATATATATATATATATATATATATATATATATATATATATATATATATGAAAATATCCAGGATAGAATGTATGTAAATATACCATTGTCAGAATATTCCATTCTAACATAAAATAGATTCTCGCCACTCGTTTCTGACATCAGTGTATAGCGTTGACTGTTTCATGTTTGAACGCAATCTTCTGACCATGTGTATTGTGATTTGGCTCTATTATTTATATAACCTGTTTCATGGTGCATTATATGTAGCAAGGTATATTGTATTACCTTAACGGCTATTGGGTAATAATAGACGTAACGTTTCAAATTATTCTAGACGTTAATGAGTTGGAATAATAGTCGATCCGAATACCATTATTTGTAACGATTTTATATCGTCATATATTTTTGTTTATTTTTGTTCAGAGATTGGTTGTCTAATAATTTAGTTTAAACTATAGGCTTTGTCAAAAGCATTTTGCATTATTTGCGTTGTATATACAGTGTGCATATAATTATCAGTCATCGTATTCATCATGGTATTTTAAAAGGTATTCGTATTTAGTTTTCGATTTAGTAACGGAGTAAAGATTAGTTTTATTACACCGTATGCTCACCCCACTGGACCACTCACTGGTGACCATCAGAATGCATGCGGACTATCAATATCACCTGCTGCCAGAAGTGAGCTAGCGTTTATGCCATAGACACGAAAAGGTGGATAATCATATTTCTTCATTTCTCTCTTTAGAATAGAACAATGGGACTTATACTAAGTTAAAACTTAGTGTTGTGTAAGGATAAAATATCAATAAATTCCATCCTATCCCCCTGAACATACAACTAGTGTCAGCCTGGGCACTATGTCAACAACTTCCCCACCCTTATCCCTGTTTGTTTTTTGTCGTTGTTGTATGTGTTATATGTAATAGGAGTAGATAGACCCTCCTACCGCCCGGTCAAAACTCCTTCACCTTCTCCAGGACATGAGTAGAGACTCACACCTTGTTTCTTGTCTAGGAAGGGGTTCCCGGAACTCTCTCTCTCTGGCCTCTGTATTAATGCTGATGTGTTTCTCCCGTGACGTGTGCAGTCTGTGGCGCTGCCTCTTCATTTTGAGGGTAAACGATTGACAGTTCACTGGTTGCTCTTTCCGACTGGTACTTAGGAGCCCTAACTCTTGCGTAGCGTCTTGAGCGGCCGCTCTGATCAACAGTTGTATAATACCGGGGTGTTTGTAGTGCCATGACGCGCATGGAAAGGTGTCCCTGCAGTCACCTCCGGTGGGCAAAACTGAGGCCACATTATGATGCAGGCTGTGCCAACTCCTATCTGCTCACGTCGCGGTCGATAACCATCTGCTTCTCTTACTTCAGGCCTTCTCATCTTCCAACAATTATTCCACATGGAGACTCAAAAGAACCAAAAAAGTAAACCTAAACCAGCCCCTCAAAAATCACCTAAACCCCTCAACATTTCGTTCTCCAACATCCGTGGCATTAGAACAAATTTCTGCAGTATGGAATCTTTCCTCACTGCAAACTGCCCGGATACACTGGCTCTGTATGAGACCAAACTTGTCTCGTCTATTCCCTTCTCTGATCTCTCGATCCCCGGCTACCTTCCTCTCCTCAGGAAAGACTCTCTAACCCACATGCACGGCCTTGGAGTCTACGTCAAGAACCACCTCACTCTGGCCAGAGAGCTGTCTCTAGAATCGCCAGACCATTCGTACATGTGTCTCCGACGAATATCTCTCCTCAATGCCGAAAGCTATCTCTTCTTCCTCTATCACCCTCCATCCTCTCAAGACTGTGGGATACTCGATAGCATATCTGACAGCATAGACAAGGCCCTCTTTCTCATTCCGTTTGCTCACATATTCGTGTTTGGTGACTTTAACGCCCATCATACCAAGTGGCTAGAGAATGCTACTACTGACCGGGCAGGCATTCAAACACTTAATTTCTCAATTTCTCAATCCCTCACGCAGATAGTTAACTTCCCCACGCGTTTTGCCCTCAACCTGGAAGGTAAGGCCTCTCTTCTCGATCTGTGTTTTACCTCCATCCCCGAATCTTGTAGCGCCACGCAGCTCTACCCTCTTGGTAAATCCCTTCATGCTGTAGTATCTGTTCCTTCAACTCCACCCCCGCAAAGAACCTCCTATCCCTATAACCTCGTTCTAATATCAACGAGCGGATTGGAGGTCGTTCCGTGACTTCCTCTGCGATGTCCCCTGGGATGTTGTCTTTACCAAGAATGTTCTTCTGAAGTCTCATCTTGGGTTAAAGCTGGAATTGACTATTTCATCTCCTCAAGGAAATTTAAGGTCAAGTCGCACTCCTCCCTTTGGTTCTCCGCTGCTTGCTCAGCCGCCATCGCCCATAGGAACCACTTCTTTCACCTATTTCGTAGCGACATATCGGACTGCAATAGACGTCTGTTTGCCTCCGCCCGTAACGAGTGTAAGCGTGTCCTCAAGGAAGCCAAGTAAATATTGCTGCTCGGATGAAGGAGTGTATTGCATCTCGCAAATTTGGCTCCAAAGATTATTGTCGGCTCTGCAAGGGCGTCCTGAACAATAGAAAACTCTCCATACCTCCTTTGTTCAACCAGTTCGAGGTCCTGACCTCCTCTACCGACAAGGCTGAATGCTTTGCTGGGAAATTCTCATTTAATTCAACGCTCGACTCCTCCGGTGTACCCATACCGGACTTCCCTCTAAGAACTGAGGCTACATTGGTATTGAGCATTATCTCCAATTTAGAACCCCCACAAGGCTAGTGGTAGAGATGGCATACCAGCCATTGTCTTGAAGAAATGCGCGCCTGAGCTAGCGCCCGCCCTCTCTAAACTATATAACTACTGCCTCAAGGAATCCTGTTTTCTTGACTGCTGGAAGTCCTCATCCATTGTTGCTGTCTTTAAGAACTCGGAAACCCCTGACCCCTCTAATTACCGTCCTACCCCTCTTCGGCAAAGTCTTCGAAGCTATAATCAACGCCGAAGTGGTTAACCACCTTACCTCACACGACCTGCTCTCAGACAAGCAATATGGTTTCCGCTACGCCCGATCTACAGCTGATGTGCTTACGGCCATACTGTATACCAAGCCCTTCAAAATAACGGCGAGGCTCGTGCTGTGGCCCTAGACATCTCCAAAGCGTTTGATGGGGTTTGGCATGCCGTCCTTCTTCGCATGCTCCAGGGTTATGGTATTACAGTTCGATTGTTTGACCTAATACAATCATTCCTGTCAAGCCGTGAATTGAAGGTCGTTCTCAACGGATTCTCTCCCAGTTCCTATCCCACGAACACAGGTGTTCCTCAAGGCTCCATCCTTGGCCCTACTCTATTCCTTATTTTCATCAACGACCTTCCTGACGCCAAAGATTCCCAAGTTGGCATCTACGCGGAAGACACTACAATTTAATCCTGCCTCAAAAACAAATCTAGTGTCACTGTGAAAACTAACCTGGACGTGCGTCTTGAAATGGACCTTCAATCGGTTGTTAATTGGGGCAAGAATTGTCTGGTCAACTTTAACGCCTCAAAAACTAAACTAATCACTATTAATCACCATAGAGACCCTTCCCTGCCCCCCATTAGAATATCTGATAGTCAACTTCTTGAGAGCAACTCTCTGCGTCTGCACCGGTCTCACGTTGACTGCTGACCTGAGATGGAACAAATACATTGAGTCAATTGCATCGTTCACCGCGAGGAAATTTGGCTCTCTATGCCGCGCCAGGAAATTTTTCTCCCCGGAATCGATACTCAAATATACAAATCAACCATTCGCCCTTGCATGGAGTATTGCTGCCATATATGGTCTGGTGCACCTTCTGTTTACCTCGGAGTTCTTGACAAGATCCAGAGGCGGATATGCAATATAAGTGGCCCTGATCTGGCATCTCGTCTACAGTTGCTCTCTTACAGACGCGCCGTCGCCTCTCTCTGTCTTTTTTACAAATACTTTCATGGTAATTGCTCCGCTGAGCTGCTTTCACTGGTTCCCAGACTTCATGAATTCAAGCGCCGTACGAGGCTGGCATACCGCTTTCACCCTTTCACTGTAGAAACTTTTAAATGTAACCGTCTCTTCTACTCCAATTGCTTCATACCTCGCACCTCTCGCCTGTGGAACATCCTTCCCAATTACTGTTTCCCTGAGAGCTATAATCTCCAACTATTCAAATGTAATGTCAATCGACATCTCCAGTTACCTTGATCTACCCACTATCCCTCTCCTCATCCTTTCCTCTATCACTCCTATCTGCTCTCGCTCCAAATCTTCTGCAACCCCCTGCATCCTAGTGGCTTCACGCCTTGCTCGGGGCTTAATGCTTAAAAAAAAAAAACTTTTTTGAAAAAAAAAATGTTACCAGCTATACGTTTACTAGTACTACGTATTTAATATATATATATATATATATATATATATATATATATATATATATATAAATTTGGCATTAAATGACCTACAGTGGTTGATATGCCATAAAACCTAACCAACCAATTCATCAGACTTACATCAGACCTAGAAATATATATATATATATATATATATATATATATATATATATATATATATATATATATATAGCTTCCAAATTAGGTCTTCAACAGTTACATGATACGTGAGTGTATACAGTATGTAAAATGTTATTGTTAAATTTCTAGTCGGGCACGAATTTTTGCAATGATCTTACATTAGACACCTGAGAATAAAGAAATGTGAATTTCTTTTTCTTCCGAAAGGAGAAAATGGATATTGATATAAGTAGAGAAGTGTTTAATCTTTGCTTGAAAAGTTTATATATTATTTATGTAAACATCTCTAACAATTACTAGTTCTAACCGTTGAATATCTATAGAACCTGTTGCTCAGCCTTGAGTTCGCTTAGCGATTAACCAGAGAGAACTCACTATCTGGACTGTTTTCTGCCCAGAGAGATTTCTAGACAGTGAATGAGTTCAAGAGAAACGTCATCAATAAGGTGACATTGCTAGTGAGGCTACATGTTCTCTATGTAGTCTGATGCGATCTGCAGTTTTCTCTCAATATATAGTTTTTTTTTTATCGACGTCAATATAAAATAACGACAAATTCTTTTGAAGACACTTGTTTAGTTCGAAAGTAGCAAAATATATGATTTGTCAGTTAACCAGTAATCTCTACTATTTACTTCGAGAAAGCAAACTTCTGGTATCTCATTAACTTCTGGCCAGGGAAAAACGACCCCTACACACTCACTGTTAGACCGTATCATTGGCTGCGAGGCTTTTCCCTGACTGACTTTTCACTGACTGCTCATAATATGGATACTAGCTGGGAGACCCAACACCCCTTTTTGTCCACTTTTTTTCTACCATTCGGAAAAGGGAACCACCCAGATAGTTTTTCGGGTGGTCAGTTTTTTGAAAAGACTCTACTTTTACGTCTATCTAAAATCAGTAACAAAACTTTATTTGAAGATTCGAAGGTGCCGCGGAGACAGGATTTCTAAAAAATCCTGGTCATTAAATTTACTTAAACATGGGCTGAAGACAAGGTTCCTAAGGAACTCTGGTCATTAAATTGACTTAAAAGGAAAAAGGTCCTCTCTATTCATCTCCTGTGTGAGAAATCATACTGCTACAGTAATCATTGTACGTACATAATCGATTGTACCAGAACTGTATCCATATGTTCTCTAGCGAGAGAGTCAAGTTTAAGAAGAACATGATTAAGTTGTTGACAGTGATCACGAAAGAGGATATTGCTTTAAATTAGACCCAGACCTCGAGTGTTCATTGTAGTTTCACTGTAGTTTTTAAGTACTTTTTCAAAAATATCGGACATCGTGTGAATATTTTCAAAGTTTTAACATTAGAATTGTTGTGCTTTTTATGTAAGAGCGTGATTATAATTCTGTACGTGTCAAATTTGACTTACGTTATTTTCTTTTCAGAGAAACCACCTGGAGAACCCCAGAAACAATGACAGACGTCAATGGTGTTGAGCGGAAGATAGCGCAATTTGCGAAAAAGAAACAGTTTTTTAAGCATGATGAATGCATAAGGTTAGTTTTATTTTTTATCTTTCGTAATTTTGTCTTCTCTTCATAATGAAAATCGTTTACCGCCTTATAACTTCGTTTGTTCATGCCATATTGCTTACACCAGGTAATAAGAAAATAGTTTCTTTTAAGAATTAAAGACTCAAGAAGAGGGAATGCAATATTTAATCCGACAGAGCTGATCATTATCACAAACGTTTTCATCAAGAATTTGAGTAAACATCCTTGTAAATAGTGGCATCAATATCTATATGTACGAATTTCGATCTAAATGCGGGTTGATACTGATCTCGCTGTTAGTAAAAAATAAAAATAAAATGTCTAAACGAAAACGTGTGTATTCAAAATATGACACTGACAGTAATAGAAATATGTGCAAGTTAAAATTTTGATGTTTTCGTTTAAAAATCCCGCTTGTGTAAAAATGTGTTAGGATAACGAAAATTATGAAAATATGAGACGCTCAACAAATTTCATTTGTGCATTTTCGCCAATGCTCCAAGTCATTGCCAAGACTGAAATAGAATCTTATATTATCAACGAGGCTGAAATATGTGCCAAAGACTATATCCTGTTTTTCCCCTTATTTTGTGCGGTACATACGAATATATGTTTACATAATATATATAAATACATATATTATGTAAACACTGTGTGAATATATAGGTATGTCCACTGTTTTCGCGGAAAAACAGCATAGTGTAAATGAAAAATGCCACAAACTTAAAGAAAATAAAGTATTATCGTCAAAATGCTTATGTTATTATTAAGATGAAAGAAAAAAGTATTTTTTAATTATGTTTTGAAATTTTTTAATATTTTCTAACACGTTCGAAATTTTGGTTAAAGTCGTCTTTTGTTTACGTCATCGCGGTGACGTTAAAATACCATTGTTTTTTTTTTTTTTGCGCTATTTTCACGTTGAAAACACATTGATTTGGAAATTCTTGTAAAAATCAAATAATTGTCCGATCTTAATTAAATTTTCAGGACTTATTCACAAATGAATGAAATTATTTTTGAAATATTTTGTTTTTAGAAAATTTTGGTAAAAAATATTTTTTTTTTAAATATGTTACCCCCCACTTATTTAATTTCATGAAATTTCGCCCAAAACCTTTTTGGCTCCTGAATTTTTTTTTTTTTGTTAAACGAAGGAGTCTTTGGAGATGGTAAATAACCTACTTTTTTTTTTCAAATTTGAGCTATTTAACTGAAAATCTTGTCTGAATTGAAAAATAATGAATCCAATAAAACTATGATATTACTTAATTGGAAAAGCTTTTAATTGCATTTGTAAATAAGTAATATTAAGGACATTATTGTCTGAAGAAATAATTTTTTTCTGATGAATAATTAATTTTTACAAGAACTTTTTCGTTTTTTAAGAAATTTTAATTATAAAAATTTATAATAGTTTAACATCGTGTAAAGCTCTGTATTAGGAGGGCTCCTCGATATTATGTAGTAATTAAGTAGAAAAAAATTGACGAATCCAAAATTGCTAAGTTTAATAAATTTATTGAGCTACTTTTTTTAAAAATAATTTTTTATGTTGTGTTTTTTTACTTAATACATTCCTTATTTCCATGTATGATATACTGAAATTGCCAGTATCATTACAAGGTCACGTGATTTAAGGGTTTTGTCCCTTTACGTGGCCTTTTCATAACATTTCTTATTTTCCGTTCAACTTTAAAAGTGTAAAACTTTAAATTTTAAAGTAATTTTTCTTTTTTTCATTTACTATTTCACTAAATAATTTTATTTTATGTATTGTATTTCCATTAGTGTGGGTCATAATCAAATAGAATAATTTTTTTAAAACTTTTAAAAATTATGTCATTTATGGTAATCCGTAGTAGCTGTCATCGCTTCGTTAGTCAACAATCCATCAATAGTTGGATCAGATTAACAGGATCGATCGTTAATAATTGGCTGTATATTATTTTTTTATGCTATAGGTAAGAAAAATTTCTTTCAAATCAAATTACTTTAACTTTAAATTTTTTAATTTTACTAAAATAACGTGTTAGAATTTTTTTTAAATATTTTCAAAATCGATAAATTTATGTTTGTTTACAAATTTCTTAAAATTAAGAAAATGGCCGTTTTTAAGAAAATTTCAAAATTTGAAATTAAATTTGACAATCAAATGTATATAGTTTCTATCTGAAATACACCAGAATTGTTTAATTAATAGAAATCATAAATTTAATTATTGAACTTTCAATTAAAGCTAAAATGAAATCTTCAGGAATGTTTTTTCATTGTAAAAAATTCATTTTAAATTTGAATATAGAAAATTTATGCCGAAATAGTGGAGGTACCTATGTGAATACATTTAAGTGCAAGACGTTAGATATATACATCTATAAATACATATATTTCTAGATAAATATCACCCCCGTACTTCCTTCGATTCGTACATAATTAGGGAGAAAATTTCAGTGGAAACGGAGCATCATTACTACGAGAACTGTTACCTTAGGGAACAGACTCCTGAGAGGATACTTCCCTAATTATACAATAATAGTCTAGAGTCAAACGCTACGTATATCCACCTCTTACTCTCTCCCCACCAACTATACACCCTATAACAAATTCAGTTATCAACCCACTATATTGAGTGGTTCTTGGACCTTGTATTGGGTAAAAGTAGGAGAAAATTATGTATTAGAGTAAAATAGCGCTTTTATTGATAGAAGTATATATACACTTCTATCAATAACAATCAATATATATAGCCAACCACAGACTGCTTCGCAGCACTTCACTATGGATAGACGCCTGGTTGCTTCAAGCCGGGATCGAAACCCGACTGATTTGACAGCAATCGGATATCTTACCTCTAGGCCATCGTCGAACGGCCAGGAAGTAGGGGTATTTTATTGCCGTCTTCTATACGAAACACGCCAGCAGTTCATAGACCTTAATTCAATTTTACTTGAAGAGTAATATTTGATAGCTGTAGGAACCGCTGCTTTTTAACCTCATCTTTTCCCTAGAGAGCTCAATCGGATGTGTGTATGTGTTCTGTGTGAAAATGCAAAAGAAATGGTCAGTTATAACTATACATTGAGAGAAAACGCTGACGATATCGGTATGTTAAAACTTAATTTGGAAATTGAGTATATTTAAAAACAAACCCTAAAAAATCCAGCAATAAAAACAAAAAAAAGCATTGAGACATTGAACGAAATCAGCTAAACTGTATAGCGAGATATATTCGACACTAAAACTTTAAATTTTAATGCTCTTAGACAAGGTTGAATAAAATGAGGAATAAATATATTTCAAATGCACCATACCAACGCGGAAATTCAGGGTGTGATGGATAAATTGTCGTCTAAATTACGCAAAAATGAAAATAACGCTGACATTTCATGTTAACAGATATATTTATCAAATTTACATAACTTGAAATAGTAAAGATTACATTATTCAATAAAATCGCCATTGGCTTCAGTCACAGCCCCCAGACGACTTGGGAATCTCTTGCAACTTTTGTAGACGGTTACTTTGTTTGGCTGGTGAATGCTAATGTAATCCTTGCCTTCAGTTCATTTTTGGTGTTACAAGGAGTTTTGTTGATCTCTCGCTTAACTGCACCCCACATATAATAATCAAGAGTTAGATGGTCAGATATAAGCGCTAATGTGGTCGCAGAAATTGTCTGGCAGCCGTTGCTGAGTTTTCCAGCTTTTGTGGCATAGTGCAGTGTCCTGTTGCCAGACTTAGGGTCTTCCAGCAGACATCCCCTTGAACCAAGGCATCACTATCTTTTCAAGTCTCTTGATAAAGGCCTCCTTGTTGAATCTAAGATCTTGTGGGAAGATGAATGAAGGCACAACCTCGCCACTATTAGTGATCACTGTAAACACCTTCGCAATCACCATTACTCATCCAACTCTCCAGAGAATGACACCCAAACACTCTGAAATGTTCGTACTGGAGCTTCCATCGCGATTGCAAAACAATACAGCATGCCTTTGCCCAATTTTCCGCGGAGTGAATTGCGTCATGGTGCTCTTTTTGTCACAGACAATGCCCAACTGATTCTACTATACTGTGCAGTTAATAAAATCAAAAACAAACAACGCGAAATTAAAAGTAATCAAATAGCCTCTTTCACAGAATATTCGCCGTGCCAAGCAATGAAGACTTCTGAAGTAATGGAATACTAAGCCTTATTCCGTTTTTCTTAATATTGATCTTTAGCTTCACTGGTATTAGATCCGCCGGCCCAATTATAACAGGGATAATAGTGGCCTGAACGCCCACACTCTGATAACCGCTATCCGGAGTTCGCTGTATTAAGCTTTTAATTATGTAATTATTTAAGCTTTTCAATTTCTTTGACCTTGATGTAAGAGCTACATCGATGAGAAGGCAATTCTTTTTCAACGACGGTGATATCTGGTTTGTTGGCCTCAATAATGCATTTTGTTTGGTATTAGATGGATTAATATTCTACCTGTGTATCAATTTCTCATTATTATTTCTGAACAGTGAAATGATAAAATAGCTGATGGTGACAAAGAAAGTAACATTTTTAATCATTTATTAAAAAATATTTTGTTGGATATTTATTCGGTATACACTGATTTATTCAGACTAGTCCCCAAATGCTTTTCCCGTAATACAACGTTCGCCATGCCTGATCTCATGGTTACCGCCAGCATATGCGTTTGTGAAAATTTTCACATTTGTTACAAATATAATAGCAGTTCCATATGTTCTAAACCCAAGATATATTCAGAATCATATAACCTGCACTTCTTACCTTCACCTCTTACGGAATGTTAACAATTATAACAGTCACCTGAAGATGGTCGGAGTGTACAATGACAGAAATACGGTGACAATATCAAGACTAGGATACCAGTCCGAGTAAATCAGTGTATAATAATTGCTCTTTTTAGACTTCTGATTCCTAATTGTTATTTATTTATTTTCATATAGGCTAGATCCTCAGTGTTTGTGTTTTTGTGCTGTAGAACGTACTCTGGTCTCTGGCATTTATGAAGTGGCACAGAATGGCAAGAATACAATACATGACGTTGGCATTTTTCCAATTGATTCCTGCTGTAAATGTTTACACGTTTAATCATGATAATTACACACGTTAATCATCATGCTTGTAAAATCATGCAAGTCATTTTTGATCATTTAATTATGAAAATATCTTTTTTCAAATCTTCATTTTTAGGCTATTGGCCAGAGGCCAAAAAAGTGCTTAGATTTTGAGTTCGTGGACATTTTATTCATATGAGAAAATTTCAAGTGTTTCTAGGAGTATTTTTCGTGCTGATTTCAAATCTGAAGAGATCTCCAGGCTAAATGTGCGCACTGCTTCAGAAAAGGGGAGATAATACAGGGTGTGTCATTTACGGAAAAAGTCCATTTTCATGGTTTACTTCATGTAAAATGAACTTTAAATAAGTTTTTTAGCACATTTAAGTGTATCAACAAGAAGCTGATATATCTATGCTTTTATATTATGTGTTAATTTATTTAATCAGTATTTTTCAGCAAATAAAATGACTTGCATAAAACCATAACAATGAAAACGTTACTTTCTATTGTCGTGTGAGTTTCTCAAATTCGAATAACCTCGTAAAACATTGCAATGTACAATAATTTGATAAAAAACACGAAAAACCTTTATATATGTTTCCAAATCTTGTGCCTTTCAAAAATCATAGATGGAAAAACTGTTTTCAAATACTTCTGGTGATTGACTTTTCTTCATTTTGGACTGCCATTTACTTTTTGATGTAATTTTGTCACACATAGACATTGACTGATATAGAAATCTTAATGTTTAGACTAACTTTGACTATATATATAAAAAAATATTGTAATAAGAGTTTTTTTTCAGTTATGTTGAAATAATTGTTATCAAGTAATACATTTATAAAAGGAATTGAAAAATAATTGATTGTCATCTAATCCTGCAAGCTCATCTTATCATTCACCCTCTGAGGAGTCAGAATCTTCTATTTCATTAATCTGCTGCACTTCATTATTTTTTTAAGTACATTAAAACAATCTATACACTGGCAAAGGTCGGTACAAGGCAGTGTTTGACGAACACAAGAACAATGACTGTAGTTACAGCTGTTCTTCTTACAGTTACACTTTACTAAGTTCATCAAAGTAGATGGAGTTTTAGGAAGGCTGCTCCAATGAACAACAAGTTTTTGATCTTCACATTTCCAGCCATGATTTGTTGCAGAAGGAGCATTAATACTAATGTGAAGACATTGTCGCCAAATTACAGCCTGGTAATTTGCCCTTTCTACATGTAACCGTAAACTATTTTGACAAGGTGGTAGAGTATTATCCAATTTTCCAGACATATGAAAAATATTAAAACAAGTAGTATTTACAGAAGAAACATTTCTCTGTCCAAATAGGCAGCACACAAATTTTTCTAGTTGCTGGAACAAATCATCTGTCAGGTGCCAGTTGCAGCCTAAAAGTGTCAAAGTTTGAAAAAAATCCTCTGTTTCTTTCATTAACTCAAAGGGTTTTATTTTACCCTTTCCCTTAAAACAGCTAACAGTATCACAGCCAGTGAATGCATACAAAGAAAGTAAGGCACTTGGAAGAGCAGGTCCACATTTCTTTGCAACTGATTTAATAGAGATCAAACAAGATGATCGGTTGGTATTAGTAGCCATATATAAATCACAGCTTAATTCATTTTGATGAGCAAGGCAAAGAAGAAAAACATCCGTATCTGGAGTCTTAATGATAATGGAAGGGAAATCAGTTGATGCATGCTTTGCATGAAGCAAAAGAAGGGTATCGGCTTCTTCATGGTCAGTTGTTAATTCTGGCAAAGTTTCTGTGATTACTTCATTTGTGTCACTATGAGGACACAGCATGAAACATCCTTGGCTAAATGAAGCAATCAGTTTTTCCATGAAATTCTTCTGCTGGCAATTTTTTCCAATGCATTAACATAAATAAGATGAGGGATTCTTTATTTTCACCAGACATGAGGAATTTTCGAAATTGTACCGGTGTTTTCTGTTTTTCATTCAGAGCACGTAACAGGTGGCATGGGGTAATCAAACGTCGTCTTCTTTCAGAGTCTTTAATACTCCATGGATTGTACTTATCACAGACAAAGTCAACTCTTGATGACATATAAGTAGAAGAAAGCTTGATTACATATCTAAAAACATAAATACTTAGCTCACCAAACCTTGACGGAACATGGTCTGCAAGCTGTTGTATTACTGCCATTCCATATAATATCAGTGCTGCATTTTTTGGACTATTGTTAATTTTCATATCAGGAAACTTTACAAGAAAATAATGAAATAATGCAGCTTTGTTGGTACGCTGCAAAGAACCATCAATGTTACTTACGCTAGATGGGAACTCTGAAAGGCAATGTGAAAAAATTTCTTCCAGGTCAACTTTTCGGGTTCTTGCTACTATAAGAAGCCTAGTGAGAAGGTCTTTATCTGCTTTCAAGCAATCTGCTTCCTTCTTGCTCTTTTGTTGCGAATGCTTTTTCTGAAGATCACTAAAAGTTTTTATCTTCATTGATTTTAATGGTGCATTCAACTCCACATTTTTCAAAATTAGTCGTTGTTGAACAAACTGATTAGAAATATTACAGCCTTGTTCATGTGCTGTCAAAATGTCATCTTTAATTTCAGAAGATGCTACTTGGCCAGATGCAATGTTAATTAATTCTTTTTCACAATATGCAAATGGATTTTGCATAGACTCAATTGTCTGCATGACACTCTGAATATCTGCTTCATCCTTTTGATATCGAGAACTACTCAGGTCTTTTTTTATTATGGCAGCCCTCTCCTTTTCCAGACATTTCAGTACAGTTTTTAGAGATTTGAGCACGTTGATTAAAAGATAAAATCCAACGATATAAAGATTAAAAGATAAAATCCAACGATGCATTGGCATTATTTGAGAATCCAATCTGCCCACCTCTGGTCTTGCTATCTCTATTCATTGTCTGTTCAATCGTCTGGTCCATTGGCGTCTGATTAAAGGGGTACTGGTTTTGTTGCTGAACTACAAAATCCCCAGCATCAAGATGCTTTGCTATTGCAGGGTGGGTATCTGGAACAGCAAGCATCTCATAGATATAAACAGGAAGATATCTAGTATAGTTCAAATGGTCATATGCAAAATACCAAGATACCATTTCTGCTGCTGATTTAAGGTGAAAGGCCCAATCTCCTGTTCGTGTAGCACGAATAAAATTTAAAAACAAATCTGCCATATTCAAGTAACTCATCCAAAATGCAGAAGTTGGAAATTGGCTGCATCTCTCTTGAATAAATAAGGATAGTTTGCTTTCAAACTCTTTAAAATCATTTGATGTGCAGAGATCTTGGAATTGTGTTTTGAGAAAAGCATAATATAAATTTTTAGACAATGCAATGAATTTACCTTTTTCTTTTTCACTTTGTGTTTTAATAAAAGTAGATAGCAGTTTCTTCTTTAAGGCTTCAGACATAATTTTTATGACTCTGACACTTCGATTATAGTGCCTGCCTTCATGACTCCAGGTAGTGATCCTTGTGCCACTGTTCCAGCTTCAAGTAGGACATCAGCTAGCCCCGAATCTTCAAAGCGCTTTCCAATGACACTGAGAAACGACATGCAGGTTTGGAACTCACCAAGTCTGACAACTTTTTTGCATATACATGGCATCATTCCAACGTACTTGCTATGCTTTAGCATAAAATGCAAGATCAAATGTTAATACAATACATTCAGTTTCAAGCTCATCAGCAATAGCAAGACTTTTCAAAAATACTGCATTCACAGATTGTATTGTCAAATATTCGGGCAGCGACACCATAGCGACAAAATTTGTGGAGTAGGCCAGTATGCCAAACTCTATAAAGCGCCTTCGTTATATATAAAACCACAACCCGAGCCTTACATTTCTTATCTCGAAACTGATACTGTTTTCTTGAACAATAACCATCTACTTAATTATTCATTCATCATTCAATAGGATTAAACATAACTGCTGAAATCTGTCGTGTATTTTTTACAGACGGTATATTTTAGGAAAATCTGACAAAGTGGAAACAATTTTTCGTTTGGCGCGTATCGTCCTTTTCGATTTCGTCGGACTAAAATGATGTTTACGTGCGCTCAAAGGAGAGGAGACGCCCAGATTTGAATTTGTTAAAACTACTTCTAAAACGATAAAAAAAAAATTATTAATCCAAAACAAAATAATAATAAGCTCAAACTTGAAAGACGAATTTCCTCTATCAACTTGTAATAATTGCCCCACGGGATACATAAATGAAACATCAATGGATCTAAATGAACGATTACATGAACACAAAAATGATCTTTTACAAAACACCACACTCAATGCGTTAGTTGCTCAGCGAAATGAGAAAGACCATAATATTTATTGAAAAATTCTGCTTTAATTAAAATAGAAAGCAATTTACTGAGATGAAAATGCATAAAAATTGCTTTAATCGCAAGATCCTCCACAGTAAATTTACGTCCAAATTCTTACATTTCACCTTTCTTAGTAGATATTCTATTATCACAATGGGCAATACTTAATAAAGACACTGAATCTATGTATATAAATTCGTAAGATAGATTTTGTTCAGAAAAAAATTATCTATCACAACACAGTGAACCAACTTTCGTAGCAGCAGACTTAGTTATTGATTTTTTCACTTCATGCCAGTGAAGAATGCTAACCCGAGAGGATGAAATTGAGTCACTCACCTAGAGGTCAATATCTACGGCTGCTATCATCTTTGTGATACACGCTTAGGCAATCATGTATCTTCCAATACATGACTGAAAAGGCAGATTTTTTCCACAGTAGGTTACCATTTCTTTCTGAAGTAGACCAGTTGCCATTCGAGGCTATATATCCCTGCCTGTTCTGTGATTTACCCATAGCTAGGGGGAGAGGACGAGGATTCATACCTTTCCCAATCGTATTAGCACGTAATCGGCTCTATATTAATAGCTAGCAATCAGTCTAGGAGAATAGCAACTCTGAATTACAAATCTACTCACTCGGCTAGCGGTGTGTCGACATTTAATGGCTAAAACCGCAAATTGTTGTAATCATCGGAGCCGAATCAGTGACTCAACCATCTAGTCATTCAAGGTAGGATTTTTCTTGATATTATTTTCCCTTTTCTTTTGTAATCATTTCACCACAAGCAAAGTAATAAACCCAATAAGACGCAACAGGTTACTAAGTGTTAGAGAATATGAAATAAATATACTATTAAGGTGAGAGGACAATAAAAGAACAAGAATTAAGAAGATAGAAAATAAAAATTGCAGGCCCATATGAAATAATGTGCATTTTTGATAATGCAATTGAGTAAGATGATGAACTTTTATGACAGATTAAGAATAAGAAATACAAAATTAAAACCGTTATAAGATATGAATATATAAAGTTATAAGGACGAACACTTCTCCCGATGTTTAGACATATCAGATTAACTCTGGCGCCAGACAAAGCCAGAAAGAAAAATTAAATTCATTTTTTCCAAAGATGCCTGAAAATTCCTTCGTTTTACAGACGATGAGGTCCGCAGTGTAAAGGCTTATCGTAAAATTTATATCGTAGATTTTTAGACGTTTAAAAGTTTCAATGAATAAACGTGGAGCTACCTCATGATTTAAGTTCAAGATGGCTCATGATTTCTTTCAAGACGTGGTGGGAGAGAGAAAACACGGCTAAGAACTATGTGGTAAGGAATAAGTGATCAATCACCTCCTAAAAGTAAGGATGTGGGCACATCAAAAGACTGCACTGTGAGGAGAGACAGAGAATTTAGTCATGACTCTTTAAATATTAAGGAAAAAGAATGGGTATCAACTCCTGTGGGATGTACAACTGAAAGAATCAGCATACATGTTCAGAACTGAAAACTTGCTCACTAGACCTAGCATGTTGATAATGACTACTGGTCGCCTCTGAGAGAAAAGACGCCAGTAAATTTCATCATCCGGGTCATGGCATTCATACAATTCCATCTGAATCAGGACACTGAGAGAATTCCAACACCTGAGTCAGGACATTCATAATTTACTCTACATAATTAAAAAATTTAGGTTTGAGGCTCTAAAGTTTCACGAGTGACATATAGCCTGGTGCATTAAGCAGTTGTTTAAAACATATCTAACTATATCAATAGCTGGCAACAATAACTCTGAAGAATAACTCTGAATTCCAAACCTGCTCGCTAGTCGATCAAGGTAGGAATTTTCTTGATATTTTTTGTTAAAAATCAGTACTTTTTTAATAATATAGATTTAATAGCAGGGATTAATATATAGGTTATGTACTGTTTTCTGTATCCCCCTTGCTTTCAATATATCCTGTGAGTGTCAAATTTTCTAAGCCCTCTTTCCTCGTTATGTGCCCTAGAAATTTCAACTTTCTTTTTCTAATGTTAGATATAAATGTCATTTTTGTTTCCATTATCTCTAAAGCTTTCTTGTTCACACGTTCGGTCCATGGATTCTGAGCATCCTTCAAGTAGAACCACATTTGTTTTGCTGCAAATTTTGTCTTCATCTGTAAAGAGTTGTTCCATCAATAATTGCCATACTGCGTAACAGTTTAGTACTCTTTCCTTCGTTTCTAAAGAAATTTTCCTGTTTCTTAATACTTTGCTCAGATTTTGGAAGACACTATTCGTTATCACATCCGTCTTCGGATTTCATTATAGCACATTCCGCCCTCTCATAAAATGTCTGTCAGATATTTATGTTGTGAATGTTAGGCTCTTTCTTTTTGCATGTTCCCGCTTTTCTTTACTAACTTTTGTAATAGTTCTTGTAATTCCCTTTCTGTGCCTGCTAACCCTAATCCACAAAGTAAGATGAGGACATTTCTTCCCACAATACACCTTTTCATGAGATGTCGACAAAATTGACATGTAATTTTTATTTTCTTCAAATTATAATTCAAGCGTTCAAATCTTTTTTTCCTGTTTTCATTTCTTTTTCATGTCTCGTTTTTTTATCGATTTTATTTTAATTCCTTTTTGCTTTATTTTTATATTTTATCATTTCACAAGAAGACTGTTATATACTGTACCTACGAACCCACATAATTACATTAGACACTATTATAAGTCGGGGTAATATGTCCACCACTAGCAATGGTTTTCCTACTTCACGCCGCCGACGAGTACAGTGTAACCCGGATATAAGAGAGCTGTCGGGACCGGATAAGAAGTATCTTATATCCGGGTTTCTCTTATATCCGGGTTTGGTCTATTTTGTTTACATTAACACAGGCTCTAATTTGGGATCAGAGAAAATCTCTCTTATATCCGGATTTCTCTTATATCAGGGTTTCTTATATCCGGGTTACACTGTATAATATTTTGTTGGTTAAAGTTTAGCATTTTATTTCTAACCGCTGTTTTGGTTATTTCTCATCTACTAACCCTTCCTAGGTTACAACAAAGACAATAAAGATATTAAGATGCAAGGGGTTACTGAATATGACAGTTCATGAGAAAAATATTCAAAGGAACGAACGATCAAAGAACAGGAATTACAAATACATTAGGTTGGTGCAAAAATAATGACGTAATAATGTCGTTTTCCGACGTTAAAAATACGTCAAAAAACGACATTATTACGTCATTAATTTGCACCAACCTAATAACAATTGGCACTGCCGTTATTTTATCGTGATTTTTTTTTTTTTTTAAATATCCGTTTCTTTTCTTTTGACGTTCTTAAGAAGTGTATCAAATCGATATTATGTATGATTTACTTCGGATTAGTTTTCTCGTCGTTATCACAGGTTTTAGTGCAGATTCACCTGTTGGCTATTTTCAAATGACTGTCAAATACGATCACGTTCTGCAATTGTTAAACAGAATACTATTTGATTCACAGGGACATGTTTTCTCATTTCGATATCTGTTAGGTCCTACGTTCTCCCAAAGAGAATTGAAACTTAATCACGATTATTTCTTTCTTCTGAAGTCTCCTAACAACTCTATATTTCAGCACTACTTACACATTGAAACGTTCTTCAGGTGACGAGCAACAGTCATGCTGATGACGCACAGGGAATCTTCTTTATGGTGGCTAAATGAATACATTGAGGAAATAATTGTAGATACGATAAAGGTCGTATTGGAGTTTCCCGAAACAGATGACTAATAGTGTATATGCATTAAAGGAATGACTTTGCAAAACTTCCTTGTTGATGAGTTGATTTTATAAGTGCTAAAGAAAAAAACAAATTGATCTTTTTGCCATTATTTCTGCAACTGATTTACGTTTCTTATTCGTTAGCACTCTTCAAATGACCGCTGAACAGAACATTTTACAGTGTAACCCGGATATAAGATAAACCCGGATATAAGAGAGATTTTATCTGGTCCCAAATTAAAGCCATACTTATCTAAACAAAATAGACCAAACCCGGATATAAGAGACTTCTTCTCCGGGTTACACAGTATTTGATTCACAAAGGCATCTTTTTTTTCTCATTTCGATACCTATTACGTCCGATCTCCTCCCCAAGAGTTTTGAAATTTAATCACGATTATTTCTTTATTCTGAACCCCACTGAACGCTGGTATCTAGATGAGATTTATCGGTGCTTTTATCTATTTGGATATTTTATCTATTTTATTGATTCAAGTAGCTTGAAATCGGATGCCTATTCATTTCTAATTAGTGATTCCGATACAGCGTAACCCGGATGTAAGTGAGTTGTCGGGACCAGAGAAGAAGTCTCTTATATCCGTGTTTCTCTTATATCAGGGTCTCCTATATCCGGGTTAGACTGTATAATTTTCAAATGTCCTTTCCATTTTAGTCACAAGCAAAATTTATTAATTTAACTCACATCGTATTTTCTACAAATATTTTCATAGCAATTCTTCATGAATTTAAGGGTTACTATTTTAGATAATAATGTCGTTTTTTACGTTAAAAAATACGTCAAAAAACGACATTATTACGTCATTATTTTTGCACCAAACTAATAAAACTAGAGAAATACAACGGAAATATGTTATATTATGCAACATCGTTATAAACATTTGCAACATGCTCCCGATTTTGTCTAGATGGCTTAGCTCTCATCGTTTTAATGTTGAAATAGCTAAATGCAACTTTATGTTCTAGTCTAATAGCTTCTTTTTTCAAACTTCTTCACCGTGGATCCCGAATCCTCCGAATCCTGCTTCCCTGCCACTTACAAGCTTAAAAAATTCAATGCAACGTCATCTTTTGTCATTTTGAACTCCGTTCTTTAATATGTTTTTTCTCACTAAAACCTTCTCATTATCTTTCACATTCAGTAAGCCTTAGTGTCTTAGCCGCATTAATGCCTTCCTTGGGATGAAATGAGTAAAAACAAAAGATAGCCTCGACCTGAAATTTAAGAAATCTAACTTGGTCAATCGAAGCATCTAGACAAAATCGGGAGCATGTTGCAAATCTTTATAACAATGTTGCATAATATAACATATTTCCGTTGTATTTCTCTAGTTTTATTAGGTTGGTGCAAAAATAATAACGTAATAATGTCGTTTTTTGACGTATTTTTTGACGTAAAAAACGACATTATTACGTCATTATTTTTGCACCAACCTAATATATTTAAGATTCCGTAAAAAATATAAAACTTGTAATTTCTTAGATATCTATAACTGCCAAAAAATGATCTTTCAAATCTGTCAATTTTTTAGATAACATATTCTTATTTTTCATGAGTTATTAAAACTAGCATTCTCAATGTAGTTTCCATCATAATTGTGTTAGCGCACTGTTTAGCATTCCTCTCGACTTCATGAATTTAAGTATAGTACTAAAATGGAAGTTAGGTCCCAGAATATTACTTTTGAAATTCCTAAGTGTAACCGTAAATTTTATTCTGACGGTTACTTATCTCTCACTTCTCACTTGTGGAACTCTCTTCCAGCTGCTTGCTTTTCTGTCAACTATAATTTTAAAAAATGTAAATGATATGTCACTCGTCATCCTCTGCTTCCTTGAATTGTGATCTTTCTATTGTCTTACTTTCTCGGTTTCTTTCACGATCAGTAACCCCTTGTGTCTTAGTGGCTTTAATGCCTTGCTTGAGCTGAAATGATTTTTTAAAATTATGTTTTCAGTAATTTGATTTTCTGTTTCCCCCTCAAAGAGACACTTCTCCGTTACTCAATCATTAACAATTCGTCTAATGTGTAAAAATCTGATTAGACCGATTGCAGACGTACAGGAATACACTAATCAACAGCTTATATTATATAATACAGGTATACCTCACCCTACGCCGTTAATTGGTTCAAGAGGTCATGACTTAGGTCGAAAAACGACTTAAGCCGAAAACACACACACACACACACACACACACACTTAAATTGCAAATAAGCATTCCCCCATTGCATATAACAGTATTTATGATATATACGTACAGTATTCTGAATAAAATATTTTATCAGCGATGTAGACTTCCACTTAGCATTAGCAATGAAAGAACAGTCTGGTAATTTTTTCCACTATAATCTAGTCAATATAATCTGGTCAACGTTAAAAATCTGTTCGGGAAGAAACCCGTTTTCTTCGATGAATTTGGCCAATGCTTGAGGAAAATCGGCTGCTGTTTGTTCATCATCTGTTTTACTTTCACCTTAATAGATAACACTTAATAGACAACAAAACAGAGTCACAGATGTTTTCATATTTCGTTTCGTAGGATTTATGATGATCATATTAACATTTACTGTAAATGTAAGTATTTTAATATGACTTTATATATACTTTTATTCTTATTTATTGTACAGTAGCAATTTTACGTGCTTTTAACGCTTTTCTAGTGATATTACGACTTCAATATTTGTGACGAATGAGACGGCTTAAACTTGATTTTTATTTTTCCATATATTTTTTGACAAGCGACGAATCGAAAATGACTCAACTCGAAACGACCTAGGTATACCTGTATTAATATTTTATGTATAATTACTTCCATTGAGAACGTTAGGCATGTAACAGCTAAATTTTCTGTAAAATTATTGGTCCTGACATGACACGTCGGCTTCAGTCACTTTCCCACCGTTGCAACGTATTAGGTTGGTGCAAAAATAATGACGTAATAATGTCGTTTTTTGACGTATTTTTTAACGTCAAAAAACGACATTATTACGTCATTATTTTTGCACCAACCTAATACCTACTCTGACTTTTCTATGAATATTTTATATCTCACTTATACTTCCTGAAGAACGAATATCAGCCAAGATGCACAATATGCCAAACTGAACTCACAGTAAAACCACATTTTAAGTCAATGTACTCACTTAGCGCATGTAAGACACAAATACTACAAAGAAAACAGCATGGAAAAAAAAAAAGAACCATGAGAAAATTCTGCATTTGTCAACATAATCTCCTATCTTAAAGAAATAGGTTTATGCTAAAACACCTTATGACTACAACAAACTGTGTACAAAACATATACAGTATAACCCGGATATAAGAGAAACCCGGGTATAAGAGAGATTTTCTCTGTTCCCAAATTAGAGCCACACTTACCTAAAGAAAATAGACCAAACCCGGATATAAGATAAACCCGGATATAAGATACTTCTTATCCGGTCCCGACAACTCTCTTATATCCGGGTTACACTGTACCTATAAAAGATATGTTTAGCGTGAAACTCTGGGTAGCTGAAAACATAAAATAACGTACAAAATATTTAGATTTCTGCATTAAATAATCCATAGGGGGAGATATAATTATTTTACAATGATGTTCACTCAGTACAAGGCCTAATAGCCACATGAGGTAGAGGGTTGACATTATTTTTGCACCAACCTAATAATTTCCTGACCTAAGATTTTATATTGTTGAATTTATTTATGGTATCTTTGTATGAATTGAGAAACAAAACACTTAAAATCGTGGCAATTCTTTGTATTAAGCGTAACCAGAAAGGTGTTTATTTATGTTTTTTAGTTCAGGATCTAATAGAGATTTTCCAAGCGTAGCTTAGACGTGGCACAAGGCCGTAAATATGGTGCACCCAGTGAGGATCGAACTCACTACTCAGTCGTAATTGTTCTAGCACGACAAGCTTGCTAACTATTATACAGCCTCGTTCTGCCTTAAGTTCAGGATCTAATATGTCACTTCAACCGCAGTATATATGTCTTTAAAATAAATGGGATTTACGCACTCATTTATAAAAAAAGAAAAAGAAAAAAAAACCCAAAACCCATCCAAAGAACAAAAAACAAATATCATAAAAAACAAATATCATAAAAAACAAATATCATAAAAAACAAATATCATAAGCATTAATTTACTGTGTCCAAGTTTGTTATTTAAATCACTTGGTGATTGAAACGTAACAGGTTCGTTGTGTCAATTAACACAAACATGTGCGGACGAAATGAATAACGCAAGTCTCGAATTTTTCATATTTAACATAACATTTCATTTCACTCCAATACTTCGTAATTTACTCTCAGTCACCCGAACATGAATCTAACCTTCTTGTCTGCAACGCCTGACAGACTGGCCAGTACCTCTCCGGAGGTTATTTATATAAGAAAATCTGTCCTGTATCTAGTTCTCACGCTTGCAAAACTATAGGTCAACCTCGCACAAAATTTCTTTGGTCTGGTGTGACATTGAGTGCAAAGCCTTTTAAACTAAGATCTTTTCTTATGTACAGTGTACGTAAGGTATTTGAGGATACATTGAAAACCGTAAGAAAAACAATCACAAATTTATTCATAAAAAAACTCGTACACAGATGCTGTAATGACTGGATTACATGTGTTGTTTTGTTTTTGTTTATCGTCATATCAATTCTTTATGGGTCATTCCATGCCGAAATTCAGTTTTCTTGGGTACATTAGTTATTTAAAAAAAAATATATATATATTGCTGACAATTTTTTGTTTACAAAAATGTATTGTTGGAAATTTTTTCCTTACAAAAATTTATTTCTGTTAATTATTATTTTTTTTTTTCAGAAACGTATTGCTGGCCATATTTACTATGAAAATGTATTGCTGTCACCTTCGCTATAAAAATGCATTTCTACACTTTCATAGTGTTTTTACAGCAGTTTGGGGTTTACTATTTAGCCATAGCTGGGACCCTAACAGGTGTTACCGTCCCGGGTCAAAGTGGGCCTGCGAACAACAGCAATTAAGAGGTAATTCCACCCTCCTCAAAACCTTCCAATTAGAGGCTTGCTGTCGAATATAGTTTATTGTCATACCCAGAACGATGGATTACATGTCTGTTTGATTTAATCGCATTTAGACGCAATGATGCCTTCAATGCTGGACCGCAATTATTGATATGTATGCAACAAATGGTCTGTATTGATATTAGCCATTACTTGATTATTGGCGGTCAGTCGTTTTATGGGATCGTTTATTAGTTTCTTAATCGGGAAAGATATTCGGGAAAGATATCAGAATAATCAAGAAACTATACTGACAGCATGCGCATAGTGAACGAGTTTAGTGAATATACAAAAATAGAAAGGGACGTAAGGCAAAGATGCGTCTTCTCACCAGACCTGTTCAACCTATACAGCGAGACAATTCTGACAGAATTGGAAAAGCTGCCGGAATTTAGCATTGGCGGCCACAATCTTAATAAACATAAGATATGCAGATGACACAGTAATAATAGCAGACACGGAAAAGAAATTACAAAATCTCCTACAGAAGGTAGCGACGGAGAGTGAGAAGAAAGGACTAAGCATAAACTACAAGAAGACAGAATGCGTGGATATCAATAAGATGATGAGCCCGAAATGCGATTTGAAGGTTGGGAACACTAGAATCAAGCAGACGAGGAAGTTTAAATACCTGGGAAGCGTCTTGAAAGAGGATGGTAAGGATGCAAACAAGGAGGAAGCCTATACATAACATTAGAAAGAGGCAGCTGAATTTTCTGGGACACATAATGAGGAAGGAAGGCCTGGAGAATCTGATACTCAAGGGTCGAACAGAAGGAAGGTGAGACAAGTGAAAACAACGCGTGGCGGACTTAAGCAGGTGGTTGAGAGAACGTGGACTTTGGGAGGAAGCAGAGGGAAGGACCTTATTGATAGCTGCAAGCAATAGAGGGAGGTGGACAGTCATGATCGTCTACATCCTGAAAGAATATGCCACATAAAGAGAAAGATTCAACAAAGTCCCACTTGTAATAGTTGAGGAGATTAAGGTCTGGCTAGTTATAGTGGCCACATGTTTGGTTTGATATTGTGCATATTGGCCACACAATCAAATGCTGGGTCATCAGAGCTTTTTGAACAGGCGCAGAGTCCTGCTGAAACAGACACAACCTTTCATTGTATACAAGGTCTGTCCAGAGCTTCACAACTTCTTTACAGACCCTTAGTGTAGCCAGCAGCATTCAAGAGAGAAGAAATGATTAAACATTTATTGCATCAAGACATTACTACATGGTTGTTAGCAAGCGGAACAGTCCATTATCCAAATTACAAATATCTGGGTGGGTAAATAATATCTGTGGAGTCTTTAACAAAGAGCAAAAAATTCGACTCTAAAGTACGAAACCGCATTGGTATAGCGAAATATATCTTCCAGAAGTAAGCAAAGTATTAAGTAACAGAAATATTTCGTTAGAAACAAAGAATACTGAACTGTTACGTAGTGGATGCTGGAAAAATCTCACATTTGAAGAGACTTGAATGAATATAAATGTGATTCTACAGAAGGATACTGAGAATATCATCGACTGAACATGTGAGCAATGACAATGTTCTAGAGAAAATGGAATAAAAAAGGACATTTATAGTTAACATCAGAAAGAGTTGAAATTTCTAAGGAACACAATGACGAAAGAGAGCTCAGACAGTTTGATATTTACAGGAGAGATTGAAAGTAAAGGGGCAGAGGAAAACAACGCATAACCTACCTAGTAGTTATTCGATGGCGAGTCAAGATTTAGGAGAGAGAGAACAAACATTTATTAAGAATGACAAAGGATAGGAATTTGTGGAGGTTCATGATCTGCAATGTTTTTAAGGGACATGACACGTAGAAGAAGGACAATCTGCAGTAAATGGATGGAAGAGTAAGATTTAGAAGAGATAATAAAAACTATGAAGAGCTACAAAGGATTGGAAATTGTGGAGAGCCATGATCGCCAATGTTCCGAAAGGACACAGCACATATAAGAAGAAGTGGGGACAGAGAGTGTGAGAGAGAGAGTGTGTGTGTGTGTGTGTGAGAGAGAGAGAGAGAGAGAGGGAGAGAGGGTAATGCTTGTACAGTAATAAAAAGATATCTCTAAATATGCAAAAACATGAATTCTCTAGCGATAGATATTCTGATAATATGATGTGTAAGAATGATTCAGTTTCGTTCTCGTGATCACAAATTTAGAGAAGCAGCAAATTATCGCGATGTTGAGAAGATGAATGAATAACGGTTTTCATTATAATTACTAGTATTTCGTTGCAGTATCTTGTTTAAGAAGAAAAAAAAAGAAAAAAAGAAGTAGGTCGCAACAGAATGACTTGGAAATTTAAATAATATATGCACTAAAACAAACGATAAACAATACAAAAATCGAAGACAACAGTTCGATACAGAAATAAAGAAAATTCATCAGTTTAGGACATCGATTTTGTTAAACATATTCAAATTAACTAAATAGGATATAATTGTAAGGTATCCTAGACAAAGTAATAAAGTAATTGATTAATTTGTTTTATTATAGTTTATCAACACTTTGTGGCTTATTTAAAGCCGAAACATTTTTCGAAGTATAAGAACAATTTTTTGCGAGTGAATATTGCATTTATATTTTCTTTGAGAATTGCAACGATTTTTACAGATAAAAGTTCTACTATTTAACCCATTGCTGGGGAGTTAAAATGGATTCATATCTTTTTGAAGCTATTTCAAGCTGGAACCTACTTTTTCGTTGCAAGAATGTTTTGGAGATAATGATAATTTTCCGATACAAGTCTTACTATTTAAACCAGTGCTAGCAGAAGTAGAGATAGATTTTCACATTTCTCAAGAGTATTTGAATGTAAGTAAATGCAACGAACGGGAATGAAATTCGAACTCAGCTCTCCGTTTTCTCATTCCAAACCGCCATCAGCCGCACATTTATCGCAGTGAAGGGAAGGGTGTGTGTGAAAGGACTAACTATTAATTGTAAGAAGGCAGAATTCATAATTGCAAAAAAAAAAAAAAAATGCACGAAGTTTGATTTACAAGTTACTAGCAGTATAAACCGTCTTCGAACGGGTCTTTCATTGCTGGGAATTTTTACCGTTCAGTTGGAGCAGTTTAAGTTTAAAGTCAGCACACCCCAAAATTAATATTAATAACAACCTTTGGGTGCAACTGAGGCACATCCCCAAATGGGGGTGGATAACAATTTGAATGGGAGTGGCCCCCTGAAAATGGCCATTTTTGTGTTCTCAATCTTGTTTCATCCATCATTGAGAATTATAGATATAGATAATTATTATTATTGTAATAATTTAAAGTATTTATTTTATTAAAGTTTTTATGAAAGATATATATCCAAGAATACAAGAATAGATAGTAAATAGTAAAACGTTTCTGAGATTTATAAGGGACAGGAAGTAGTGGAGAGCAATTATCACTAACGATTTGGACTCAAAACCGGCACTGAAGAATTATCTATTAGGTTGGTGCAAAAATAATGACGTAATAATGTCGTTTTTTGACGTATTTTTTAACGTCAAAAAACGACAATATTACGTCATTATTTTTGCACCAACCTAATATCAAACAAAAAAAAAAAAAGAAATCATCGAAATCGGATGAAAACTGTGGAAATGCATAAACAACATCTGATTATACACACACACACACACACACACACACACACACATTTTGAGAATTAGAGATATAGATAAAGAGACATCTGAATCAAACTTGTACAGAAATCTAATTATATGTCACTTTTAAAAACAATGTAAATGCTGCAGAAGAAGAAATCGAATTTTGTTTTTATTTCGTTATTTATAACCTCTTATACAAAGTTTATAGTAAACAACTATAAAACTCAAGAATTACTACGTCTAGCTTAGTATGAAATCGAAACCAGGGGAGAGAACTAAATTTAGGAATATTGTGTTACTTGAATTCTCCAAATAATGAGCTCATGGTAAACTTGACATTGAGTATTTGACATTTTTTGAATGTTCGTACTAAAATTAATGCTTGATAAAAAAAAAAAAAAAAATCTCAAAAAGTGGGATCTAATTTTCCACTGGGCCTATAGTAGGTGGACACATAGTCAGGATAAATTAATCAAATATTTTACACACTTCTTCCAATCCAGGAACAGTAAATCATGAATGATCGTAAATGCCATTCCCTTTTATGCAACCTATTTCAGCCAAAAAGAAGAACTGATGCTAGTGGCGATTAATCTTGTGTCGGTATTCTCGCTACTCAATTGTTATTTTCATGGTAGATAGCCGATTGAACTTTTATTCCTCGGTTTGACCAGTCCAGACATTCACAGCCCGGTCCAGCCAAATGAGTCAACCGAACGTTATTTCCTTCACATTACATTACTAAGAAGAAAGGTCTAATCTGATAGCTTCTTCCCGAGAATATCCCCATTATATATGTAAATATTATGTGCCGCAAGATTACTATAGCATAGAAAAGCACAAATGTATATCAGTCGTACTCTGTCGTCTGGCTTGTCAGTGTAAATACCATCTAGACGGCTCATAGAAAAGAGACGTGCATTATCAGATTTCGAAATGGGTATTATGTTGGGTGTATGACTCATTGCGAGTTCCACATCTGAAATTGCGCTTGAGGCATTAGAAACAAGGATACATTAAATATATGAGACTGTTATCGCCTCCATTTTTTTCTTCTTTCTACATATGCTTCCCTTGTTCTCATTATAACCAGACAGCATCTCAAATATATCTTACAGCTAAATCAGCATAGATGAAGTACAAGGCCCTAAGTATGGGAAATCCAGTGAACATCGAACTCACTACGCATTATTCTGTTGGCAATGATAGCTAAAAAAACAAGTCAGCCATAAAAGTAAAATTGAAATACTTATAGATAATTTGCAATACTCTTCTGGGAATGATGGCTAAAGAACAAGACAGCCATTAAAGGAGAAATAAAACGACGAATAATATATTTTCCCAAAGAATTCATAGTATAATGAAGACGTTGAGGAAATAATTGTTGATAAGATAGGGGTCAACCCCCTGCCTTTTGCGTCAAACATCATTGTCTGTTAGTAAGGATGACGTATTTACCATTATAAAAGAGTCCAAAAAACAAATTACTTATGACTCAACCTAATTATTGTCTTTTAATTTTTAATGTCAAGGTTGTTGGCACAGGTAGGAAAGCTGAATGCTAATTGCGTTAGAATCACTAGTTTAGGCAATCTAAAATGTGATAATTAAAATTGAATCTGATGATAACTGAAATTTATGAAATCGATATACATTAATTCCTACCAAACATCTCTCTGTAAATAGGAATGGTTGACGGGCTTTAATCTCATTTTTGTTGATGGTATATGACATTATTCTGGTGTTGTACATTTTTTAGTTGCCGTTGACATTTTTTTCCGGAATTTTGATCTGATGAGAGAGAACTGATAAAACGGTTTAGCTCTTTTCAATTGTTATAATTCGGTATTACCAATTTACGGTAATATATCCTTTTTTTTTGTTATCCCTCCTTTTTATTATAACTGTTTATTTAATATGTCTGTTTGTATTGCTGTAATATAATGATTTTATGAAATAAAAGATATTTAACAATTAAATGCCCAATTTATGAAGAAATGAATACCAAACTGAAACATGGAAGCAAATTTTGGCCAACTCATTCCCAGAACTTATCTACGTGTTTTTCTCTTTGTAAAGTCAACAATTCCTTCATGGTATTCACATTGACATTGGATCATTCTCACAATAATAAAGTAAAGATGGAACGGGCAAGGATTTTTCTTTAAAAGAACTCAAGGCCCTAATAGTAGGCATTTCGTTTTTTCTTGCCGTTCCGCTGGATATAAAACACAGCTAATGCTTTTATTATTTATTGTAGGAGTTTGTTATTGAAACAGTAAAACCCCTAGCCAAATTCCCAGTGGTTCCAATGCTATCATGTTTCTGACCAATAAACTTTTCTGGTTGGAAACAGGGAACTCTAGTCGTGGTGTTTAATTGTGCTAAAATGCAATTATAATACCCAACTGAAATGAAATGGACTAAGTATTTTTGGTAAGAACGAATTTCACCTATGTATTTCTCAAGTTCACAGTCAAGTTTAAAGAAATATAGGGGCCATTAAAAATGCAATTTTTTTCTCCTGTACTCAATAAGTGAAAACAGCGTAAAAATTGTAAAAGATTTTAAAAAGAAGCTTATCGATTAAGAAGATCCTACACCATTTGTTGGATAATAATGAATAAAAAATAAAATATATAAAATTTTACATAACATCATAATACTTCTGGGCACAAATTATGAGAGAAAATATTGTAAATTTGCAAAATCATTTGAAAATCTTTTGAAATCGACCTAAAATTAATTCACTCTATAACATATTAACCGCATGATTTAGCTAAATTGTTCAGTATAATATCCATCTGAAGTAAATGAAGATCTTATATGGCACATTAATTTCATAATAATGTACCTGGGCCTTGCTTCTTGTCCATATACAATTTGTGAAGATACAGTAATTAATTTAACTGCTTTTTTAACACCTTCTGACTGAAAGAAATAATAGACCTTCAGGAGATTGGCGATCGTGGCTATCTGCAATTTCTTGTCCACTGTAGACCTTACTAAATGTTGTCTTTTTTATATCTCTCTTAACTCCTGTTCTGATAAATATTAACACAGTCTCGTTGAGTAGTTCATGTGTAGCTTTCTTCTTCCCAACCTCAATATCTCCTGTGCGTGTCAAAGCACCCTCTCATCATTATATCTCCTAGAAAATTTAGGTGTTTATTTCTGATTGTAAGTAATCTCTTTTTTTTTCATTTTTTTCTAGAAACTTCTATGTTACACACGATACTAGCAACCAATCAGAAATCATCTTAACCAGGATATGGACATAAAAGTCCATCGCGCGAAACAAAACAAGATCTGCTCCCAACATCGAATGATTATAGAGGCGCCACTGCCGACTTAGACGTTCACAAAGCCATGCATTGACATTAAAACACATATTTTCTTTACCCACATTTTTAAAGCAGGCGGCTGCTATTAGGTTGGTGCAAAAAATAATGACGTAATAATGTCGTTTTTTGACGTTAAAATATACGTCAAAAAACGACATTATTACGTCATTATTTTTTGCACCAACCTAATAGATTTGCATACATACATACATACATACATACATACATACATACATATCTACACTCTTTCGGACTCTTATTTATATTGTGTGCACCAGGGCATTTATATTGGAACGTTAAAACTCCATATTACCACTTTATCCTTATGTATCTATGTTGTGTTTCATAAAATTATATATATATATATATATATATATATATATATATATATATTAACACTGTGCATTTTCTGTTAATCTTTGCAGAATGTCATTTAGATCTATGGTTGAAAAATATTTTTTGAGGAAAAATTTTATGTGCCGTGTTCTCTTATGACATAGACGATCATAGCTCTCCACAACTTTCTGTTCTTTGTAGCTCATTATAAATGTTGTCTTTCTGTTATTTCTTCTAAACCTTGTTTCACCATCCATTTAAACAAGCTCACTAAGTATGTTATTAGTTATGTCTTTCTTGCCTTTAGTCTGTCTTGTGAGTATCAAATTCTCCAAGCCCACTTTCCTCAATATATGCCGCAGAAACTTCAACTGCCTCTTCCTGATGTTAAGTATAAATTTCCTTTTTGTTTCCCCCTTTTTTTTAACTTCAACGTTGCTCATATTTTCAGTTCATGGTATTCTCATCATCCTTCTGTAGAACCACATTTCTGTTGCTTCAAGTGTCTACTTCATCTTTGAGCAGATTGTTCAGCACTCACTGCCATACAGGAGGACAGATAGCACGTAACAGTTTAGTACTCTTTTTTACTTGTTTGTAGCGAAATTTTTCTATTTTTTAGCACACTGCTTAGCTTTTGAAATGCATCTTTCACTATACCAATGCACCTTCAGATGTCAATGTCGCACCGTCCGTCGTCTGTTAAAACCCTTCCCATATTTTTAAATTTCCGCACTTGTTTGGTTCTGGTATTTCTGATATGCAATTCGCACTTTTCTGCTCATCCTTTTGTTAACAACTACGCATTCTGTCTTCTTTCAGTTACTCTTTAAACCTTCCTTCTTGCGTTCCTTCACTATCTTCTGTAGGAGTTTTTGTAGTTTTCTTTCCGTGTCTGCTATCAACGCTGAGTCTTCTGCATACCTTATCTTGTTAAGATTTTGACCGACAATAATGAATCCTATTCACTCAGGTTGTTTACACATGGAGTCGAAAATTAGCCCTTGGGTCGCAATGTTGAAAATAAAGGTTATTCCATTTTTTATATATAATTTTCGATAAAATTAAATTACGTTAGTTTTGTACCATTTGTTTTAAATTGTGATCATTCCTTAATATAACTCGACTGCTCTGTAGCTGAATCTATTACACATTTCTAACTGGTGTTTTTTTTTTGACAATGATGTTCAACCTGTACAAGGCCCAAGACCCACTCGGGTTACAGAATAAGAGGCGCAGTTTATGGGGATATGTGGAGAAGATAACAGTCAACCGTAGACAGGTTAAGAATGTAGTGATCGGGGAAGTATCCTGTTGGGAGTAGGGTTCCACAAAGTTTTGGTTCTTGCTACTGGTGGAATTAATGAATGTAGTTCACTCCAAGCAAGACGGGAGCATCACTAGCACGCAAGGGGCCACAGAGAGTGAAAGTAAAAGTAAAGAGGAGTGTTTGAGAAAAGGATAAAAGAAATGACGGGGATCAAGATAAAGGAATCAGAAGATGCCGATTGACATTGCATTTGAATATTTGAAGATTATAGTTATCAGGGAGGCAAGGAAGAGGAAGGAAGTTCCACCGTCGAGAAGTGCGAGAGAAGATGCTGTTGGAGTAGAAGTGGCGGTTACATTTAACTGTTTCGACAATAAAAGGTGGGACCGAGATGCCAACCTAGTAGCACGCTTAAATTCATGTCGTCGGGGCCCCAGTGAAAATAGATCGTCAGCGCATTTTCCATGAAAATGTTTGTAGAAAAGCTAGAGGGAAGCCACATCCCGTCTGTGAGAAAGTGACTGGAGTCGAGTTGCCATGTCAGGACCTATATCATTGCATATCTGTCTTCGCATTTTGTCGAGAACCTCGAGATAAACAACGGAGGGACCAGACCATATATGACAACAGTATTCAATGCAAGGACGAATGGTAGATTTGAAGGGCGGGAAAACCTTCTGGCGCGACACAGAGAACCAACGTTCTTTGCGGTAGATGAAGCTATTGATTCCATGTAGTTCTTCTACCACAGGTCAGTGGAAACGGGAAGACCAAGAAGGCGTAGAGAAACGATCTCGTGAAGTTGAGCATCCGTCATGCTGATAGGAGGCAGGGAGGTTTCTCTATGGTTGGCAAATGAGAGCAGTTTCGTTTTGGAGGCATTCAAGTTTACAAGACATTTCCTGCTCCAGTCAACCATAGACTGGATATTCTTTTCCAGACCAACGACCAGGTTAACAATGCTTGATTTACTACTGAGACAGGAGTAAATGGTAGTGCCGTCTGCGTAGACGCGTCCTTGAGAAGTGATGAAATCAGGAAGATCGTTGATGAAGATCAGAAACAGTGCAGGACCCAGAGCTTTGGGGAATACCAGTGTTTATATAAAAAAAAGTTCAGGAGAACCTGTTGAGGACGACCTTCATTTCACGGTTTGACAGAAATAATTGGATTAAATCAAATAATCGTCCTGTAATACTGTATCCCTGAAGCTTATGGAAAAGGCCAGTATGTCAAACCCTATCACACGCCTTAGAGATATCTAGAGCCACAGTATACAAATGCAGTTTTGGCAATAAGTACATCAGCAGTAGACCAGGCAAAGCGGAAACCATACTGTTTGTCAGAGAATAGATCATTGAAGGTGATGTGCTTAACAACTTTGGCATTGATTAAAGCCTCGAAGACTTTGCCGAAGAGTGGTAGGTACGTAGATGGGTCAGAAGGGTCTCCAGACTTCTTAAAAATAAGGACAACATATGAGGTCTTCCAACAGGCTAGAAAGCAAGAATTACTGAAGCAATAGTTATATATTTTGTAGAGAACTGAATCCAGCTCAGGAGTACATTTCTTTAGGACTATGGCTGATACCCCGTCACCACTTGGTTTATGAGATTCTAATTTGGAGATGATGCCCAATACCATCGACGGGGTTATGCTCATCTCACTCAATAGATCCTCAGTTCTAGGGGGAAATCAAGGATGGGTACTCCAGATGAGTCGAGTGTAGAGTTGGATGAGAATTTTCGAGCAAAGCATTCAGCTTTATCAGCTGTGGAAGTTAGGACTTTGAATTGATTGAATAGAGGAGGGATTGTGGATTTACTGTAGTTCAGTACACTCTTGCAGAGCCGCCAACAATCTTTAGAACCAAACTTGCGACGTTGTTTCATTCTATCAGTAAATAATAATTTTGCATAATTGAGGACATGCTTGCACTCATTACGAACAGCGACAAAGAGATGTCTGTTGCAATCAGATATGTTGCTCCAGTACAGAGAAAAGAAGTTATTCCTATGTGCTAGAGCAGCTGAGAACCAAGGAGATGAGCGCGATTTAACTTTATATTTTCTTGCTGGGATGAAAGCCTCGATGCCAGCTTTTACACAGGAGGAGACCTCAGACACATATTTTTGAATGGGGGTGATTAAAAACCACATCCCAAAGGGACGTCATGAAGGAAACCATGGAACGAATCCCAGTCTGCGCGTTGACAACCGAAAGATATTCTGTTAGTAGGATTAGAGATGCCAAGAGGGTAGAGCTGCATAGCAAGACATGAGTCAGGGATGAGTGTAAAAGAAGGAAAGCATTATCGTCAGGGTTACTGGGGAAATGTGTAGGAAAGTAAACCATTTGAATGAGTGATTAAAAAGTGAAGGATTTGGATGTCAGCGAGGTCAATTACAGAGTGTTTAATCCACATGGTATGGTGGACGTTAAAGTCACCGAACAAGAATATGTGTGCAAAGGGATGTAGAGAGATAGCCTTGTCTATATTATCGGAAATGCTATCGAGAACACCACAGTCTTGAGAGGAAGAGGAACGATAGAGAAAGAAGATACAGCACGAGGAGAGATAGACGGAGACACATATGCAAATGATCTGGAGATTCAAGAGAGAGTTCCCTAACCAGCGGGAGATGATCGTTGGCATAAACTCCCTGCACATGCACGGAGTCTTTTCTAAGGAGAAGAAGGTTGCCGAGAATCGGGAAATCAGAGGAGAGGATTGACGAGTTAAGGGTGGTCTCGCAGAGTACTAGTATATCAGGAGACTTTTCGAAGTGGAACGATTCCACACTGCAGAACTTGGTACGAATACCACTGATGCTGGAGAAGGAAATATTACATGGCTTAATTAATTTTTTGAGCTGGTTTAAGTTTATATTTTTCATTGTTTATGGTCATGTTGACTTCTGCTTATTAAGGAAAAAGTCTAATGTAATAGTAGAAGACGGTCATCGTATGTGACATGGGCAGAAAGTAACTGGCGCAGACTGCAACATAATGTGGCCTCAGGGTTGCTCACCGGGGGTGCGTGTAAGGGACACCGTTCCATGCACGACATGGCACTGCTAGAACCCCGATATTGTGCTTGATCAGAGCAGCCACTTATGACGTTATGCAAGAGTTCGGGCTCCTAACTATCAGCCAGGAACGCCAATCAGAAAACTGCCAGCCCAATACACTCAGTATGAAGAGACGTTGCCACAAAATCGCACTGATCACATGAGATTCACGACAGCGCCACTACAGAGGCTAGAGAAAATAAAGATTCGGAGACTCCTTCCTAGACAGGAAACAAGGGATGAGCCTCTACTCCCGTTGAAGCGAATGGGGAGGAGTATTGACTGGGCGATAGGAAAGTTTATCTACTCCTATTACACACACACACACACACACACACACACACACACACACACACACACACACACACAGAAACAAAAGCAAAACCAAAGAAGTCCATCAACAACGTGCATGGCATACAGAGTTGAAACAGAAATATAAAGTTTCAACTTAGTTTAAATATCAACACGCTTTTCCCGTTGAAAGCGAACACTCCACGTCTGAGAGCCAGGAATAAAAATAACGCCTAATACTTACTTGACCCAGAAAAATATCATTCAAAACAAAGATTTATCATTCAAAACAAAATGGGGTAGAATAAATTCACTTTAATCAAAAAAAATTAAAAAAAAGAATAAGTACTGACTAAAAATGGAATATGTAAATATAATGTTCAAAGAATGAAATTCAGCGATATATTCAAGTAAACGGGCAACGATATACTTTTTCACGTGGCTTCGTAGGCTAACATTAAGCAAGGATTGACGATTTTTTGTTTTCTTTTTCCGGCAAAGGCTATTTAGTGTCCGAATTTAAATCCCAAGATCGAGGGAGGGGCATTTTTCATAGAAATAGCGATAGAGTAGAATGAGGCATGTGATGTTTCCTCTGTGGTAAAAGATCTCTAAGATGGAAAATTATTCACCACCCACAAGGACGCGGAGACGCTTTTGAATTCTATCAAGATTTGAAAGTGAAGACTGGGCAGCTTTTATTTATATATGACAGTAGTACTCCATTTTCGGCGTGATATTGACACTTGTAAAGGTAGAGGATAGTAGAAAGAGTAAGATACTTACTGGAGCGGTACAGAGAACTGACCCCTTTTCCAGCATCTTTAACGATTGATCGTATACACGAGTTCTATGTGAGGTCTGGGTTGAGCTTAAGTCTCAGTAGACGCCCAAGGTACGGGACCTCCCTGAAAGAATACACGTTCATCGTGATAGGCGAAAATTTAGCGTCCATTCGGTGATCATGGATTGTTATTAGTTTGGTTTTCAAGGTATTGAATGTGAACAGCCAGTTTTCCCCCGTTATGTATGAGGAGAGATCATCTGCCGCTTAGAGTTTTGAAAGTGCATCCATATAATGTTATATTAACAACATTGATATTCAGAAATGATCGGAGTATATTATTAGGCAGATCATTTATATAAAGTAGGAAGAGGGTTGAACCGATAAGTAAATTTTGGGCCCTCACAGGACTGGCCGTTAAGAATTACCTTTAGGAATCTACCCGTTATGAAGGACTGGATAATTG
>OZ010573.1:89611162-89616162 GCA_963932145.1 Acanthosepion lycidas | reverse complement strand
TTCTTTTTAAAGTTGTTTGCCGCTGTAGTAGGTGCATTATGTGCACTTCTGCACCCATTTGAAAAGACATTCGAATTTATTGTCTTCCTTTATTAATTGATTGAGTTTATTATCGCTTTCAAGTTCTTTGACACAGAACATCATCCATATTTTCCAGGTATCTTTGAAGACCGCTTGTGATTTTGCAAGACTGTTCCTTTGCCTTTTTCAGATTTGGATGCATACAGACGATCAACAGCAACATTAGGATGATGCATGCGGTGGTAAGTAAGAAGCTTTCTCGTCTTGAAAACCGTTCGCTTAATGTCATCTATTGCCCAATTAAGGATGTTGAAACTGAATTGCACCACAGGGACAACCAAAATGTTTATGGCTGATATCCTATTTTGTGAATTCAATTCGATATTTAACACCAGACGCACACACCTGTAGAATTCTTTTCTTACTTTCTCCTTCATTTGGGTATGCTATATTCTATCTCCTTCACTGACCCCTAGGTATTAGGTTGGTGCAAAAATAATGACGTAATAATGTCGTTTTTTGACGTATGTTTTAACGTCAAAAAACGACATTATTACGCCATTATTTTTGCACCAACGTAATATTTATAGGCTTCTTGTTCCAGCTCCTTAATCGTTGGGACAAAATCTAGACCTCTTGAGTGTGTTTATGTAATTCTCCTTTCTTGAATGTTATTTTTGCACATGTATCTAATCCGAAATTCGTACACATGTCATGACTGAAATGTTTTACACTATTGAGGATACCATTCAACTCATTCTCATCTTTGGCAAAGAGTTTGATCTCCATTTAGAATAGGTGATTAAACAGTCTCTTTTTTTTTACTTTGTATCCATACTTATTACTGTTCAATTCATGCGAAAGTGGGATTAAATACACAGAACAGAAAGGGCTACAGTGTGTCTTCTTAAATGATTCCTCGTCGGATTTTCATACAATAGACAGTGGCAGTACCTTTGGTATGATTTAGGTGTAATGTGTTTTTCCACAGTTCCATGGTCTATTTAAGGGTGTGTACTACAACCGAGAAGACTGTGTACATTCCCAAAGCCTTAATTATCCAAGAGTGTGGTTCACAATCAAAGACTTTACGGTAATCTAACCAATTGTGCTAAGATTTCGTTCTTTTTTCCGGTAATTTTCTAAGCTGATTTAATTCTTTTGTAATTGCAACCATATGAGTCACTTCGATTTCCATTCTTTTTCTAAGGGGATAATATTTTCATCGAGAAAAGAGTAAGTACAATCGTCATTAATACATATGGGAAGGACAGACATGCCATTGTCCTATAGTTTTTGTATCATCTGTTTCAACAGTTTTTGGTAGGATATATGTAATACTATCAGTGATCTATCTGGGATTTCAGTAGCATTATTAATTAGCATTAATAAAGTTAGCGAAAGGCTTTTATAGATTGATGACAGTTGTTAGAATCAAAAGATGGGTACCTTATCATTTCATGGGCATTTAAATTTAGGGGATTTTGTTAGAGCTTGCGTCACATTATACTTGGTTATATTTTTCAATTCTTGTATAGGTTTACCATTCCCTTTTCTTGATCTCTTTTTATCCACCCTGCTTTGGGATTATACTCCTTTGCGATGATTTTTTTTTAAGCGTTTCACCCCAAGCAAGGCGGGAGGTCACTAGGATGCAAAGTGTTACTGAAGAATTGGAGCAAGATCAGATAGGAGTGATAGAGGAAAGGATGAGGAGAAGGATAGTGGATAGATCAAGGCAAATGTCGATTGACATTACATTTGAATAGTTGGAGATTATAGCACTCAGGGAAACAGGAATAGGGAAGGGAGTTCCATAGGCGAGAGGTGCGAGATATGAAGCTATTGGAGTAGAAGAGACGGCTACATTTAGGAGTTTCGACAGTGAAAGTGTGACAGCGGGATGCCAGCTCGTAGGACGCTTGAATTCATGAAGTCTGGCAGCCAGCGAATGCAGCTCCTCGGAGAAATTACCATGGAAGTATTTGTAAAAAAGACAAAGAGAGGCGCGACGGCGCGTCTGTAAGAGAGCGACTGTAGACGAGATGCCAAATCATGGCCATTTATATTGCATATCCGCCTCTGGATCTTATCAAGAACCCCGAGACAAACAGAAGGGGTTCCAGGATTGAAATATTCTCAAAAACGTTTTGCACATTTCAGTAGATTGGTGTTTTTTTTTGTTTTCTTTTTGCCTTATTTACCATCTTTTCCAATTTTCCTGTAAATTTTCTTGAGGTTTGTTTGAAATATCTTATTTTGTCGATAGAAATTACAACACTTTTCAGATTGTCTTAATATCCGTACATTTAATTACAGTTTCTGTTTAAGTATTTCCTTGATTGGTGAATTTTAATTTAATACTTTCCAGTTGGTCTTCCAGCCTTTTTGTGGAAATATTTGAACTTCTTGAAATCTCGTCTTGTACAGATAACTCACATCTAATTTCCTCAATTTCTCGTTTTAATCTTGCTTTCTAATTGGACGCTTTTTCTCTGTAGTTGGTTCTTCTCTTTGTCGTGACGTTAAATTTTCCAGTAGCTTATATATGCCGTTGCATATATAATATTAGGTTGGTGCAAAGATAATGACGTAATAATGTCATTTTTTGACGTTAAAAAATACGTCAAAAACGACATTATTACGTCATTATTTTTGCACCAACCTAATATTATTTACTGCTCTGATATTAACGATGCTTGCAATGCAGCGTTGTATATTTGCCGATTACGTTTATTAAACATGTGTATTTTGGAAGCTGATGTCTTTCTGACATTTGTGTGTTAGTTTGAATTTGAATGATGTGCTTTTTCGTTTCAGTGATTTCAATTTTGTCGTTTTCACGGAATTCTGTTTTAATTTCGTTTCAAGAGATCATGATTGTTGACGTAGTTAGTTCGATTTCGAGCTGAAATTCTCAGAATGAGGATAAAATATTATTATAATATTATTGTACATAAGTAATTCCCGATAAATCGTATGGGAAATCGTGTAGAAATGACGATATGCATTTATACCCAGTTGCTGTACACACAGGCACCTGGATCCCTACATCAGATGACATTGTTCCGATGCCATGGTCCAGTCATCGGCACAGTGTAAATTGACGTGGGGGTCTAGATGATTGTACATAAAGATATATTTTGTTTTTTTTAAGGTGTTTGTTTTACTGAGACCGGCTGTTAAATATAGACCCTTTGAATCTTTGTCTCCTTTGTTCCTGTTTTGAAATTATGACTATTTTGTACATGTGACCAAAATATTAAAAAAAAAAAAACGTTTATATTGGATATTTAAAAAAAATTGTTCTTGAGGGAAATCATCACTTTACGAGAAACATCACCTTGAAGGAAAAAAAAAAAAACATCACATTACGAGAAAAATCAAATTGAGAAGGGAAAACTCATTACTTTATGAGAAACATCATCACTTAGGCCGCAAGCGTTTGCCACACGTTTCTCTGGAGATTCTTTTGGATATTACCAATGGTTTTCATGTGGCCCCCACAAAGAACAACAAGATAGAAGTATTGGCTGTCATTTGATTTCCAGGGAGAGCTTCCACATCTTACTGGAGGCTTTCAAGTGACGAACAGAGGGCCACCAGATAGTAGTTGGCATTTAATCTCCATACAGTCTTAATAGAGACTAGTTGTGGGTACACTAAACACATTATAATGATTAACAGATTAAATATAATTAGACTAAGCTTTTTTATTAAAAAATATTTAACATAAACAAAAATAATTTGTTTTTATAATTTTATTCGTTTTCTAGACAAGATTTTTGGACAATTTTTTCACAATGATTTTCTTTCTCGTATATATACAGGGGATGGACAAAATAATAGGAAGAGTTGCAAAATCCACTCCTATATTTCAAAGACCTATTATATTAAGAACTTTAACTAAAAGTCGTAATTGCAGGTTATATCTATTGTAAATACGTTTATTTATCTAATTTACTGTCTTTGTCTAATTTATTTTTAGAATTTAGTAAAATTTAAGCTAAATGCGTGACCTCTCCGAGTTCAAAAAAGAGCAAATTGTTGCAGCTCGCATGGCAGGAGCCTCGATCACTAAGGTTGCTGAACTGTTTGGGCTTTTCAAGAGCTACCATATCAAGAACACTGATACAATTCGAGAAACAAGGCAAGACCTCTAGCAACCGTAGCAATTCGGGCCGGACATGCAAACATACTGACAGGGACTGACGTGCATTGAAACGCAATGTGGCAAAAAAAAAAAAAAATCATCGGAAAAATGCGGCAAAAGTGACTGCTGAGTTGAATAACCATCTGAATAGTTCAGTTTCTACTAAAACTGTTCACCGTGAGCTCCATAAGGCTGCATATCATGGAAGAGTCGCTGTGAGGAAACCTCTTCTCTCCACTCGCGATATTTAAAAGAGGTTGAAGTGGAGTAGAGATCACAATGCCTGGTCTGCAGACCAATGGAAGCAAGTCATATTCTCAAACAAGTCCAGTTTTTCTCTTTTCCCAACTTCAGGGTGAGTCTATGTGTGGAGGCAGCCCAACGAAGCTTACAACCCTGTCGGACTACTTCTAACAGTGAAGCATGGAGGTGGATCAGTGATAATTTGGGTCGCCATATCATGGAAATGTCTCAGTTCAATAGTTTCCCTGCATGGTAGAATCAACAGCAAAGATTACCTGAACATTTTGGGAGATCATGTTCATCCAATGGCAAAGACTTTATACACTGATGGTCACTGCATCTTCCAAGACGGTAATGCTCCAATACATACCGCTCGAGTGGTTAAGAATTGGTATGAAGAGCGTAAAAGTGACATGGAGTGGCTTCCCCAATCTCAAGATATCAATATTATTGAACGTTTGTGGTGCATTTTGGAGCAACAAGTTAGGAGCCGCTACCCCACCACCGTCGTGTCGTAAAGCGCTGGAGAACGTTTTAATGGAATAATGACTGAAAATTCCTCTGGATGAAGTCAGGAAGCTGT
>OZ010573.1:89448662-89606162 GCA_963932145.1 Acanthosepion lycidas | reverse complement strand
AGTTCTGAGATCACTCCCCATCACAAGCACACAGTATTGTGCATTCCAGACTTGCTTTCTAGCATTTAGCACTTCTTGATTCAGCCCTTCTGGTAATTTCAAGAGACAAACTCCCTGCAGATCTTGCATGCTCGAGGAGCTTTATCCAGATAGGTTCGTATATATCGTTGTTCTTGATCCAAACTCAGTGCCCGTCGGCGTTGTGCTTTCAGTGCCCGTCGGTGTTGTGCTTTAACACTGGTGCTTGATACTGGGAACTTCCAAGATCATAGTGACTAAGGCAAGTAGCATGGGTGTCACGAAGTCCTGTTGGCATCCTGTAGGAAATCCATTGAACATCTTCTATCATGTGGTATCTCATAATTTGTGCAGCACGTGCAAGGTCTCTGTCCAGTTCACAAGCCTAAGCTAGGGCCTCGCCGAGGTGTTTACTGAATGTAAGCAGGACATCTTTCCCCTGGAAAGTGAGCAAGTAGTCTCTGCTTAATACGAGTCGTGTGCTCCCTGCCGTCATGCTTGACACTCATCTGTTTCATCCTTGACTTGTATAACTGCGCCAGTTCAGCAAATTTGATGACGTCTCATCATCATGTGAGCTTCTTCAATAAACACCATCATCTTTGCGAAAGTAAATCGTGTTCATCTTCTGTACGTTTTCCCGCCATTTCCTTAGTCTTCCGCGCACGATTGTACAAATTCGGGAGATAATTTCGGTGCAACCATGGCCCCAGTGTTCAGTTGCGTCATGGAGGTTCATGTTGTCCAGAATTAGTGCGTACAACCTGACACACAAATCCAGTTGGAATGTAGCAGCTTCATGATGACCCACACTAGCAGAACCTTCTCCGCAGAAGAAGCATTTCACTTCTTGGTGTTTCGTCTCAATACTTGATTGTCATGACAGATATCGAGCTCGCTTCTTCGTCGTGTGCGCCTATTTTCAAGTGCATCTTCTTAGCTCTGTCTAATCTGGTTTTGTTATACTTCAGCCTGCAGGTTTCGTCGCATCTTGCAGTGTTGGCGTTCAACTCTGCTCCAACGCCAATTCCTTCATCTAATTGGCTCAACAGAAAAGACTTGGGGAGCAATCAAAGCTCATTGAACCTTCTCATCTGTCCAGCGAGAATGCTACAGCTGCTCTCCTTGTCATGGTGTGCATTCTGTTTGTCATCAACCCTCGTGTCATTTTTTTGGCCTACGAAGCATAATGACAAGTCTGTGTCTGTTGCTGGCTGGGCGAAGGTAGACTCTGCACCACGAAGCTCAACAAATTTGAAGCTCTTCAACAATTTTCTGGACATAAAGTTGAATGAAAGGCACACCCAAAATCCAAGTGTATTAGGACATGTTCAGTTGAGAAATGGTTGTCCTGCTTGTTATGCAGATCTATGAATAACTGAATAAATCGTTAATAAGATAAGATTATAAAAACACATCTTTCTTTGTTGTTCAGTGCTAGCTTTCTTTAGCAACAATCCGCAACATAATGTTTGCGCAACTATAAAAAAAACAATCAGTTTTTCCTGCACATTTACTTAGTACATCTCATACGCGTAGGAATAAATCTTCCCTGGCAGCCACATGGGGCCATTTTCGAAAATGGCCGCCACGGCCATAAGAAAGCGATGGATGTACATTCGAATTTGTTCACAATATTTTGGTCTACCTCTGTGTCAAAATTGGTGCTTTTATAAAAAACTGCACAATAGGTTTGAACATCCTAGGTAAACCGCCCATTAACAGAAATTAATGTAATTATTATTAATTTTCTTTTAAATGTTCATTTTGTTATTCCCCACTCATTTAATTTTATGAAATTTCGTGAAATTCTTTTTGCATCGATTAATATCTATATTTGATATAAGGACAAGCCCGTGCAGAATTTAAATTATCAATTTTTTTATTGTCAAAGAGAAACTTAGTCACAAAATATTCTATGAATCGTAAAATGAGAGAATTAAAGAAAGCTAAGATATTTAATTAGAAAAGCTTTTAATTGATTTCATGAACAAAATATATTATGGATGCTAGTGTCTTAAGAAAAAGATGTTAGAATAGTTTAAAACTTTTAAATCTTTTAAAATTTCATATTAATTTGTAACGGGCACGCGATATGGTTATTAACTATAAACTTTAGAAACTTTTAAAATTCTGCATTGATTTTTAGCGGGCAAGTGATATGATTATTAATTATAAACTTTAAAATTTTAAAAATTTCTGTATTAATTTGTAGCGGGCAAGTGATATGGTTATTAATTATATATTTTAAAATCTTTAAATTTTTTTTACTAATTTGTAGACGGCAAGTGATATTATTATTAATTATAAACTTTTAAATCTTTTAAAATTCTGCATTAATCTGAAGCGCTCAAGTGATATGGTTATTAATTATAAATTTTAAAATTTAAAAAAATTCTGTATTAATTTGTAGAGGGCAAGTGATATGGTTATTAATTATAAACTTTTAAATCTTTTAATTTTTTTACTAATTTATAGAGGGCAAGTGATATGATTATTAATTATAAACTTTTAAATCTTTTAAAATTCGGTAGTAATTTGTCGCAGGCAAGTGATATGGTTAAATATAAAACATAAAACTGTATATAAAAATCATAAACAGAAAGGCTACTATAAACCAACGATTCCCAATTTTATAAAGAATACTTTTGAATTGTTTTTGTCTGTCTGTATAAACGGTGTCGATTTTTGAAAATACAATGCCCTAACGGAAAATACGAGCATTAACTATAGTAAATTTAAAATTCACTAGTAATTTTCCAACATTTTCCCACAAGCGTCTTCATAAGTAAGGCTATATAGCCAAAGTACTTAAAACTCAATAAAATATTCGAATGCTTAAAATAATTAAAATTGTTGGGTTGCTAAAAATATTTTTTAAAAAAAAGACGTTCGCGTAATTTTATTTCAGTTATGTCCCTTATCTAAATTTCCTAACCATCAGACTGTCAATAAATCACTCAACACGTCACCACCTCGTAACGCTTAAAATATGTTTTTCTGAGATTTTAATCTCAAAGAAAATAATATTTATTTAAATTCAGATCAATTAATATCTTTCAATCGGCTAATTTTCTCAAATAACGTTTCAGAAAAGTATATTTCATTTTTGAAATATTATTTAATCAGGAAAATTATGTATTGACAGATCTCTCAATACGGACGATTTAATAGATTTTATTTTACTGATAAGGAGAAAAAAGATTCAATTAGTTTAAAATAAATTCAATTTGAAATACACCAAAGTATTTTGCTTATTGGGAATATTAATTTTAATCTATCAGCTTGGAATTAAAAAAAAAATTAAAGCTTCAAGAAAGATATTTAGTTTTTTTTTAAAGTATTTTAAACTTTAAAGGTATCACATTTTTGTTTGTTTTTCGAGGTACATTTAAAAAATTCTTCGTTCATTTTCTACTTTTGTTTATAAGTTTGCTGCAGTTATCTCCCTTACACCCATTTTCTCAATGCAAATACAATAATTAAGGATTATATCAAGTTAACCAACGTGTATATTTCATGTATATATCTTTATATTTTTCATATATATATATATATATATATATATATATATATATATATATATATATATATATATATATATATCAGGGGAGAGAGGAAGAGAGAGAGAGAGAGAGAGAGAGAGAGAGAGAGCAACGAAGAGTGAAGTAATGCCAGTACATGCAGAAAAAGCATACGAATATATAGATATATTTAATTTAAAAAACACACACTGACACATACTCTCCCTCTCTCTCTCTCACACACACACACACACACACACACACACACACACACACACACACACACACACACACACACACACACACATATATATATATATATATATATATATATATATATATATATGACTAACTACATCAAGGGTTTGAGTGTAAATACTCATATGACCTGTTTCGTTCCGAGATGGAACGTCTGAAGATTAATAATGATTTTATATCGACGTATTCTGTCTAATATATATATATATATATATATATATATATATATATATATATATATATATATATATATATAATAGGTACCTCCTAAGAATCGTTGAAAATGCGCATATATAGGATGAAAAAATGCCACAAACTTAATAAAAATTAATGTTATTATTAAGAGTAATGACAAAACGATTTTTAAAAAAATTCAATTATATTTTTTTAATCCTTTTTAGAACCTTTAAAATTCTGGTTAAATATTTTGTTTTTATTACTTCAACAGGTGACCAGACATTACTATGAAAGTTTTTTGCGGAGAAGAACATTGATTTGGAAATTATAGCGAATGGCAGATAATTGTCCTTATTTTAATGAAACTTTCCGCATTTATTCAGAAATGAATGTAATTATTTAAGAAATTTTTCTTTTTTTGAAAATCTTGGTAAAATTATTTTTTGCATCTGTTACCCTCACTTATTTAATTTTATGAAATTTCGAAAAAGTCCTTTAATATTATTTATAAGCATATTTCCTTGGGGGATTTAAATCATCCATTTTATTTTTTGCAAAACTGAATACACAGTTATAGAAAATCTACTCTGAATAATCAAAAAAGAAAAGCAATCAAGATCAGACAATTATTGAATTAGAAAATCTTGCAATTGCTTTTACGAATTATGGAGACCATTGTCCTAATAAAATTGTTTCTTCGATGAATAATTCATTTTTGCAAGAATTATTTTAAATCTTTTAAAATTCTTTATTAATTAGTAGCGGTGACGTAATATTGTTATTGAGTAAAAAACTATATTTACTAATCATAAATGTAAGGATTACTAGAATTTTTTATATATGCTAATTTTTGTAAATACGGACATCCATACACAACATTATCAAGAGTTGTATATAGTAAATTTAAAATTTATTAATGATTTTCTAACATTTTTCAACAAGGGCCTTCGTAAGGAAGGCTATAACGCCAAAGTACCTAAACTTCAATAAAATATTAGAATACTTAGTATGGAAATTTCTCAGAGATAACTTGTAGAAAAAGACAATGTTTATAAATGTAAAAGAAAATAGGAAAACTAATATTAGTATATTTTGCTAAATTTTAAATATCACTGTGTAGTTAAAAATTATATAAAAAAGTTGTTCACCTTATATTCGCCATTTAATTGTTACAGTAATTGTCCCCACTTCGAAAATAATTCGCAAACATAAGTCTATCGAGAAAATTGCCAACACATAAAAACATCCACACACATCTTTAAAATTCTTTTCTGTGATATTTTAAAGTAAGTAATACATTGTTTTAAAAATCAGATTAATTGAATTAGCTACTCTTCGTCAAGAAAAGTATATTCCATTTTTGAAAGATTTTTTAAGATAATAATTTTGTGTTAACAGATTTTTCAATATGGCCGATTTTAGCCAGTTTTAGCGATTTTCCAAAAAGAAAAATATATTACAATCAATTCAAATTCGTTTTGTCGTACCACAGCGTATTTTGCATGTTGTAAGTATTAAAATTAATCTTTTAGGTTGGAATTAAAACTAAAATAAAAGCCTCAATAACGATTTTCTATTTTTAAAAATGCATTTTAAACGTTAGGTAACGCTTTTCTTTATAGGTACCTAATATATATATTTATATATATGTTTATAAATTTCAATTATCAGGCCTAAGACTTCACTGTTTAGAAGTTACTGGAAAGATAATGGAGTAGTTCATTTACATATATAAAAATAAATGAATAAAAATAAATTAAACAAATAATCCTAATAAAAACAGAAGAAAAATAAAAAAAATAAAATTAGATAAAAGTTTAATTAAAATAAAATTTTAAAATAATAAAAAAAAATGAATAATACATGAGAATTTGTAGTAGTGGTAGTAGTTACCGAATCCATCCAGGTTTTATATTTTTCAATAGATGTTTAGTTTTGAGCTTACAGTGAACCCTTAATTAACATCTCTTGTTTAATATATTAGAGTTATCTCTATTTTGTAGTATGGTAAGTTATTTTTCCAAAAGGCAAAGATTTCCAAACCCTATATTTCTGGTTGGACTCTTTTAATTTCTTTTATCTGCCAATAATATTTTGAGAAAACCGTGTGGCTTTTATATTTTTCGTTATCCAGTCTTACTTTATAATTATAGAATCTTCCTTTTCACTCGATTTATGTCGAAATGAGCATCGAGCGGTGAGAAACAGCCATATAATTATTTTTAATATAAAGTTTTTACATCGAACACTGTTTTATTCCAATCAGCTCACACTGTACGATATTATAGATATTCTAAGTCTGAGCGGTTCGATAAGTTCAGACTGGCAGCTGAGTTCAAAAATGTCCTACAATGTGTTGTTAACTAAGGGAAGGAATTTAATTTTAACGCTTCAAAAAAAAAAAAAAAAAAAATTGCATTCTTTTAATCGTCGTTGATGCTAATCTCTTGAAGAGTGACTCCTTGCAACTTCTCGGGCTAACATTTTTCGCTGAAATTTAGTGGAAATATTATACTGAATCAATTGCTAAATCTTCTGCTAGGAAAGTTAATTCACTGTAGCGTGACAGACAATTTTTTCTCACCAGAATCTATTTTACATATTTATAAGTCTACCATTCTTCCATTCGTTTATTGCTGTCCAATCTGGTCTGGTTCTTTTGCTATGTATTTAGCTATTTCTGATAAAATAGAAAGAAGAATCTGAAATGTAATGGTTCCTGGCCTGACATCTCGGCTCCAGTCACTACCGCACTAACGTAGCTTCCTGTGCCTTTTCTATAAATATTTTCATGTTAATTGTTGTGATATGATTTCCTCTTTGGTACGTATATTTTTGAATTGAAGTGTACTATTAGATTGGCGCCAACGTCTCATTATCTTGAAGTAGCTAGATGTAAGTTCTATACTAAGAATTGCTCCCCCCTCGTATTTTTCGCTTGTGGATTTCTATTTCTGGTTCTTGCTTGCCCGTCAACTTCCACAATTTAAATGTAATGTCAATAGTTATCTTCTTTCTTTTTTATTCCTGTTCTTTTATTGTTTTCTCTCAGAGAATTCTAAAGTATTATCGGAATACAGTCAGATGCCAAACATATCACGGCATAGCTACACATATCTCCATCTCAGTATAAATTTTAGAAAAAAACATAGAACTGTGAAACTGGTAAAGTCACACTAAATAAATTTTCTTAAATATTCCAGTTGCATTTTCATCTTTTACTATACTTTACCGGTGTGCAACACACACACACACACACACACACACACACACACACACACACAAAAAAACACACACACACACACACACAAACACACGCAGACACACACACAGACAGACACATATATGTAAACTTACTTTCTCATATATATATATAAAATAGAAAACAAAAATACTAATAGTAAAAAAAAAAAAGAAAAAAAGAAAGAAGAGAAAACGTTACTAATATCCCAAAAGAGGTTTACACAGGGGCGTCTTTCTCATATATATATATATATATATATATATATATATATATATATATATATATATATATATATATATATATATACGATTATTTATTTAAAAATTATAACATAAATATGTTATAAAATCACTACAAAAATAGCCATTTTGTTTCAAAAGAAATTCCAACCATTCCCCTTCAGTTATCAAACACATACCCTCTTTCACTGGATTAAGGATTAGCACTAACTCTTCTAACAAAGATGTTTTTAATAAACATCGGGATTTTTACAATTCTGCACTCAAAAATAGTGTATACAAAGATATCACTATTCAATATAAAATCCCTGTTAATTGCAACTATAATAAGAAAAGAAGACCTAGAAAGATCATCTGGTTTACTCTCTCTTTCGATATAATGGTTAAAACTAAATTAGGACGTATATTTCTAAAACTCATCAAGAAACATTTCCCCAACCCTGAAACTAACCCATTTAGTAAAATATTTAATCCTAATACCATTAAATTAAGCTATAGTTGTGCAGATAACCTAGAGAAAATAATTAAAAAAACATATATATATATATATGGAAAACAAAAATACGCTCAAAAAAAAAAGAAAGAAAGAAAAAGATATAATATCCAAAAAGAGGCTTACTTACATTTTTTTTTTTAATTTCATGCAAATATATAAAATATTAAATATTTCGTTTTTGTTCATTGATGCTTGCATTGATAAAGTCAAATGATGAAATGATTCGGCAAAGATTAATTACTTTTTCCGATTGTCTATTTTATTTGTCTTCTCTACAGATTTATGCTGAGAAATTTAACACATACAGACACACACACACATCTAATTTTAGGGAAATAGAGTTTTTCTCCTATTTTTCACCCAATACAAGGCCCAAGAGCCACACAATGTAGTGGGTTAATAAATGAGATTGTTATAGAGGGTATATTTGGGAGTACAGATTAGGAGGTGCATATTAGGAGGATAAGATAGATAGCGTTTAACCCTAGACGAAAAGTTTAAAATTGTATTAGTTAGAGAAGCATCCTCTTAGATTTTGGTTCCCCAATGGTGCAGTTCTCGACCGTAATAATGCTCTGCTTTCGCTGAATTTACCTCCAGTTATGTACGGAAGGAATGAAGTATGGGGTGACATTTATCTAGAAATATATGTATTTATATATGTATATGTCGGACTTCTATGTCTTAAAATATACAGATTATGAGAGAGTAGGTATATATACTTAGATATATCGTTAATATCCATCCAAACGTATACACTTATAAATAATTCGATCGAACTTCACTGTACGCAGTAGTAGTATCATTATTCATGTAGAACGGACCAAGAAGGAAATCATAATGTCGTTAGATGACAAAATAGAAAATAATTAGTCACTTCCCACACAAAACTTTATTCAAAATGAAAAATAGAGTAAAAATATTCATGCAAATTTAGTTGTCCGTATGGAATTATTTTGTCATTCACAATATCTGGCTTACTGAAACAAGTAAGGCTAAAGCCTGCGCAATAATGTTCCATTGTGATGAAACAGTAAATAACTCCGGTTGTATTGCTAGTAAACTTTGCCTCTCTATAATTATCAATTGTTCTCCTGTTTATTTTTATTAATATCTGACTCAGAAAACGAGGGTAGAAGTATAAATTATTCAATCGGCGCCATTTTACATATAGAACAATCATTGAGGAGAAATTAAGATTTTATTAGAGATCTAAATATAGGAAAAGATGTAAAGATGTGAAAATAGGGAAAGATGGAAAGATAGCGAAAAATGTAGAAAGATGTACAGATGTAAAGATAGGAAAATATCTAGGAAGTTAGAAAGAGTGAAAAATATGCAAAGAGGGAGAAAGATATAAAGATAGGGAAAGATGTAGAAGGATAGCAAGATGTAAAGAGAGGAAAAGATGTAGAAGGATAGAAAGATGTAAAGATAGGGAAAGATGTAGAAAGATAGAAAGTTGGAAAGATAGGGAAAGATGTAGAAAGACAGAAAAATGTAATGATATTAAGACACGGAAAGCTGGAGAAAGATAGAATTATTTAAAGATGTAAATATAGGTAAAGATCTAGAAAGATAGAAAGATGTAAAGATAGGGAAAACCCATGAGAATTTGTAAATTGTCTTTACTGGATTGTAATTGAAAGTTTTTTTCCCAGAAAAGAGAAAGGAAAAAGAAGAAAAACTGTAAGAAAGAGAGAAAGTACCAGAAAAAATATCAGAGAGTGTGCGTGTGTGGTGGGGTGTATGTATGTGTGTGAGTGAAAGAGAGAGAGAGAGAGAGAGAGAGAGAGAGAGAGAGAGAGAGAGAGAGAGAGAGAGAGAGAGAGAGGAGAGGAAGAATGACGGACAGGGAGAATATTTTAAATAAATTAATCACAAAATCATTTAAGTAAAACAAAAATATCAGTTCCATTCTGTTAAAACTTCGTCGTTGCTCACATGTTCGGTCCATGGTATTCTCACCATTCTTCTGTAGAACGACATTTCTGCTGCTTCAAATTACTTATGTAATTAATTTGATTTTTTTTTTTTGTTCTGAACAGTTGGAGTCATGTATTTCTAAGTGAAGATTCATCTTGTTTGTAGTTGACGTGCATTTGCTTTTTGTATAAAATATTTATGTTACATTTGATAGTTAAAAATAACATAAATATTTTATAGCCGAAAGTGCTCGGAATTACAGAACATTTGGGCAGTTTCTACACACTCTGTGTCTAGAAAACACTTTTCGAACAAAGGACAAATAAAAAGTTTAACCGCAGTACATTGTCTGTCGTCTTTAATGAAACATACATACATACATACTTACATATATATATATATATATATATTTAAAGAAAAACAGACCACTTTAATATTCCATTATAATAATTTATTTCACCAGAGCACTTTTAATGGACGCCGGATCATAAGATAGCACTTCCAAAAATGAAACGAATATATATATATATATATATATATATATATATATATATATATATATATATATATATATATATGTGTGTGTGTGTGTGTATTAGGTTGGTGCAAAAATAATGTCGTTGTTTGACTTTCAACTTCAAAAGATCATAACTCCTTTCATAATAAACTTTATTAATCGAAATAAGAACCATTAGAATCGACACATTTTTGCCAATGAGAAACAAGTTTATTTATCCCATTAGCATAGAAATCCGGAGTTGTGGAAGCGATGAAGTCATTGAAGGCCGATTCGGCATCATTTCGGCTTTTGAAGCATTTTTCGCGCAGGAAGTTGTAGAGATGCTTGAAAAAGTGATAATCGGTGGGCGAGAGGTCCGGTGAATATGGCGGATGAGGCAGAGTCTCGTAGCCCAATTCGTTCACCTTCTGCAGGGTCAGTTGAGCAACATGCGGGCGAGCGTTCTCATGGAGGAGTATTGGTCCCTTCATATTGACCAATCTCGGGCACATACGCTGGAGCTTCTGGTGCATTTCGTCAATTTGTCGGCAGTACTTCACCGCCGTAATCGTTTCGCCCGGATTCAAGAAGCTGTGATGGATGAGACCGGACGCATACCACCAATCAGTCACCATAACCTTTTTTTTGGTGCAATTTCGGCTTCGGGAAGTGTTGTGGAGCTTCTCCGGCATCCAACCACTGTGCCGAACGTCGCAGGTTGTTGTAGAGGATCCACTTCTCATCACACGTCATAATCCGCTCGAGAAACGGGTCGTTTTTGTTGGGCAAAAGGAGCGTAGAAGACACCTCAAAACGACGATTTTTTTGATTATCGTTCAATTCATGCGGCACCCATTTATCCAACTTTTTTGACTTCCCTATTTTCTTTAAATGGCGAACGACTGTTGAGTGGTCGAGCTCGAGTTCAACAGCAATTTCTCGTGTGGTTTTGCGAGGATCGGCTTCAATTAAAGCTTTCAAATGTTCGTTATCAACCGCAGTCGGCCGGCCGCGACCGTCTTTATCTTCGAGGCTCTCGTCACCATTGCGAAATTTCTTGAACCACCGTTGTGCCACACGTTCGTTAGTGGTTCCTGGGCCAAACGCATCATTGATATCACGAGCTGTCTCGGCAGCTTTTCGGCCTAGTTTGAACTGGAACAAGAAAATCGTTCGGATTTGAATTTTGTCCATGATGCTGAAAAGCTTGCAAAAAAATGAATGAAGAGATTGAGAACGGTAACGAATAACACGATTCGATAGAACGAAAAACGCGCTTCAAAATGATATATAACATGGCTATATATATCAATGAATTAATTCAGAAATCATATATAAAAGTAACATATGTGAGAAAACGACATTATTTTTGCACCAACCTAATATTTCAAAAAGCTATTAAAACCACAAGCTATTTCATATAGCGAAACCTATAAACATAGTACTACTCTGTCCACATGTATATGTAAGAACAAACAAGAAGATAATAATGATCCCGTTTTGAAATGGGAAATATTTAAAAAAAAATGTTCTAAGTATAAGGTAGGCGATAAGTTCTGTTCACTATGTATGGAGGAAAAACTAGCTATTGCTAACCTCAAGGAACCTAAAAATTTATTGAACAAAAAATCGGAAATTCTTAGTAGATGTAGACATAGAAAATGGCGGTCATTAGAATAGTTTTTTTTTTTTTATTGGCTTTTCAATAAAGTACATACCCTCTACCGATGGTTTGTCTTTTTTTAAATTAATTTTTCTTTTTTTTTTGTCACGTAGTCATGGTTAATTTTTGTTTTATCAATAAATACTGTTCCATAATTTTCCTTTCTAGCCAGCTTTACCCTGAAGATCCGTGTAGGTGAAACCTAGGTAGGTTTTCCTGGCTCCTTACGATAATCTTATATATATATATATATATATATATATATATATATATATATATATATATATTGGGGGTGTGTGCGTGTGTTTATGTATATGTATTTATTTCTTTGTAGAACTTCATCAAGGCAAGTTGAAATTGGATAAATTTCCTAAAGAAGGACACGCGTTGGCATAAAAGGCTTTTCTCCGGTTATTTCTTTTCTTAATATTGACTTTAGATTTACATGTTGTATTTAAATTTTTATACAATTTGAAAAAAAATAAAAATAAATGATCATTTAAACAAGAAATAAAAAAAATGAATATACCAATATTATTCAAACTTTAAATTTTTATACAATTTGAAAAAAAAAAAAATAAATGATCATTTAAACAAGAAATAAAAAAAATGAATATACCAATATTATTCAAACTTTAAATTTTTATACAATTTGAAAAAAAAATAAAATAAATGATCATTTAAACAAGAAATAAAAAAAATGAATATACCAATATTATTCAAACTTTAAATTTTTATACAATTTGAAAAAGAAAAATTAATTATTTAAACAAGAAATAAAAAAATAATGAATGCACGTATATTTTCCAGACTTAGGAACACCCCAGAATATTCGAGAAATCGAATTACCCTAAATTAAAAGTATTGTCTCTGTCAGCGGAAATGACATTGTCATATTATCTTTGATAATTCAGGACCAGCAGAGAGGAAAAAAAAAAAAAAGAAGGAAAAAGGTAAGGCAATGAGATATAAGAATACAAGAAATTGAAGAAAAGGAAAAATCAGCATGTCATTCTGCATATACACACATACACACACTTACACGCACACACATACAGTAGAGAGACAGAAAAAAAAACACAGACACTCACGCATACACGGTAGAGAGAAACACAAAAAATAACCTAACATCAATAAAAAGCGCATAACTTTTTTTTTAACTTAATAAAAAGATAACGAAAATGAGAAAATCGGCAGTCAAGAAACGAAAAACAGCAGTTACGAAACTCTGGAGTCGGTGTGCTAAATATAACATCAATCAGCTAAGTGACAAATTGTTTAATTGCATTAATTAGACATTCGGATGTCTAGTTGCACTAACGAGCTCCGATACAGCGAAACAGTACTGTCTGCGAATGATATATATATATATATATATATATATATATATATATAGTGTAACCCGGATATAAGAGACCCGGATATAAGAGAAACCCTGATATAAGAGAGATTTTCTCTGGTCCCAAATTAGAGCCTGTGTTAATGTATATATAATAGACCAAACCCGGATATAAGAGAAATCCAGATATAAGAGACTTCTCCGGTCCCGACAACTCTCTTATATCCGGGTTATACTGTATATATGTGTGTGTGTGCGTATGTGTCCATCTATCGTTCTATTGAAAGCTGGATCAGCATGGCTGCACGTAACAAGATGTCAATTTCTGTTTCATATGCCGTTTCCTGTTTGATGATCCCCCCTGTCTTTCCTTTGAAATCTGACGGATGCGTCACGCCAGTTGTTTTCTTTTCGGAGTCAGTTTTTGCAGACATTCATGAGAGTTTTTTTTTTTTTATCAAGTGAAACACGAAAACAAACCATCCTTGTATCCATGCATATCACGTAGGATTTCCATGGATTCTCAAAGGAGGTATACTTTTGCAATAGTCATTGAAAGTATCATAGATAATAATGTTATGTATTTTCTGATCGAAGACATTAAAGTCCTCTTCATAAACGTCATTGATAGACTCTGTCTCTGCGAGTGTATAAATTTTATTATGTTACATGGGCACGTGTCTGAGTGGTCAGAACCTTCCGATTTGTCAGGAAGTTAACTTCTTGATGTTATCATTCCAGGGAGGCGATCCCAACGAGCGGTATCTTTGGAATGTGTCTAAAAACCATACTCCTAGTTGATCCAAGCCTTGCGGAATTATTTTTTAAGCTTTCGATGGTTGTGCTAGTAAGAAGTCACAAGTCATCGTGGCCGAATATTTGAGCGTACTGGCCTTTGTTCAGAATGTCGATCAAACCAGATAATGCGTCTCCCCGAAAAAATGCAACTAAGGACAGCTCGGTATAGTGGCAGAATGAACGAGGTGTGGGCTATGTGATTGATGAACTAAATACAAATGTGCCTGTATCAATGTCTGCAACAGGAATTGGCTTCCTGTCCTAGTAGACAGGTATATTCGAATACGAATACATGAACATTCACACACACACACACACACACACACACACACATATATATATACACACACACATATATATATATATACACACACACACACACATATATATATATATATACACACACACATATATATATACACACATATATATATACACACACATATACACACACATATACAGACACACACTCATATGTATATAAATATAAAAAAAGCAACAACGCCAATATTTTATATTTACACACGCTATATCTCTGATATTGACAGCTTTACCCATAAATGTAGCATACGTTAGAACTATATTTTTTATCATATATGTATATATGTAGGTGCGTAATTTAATTTTTACCTTTTCAGCGTTCATAAAAACATAGGAGATTCTTCATTAATATATACGAACATATACAAAAATATATATTATAAGATAATTAAATATTATTAAATATTAGAGGATATATATTGATATTTCCGTATATAGCGAATGATATTACGTATATGTTTGCAACTTATAATTAAACATTAGTGGATATCTGCTTACATTTACGTATATAGCGAATATAAAATGTATCAGACAACCACACACAAAGACACACCCATTCATATATTAAGGTATACACGATAAGACACTCTGTTGTCTATCGTTTGGTAGCCATGTGGTCGTTTAGTTATATCTTTTAATAGGTACATACGTGGTGGGGTAAGTAAGTTTCGTTTCACTTTCACTTTCGCTCACTGATATTCTCCAAATCTTGTGGTTCATCTTGATCACGCGAGATGATGAACAATCCTATATGTCCATCCTGACCAGCACGGAACCGTTAGGGCCTGTCCAATCGAACAAAAAAAGAGAGAGACCGAGACATGGGGGGGTGGGGAGAGAGAGAGAGAGAAATAAATAGAGAGAGAGAGAGAAAGAAATGCAATGAGAGAGCAAGAGAGTAACAAAAAGAGGGAGATAAAAAAAGAGAGGACAAAAACATGTAAAAGTAAAAGAGGAAAAAAGGAAGAAAATTCATGAAACCAAGGTGCTGCTTCTCTCAAAGACTAATTGATATATTAACTTAATTTCTAGTCGAAGTCCTACGCAGAAACAATAAGAAAGATCGTGCCAATCGAGTGTTCCTTAAGTGTATGGTGCCTACATAGAACTATGGTAGCAGCTGCAGCTTTAGCCGCAGTCTTCAACCGAAGCGACTAAATTAAGTACCATTCGATTAGTAGAAACCTCTTCTATCGCAATTTCTAACGAACGGAACAAAATTTTTAATATCTTTCTCAGACGTTTCGAATTTGGTTAAAAATCCAAATTTAATTATGTCTTCTTGGTAAGCAGTTGGTTTTTCGAGAAAAAAAGAAGCTAAGCATTTATATTTTTCTATTTATGGAAATTATTGCCCGTTTGAAATCTTTCTTTTTAAATCCTTGATAAAGAAATACTTTCAATATCTATGTAGTCGCATGTTTGTATTTGTACATTGTCATTATGTTGTAAAGATATGCACCACAGCATTGTTTATATATCTGTCTGTCTATTTTCAGTAATACCACCTACATACATACACATCCACTCACGTCCACTCCCATATATATATATATATATATATATATATATATATATATATATATATATATATATATATAGTAAAATACAACGCAGACGATGCATTTTGTTCTCTGAGGGTCTTTATGGAGACAAATATGAAGTCTTTTGTGACAAGTATTTATATACAAGAGCAATAATGTTATTAGTTTTTCAAAATCTTTGTTACGGAGGTTCTCATGAATATTCGTCAGGTTAGAGGAAATGTCAGACAAGTTCAACTGTCAGGGAATATTTTCTTAGAAGGAAAACATACTAACAACGAACCTTTTGAAAATGTCTAATGAATATGCCGAAAGCGCTTGGTACAATAAACTCTTCCGGCAATCTTTACATTTTATTAATACACAAGAATGAAACTTATGGGAACATTAGAAATACTGGTCTATCATATTATATATATATATATATATATATATATATATATATATATATATATATATATATATATATATATATACATACGGGACTAGAACGTTTGCAAATACAAAAGTGGACATTGAGGTCAACGCTAAAATAGAAAATAGAAATAATTGTGGGTCCGAATGCAGTTATTTGTTAAAAAAAAAAACACTATAAAATAGCTAAAAATAACTGCATTCAGAACCACAATTATTTTTGTTGCCACCTACCCAATAACCGTTAGGATAACACAATAGATATTCTACTCATAAAGTGCCAATGACCAGAATATATAAAGAGTCGAGCCAAAACACAACACACGTGACCTGAAGATTTCGTTTAAACATAAAACAGACTGTCGACGCTGGGTGTCGACGTCAATATCTACATTTATACATACATAAATACGTACGTATGTATGTACCCACACAGAAACAGACACAAACACACACGCATATATATATATATATATATATATATATATATAGATAGATAGATAGATAGATAGATAGATAGATAGATATGTTTGAGCATGAGCTTCCCAAAAAGAAGGTGCTGTATGGACAACTACCAAACTCCAAAGCATTCAGTTGGACATCCACTCTTACGCTACAAAGACAAATTAAAAGACAACTTGAAACGTCTCAACTGTGATCTGAAAACCTGGGAAGCCCAAGCGTCAAACGAAAAATAGTGGCGTAAGTCATGTTTCATTAAGTTAAAGGGTTTTGAAGTCAGCAGACTGAAGCACCGTGATCAGCTTTATCAATCTCTAAGGCTGAGACGCCATGAAAATCCTGCTTTAACAAATTTCATCTGTCAGTGTGGCTTTCTGGCCTGCAGCAATGCTGGGCTAGTATCGCACTTAAGAAAGCACAAGTGAAATATTTCTTTCCCTTACCTGATTCTCTCCACAATAGCCCCTACTAGCATGCATATGTGTATGATGAAAGCCACGACCCACTGCAGACCCCCATTTATCGTTCGCAACAGAAGAGTACTCTCTCTCTCTCTCTCTCTCTCTATATATATATATATATATATATATATATATATATATAATTGTGTATTTGGCTAGTAATCCCTCTCTTATACAAGTTTCGTTGAAAACGACTGGCAAGTAACTGCAGTTAAATTTCTTATTTATTTTTTTTTTGTGTGTATAAATAAATTAGAATTTGTCCGAATGTTCTGTATGATAGTTGATGTTAAAAAAAAAATCCCGCACTCAGTAACATCATCTATGAACACAGCCACAATATGCTGACCATATTTGGAAAAAAAATTCCAATAACTCTAGATACAGTTAAAAGTAAAAATAAAATTCATTCTTATGTCTAAACGTATAGCCGAAAGCGCCCAGACATACAGAACATTCGGACAATTTCTACATAATTTATGTCTGGAAAAGTAGAAAATTATAAAGACACAAGAAAAATTACACAAGAAAATTAACCGCATATTATTTTGTCAAGGTCTGCGAGAAAAAAGAGCACCATGACGCAATTCACTCAGCCAGAAATTTGGAAATGGAATGCTGTACTGCTTGGTGTTCGCGTCGGAAGCTCCAATACGAACTTTCAGAGTGTTTGCTTGTGAATCTGAGGATAGTGCAGAGGATTCGGAAATAGTTTGATGAGTCTAATAGTGATTACGAATGTGTTTGGAGTGATCACTAGTGATGGCGACATTATGCCGCTATTCATCTTCCAACAGGGCGTCAGACTCAGCGCATAGGCCTACATCAAGTGTCCTGAGTAGGTAGTGCTGCCCTACGTCAAGAGGGTGGCAACTGGAAAAACCTATGTTTGGCACCATGCCATTCAAGCAGGAGAATCCAGTCAAAGCTGTCAGACAATTACTGCGACCACATCACCCCTTACATCTGACCACCTGACTCCTCTGACTGCAATCCCCTTGATTATTATGTGTGGAGCGCAACTGAGCGAGAGATCAACAAAACTCTTTGTAACACCAAAGATGAACTGAAGGCAATGTTTATGGGAGCATTCACCAACTTAAACAGGAAGACCGTCCAGAAGAGTTGCAGGAGATTGTGAAGTCGTCTGGAGGCCGTAGTTCAAGCCAATGGCGATTTTATTGAATAAATTTACTCTTTAGTATGTCAAGATATTTTTGTGTAATGTCGGTAAATATATCTGTTAAAATGAAATATCAGTAATATTTTCATTTTTGCGTAATTTAGACGGCAATTTATTCATCGCAATCTCTGTATATATATATATATATATATATATATATATATATATATATATATAATTTTTTTCATACACCAGATCAATGAAAAGTAAAAATTAATGGTAAAGTGGAAATGTTTTTGCGTGTGATGTGCTTCGTCCTCCATCGGACTAAATGATGTTAACGTTGATGGAACTATTAGGTTGGTGCAAAAATAATGGCGTTTTTTAACGTCCAAAAACGCCATTATTTTTGCACCAACCTAATACATATGTACACGAAGAGGAGGGAGACGCTTAAATTTTTAATTTTTGAATTTATTTTAACATTTGATTTATTATATAGTCTAGCCAATTTAATTTTATTTTCTATTTCTTTATGATTTAACACTTTTGTTATTTAATAGTCCATATTATGACAATAGAACATTTATCAAGGAAGGTAAAATACTGTAAAAAGTTGGACGCAAATTTACCATGGATGATTTAGTGATTAAAATATATTTTATACACTTTCGTTTTAGTAAATTGCTTTCACCTTTAACTAAAGTAGCATTTTTTTAAACTAAACTTTGCTCCAATCAAGTCCTGAAGGACAAAACGCGACCTAGGTAAACTTTTTCCACTTTGTCATACAATTTTCTAAATACTATTCTTGATATATAATATAAGTCGACAAAAAGAACATGCAAAACCATTGGGCCAATAAAAAATCTGGGAGGATAAAGTCATTCATAATAATGCATATTTATATGTAAGAATTGTTCCTTCTTAATAAGAATGTAAGGTGACTTAAAATTAACTGCAGTTGAATATTAAGTTGTTTTTACAGTAAAAATGCTGCGCAAGTAAAGATGGCGTTTGTGAGAGTGAAGGAGAAGCTTTCCCAACGAGTGTAGGTAGGCGGCTGGGAATTTCAAGAAACAGTGATTAAACCACCCAAAACGATGTTTGCTACTACTGCAATTGTTTTAAGTGAAAATAAATCTGAAAAGCCGCAAAAAGTGAACAAGATAGATGATGGAAAGATTGTGATAGTTAAATTAAGTGACAAGTGAATCCAGGCTTGCCAGTGGGGTTTCAGCTGATACAGTGTGAAGAATATTACGAAAAGACAACTTGGACAGGCTTATAGAAGCAAACAACAAATAACAGAAAAACCTCGAAATAGAAGACTGATTTGTTAAAAAGAACGTGTAACATGGGATGCTGAAAAGTGAAAAGTGACAAAAAGTAATTTTTAGCAAAATAGTATGTAAAATAGAATTAAATTATCATACAAAGGAACATGTAAGAAGACAAAAGAGAGAAAGAAACAATGTAAGATACACCACGAAGATTGTAAACTTTTGTGATGAATTAAAGACAATGGTAGAAGAAAACTGGCAAAACCTATAAAGGAAAAACTATATTTTCTTCCTATTGTCTAACCCTCGGCCAGACTACAAATATGGGAAAAAAAAAGCTTACAGCACGATGGCACTCTTTGCCACACATTACGTACAACAAAAATGTTTCTTGCCGATGAAGATGTGAAACTTTTGGAAGACTGGCCAGTGCAATGTACTGATCTCAATATTTTTGAACCATTGTGCTGGGAAACAAAGAAACAACTGCTCTAATGAAAGCCATAAAAACTCAAAGCTCTTTGGGATTTCTGCCAAGAAAAATGAGAAAAAAAATCGCAATGTGAAGATCCGATCCCTGTTCCGTTCAATGCAACATCTACTGAGACAATTATTTGAGCCAAAGGCGGTAACATAAATTTTACATTTTCTATTAGGTTGGTGCAAAAATAATGACGTAATAATACGTCAAAAAACCGACATTATTACGTCATTATTTTTGCACCAACCTAATACTTTCCTTAATAATAATGGTTAATTTTTGCAAAACAAATTCCATTTTTACTTAAGTTTAGCACGGAAATATGGAATCTTTGGTGGTGGCAAAATATTTTTGTTTGATCTTCTTAGGCATCACTAGCTTAAGACAATCTATTATCCAACATAGACCATTAGGAAAAATTGCAGTAACCTAAACCCACCCCAACACCCCCCAACACCCTCCAAGGTCCCAAATTATAAAAAGAAAAAAGTCTTGATTTTGGTGTAAGAATAAAAAAAAATAATTAATTTACCAAGGTTCTTCAAAATTTCTGCACTTCCATTACGCACGCCAGCGCGCGCGCGGGCACGCACACACACACACACATGCGCGCAGACACAGGGTGGTCCGAAAGTCTTGTCACTCTACATAATATAATATTGTATGCCAGATAGCTGACACGAGCTCCTAAAGTCGTTCTCAATGTGTGACAGCGTCAATGGAAGTGAACAAACCGAGTCCATCTCAATGTTCTTTGTATTAATGTGTTACTTGTTTTTTCATTGTTCACAGTACTTGTTGGTAGCGGGTGATATAACTTTCGGACCACGCTGTACATACATACATACATACATATATATATATATATATATATATATATATATATATATATATATATACACACACACACACACACGCACACACACACACACACATATATATATATATATATATATATATATATATATATATATATATATATACGCACACGCAGACACACACATATGCACACACACACATACATATATTAGGTTGGTGCAAAAATAATGTCGTTTTCTCACATATGTTACTATGCGAAAAAAACGACATTATTTTTGCACCAACCTAATATATACATACTTTGATGCGTATGAAATCTTATTGACTCATTCTTGGAAAATTAACTTTCTTTTTATATTAACTATATTCGCTTATTACAACCTTTTTTCTTAGTCTTTTTCTTTTTTTTTTCCCGCTCCTATTTTCTCCTATATCTTTCAGTTCTTTCTACTATTCTTTAAACCGTTATTTTAGCCTTCTCCTTCTACACTTGATTCAGGAATAATGGTTTGATTTTTATACTAACTTTCATTCTTTCTTTTGGCTTATATACTGACACGCACCATCGTAGATATTAAACTCATATCTCTGGACGTAGATCAGAGGAGACATCATTCGCCTAAGCAGAAGGGTCAGTACACAAGCAGTCTGTTGGCGCGGATCAATGTAATTGTCTTTTCATGCATATCCAAGAATTGTTCTTACATATAAAGGAGTAAATAAATTCTGATTTTATTTGAGAGTAAACACTGTAGCTATTTTACGAAAGTATTTTCCCTTAGACAATTACATTATCTTCTTTCCTGACATGACAATTCCGATTTGGCAGTTTTCAGTCGTTCGAACGAAAATGCGTGATCTCCCGATATCTGGCTTGCAAAGTTTCTTCTTGTTTTATTAAGTTCAACTTTCTGAGTTGCTCGAGTACCAAAAAGCTTTGTATAGAAAGAATCACAACATAATACGATGTCGAGAAGGCAAAGAATTTACGAATTCTATGTAAGATTTTCAAAATGGCCATACATCATATGGGAAACTTTTGTACACTGAAACGCTTTGCACGCCAGGATATGTGTGAGTATACATAAGCGTATAAATACAGACATATGCTCATAAATTCTAGCAACAATAAATTAATTCAATTATAAATCTAACCTTCTACAAATAGTACTTATGATATCATCAAATCAAATTAAAAAAACAAAAAATAGCCCAGTGAAGATATATAAATATATATGTATGTATATGTGTGTATATAAGTATTTACCATTTAAGCATTAATATCTTATATACATACATATGTATTAGGTTGGTGCAAAAATAATGACGTAATAATGTCGTTTTTTGACGTTAATACGTCAAAAAACGACATTATTACGTCAATATTTTTGCACCAACCTAATATATATTCTGTGTAAACGTTATTATTATAGATAAAATTTAGTTAAGTAAATGTTCTATTTTTTTATTAAACAGTATTGATTACATTAGCAGCCTGAATATTCGAGAAACTTTGTAGATAATATGCGTTACTCCGACAGGAATCGAACCTGTAACCTTTATGGGTGACCGTCATTTTATCTGACGTACTGTTAACTATTCAACCACAAAGAACCGTTTGGTTTGTAACGAAACATATAGTCGTACAAGGAAATTGTTTATCCAGGAGAAATAAACTACATCCAATTTCAAAATTTAATTACGTAATCCCCATTCAACATAAACAAACGGTATTTGGAACTAGTATGGAATAGGTTCTCCATTTGCTAGTTTCAGTGCTTCAGTTATCAAGAATTGTCTCAGCCATATTTTGCCACTCCTTTAGCAATGTTTCTTTAAGTGTTGACATAGACTTGATTTTCGTTGACGCTCTCGAAATCTTCAGTCAAGGTGCTTCCAAACGTACTTTATTGGATTCATGTGAGGATTTTGGGCTACCTATGGCTGTGACTTGATTCCTGGTGATTCCTTCCAGGCCTTTGCTACTTTTCGCGTATGACATGGCGCTCCATTTTCTTGAAAATGGTAGACATTCTTGTTAATTTAATTGGTTTCAAATAGTCCTTTCTCTAATATTTGACAGTATTTTGGACACTTTAACCGCTCGTCAACAAGAATCAGCTCAGATTTCCCTCCAAAACAGACAGTGCCCCACACCATTACTTCAATCCCTCCATGTTTCACGGTGGCCTGCGGAAATTCAGGGTTCCAAGTCTCATTCTGATTGCTCCAAACATAAACCAATCTCGAATTAGAATATTGGCAGAATTTATTTTCATCTGACCAAATTACAGACTGCCAAAATTCTTAGTCTTTGCTCTCGAATTCTCTCGCCAAGTCCATACGAAGGTTCCTGTTAACCTCTGAAATCAAGGGCTTCTTTCTTGAAACACTTCTTTGATATCCTAGCTTTTTCAGAGTTTTTCTCACCGCATATAGCAACATTTCCATGCTGTTGACCATATCTTTAACGCTCTGACGACGGTTTCTGATCACTTCTCTATTCAATGGCCTTTTCTTTCGCACAGACACGATGCTTAGTCTTTCTGAACGTTGTTCCACACGAGAATAGCCTTCTTCATTAAATTTCTTGACAATGTTATTAACCGTTCGATGATTAACCTAGAAAAACATAGCAATTTCTCTGTTCGACTTGCCACACTAATGGCATCCTATTATTTGCCCTTGTTGAAATTCACAAATTTCCTTACTTCCACGAACTTTCATTGCAATATATAAGTCAACTATTGTTCATAGATGAGAGTAGCTTGATACTAACACAGTATTGTCTGAAAAAAGAAGAGACGTTATTAAACAAGCCAAAATTGCTGTAATCCAGGGTGGCTAAAAACTTATCATAGCCCACTGTATCATAATGTAAACAATGGCAACATATAAAATGGATTAAGTCCGACAATTATTTAATATAGTTTCTGCTTATACGTTATTTTTATAGATATAATTTATTTAAGAAAATGCTCTGTTTTTAATTAAACTGTAATAATTATATTTACCGGTCTTAATCTTCGAAAAAATTTAATAGAAAATATGTGCTTCTCCAGACAAAATCAACAAGAAAAAAAAGAAACAGATAGAAAAAGAGGAAAAAAGAGAGAAAAGGTAAATGAGCGAATGTAAAGCGACAAAAAAAAAGAAGAAAAAGGCAACATGATCACGACTCCCTACACCTAGGCACGTCCACGCGGATAGGCGCACGCGAGCGAACGCACATCTGCAGAGATAGGCGCATGTCTTCACGAGAACAAGTGCAGATACGAACACAGAGAATACAGAAGAAAACTTACAGCAGTGTTAAAGAAAAAAAAGTTTAAAAATATAAGCAATAAATTGCTGATACCACCCGTGGTGTGAACGGACAGCTCTGCCTACGGAACTCTGAAGTCGAGATGCTGATGGTAGCATCAATCGTCGACAAATTTTACTCACATTAATCCTATGTTGTTTGTAGTTGAGCACTAACATAGGTGGATTTTATAATTTATACCTAATAATTATTCGTCACCAGAAAATGGATGTAATTAACCTGAAACTAAAAACTATGTGGTCCCCGGTAACAGACAATATAAACTGACCTTGTAAAAAAAAAATAGAATGCGTTTTAAAAAGGATACAGGATAACATACATGAGTACGACAAAGAAACATATGGTTTCAGATCACAAAAATCACCACCAAGCGATAAACTTTTATCGGAATTCGAAATAGAGTTATTCTCTATGATAAATAATATCAAATTTAATAACTACAGTAACTTAAAATGCAAAGAGACATCAATAAGATCAAGAAACCCAATTAAATAATTATCAAATCGGTTAAGACAGGTAACCACTATTACATCGATGCAGAATCATACTATAAAGCCACTACTACAGAAGTATGCAAGTTCTATAAAAAAGCGGATCACAAATGGGAAAACGCTAATAACGATGATACCAAAGCTATAGCGACTGAACTCAAATTAGACGATAGAATCCCTAAACTTTACAAACAACAGGTTTTCATCACGATCAAGGACCACAAGGAGAATTACCTAAATAACCCACAATTCCAACTGCTCAACATATCCAAAAACAACATCGGTATTATCAGCAAAACCATTATGGAAAGAGCATGTATGTCTATTAAAAAGGCTTCAGGTATCAACCAGTAGCGAAATACAGCTGAAGCCATCGAATGGTTCAGTAATATAAGTAATAAATAAGAATGCACAATTTTATAGTTCGATATCTGCGACTTCTACCCATCAATCACGGAAGACATATTGATGGCTGCTGTTAAGTTAGCAAAGGACTACTGCGAACAATCTCCGTACAAGAAGTAAATATCATAAGAAAGGCATAGTAAACGAATTTATACCATGACAGATGTCTATGGACTAAGAAAGATAACCAAGACTTTTGCGTTTCTATGGGAGGTCTTGATTCAGCAGAATCATGGGAACTTGAAGGAATACTGTTACTATGGATACTCAGATTTATATCTAATAAAAAAAACAAAAAAAAAAACAAAAAAAACAAAAAAACACGGTATATACAGATGGGATAATCCTCTTTCGTAAACAATCCTGGATGAAAAAGAACCTAACCAAATTATAAACTAAACATTAACACCAATATCAACACTAAAGTGGTCATTTTCCTAGAAGTTACATTCGACTTGAGTAAGGGCATGTACAAATCAGACATTAAGGATTTCCACAATCATAGGTACGTAGATAGAAGTTTCAACCACTATAACGGATACTCAACATTTTGCACAAATCGGTACAATATCGATTATCGGCCAATCCAGCAACAAGGAAATATTCTACGATAATAAAGCTAGATATAACAATGCGCTAAAACGCAGCAACCATAATGTGAAACTGGGGTAAGTTGTAAGAAATAACAACAAAGACAAAAATAAGCTAAAACAACGCAAACGTAACATAATAATTTTCAAGCAGTCATTCCACAGTAATGTCAAAACCAATGTAGGTAGAATTTTCCTGCATTAAATTAATAAACACTTTGGTGATTCTCCAACACTGAAAAAGATTTTCAGCAAAAATAACATTAAGCTAAGCTATAGTTGTACAAAAAAAACAAAAACAAAACAAAACAAAAAAAACATAATTGATTATCCCAAACATAACAATAATGCTCCCCAACCAAAAAAAAAAAAAAAAATGATAATCCTACTAAAAGTAAATGCAACTACCATAAAAACGCAACCTGCCCATGAAACTGCCAGTGCCTGACTGAAGGAATATATTTACAGAGCAAGCATCAACTCAGACAATGATGAGAAATATTACTTTGGATCCATCCGCTGGAAATCGCGTTTTTACCGCCACAAAATGGCACTCAGCAATATCAAATGCAAAAATTGTACAACGCTTTCAAATATGCTTGGCGATTAAAAGCAACTGGGAGATAAACTCAAATGCTAAGCCATACAACGGAAAGGGAGACAGGTGTAACTTGTGTTCGATGGAGAAGCTCATTATATTAAAAGATTTAAATAATCCTAACTTGCTGAACAGGAGGTCCGAATTAATGTCCACATGCATACACAAATACATGCACCTACTCAAAAACATTGGCCCTGATTAAAAGTGATTGCAAATTGGATTTTACGAATATTAATATAATATGCAACAACTTTTAATATTCTCAGAACACATTATCTATAACTTTGCTTACATACCTAAACACACGTCCAATGCAAAATTACTGTACTCGATTAATTTATGTGCGTGTATATATAATTTCACCCTTATAAGTACATTACATGCATAGTCCCGACCTATTATTTATTTATTTATTTTTGAAGCTTTATATTATATTTCTAATCTGCGTTATAGTTTACGTTAACAGCCATAACTTGGATATTTTATGCTAAAAAAGGAGAGTTATCCCCCTTGATATATTGTTTACTTTTCAGTACACTGAATAACTAAAAAACGAAGAATTATGCGGAGATAATTTTATATGGACTCTTGTTCTTGTTGTCTTGTGAGGAACAAATACACAAAGTTTTTTAAAATACTTTTGATACACCCTGTACATATAAATCAGGGAAGAAACTATATATATATATATATATATATATATATATATATATATAAGCTGGATTAGATGTTCTATTACAAGTAATTTCGAAGAAATTGGCTCGTTCATCGTCAGATATTAATATTGTTTTCATTTCAGGTAAATTTCCAAGATGAAAATAAATGTATTGCAACCAGAAAAAATGTTTTTCTTTTTAATAATCTGCCTAATCCCTCTCATGATTAAGATTGGGTCATTCAGGGAGTTGTTAGTAGGTTAATATTATTTTATTGATCTTTTAGCTAAGTGATTTCTCCATTAACTTTACTGATTAATTCTTTGGATGATTACTTCTTTATAAAATTTACACACACATATATATATATATATATATATATATATATATATATATATATATATATAAAATCGATTTCAGCCCAAACAATGCAGTAAAGTTACTAGGTGTATAAGAGTTAGAAACAGAAACATTACTTAGGAGAGAGAACAAAAGAAAAGTAATCAGGAGGACAGTAAATAACGATTGACATTGCATTTACACTTTTGCAGATTAAAGATGATTGGAAAGCTTGGAGCACGAGGGGAGGTTCACAAGTGAGAAGCGCGAGAAAAGAAACTGTTTTCAGAGAACTGACGGTTACATTTAGCCAAATTAACTGTAAATTGGTGAGACGTTGTCGCTAATTATATTTCTGCGATTAAATTCAAGGTCTAGGTACGACAGCGAAGAGTTCATCCATGAAAGTATTTATAGAAAAGGGGCAGGGAAGCTGCATTACAGCGGTGGGAAAGTGACTGAAGTCGAGACGACAGGTCAGAACCATTAATATTGCTGATTCTTCTTTGGATTTTATCAAGAAGCTCTAGATAAATAGCAGGGACACCATACCATATGTAGCAATATTCTATGCATGGGCGAATGCTACACACACACACACACACACAAACACACACACACACACACACACACACACACACACATATATATATATATATATATATATATATATACAGGGTTCGAGTGCTATTTGAGGACATTTTAGTATGTTAAATAAACAGCAATATCTTAGCAAATAATGTATATATTTAATTCAAATTGACAGAAATATCCTTAATGATACTTCTTTATCTAATTATTCTCTGAAACCACCTTTAATGACTGCTTCTATTCGGGTTCGAAACCGTCCACTGCAATTAAGTGGTCCCTATTCATTTTGGACATCACCTGGACAATGGCGGCCTTCAGTGCAGCTATGATATTATGAGAATGTCTATTAGTCACCCTTTCAACGACGCTCCGCATGTAATAGCCCATAGGATTTAAATCTGGCGAGTTAGGGGGTCACATGTTGGGAGTCACATGATCGTAAAAATTCTCTGATAACCAATCCTGGGTTACAATGGCGTTGTGAGAAAATCCAGAGTTTTGTTGAAAGACATATTGCCTTTCATTGCATACTTTATTTATCCAGGGCTTAACAACGTTTTTCAGAACATTAATGCATCCAGCAGCATTGACCCTAAGACCTTGTGGGAAAATGTAATGTAGCATGACATGACCTTCACTGCTCACAACTCCTAAAACCATCACAGTAGCCGGATATTTGGTGTGCATCACCCTGGTTACTTCAGAAGAGGAGGCACATTGTGACGCCCCCCCCGGTGTCGTTGCGTCAAATGTGACATCTGCCTGGCCGCGTCCGTCGTGCTATCCTGTCCTGTGACGACCAACTGGCTTGGTATTGGTCGAGGCACCAAATGTGACGTTCTAACCTTTTGGTGATTCGGATGGGAATCTGGTTATCAGCCTTGTCATTCCCAGTTCGCCTCCAACGTCTGGTTACCGAAGTAACTGTTTTGATTTCTAGTCTAACCTACCCACGTTGTGATTTGATCTTAGGTAGACGAAATCAATCAGTTGCCGGGCCGTAATGCAAGTCGAGTTCGAACAAGGGTAATACTACACAAGTATATGCAAAAGAAAATAAAGTAATAACTCGAAAAGTTCAAATGTGTTAAAAAAGGATAAAAATATTTTATATCTGGTTGCTGAATACAGGACTGCGTCTTTCTCCCAAACCGCTATATGGATTCGTGGCACTTTGTGTTAGTTAGGTGAGTCTTAACATCTTAAATTGTTTTACAGGAAACTGGTTTTTGGTGTATCTTCAGGTGATATTCGTAAAACTTGTTTTTGGTGGTGTGAGTCTGTCGTTCTTAAAAAATAAATGTTCTTGGTTAGAAGTTGAGTTCGGAATTGCGTGAATCTTAGTCAGCTTCTGCGAGGCGGGTCCTCAGAGCTCTCAGCTCACTGCAACTGCTTGCCTGTCTGTCTCCAATCCCAACTGCGAACCTAACTCGCTGTGACTCTGCTTATATGGACGCCGACCAAAACCGAGGTGGGTTTGTTGGGGTTTGAGGTTCCTTGATAATTCTAAATCCACAATCCACTTCTTTGATTTCGGTCAGGAAAATTTATTATTTTCCATTTTTGGAAGTCCTTCCAGATTCTTCCTTTTTCATATGGGTATCTCACCCAATACCTTCATGGGGCGTCAGCAGGTTTTCCCTCTCTCTCACGGTGGCTCCTTCAGGGAGCGTTAAAAGTCCTCCCCTCCTTCATAGTTTATCTTCACCTAACGCTCACGCTATCATTCAGCCAATGGGCGCTCAGCGGCGTGGGTGTTGCTGGACTAGCCTCTGTTTAAAAATATTGCTCAAAGAAAAAAAAATTTTTCCTTTTTTTTTCTTTTTCTTTTTCTTTTCTTTCTCTTTCTTCTTCTCGACAACAATTCCTTAGACTCGTAGTGTGCTCCCTTAATCTCAATTCTTATCCCAATGTCACCAGCATCAAGTGGGTGGTTTAACTGGACGTACTGTGCTACAGCCAATTATTCGTTTCGATAAAATAATTTTCTTATCATAGCCAGCTCCGACACAAAACAGATGTTCCTCTCAATGATATTCTGCAGATAGTCAAAGGCTTAATTTTTCCTTCATGGTGGTCCAGCGGACATTTTTCCCGCGACCCAGTGCATGACCTAATTAATATTATCTCTCAGTTTCTGTTTCGTAGGTCATTTGGCCAACCTGAAATTTTCACCATTGCCATACTCAGTGCGCCGTCATAAATCAAATTAAATCCAACACATCCGCGACCTTACTTTCCTCGCTAAAGAGAATAAAATCTTTACCACTTTCCTTTGTTTGAAAAAAAAATAATATCGTTCACTGTCCTTTTCGTGATGGCTTCTTATCACATAAATTTAATTCTCGCCTTTTTCTTTCTTTTTTTTCTTCTTCTTTCTTTCTAGCAACCTAAATAGTGTCACAACATAGCCACCTGTCATTCCGTCTGTTTGTTGCCTGATCTCGGTCAAAGTTTTTTTCATTAGAGAAAAACCAAAACATACCAAGTTCATGGGGATTTTTCACTTTGTTCAGCAACCGTTTTGAACGCATGAGACGGTTTTCCTATATCTTCGCCGATATGAATTGGCCTTTCCTCATTACATATGACTTGATTGTCCTGATGTACCACGGTTCTGATAGTCCACTCTGATACCTGGAGTTCTTTGGCGATGGATCTCATTGATCTTCCGGGATTCTCATCGATGATGTTTTGAACGGTCCGTATAAATTCTGGTGTTCTCACGGTATCCGAGCGCTGTGAATGCTTTTTTCTTTTTGCTGCAGGGTAAACATTGCCATCACATCCCTCTAGCTCCAACTGAACCTTATGAACAAATGATCTGGCAACATGTAAAAAGTTATTGATTTTTATTTCTTGGGTTAAGATCTCCATCTGACTGGGTTATCTGAAATAAAAAAAATAATATTATAAATGATTTGAGTGTGTAGTGAACTTAAAAAAATATGTCCTCAAATAGCACTGTATATATATATATATATATATATATATATGTAAAATAGATTCTGGAGAGAAAATTTGTCTAGCACGACACACTGAACCATGCAGAACCATGCAGAACATGTAGCTGTGAACCTTGGAGGAGATTGAGATTTCACCTGCTATTTCCGAGAAGGAATGAAAGTATCCATGCCGGCTTTGCCCCCAAAAGAAATTTCAGTGCTACAATTCTCAATTTAAAGGTTTAAAATGTCAGTCCAGGGGCTTCCTAAAGAAAATCATGCCGTGAGTCCCAACCGGCATGCTGGTAACCGAAAGAAGTCTTACATTAGGTTGGTGCAAAAATAATGTCGTTTTCTCACATAGTAACATATGTGAGAAAACATACACACATACAGACACATACATCTCTCTCTCTCTATCTCTGTCTCTCGCTCTCTCTCTCTTTCTCTCTCTCTCTCTCTCTATATATATATATATATATATATATATCTTACTTATTATAAAACGCAGATTGTGTGTGTGTGTGTGTGTGTGTGTGTGTGTGTGTCTGTACGTTTATACATTGGATCGGATTTCCTACATTTTTCAACCGATTTCAACAAAACTTCACAGGACTGCGTAAAATTACCTTGCGATGGTCCTGACAGCGCCATAAATTGGAAAACACAATTGTTTTTGCACGAAATCAATTTGAAAACACGATAAAACACGATTCTGTCGCCAGAATGAAAGGGGGACAACTCATATCGAGTTATACTTATTATAAAACCCAGGTTGTTTGTGTGTGTGTTCGTTTATATATAGGATCGGATTTCCTACATTTTTCAACCGATTTCAACAAAACTTCACTTTTTTTTTTGGCAAGTAGTGTTTCTCATTGTCTTGCACACTTTTTTCTTTATTTTTACATTCAGAATGCTTTAAAAATTTCATTTACAAGACAATTGTTTATAATAAAATTCTATTCAATCGATAGACTCATAACGATTGAAAACAATGTTTTTGTTTGAGTTTGGGTTTGACCAATTCGTAAAAAAAAAACAAAAAATTAAGACATGCGTGTCCGTCAACTTCAAACAATAATCTTTGTTAATTTTATGATACTTGATCTATCTTTTACTGTTACATCCCCGGGCAACGCCGGGCTCTCCTGCTAGTATATATATATATATATATATATATATATATATATATATATATATATATATATATATATATATATATATATGTTTAGGTACGTATGGAAGCATATATTATTTATTCTTGAAATGTTTATTTCCTTTTTGTTATCTGTGTTTTCTTTCTACAACTGTAGTTATTTCTCTCTTTCTTTATTAACCTATTTACTTTCTACAATCATTTCTGTTCTTTCTCTCATTTAATTCGTTCTTTTAGCTTCCCCCTCTTACATTTGTTTCAAGAAGAATACTCTTCCTTTTTATACTATCATTCTTTGTTTTCAGCTTATATAGCGACACACCATCGTAAATATTGTCAATTGTGCTGTTGACAATTTACTTCGAATAAACCCTTTTTTATACTCGTTAACTCTCTGGAAGTCGCCATATAGATCTTTTAAAGAAGATAAAACGGAAACAAAACAAAACAAAAAAGACAAAAAAATAATTTAATGTACACAAGAAAAATAAGCAACTAAATCAGTATAAAAATACAATATAGAAGGAAAAAATAACCAGAAATTCAACGCTTGGAAGAAGAAGAAGAAGAAGAAGAAGAAGAAGCAGAAGAAGAAGAAGAAGAGCGACAGATGTTTATGGATTACAGACAAGCGATCGATCTTAAAATGATTCAATCGATTAAACTCTTGTGTAAATGTATAAATATATGAAACGTATATCTTTGAATTTTGCGAATGAGGAAGATCATTGTAACTATTCCGCATTCACAGACACGTATGAAAAATCGTATAAATAAACTTATATTTTCTCAGGGGTCATTCTTAATCCACCAAATTATTTAAGATTTTAAACAAAACGTTTTTTTCTTTGGGAATTTTAAGAAGTCGCCAGTTGACATTCTTATTATTATATTATTACATTTAAAGTCTGACATTAATTCTTGGATTGAATATTGCCGTCACATCTGGTCTGGTACTTCTGCTACGTATTTAGAGATTCTTGATAAAATACACAATAAGAATCTGCAATGTTATTGGTCCTGACCTGGTTTCAGTCATTTTCCAACACCGTAACGTACTTCTTGATTTCCAGTCAAATTTGATCTTCCAAAATTTAAATGCAATGTCAGTCGTTATCGTCTGTCTTCTTTTATTGTTTTCTCTCTTTAATATTGTTTTCTTTTTCTCATATTCTATAATAATCAGTAAACTCTTGCATCTTAGTGTCTTTATTGCTTTGCTTGGAGTGAAATAATTAAAAATGTGATTGCGATTTAAAACAAATATTTGGATTTGGTTAATAATCAAAATATCTCTTTGAATATATCTTAAATATTGACATTTGCTTTGGAACAGGATTAATGACCTCTTACAAGAGCGAGGAGATTGCTTCAGATGTAGGAAGGAATGAATGATAGCAGCAGCAGAAGCGGTGGTAGTTTTAAGATAACGCTACAGAATCCATGCAGTGAATTGCAATTATCATAGGCGCAAAGAAAGATTCTTGGGAGCCTGTGTCATTGATGCGGTATGATTGATTAAACTGAAAGAGATATGTATCTGGGTTAATGTGATTTTTTATTATGATTGCAAGTCTGGCGGGATATATACCACGGGAAAAAAAAAAAAACGTAGTAGCATTGTGTTTAGTAGGTCAGCCAGAAAGTGTGAAATACAAAAGGAAAACAGTGTTTAGTGAATCTTCAGAAAGAAAAAAAAAATAATAATGTTCGCCGAGAAAACGAAAACAAAAGAAATTTTCATATAAAATGTGTGAAGTACACTCATCTTCAGTAAAATTGACTGAAAAAAAAACCCAAACGTAGTACCAAAAAGATTGGTTACTTTTTGCCATAAATATTTTGAGGTGATTCAATCGCGAAATGAAATTGAACGGAAACGCTTCTAAGTCTTGTTTTTATCCTCCAGGGGCTCTATACTTGGACCTATTTCGTTCTTACATTTCATCAATGACCTTCCCGATGTAATCAGTTTTCAACTTGGTATCACTGATAATGACATAACCATTTACTGCTTCCCCGACATTAAATCTAATCAGTACGAGAAGGCCAATTTGGCAGCTGATCTAAAAACTTACCTACAGTCTGCTGTTAACTAGGACAAAGATTGGCTTGTTAATTTTAACGGCTCCAAATCGTAACTGCTATTTATTAATAATCTGGGAGACGCCTTTCATCCGCATGGCTGATGTTAACCCCTATTAGAGTGACCCCTTTCACTGTCTCTAGCTAATATTCTCGGCTCACATAAAGTGGAAAGACTGTATTGAACAAGGTCAGCTGCTAAGAAAAATTGTTCGCTTTGACGTGCGAGTTAATTTTTCTTTCCAGAATCTATCTTACATATCTGTCATTCATCCATTCTTTGAATATTGCAGCAGCACATAGTCCGGTGTTTCTGCTATATATCTAGAGATTCTTGATAAAATCCAACGAAAAGTCAGCAATATTATAGGTCCTGACCTAGGGTCTCGGCTTCAGTCACTTTCCCACTGTCGTAATGTTGTTTCCATGTGCCATTTCCATAAATACTTTCATATTAATTTTTCGGATGAACTCTTCGCTAGGGTATCTAGACTTTATGAATTTAAGCGCAGTAATAGATTAACTGCAAGTTTTCATAATTTTGCAGTTGAATTGGCTAGATGCAACCGTAAGTTCTATGCTAGCAAATTCTTTTCTCACATCTCGCTTTTGGGACTCTTTTCTGGCCCCATGCTTTACAACCAACTTTTAAAAATTTAAATTCAATGTCGATTGTTTTCTACTGTCTTCTTGATTTTACCCTTTCTAGTGTTCTCATTCTTTAATAATATTTTTGTTTCTTTATTCTTTTAAATTCAGTGATCTCTTTTGTCTTAGCCTTGTTTGTGGTTGAAATGTTTAAAAATAAAATCTGTTTTAAACTGAAGCAGAAGGTATATGAAACAATTGACGAAGTTCATAAACAAAGCGACGGGTAGTTAAAGAGATGAACTGTAAAATGAAATTCCGTTGCTGAATTTATTATAAAAAGAGTTGGCTTAGATTGGTTGATTTTGCAACATGTCGATCCTTGATCGCATAATTAATGTGGGAATGCTTTTTTTATATTTGAATTTTGTAGGTATCTAGCTGGGTCGGGGATAGGCCATTGTTAGACATTTATATTTGAGCCTAATCGTAATTGGCTTACGGATGTCTCACGTTGAAACACCGGTTCTCGTATATTTCCTGAAGTAAAGCAATGTCAAGAATGGTGAGTACTTAGATGGGTGAACTTTTGGGAATACCTAGTGTAGGTAAACTTGGACGTGCTGGTGGTGTAATCGATAATGTTTTGGAATTGTTAATTAGAGATCCGAATTCTAATTCTCGTTGGGTTCGTTATATTCACTTACGCGCAAATGCCCCTTGGAAAAGTATGAATTCTACTCTTTTTTATCCCCCAGTTATTGGTTAATTAGTAAGACTTGCATCCCTAAAACATTATTATACTCTGAAAATTTTTTCTAGCTTTAAAGAACATGTAAAGGTTGGATAAGGCGTAAAAAACGAATCCTTCAATCAACTAAAGACAATTGATTTCTACGGGGATTGATCAATCTTAGGCTTTTATATTTTTATTCGAAACATTTACTTGATTCACAGACAGGAAAATGGTCGTTTTTATTTGAATCTGTAAATATTTCCTTGATTCGGGGATTGGTCAATTTTAGTCATATCCTTGTTTCGGAGATAGGATATTATTGGGGCTTTATATTTGTGTCTGTAAATATTTATTGGTTCGTGGATGAGTAAATATTGATTGTTTATACCGGGTGATACAGAAATATATTCTTTCCAAAAATGTCTCTCACATAATAATAAGACATTAGCTAGATGAATAACCATTGTCAATAATGTCTAATGTGGGAAGTATTTATGGGAGGTAAATGTGGAAGGTATTTCTGCCGAACCCAATATATGAGTCTATAAGCATTTTGATTTAGGAATAGTTAAGGATTGACTGTTTATATTTGAGTCTGCCGGCATTTACCTAGTTCGGCAATGGCTAACTATTGGCCGTTCATAATTGAGTCTATAATTATTGGTAAAAGGCATAGTTAAAATTTAACCATTTATATTTGATTCTCTAAGTTGACTTTCGATGCTTTCTTTACGCTCAGGAGGGGAATGCAGTCGGCCTTACTAGGTCACAACATATGGCAAGGAATATTCTAAGGATCTCTGTTTCCCCATTTCCTCATAGCAGTGACAACACTGAAAAATATCTTTACAGAAAAATTGAAACATATGTATATGGAGGACAGAAAAATACTTTTCAATTCATACAACCGTCCTGAGTATGTGGATGAACTACATCCGATAGCAAGGCTGTTTTGTGAAGTGTGGAACCAGCTTTTAATTGCTGCTACTCCTAGGTCTACCCTGTTAGGGTCCAAGCTATATGCAAATAGTGAAACCCCAAACTTGAGTCAAAACACCGTGAAAGCATAAAAAATATATTCTTATAGTAAAAAAAATACATACCAGATTTTTGTAAGAAATTACCAATAACACATTTTTTGGAGAAAATTATCCAAGCTCCAAGAAAATTAAATTTCGACATTAAATGAACCATAAGGCATTGATATGACGTTAAACAATTTAGGGATTGTTATAAAATCCTGACTTATCCAGCACTAAAATACTAAACTTATTTACAGCCTGAAAATTAATATTAGGTTGGTGCAAAAATAATGACGGTTTTTGACGTATTTTTTAACGTCAAAAACCGTCATTATTTTTGCACCAACCTAAGAATATGTCCAGTATTGACACCATTACCAATAACTAACTGATTTTTCATTGCTTCAACTAGACGTTTCACAAATGCTTCATAGATACTTTCTTGAACCAAAATCCGATTAGCACAGCTTCAGGTCTGTAATAGGAAAAATGAATTAGACAAAGATTAAAACATGTTATTAAACTTGAAAGAAACTAGTTTAAAACTTTGGGTTTCAGCCTTCATATTGACAAAAGCTCAATGTATTCCCAAAATGATCTCAGTATGATTTATTGATATAAGTTATAAATTAATCATCTTTTGTAAATACAACATAACCTGAAGGATGATCAAGAATTAAAGTAAATTATGGGCATTAACATGATGGAACTCTTTCAGGACATTGATCCATATATCATACAATTTAAAAAAAACTCTTCCAAAATATAACTTCAACAAAACATGAAATCCACATATCACTGCCTCAAGGAAATTATGTCTACACATATATGTATATGCAAAAAGCTGAGTATCATCTACCACGTATTCAATTGTAAAAGCAGAATAGCATACATAATATTTTTATTACTTCAAAGCTCAAGTTTCAGCATTGAATGACCCATAAGGAGTTGGTATACCATTAAACAATCAAATTAATTAACCATTCACACAAACTCATTCAGTAGATTACGCTCTGTTTCTAATTGGTTATTTTGTCTTCACTGTATCCTGTGAGTTTTTACTTCTTTAAGTCCCTTTTCCTTTGTGTCCCAGAAATTGCAAGTCTCCATTCCTGATTGTAAGTGGCTTCTTTCTCTCTTTCCTATAAATATTTACATGGTAATCTTTCTGATGAGTTTTCCTTTTTGGCATTTCGACTTTAGGAATTTAAGCGCAGTACTAGATTGGGAGCTAGGTTTCATCATTTTATATTCGAAATTACGAGTTGTAACCGTCAGTTTTATGCTAACAGTTTCGCACAATTTGCTTTTGGAACTCTCTTCCAGCTACTTGCTTTCCAGTCAGCATTGATCTTCAAAAGTTTAAATGCAATGTCAATAGTTATCTTGTTAATTCTTCTTTTATTGTTCTTTCTACTTTATCTCATATTCTCTCACACTCAGTAGCCCGCTTGTATCTTAGCGGCGTTATTGCCTTGTACTGTCAATGTTGTTTTCATGTGAAGAAATGTTGAGCGTTCACGGAGATATTGGAGATTAGATTATTTTTAATAATACTTTCTCATTTTTTAATACTTTGGTTAGATTCTAGGAGACATTTTTTGCTACCTTTCTGTGCCTTTGAATTTCCGTATCACATAATTCGTCGTATGTTATCACATTCTTTTAGTAAAATTTCTAATTTATAAAGGTACTAGCAGCATGGCCCGAAGTTGCCCGTGCCTGATTCAAAAATCGTACGACTCATACAGCAATCGCTATCACTTGACTTAAAATATTTTTGCCCTTCCTTGCCTTTAAAGGAGTGCCCTTTGCCGTGCTGATGTTGCTGCATGTCTTACTTCTTGCCTATCTCACACTGCGAATTTTTTCTAAGCTCTATACTAAACATTAAATCTGTTACGAAAAAAAGAACTGAACAAAAGGAACACAAAACGATCAGCTTTAAAAAAGAACTCGCAGTTGGAAAAACCGAATGAAAAAAGAATGTTAAGAAGAAATACTTTTTCCCACCCAACCCAATTCTGCGGAATCAGAATCAACATTTAGTTTAAGCAAGCGAATGAGCCAATTGGAGTAAAGTGCCATGCAGATTTAAATTTTTCCCACTTGTGACGAATGGGGCTATCGATTTTTTTGCATGCTAGCATGCTAGTTAACATTCGTGTCAGTCAACTGTTGGCTCTCACGCTGGCCAATAGAATCTTCCTGCCTCTTCGTGGCAGCCAGCTATAGGCTCTCACTTTGGCCAGTAGAAAATTGCCGTAGAAGCATGAAAAATCGATTATTTCCACTATCGATGGGTGTTGGGAAATGCAAATTCCGTCTTGGCCTTCTCGCTAACTTGGAGCATGTACATGTAAATTTTGGTGCAAATCCGTCGAAAATTGCGCTCGTGCATTCGTTACACACACACACACACACAAACATCCTGCCTTTTATAGATAGAGATTTTGTGAACATGCGTAAAAATATAACGCGGTCTCAAAAGGAGGAGAATTTGCTTTATTTTTTTTTATTTTTATATTCTATGTAATTTCAGATAATTAACTTTTGATCCGTTACTATCCTTTATTACCTTTTGTTATCAATGCATTCAAACTCAGTAAGTAGTCGACTCGCAGTTTTCCTCTGTTTGTCTTATATTTAGAATCTCCTTTGAGTGTTAGAATCCCCTGGACTTCTTTCCTCATGGTGTATCACAGGCATGTCAGTTGACTCTTTCTGATTGTTAATATCAGTTTCCATGTAGTTCGTATTGTTCTTAAAATACTCACTCCATGCTCATATATCATTCCAATGATTTTCTCAGCATTCACCCCATGTTTGTTGCCTAAAGTATCTTCTTCAATGGTGAGGTCATTGTCAAAATATTTACTGATATGCAGCAGATTAGGTTTCCTTTAGGGCAGATTAAAAGAGATTTGGCATTCTCATATAAGTGTAAACAATGATTTTTTTTTATATATTATAAACTACAAGGCACTCAGAAATGATATTCGAAAGTTGCACTGCGTCAAATAAGATGATATGAACTGAAAGCCGAAATCAGAGGTAAAATATCTGCAACTGATGTCTCTTTAATTGCGAGGGGTAATATGAAAAAAATATAATACTAAGCATGAAGTTAAAAGAATGGCAAATAACCTAGTATGTACATATGTAAATATCTAAGTGGATGTGGAATTGTTAGCAAGCCGAGTTTGAATTCCTGTTTTCATTATATTCAATTTTTGTGTAAATTCCCTATCTATCTATCTATCTATCTCAGTCTGTTTATTTATATCTATCTTTTAACACTTCATTTTCAAGGAAAAAGTTGTTCTTAAGTTATAACTTAAAATAAATGCCAAGTACATAACATTCAAGCAGTTTACACAAACAAATATACCATGTACAAATAAATATTAGATGTTTGGTGTTTGTGTGTGTGTGCTTGTGCGTAGGCCGATGTGTTTCCGCGAGTAGGTTCTGTGTATCTGTGATTATATGAAATTGTGAAAGATACGCAGACAGAGAGAAGGAAGGAAAAAAAGAAAATGGAGTAGTAATATAATTTTGCTCTGATGAACATTTCAGCCTGAGTGTCTTTCAATGATTGATGGAAAGATGTTCTTGAATCTAGAAAGATTCGTTTTCTGTGTCAGCGCTGTTTAAATACACTTATGTGTCTCTTCATGTTCCTGCACTTCGTTCTCTATTTCCCTGACTATGGAACTAGCTCGGTTGCGAGTAGCAACTCGATATACTAGAATCTTGAATCGTTTGTACAGCATGACCACTTGAAATGGACAGCTTATCTTGAGGTCACATGCGTTGCTCTGGCGGTGGTTGTAAATATAACAGGGTCAGCCGATCGAAAGAGAAAGTGAAGTAAGATTTTCATGGCCAAATTCAATATGTATTCATCATTCTGGATGGGAAGACAAATAGAACTTGGGGTTAAAAAATGAGGTTTACAATTGTTTGTTCTTTCTTTCTTTCTTTCTTTCTTTCCTTTTCAGCCAATCAGAGATATACACAATATATTCGCAAACACAAGTTCTTAATTCTTCTATGTGCCGTGTCCTTTCAGCGTGTTGTCGATCATGTTGAACTATAATTCAATGTCCTTTGTAGCTCTTAATAAATGTCTTTTTGTTATCTCTCCTAAAACCTTGCCCCGTCATTAATTGTCACAAGTTCGATAGGTAGAATATACATTCTTTTCTTCTGTTTCGCTTGCTATCATTCTGCCATGTAACTATCAAATTTTCCAAACCTTATTTTCTCATTATGTGCTCTAGAAATTCAACTGTGTCTTTCTGATATTAAGTATAAGTGTCCTTTTTGCTTCCTTTATCTCTAATCGTCGCTACTGACATTTTCGATTCATGGTATTCTCAGCATCCTTCTGTAGAATCATATTTCTGTTGCTTCAAGTCTTTTCTTCATCTGCGAGGAGATTCTCCGGTATTCACTACCATATACGGGAACTGACATTACGTCACAGTTTATCAGTCATTTCTTTGTTTCTAACGAAATTTTCTGTTTCTTAATATTAGGTTGGTGCAAAAATAATGACGTAATAATATCGTTTTTTGACGTTAAAAAATAAGTCAAAAAACGACATTATTACGTCATTATTTTTGCACCAACCTAATACTTGGCTTGGCTTTCGAAAGGCATGATACATACACTATACACTGAATTATATTTTAACTTATATATGTCTATTCTCTACAATATTATTTCAGTATAAAATATATTTTGTTGTTCCAAGTAAAGCGTAAATTTATAGAACATTTTATTGTTTCCAGTAGCATCTGTTTCGTACTATTAAAAGAATCTTAGGAAAACTATTGAATTTTGTTGCTATTTTATTGCTACTGTCAGATGGAGTAACTTGATTATAAGACTTCGCAAATAAATTCAGAAACTAGGAAAGTGTATTTCAAAGGAAGATAAATAAATGAAAAACAGTCATGCTTTGAATACTTTATTTACCTTTTTTTCTCGGCACAGAAACTGTCAGTTGTAAAGAGAGTTGGCCAGGCTTTCATAATTATGTGAAGGGCATATTGATCGCAGAAATTTATCCGCGGACCACAGGAGAAAATTACTGAACATGATTGAGATAGAAACAAATATATAAGGATGGTGAAAAAAAAATCTTACTTCTTTTTTTTTTTCTTCGGCGAGTTAAATACAAAGACAGTGAAATATTGTTCGAATGAAATCGTACTTCTAAAAAACTGATTTTTTTTTCTTACACAATCAACTGCCAAATTTTTTCTGATGAATACAAAAAATCAAGCATTTTGAGAAACCTCGTGGCCACACTGTACAGAATCGCGCGACACATTCTGTTCGCTGTCCTTATTTTTTGCAGGCCTGTTCACAATGAACATATGGATTTATTATGAAAATCATAAAGGACTGATTCGTTTACTACAGTTTATCAAACATTTGCAGGTTATTTAAAATCAGAAGACATTTTTAGATTGTAAGAATTTCTTTTGGAGATAATAACAATTTAGTGATACATATCTTACGAATTAATCCATAGCTGGGAGAGAAGAGGTGGATTTATACTATTTCCAAGGTTATTTGTGCTTAATTGAATATAACGAACACAACGGGAATTGGAACTCGAGTCTGTAATTAACAATTCCGAGACAATTACAATTACACCATCCGTACAACCAAGCTTAGAGCACCTGGTATTCCTAAGTAGTCACCCATCAAGGTACTGTCTAGGCTCGACGTTGCTCAACTTCTGTGATTGTACGGGAACTGGTATTTCAGCTTGATGTGGCCAAAAACCTAGAATTGAAAATGAATAAACTCGTACACTATTTACATTAATCTTTGTTGCCATATTTATCATAACGTTTCGGCTGTTGTTCGCTCCGGCCTTCTTCAGGTAGTTGGAATGTCGAACTGAACCCTTTATTTCGCTCGCTGGGGTAGACTGTTCTAGTTCCACGTGCCACGTGTAATGGATGTCAGTTATCTTTTATCTCCTGTTAATTCCACTCTCCAAGTTCTTTGCCTTGTCCAGGTATTGAACTCACGACTCTTTGGTTCCTGTCACTCAATCTAACCAACGCCTTTATCCACTGTCCTTACAAAATAATGGAAATAAATTCTGTTAAATTTTAACATCAAATTATGAACAAAAATATCTTATTGATGTGTGACGCATATCCTTTGCTGAACTGAGAGAAACAACATTAGACATAAGACTTTCTTCTCATCTTCCTTCTTAACATCTTCTGACTTCCAATGACTGAAGAAGGGCTGAGCGTACAACAGCTGAAACGTTGTAATAAATATGGCGACAAAGATGAGGACAATAGTCCGATTAATGTAAATAGTGTACATAATACCTCATCTCAGATATATAGACAGATACTGAAAGGCCGAAACGTTGTAATAAATATGGCGACAAAGATGAGGACAATAGTCCGATTAATGTAAATAGTGTACATAATACCTCATCTCAGAAATAGAGACAGATACTGAAAGGCCGAAACGTTGTAATAAATATGGCGACAAAGATGAGGACAATAGTCCGATTAATGTAAATAGTGTACATAATACCTCATCTCAGAAATATAAACAGATACTGAATAAACTCGTGTCTAAATAATAAAAAATCCATAAGCGTCATAACCTAAACGGGTTTTATTGGAGGGATAAGGATATTTTGAGATTCAGGGGAACATTTGGAGCTGAAGAGTCCTTCAGCATGTATTTTTAATACTAAATGTTACCCAGTTCGAAAGCCACTCGAAGCGGATCATTACACTTAAAATAACGATGTCGAATGACGTGCAATATGAATAAGAGAGAATCTGGTAGGAAATGAGAGTTTAGGAGATAAGGACGAAAGATAATGACAGTAGGGTAATATCTGACTATACCTCTGAGCCATGTGTCTTTGTGGATAAAGACGTTGGTTAGATTCAGTGACTAGACCCAAAGAGTTGTGAGTTCAATACCAGGTCACAGTAGTGGTGAACTAAAACTTGGAGACTTGAGTTAAAGGGAAATAACCGAGACATCCGGAAGAGGCATGGCACGTAGAACTAGAACAATCTATCCCGGTGGACGAAATAAAGCGTTCGGTTCGAAATTCCAATCATCTGAAGAAGGCTGGAGCGCACAACAGCTGAAATGTTGTGAATATCGTAATGAAGATGGGGATAACAGTCCGAATAATGTAAATAATTGATAAGTGTAAATTGATGAAGTCAAAATTTTAGCGTTCATCGAAGCACACACGCGTTTCCTGCTACACAAATTCTTTGGAAAAACGCTGAGCGGTGCTTTCTTCTTACATTTGAAAGTTGGAGGAAACGAAAATGTTTCGACTCCGTGGAAATGGCAAGTCCAAGATGTAAATGTCTGAAGAAACGGGGCAAGCGAATGCACCTCATATGTAAATTTGATATATAAAAAGCAATAAGACTGCCGGCAGGCTTGCAGCTTTCCGTCTGTGAGAAAGCGGTTGCAAAGTGGAATATAAATCATGCCCCACGAGAACACGTAAACGATTTTGAAATCTTCGGCTGTAAAGTGAGGACTGAGCAGCGCCAGCCTAGATGTAGCAGTAATACTCTATTTTTGGTTTGATTTCCGCAATGTAAGATCTGAAATTGTCCCACCCAGCTTTGGCGTATAGAAAATCGTCCTATGAAATGCTACATCAGAGGATAATTTCTGTTTGGCAATTTAACAGTAATCACCGAATGGTCAGATGTACTTAAGTGAGGTAACGTGAGCAGAGCAGGATATGAAATCAGTGTCTCGGAGATTTTCATTTGTCAACGAACTGGGTCAGCTCGGAAGCGATGGAGAATTCATAAGATTATTTGTCATTTACTAGCCACTCCTTTTCGGGAATATTGAAGTCGCCACAAATGGCTGAGAGAATATCACCAATCTTTTCAGGTATTTTGTATATATTACAATACCTTCATTCCGGAGAGAATAGAAAATGAAAGAATATGAAATGACCCCATCCCCACTAATAAAAAAATGAACGGTAAGTCCCTAGCGATTTTGAGGGTCTTTTTTTTTACACGTTTTATATCTTAAGGTTGCGCCCACCGATAATAAATCCTGATAGGATCTCTATCTGGTTGAAGAGTTTGCATAAATCTGCTGCGAAAGCAAGTCTTTGTCTTATGCTCTTTTCTATTTTTGCGTAATTAATTTTCTATCTGTATCTATTTGTTTGCTCCCAGTATAAATTCTAGATTATTCTAACATCCTTCACAAATAGAAAGAGTTTTCCTAATAGTTCAAATATATCTTAGTTCCAATATTTTATACCTTGAGAGATATGGCATGCCAAACGATTGGCATAGAGTCGAAACCCTCATCATTTTCTCTGTTTTCCAAGGACGTTCGAATCAGGCGCGTATATGTTTCTCTGGACATTACAATATTAATCTGGTCAAGTTAAGGGACAATTAATATTTATCGTAGTTATCGTCACAGTTTTTACTTACTGCTAACGTTTTTTTCATTCATATCATAAACCTCATTACCATTTTAACTTTTTCTGTCTTGAGTTGTTCTTGAGCCTGTTATTGGATGAAAACGGAAAAAATATCTTGTCCACTAATATTTCCATTAATGTTCTAATTTTGTGATTAATATGGTTCCATATTTATATGTAAACTTTTAAAGCCCAAGAAACTTAGTAAAGAGAAATATTTACGTCACATCATGACATGTGTCCAGTAAACATTCAGGTCGCAGTGTCGATACATTTACTACAGCCGTAGTAGCAAAGGGAGTATAGCCTGGCGTAACCATCTCTCTCCAGGCTTGTTTCGAATTCAGGTTGTTTGGCACCCCAAAATTATCCCTGTTATTTAATCCATAACTGGCAGGCATGGTGGTTGAATGGATTCTTACCTTTCCCATGTATATTTGTGCGATGTAAAGAACTCGATTGGAATTCGAAATCGGATTGCTGAATGTTCTTTCTGAGTCGTTAACTGTTAGAAGATACACTCATCCAGTTAAAAAAAAAGTTTTCTTGCAAAGTTTCCTAATAAGCGAAAATTGTGAATAAAATAAAGAATTGGAGAGATCGGGAAAAATTAAACACATTTTATAAGAAAATGTTAAATGTCATGAAAGGAAATTTAGAATGGACAAGTTAATTTTAATTAGTTGAAGTGCGTGATAAATTGATAATGTGTTAAAATTACACAGAGTAATTATTTAAAAAAAACATTCAATGGAAATTATTTTATAACAATTCCGTTTATTTTTTAATATTTATAGGAAGGCATCACTCCTTGTAACAGCAATCGAAGATGCGAATTGGGGACGATGTTAAAATCAAGCAAGAAAGAAAATTTAAATAAGTGCTTTAACAGAGGACGGAAATGTTATAACGAAATCCGAGGGCGTATTAAAATCGCAAATGATACCTTCCAGAATTGAAACAAAATATTAGAATTTTCGTTGAACATGAGTAGAGGTTTATTCCTTACTTCCTGTTTAGAATTGGGTTTCTGGTTCCTTCTAAATTGTAATTCAACTCTAACATTCTAACGTCTCCGTCTAAAACTTTGAACTTTTATTTAGTATTTATTTCTATTTTTTCTAATAAGATTTTACCGGTTTGCCTATAGTCCAGTTCACACTCCTCCGCAGTCTTTTTAGACAGGGGTAGAAGTTTATCCCTTGTTTCCAGTTTAGAAACGGCTTTCCCGTCCCCTCTAAAGATTTTTGCTTCTCTTTGACTTCCGGTAGCCTCTTGCATCTTGGTCGCATTATTATCTTGCTTGGGGTGGTGCCTCTTGCTCTGTGATACTCTAACTCGAGTAGTTCTTGAGCCTTGTACAGTGTGAACATCACTGTAAAAAAGAGAGAAAAGAAACAAAGACAGAAAAAGCACTTAACTGTTATATAACCAGTATGCATATATGGTAGTACATGCTGGACAATTTCACACATAAAAAGAGACTTGAATCAACAGAAAATATTGTTCTACAGAAGGATGCTGAGAATATAATGGACTGTATATATAAATAATGAGGATGTTTTTAAATAAAACATAATTGAAAAAAAGACACTTGTATTTAGAATCAGAAAGAGACAGTTTCAGTTTTTAGAACGCAAAATGAGGAAAGAGGGCTTGGAGAATTCAACACTTACAAGAGGTACTGAAGTCAAATGGGAGACTGGAAAGCAGCGAATAACCTACTTAAACAACTTGTGAAAATAGATTTTAAATCAGGGAGTTGAGGGATAGTGAAATGGCAAATTTTTCTAAGAACTACAAAGTATAGGAAGTTGTGGAGAGTCATGATCACCGACGTCCTTACGGGACATAGAACATTGATAATAATGAGAAGGCTGCAAGATGGCTATTAAAGCATTAAAAAGACAAGTTTGAAAAGTAATTTGGAATATAAAAAAAGTTTTAAGCTTCTCTCAAGTAGGTTTCCTTGTGACTTATTTCAGTCGTTTTGGCTGGCAATAAATTTAAATAACATTTAAAGCCAAAAGAACAAAAAAAAAATAAATAAAATATCAATGCCAGAAGCAATTTTCCTTTTCAGGATATTTTTTTTTTTTTAGGATTTTACGTTTTTTTTCTTTTCAGGCATAAGTGAGTGAGTAATGGACCACAGCGAATTACATGCCGATTGCATTTGCCATGGCGATAGTCTAAAAGGAAAAACAAAAAACAATAATATAAGTGAAGCAAGCATCGTCCATTGAACAGGCTGCTTCATATCAAGTGGCTATGGAAACAAGTGCTATGACGTGATATAAAAGTCATAGGAAAAGATGGAAAATCTAATTAAGTACAAATTAAATCAGAAAGAAGAAATATAATAATAATAATAATAATAATAATAATAATAATAATAATAATAATAATGATGATGATGATAGTCATTGTTATCAGGATGACCAGCATCATAATCATTAACGCTTCAAAACAAGATTACTGTAAAATTACAGAATATATTTTTACGATCATTTAGGCACAAATGCACATCAGCGACACCAAAGCGTACGTTAATAACATTAATACTATTCTTAATAATAAATAATAAGGAAAAGGAAAGGATTTTAATCACGTCTGTCAGTAGAAATAATATCAGGAAGGATGTTGTTAAAGAAGGGATATCGCCACTTTGCGGAATATGTGAGAAATCCGATGAAACTGCAGCTCAAATTGTAACTCAGTGTCCAAGCCTTGCTCAGAATGAGTACAAAATATGTAGACGTGATCAAGTTACGAAAATCATTGGATGTTGCACAAGAAGTGTAGATTTCAGCGAGAAAAGGAACGGTGCAAGAAAGTGACCGAGTCAGAAATAGGCAACGTTTTGTGAGATTTTTCATTACAAGCAGACAAGAAACTGGAGCACAATAAACTGAACATAAATAAAAAAGAAAAGAAAGGTTAATCATTGATCCATCGGATCATTTGACGTAAAGTTCGTGAATTTGGTGAAACGTAATTGCGAGTACAATCTCAGGCTGTGTACTTGGACTCAGGGGAAACGGGTAGAGCGTAACATAAGAACTATTAGGTTGGTGCAAAAATAATGACGTAATAATGTCGTTTTTTCACGTATTTTTTAACGTAAAAAAACGACATCATTACGTCATTATTTTTGCACCAACCTAATAGATGAGATATCCACAACCTCGTGTATTAAATAATGGTTCGAATACCGCAGGCCTGATAATAACAACAAAGATGAGGTCAAACGTCCGCATGTAAATAGTGTAAATAATAATCTCAGAAATTTCAGACGGATCAATATTTAATTAGATACGGATTTATTGATCTATCCAAGTAAAACTGCTCTCTATTAATCACCCCAGAGATCCTTCCTTGCCCTCCATTAAAATGTCTGACGCTCAAGTTCTCGAGAGCAACTCTCTGCGGCTGCTCGGTCTCACGTTGACTGCTGACCAGAGATGGAACAAATACATTGAGTCAATTGCCTCGTCCACCGCAAGGAAAGTTGGCTCCCTGTGCCGCGCCAGGAACTTTTTTTCCCCGGGATCGATCCTCCAGATCTACAAATCAACAATTCGCCCTTGCATGGAGTATTGCTTCCATATATGGTCTGGAGCCCCTTCTGTTTGCCTCGGGGTTCTTGATAGGATCCAGAGGCGGATATGCAATATAATTGGCCCTGCTCTGGATTCTCGTCTACAGTCACTTTCTCACAGACGCACCGTCGCCTCTCTCTGTCTGTTCTACTTCCATGGTAATTGCTCCGAGGAGCTGCATTCGCTGGTTCATGAGTTCAAGCGCTCTACGAGGCTGGCATCCCGCTCTCACCCCGTCACTGTAGAAACTCCTAAATGTAGCCGTCTCTTCTACTCTAATAGCTTCATGTCTCGCCTGTGGAACTCCCTTCCCTATTCCAGTTTCCCTGAGAGCTATAATCTCCAACTATTCAAGTGTAATGTCAATCGAAATCTCCAGTTGGCTTGATCTATCCACTACCCTTCTCCTCATACTCTTTTCTATCACTCCTATCTGATCTCGCTCTATATTTTCTGTAACCCCTTGTGTCCTAGTGGCTTCCCGCCCTGCTTGGGGTGAAATGCTTATATATATATATATATATATATATATATATATATATATATATAGGCAAGAAAAGAAAGGAATCAACTATGACCCATTGAAGTTTGAACTCACAATCATACCACTTCTCAATTGTACACTTGGTACATCGATTGACAAAATCGAAACTTTGATAAAGAAAACAGGCAAAGTGAAAAGAAAGCTTCTAGGAAAATCAAGAACAATCCGCGAGGTGATGAATACTACCTGACTGAGGAAAATTGCATGATACATAAGCTTGTAGTCAGTTATAAATGGAGTAAATAATAGATATTAAGATTATACATGAGAAAACTACTACCGCTGCTTCTACTAGTACTACAAATAATAATATTGGCTGTTATCTACTTATTAAAACATTCAATAAAATTAAATTATATACATCTTGAAATAGAGAGAGACTAAGCATGAAATTTACTACGATACCAGTAGTAATAGGAGCACTCAGTTTGATAAACAAAGCAACAGACAAATTGTTAGGCTAAAATTATTATTGGCCCTGACCTGGCGACTCGGCTTCAGTAAATTGAAGATGACTAAGGCAGCACCCAAATTGCAATACAGTAGACTCTTGAACGACCTGAATCTGAAGGAGAAATATATGGACTGTGTGAAAAGATGTGAGTGACAAAAATAAAATGGTAACTCCAGGTGGGACAATTTAAGAGAAGCTTTAGTAACGTCAGCAATAGAGATCAACCCAGAGGAAATTAGACGAATGAAAAATGAATGCATGACAGACAAAATTCTCGACATGATGATAAGGAGACGAAAAACCATGTCAAGACACAGAAAAGAATATAGTACACTAGACAAAGAAATAAGGAACGAATGCAAATAGGCTAAAAAGGAATGGCTCAACAAAAAAAAAAAAATGTGTAGAAATGAAAAGAATGTATATGACAAGTAAAGGAGATAAGCATAAAACAATAAGAGAACAAGACAAAAGACTTGCTCATCAACAGGATGCATAAAACCCAATGGTGGAACGCTGATATTCAAAAAGAAAAAAAAAATACTTCAGAGATGGAGCGAATATATCGGAGAAATCTTCCATGGCGAAAGGGAACAACTAACAATACGCAGAAATACTGATGGACCGGAACTATTAATATGAAGTGACCAAATTGAAAAGAAAGAAAGCGGCATACCCACACGGAACTGTCATAGCGATGCTGGCAGCCTTGGACAATTTCAGCATAGAAAAAACATCACAGAAATATTAAATGAAATCTGCAACTGTGGTAATATACCGGAAGACCTAAGCAGATCGATTTTTTTATAGCAATGCCCAAGAATTAGGTTGGTGCAAAAATAATGTCGTTTTCTCACATAAAATTGAACGTCACAAACGACATTATTTTTGCACCAACCTAAAAGCTACGTACAAACGACTGTGAACTCCATCGGACAATCGGCCTAAAGGGTCATATAACGAAAATCATCATCGGAATTCTAATGAATTGGGCGTGCAGCAGAATCAGACCGGAAATAGAAGAGGGACAGCATGTGTTCTGTCAAATACACTGGAACAAGGAGGGAGATGTTTATGCTCAGAATGGTATAAGAAAGAGAAAGACAAGTACGAGTACCTGTGTTTTATAGATTATGCAAAGGCGTTCGAAATAGTACGCCACAAATATCTATTGGAACTGGTCAATAACCTATACTGACAGAAAACAAATTGCATACGAATAGAAAATGAGCTCAGCAGATATACAAAAATAGAAAAGGGTGTAAGACAAAGATGTATCTTCTCACCGGACTTATTCAACGTATACTACGAGGCGATCACGAGAGAACTAGAAGTCCTACCAGGATGTATTAATGGCGGGTAAAGATATATTGATTACACAGTGTTGATAGCAGACACAGAAAGAAGATAGTAAAGGAAAGTGAGAAGAAAGTATAAGATATCAAATTCAAAAAGACAGAATGCATGTTTTTTAACAAAAGGATGAGCCCAAAATGCGAATTGCAAATCGGAGGTACAAAAATCAAAGTGCGGAACTTTAAATATCTTGGAAGTATTTTAGCAAAAGTCGTAAAATGGGAAACTGAAATCCGAAGGCGCATTGGGATGGACGAAGATGGATTCCAAAAAACTAAGTAGAGTACAAAACTGTTACGTGATATCTATTTTCTCGTATGACTGTGAGTGCTGGGTCATATCCTCAAAAATGAAGGATAGACTTGAAGCAACAGAAATCTGCTTCTACAGAATGATGATGACTATAAAATGGACCGAACATTTAGAAAAAAATGCTAACAAAAAGGAAACTTATACTTAATATCAGGAAGAGACAGTTGATGTTTCTAGAGCACATAATGAGCAAGGAGGGCTTGGAAATTCTGATACTCACTGACCAAATAGAAGGCATGAGAGACAGCGATATTCAAAGCCCGGCTTAGATGTGGCACAAGGCTGAATGTATGGGACACCCAGTGAGAATCGAACTCACTAGTCAGTCGTAATTGATCTAGCAAGACAAGCGTCCTAACCATTACACCACGTCGAGGTGTCCTAGAAGGCATGAGAGACAGAGGGAAACAGTGCATAGTGAACTTGAGTAATTGGATGACGGTAAAAGGTTCAGGAGAAATAAAAGTCAAAATTTATTAAGAGCTACAAGGATCAGGATGTTTTGGAGAGCCATGATCGCCTATTTGCTGAGGGGAGACGGGGGCATAACGAAGAATGTAGCTTCCCTATGTCTTCTTTTTTTTCGGAGGAACTCTTTGATATGGCACGAAATTTGAATTTAAGTGCACTACTGGATCCGCGGCAAGGCCTCATCAATTCAAAGTTTAACTGGCTGCATGTAACCGTAAGTTCTATGTTAACAGTTTCTTTTCTCGCAATTCTCATTTGTGGAACTCTCTGCCGGCTCCATGATCTTCAGACAACTTTTCTCTTCAGAAATTTAAATGCAACGTCAATCTTTATCGTTACCGTCTTCTTGGTTACTCTTCTATTGATTTATTTTTTCATGTTCTTTCACCCTTTGTGTCTTAATGGCCTTACTACCTTGCATAATACGATAACAGAAGAAACATTAGGTAAACCCTGTCCTCAGGAAATTCAAAAATCCATACTCGTCAGTGCTGCTCACGAAGAACATGAACAATGTAAAGTGGGGATTGTATTTTGTTGGGTAGATTGAAGGTTATATATTGTTCCTTCCACTCAATGTATATAATGTACAGATATATAGATCTGAATCATCCTCATTTGTATATATGTACGCAAAATCAAATTAAATTGAATAATTTTTTGTTAATTTTATATATGTGTAAGTGATGTAATTTGGTCTCAGCCATGTAATCTGTTGTAAAAAATATGCTTTCCCACCAATGGGATACGCGCCAAAAATAGTAGGCTAAGCCTGCCAGCATACTTGAAGCGACAAAAATGTGGTTCTACAAAATGATGCTGAGAATATCATGGAAGAAAATGTGAGCAAAGACGAAGTTTTAGAGAAAATGGAAACAAAAACACACATGCTTAACATCAGGAAGAGAGAGTTGAAATTTCTAGGGCAACTAATGAGGAAAAGGGGCTTAGAAAATGTGACCTCACAGGACAGATTGAAGGCAAGATGAAGAGAGGAAAACAATGTACAATCTAACTATTGTAGTTTTGATTTTCTAAGCGTAGCTTAGATGTGGCCCAAAGCCGAAAGTAGGTGGTTCCCAGTGAGGGTCGAACTCAATTTTCAGTCGTAATTGATATAGTAAGAAACGTTTGCTAACCATTACATCACGTGAAGCGCCCCAACCTACCTAGTGGATCGTGAAACAAGGTTTATGAAAGATAGCATTACGACAACCTTTATTAAGAGCTACAAAGACAGGAAATTGTGGAAAGCCATAATCGCGGACCAATAGAAGATGAAGAAGAAGACCAGTGGTCTTATTTTGTGCTAAGTAAATCGTGTCTTGACAAACCATTCATTATTGCAAGACCCTGGTTAGGACAGAGTGGGAAGAACGAGTCCGTGCAGACATTTTTGCTTTTAAGAATTTCACCCTAAGCAAGGCGGGAGTGACACTAGCACACAAGGGGTTACAGAGAGTGAAAGTAAGTGTAAAGAGGGGTGTTTAAAGAAAGGGTAAAATTTCTGAAGATTATAGTTATCAGGGAAGCAAGTAAGAGGAAGTGAGTTCCGCTGTCGGGAAGTGCGATAGAAGAAGCTGCTGGAGTAGAAAAGGCGGTTATATTTAAATGTTTCGACAGTAAAAGAGTGGGACCAAAATGCCAACTTAATAGCACACGTAAATTTATGAAGTTGAGGCACCAGTGAAAATAGCTCGTTAGAGCAGTAGCCATGAAAATATTTGTAGAAAAGACAAAGAGAAGCCACATCACGTCGGTGAGAAAGCGACTGGGGACAAGATGTCAGGTCAAGACGTATCACATTGCATATCCGTCTTTGGATTTTGTCGAGAACTTCGTGGCGGGGGCACCAGACCATATATGGCAACAGTATTCCATGCAAGGACGATTGGGAGATTTGAAGGATGGACTCAGACGAAAAAAAAAAAACTGGCGCGACATAGAGAACCAAATTACCTTGCAGTAGATGAAGCTCATCAAAAGGAATAATAATAAAATACTTAAAAAAGAAAGCAAAGGCAAATGCAACTGACCAGATACAGAAACAATGGCAAGATAAACCGCTTCATGGCCAATACTCTGCCCGTATCAAACAAGCTGACGTAGACAAAATCCGTATCCATCGTAACGCAGGGTTGAAAGCTGAAACTGAAGGTTTTATCTTTGCTGCACACGACCAATGCTTGTTAACTAGAAATTATCAAGCACATATACTAAAATAATGTGTTAGTCCAAAATATAGATTATGTGATAAATATCCAGAAACAATTGATCATTTTGTATCAGGTTGCAGGATATTGGCACCCACTGAGTATAAAACTCGGCATGACAGAGGGGGCCAATATCTGCACTGAAAAATATGCAACTTCTACGGGAGGAAACTGAAAGAAACTGGTATGAACACCACACATACCCGGTTACGGAGATAGGACCTGTTACAATTCTATGGGACTACACAATACACACTGACAGAACAATCAAGGCCAACCACCCAGGCATTGTCATTAGAGACCACAAACAAAAAAAGTGCCTCCCTGCTGACTGCAATGTATCTTTGAAAATATTCAAAAAGCTGTCAAAATACAAGGACCTTGAAATAGAAATCTCAAAAATGTGGCATATGGGAACATCAACAATCCCTGTTGTAGTTGGAGCCCTAGGATTGTTTGGAAAAGATTCCAGTAGATTAATTGGAGGGATTTCTGAAAGTCCATGCCTCAAAGAGATAGAAAAAAATTGTTCTCACAAGTACAACCCACACTTTACGAAGGGTTTTATCTATGTAAAATATGTACTTTTTTTTTAATTTGTCAGTGGAAAGTGTCATGATGGCATTTCTAAACTTAGGACTCTGGGCGGTACCCGGAAAGAAATGTGTACACGCCAGAAATCAAAGAAAATAAAAACAACAACAACAACAATACTACTACTACTACTACTACTACTAATAATAATAATAATAAACAAAAATAAGAAGAAGAAGAAGAAGAAGAAGAAGAAGAAGAAGAAGACGACAGTCATCCCAGCAAAATAATTTGAAAACTTTCAAAAGTACTTTGAAAATGAAATTGCAAGAATGTATCATTTAAATACATGATGATAATCCAAACACGAGGAATGAGTAGAAAGAATACGGATGCACATATTAAGAAATTACAGGAAACCTAATCACTACTTGAGATACAAAAATGTTTTTTGAGCAAAAAAAGGAGATTAAATATTAATGCGGTTGGTGTGATGGAGAGATAACAGATCGAAATTAGCAATTAGTGAATCCATTACGAATTCCATTTTAGTTCGATACATTCACTTACGTGCAAATAACTTTTCGAATAGTAGGAATCAATGACTTCTCCCCCTCCAGCTATGGGTTAAATAGTAGGACAGACTATGTCCTATAGACTTGGTTTGAAACCAGCCTACAGCAGACACTAACGGCTGCTTACCGATGGAAATGTCAATCATGATCGAAAAGAGATATATTCACTCAAGTGAGTATCACGCATAGCACATAAGCAAAGGTTTTATATCAAATAGCAAATGAGGAAAGCTAGAAATAGAAATATTAGGTTGGTGCAAAAATAATTACGTAATAATGTCGTTTTTTGACGTATTTTTTAACGTCAAAAAACGCCATTAATACGTCATTATTTTTGCACCAACCTAATACTTGTCTTGGCTTTCGAAAGGCATGATACATACTGAATTATATTTTAACTTATATATGTCTATTCTCTACAATATTATTTCAGTATAAAATAAATTTTGTTGTTCCAAGTAAAGTGTAAATTTATAGAACATTTTATTATGTTTCCAGTAGCATCTGTTTCGTACTATTAAAAGAATCTTAGGAAAACTATTGAATTTTGTTGCTATTTTATTGCTACTGTCAGATGGAGTAACTTGATTATAAGTCTTCGCAAATAAATTCAGAAACTAGGAAAGTGTATTTCAAAGGAAGATAAGTAAGTGAAAAACAGTCATGCTTTGAATACTTTATTTACCTTTTTTTCTCGGCACAGAAACAGTCAGTTGTAAAGAGAGTTGGCCAGGCTTTCATAATTATGTGAAGGGCATATTGATCGCAGAAATTTATCCGCGGACCACAGGAGAAAATTACTGAACATGATTGAGATAGAAACAAATATATAAGGATGGTGAAAAAATCTTCCTTCTTCTTTTTTTCTTCGGCGAGTTAAATACAAAGACAGTTAATGAAGTCATTATTCTTTGGGTCACTAATATTCATACCGATAGGTATTTGAAAGCTTATAAACTGAATGTAGCGATTAAAGATTACGGACAAGTGATTTGTCTTTTCGTAGATATGCCGTTGTAATTAGATGAAAATCCTTCTTTGAAAGAATATAACATAGTAAGCAAATTTTAGGGAATTTTAGTTTGAAATCGAAAGGTTTGAAACTTTAAAACTATTGTTTCACCAGCAATAATTGCAGCCATGGATAAAGATAGGCTCATTAATACGAACGGAAAGTGCGAAACTGCTTATCTTCCCAGGAAAATATCCGTGCAAAGTAGGTGTCGCCAAAGATTTACTAAAATATGAACAAACATAATGAAAAAAAAAGCCACTGTCTTACTAAAAACAAAGTTTTATCGTCAAAATCTTTGTTATTATGAAGAGAAAAGACCAATTTTTTACAAGAATCGTTTTCATTTTTTTATTAAGAATAATTTATTAAGTTGTAAATCTTTTAATATTCTGTATTAATTTGTACCGGTTAGGTGATATTTTTATTAAATGAAAACTATATCTTTGACTCTATTTTTGTAAATAAAAACAATATTATCAAAAAAATAAGAACGGTAACTATAGTAAAATTAAAAGCAATGTGCATAAAATTAAATAAAACATTAGATTATGGAGACTATTTTTCTAAATTCTTAAAATTACTGAGTAGTTACAAATTATGTACAAAAGGCGCTTACGTTATATTTCTCAAGTAATATTTAAAGTGATGTGTCCTGTAGAAACAATTAGATGCCGTTGTCAATCTGTCAATAGACCTGTCAACACCTACTCAAAACTCCTACCTCCGTGTTAAAAATGCATTTTTGCGATATTTTAAACTAAAGTAATATTCGTTTCAAATCAGACTAATTAAATTTTACATCATCTAATCTTTCTCAAATAAGTTTCAAAGCAGTATATTTCATTTTTGAAAGATTTTTAATAGAGAATTACATTTTGCTGACAGATGGCTAAAATGGTTGTAATCAGCTATTTTATTCTGGATTATCCGACCAGAAACTATTTCCAACTAGGCTCTAGCTGCAAGATTCTGCGTTACTATTAATCAAAATCTATCACCGTATTGGCTGTTATGCATATACTTAGTCTATTCTTATCAGAATGAGTGTATGAAGGCTATATTTCTACCAGAGCTTCAATTTATTGACCTGTTGCACTCACATAATAATAATAATAATAATAATAATAATAATAATAATAATAATAATAATAATAATAATAAATTCTGGATGAAGTAGGCCCACATATACATTTCAACGAAGAAATATATGCATTACCAATAGCAGTAACTAAAAAATTAAACATCAAAGTAAAAAAAGGCAGTTTCACAGACATGGAAATTCACATTGGAAAAGAAAAAAATAGAGAAATAAATTTAACAACTGAAAAGTGAATTACCAGTACTCGATGAACAGGCCTAGAGGAATAAATGTAAAGACAAGAAAAGGCAGAAGCGTCAAAAGAAAAAAAAAATTACGAATGGAAATGAAATCCTGTCAGTTAAAGAAAAATAAAGCAAACAATGCAACTGAAGGCTGAAAGAATCAGACACTATGAGAAAAGATCAAAATTCTATAGACAGAACAAGATCTTTGAAAACGATGCGAAAAAAATTACGGAGAATTAGACAAACAAATAACTGAAGTGACAACCCCTCCAACAAATGGAGATGTTAAAAAATCCTGGGAAAAATATGGGCTTGCCCTAAAGAACATAACAAAAAAGCAGATTGCATTACGCAAGAGGTAGCACGGATGAAAAATAAACAGGAAAAAGCATAGATGGGAATCACTGAAGGGCATGTTGAATGTACATTGAAAAAAGTGCACGACTGGAAATCTCTAGGAATAGGAAAAAGTCCTAAATTTTGTCTTTATTATCTAAATAAATTACACAAAAAATTTCAAGAAATGGCCAATGATCCTACTAAAATTCCAGTATGGATAACCAAAGGAATTACCTTCCTTCTATCTAAGAATATCCCCCAAAACTATAGACAAATTACATGTCTTTCCACTACTTACAAGCTGTTGACATCTATTCTGACAGAACAGACATATTCCTTCTTTGAGCAAAAATGGTGCAAACGTGGCTTTTACGGTTGTAAAGACCAGTTGCTTATTAATAGGATGATTTTGGAAAACTGATTCATTACAAAGAAAAATCTCAGTACTGCCTGGATAGCTTATCGTAAGGCACTCAATAATCTATCTGATTACTGGTGTAGCAGGGGCGATATCACCCCTGAAATAATAATAATGATAATAAAGGAGGATACACTGTAAAATAGAAAACACCAAGTGAAAGCAAGGCGTTTTCGAATAATCAAGATGTTAAAATGTTGAAAGGATTTGAAATGTAAATATTACAGAAAGTTAATTTAGAACACGAAATAAAATCTTGTTGTAAATGTACAAAGGATATCAGATTACTAATAGAAAATTACTGAAACAATAATAATTTATAACTTTTAAAAAAGAAATGAACTTTAACACTATAAGAATCGAAGTTAAAATCAAGCATGTTTTAATCTAGAATTTATTTTTAAAGCAGGAATCTCTGTAGTTTACAAAGGGAGGCAGAATAATTAATAGTGAGGTGATAAACAATAGCGTCCTGTTGTGAACCTTGGAAAGCAATCGATGAAAAAGTAAATTGTTTATTCTCGGAGAAGTGAAGTTGTACTTTGGTAATATGTCAGTACGTCCGGACAAAGGGAGGCAGAATAATTAATAGTGAGGTGATAATCAATAGCGTCCTGTTGTGAACCTTGGAAAGCAATCGATGAAAAAGTAAATTGTTTATTCTCGGAGAAGTGAAGTTGTACTTTGGTAATATGTCAGTACGTCCGGACTAGAAAAACAAACATGTCACCAGATAGATAGATAGATAGATAGATAGATAGAGAGAGAGAGAGAGAGAGAGAGAGAGAGAGAGAGAGTTCTGAGTTCGTCTGTCTCCGAATGCAGTTGAACTGAGTGGAGAGACGTCAGACATTGAAAAAGAGGGTCCGCTGTGTGATGCTGAAGCTGAGGCAGAAGAAGCGAAATACCACTCCTAACATCTAAGTACTGCTACTCCTGCTGCTACTGCTACTACTACTACTACTACTACTGAGAACGGGTGCATCGAAGGTTGTAGTAGTTGGACTAAGAACAGACCCAAAAGGGTTAAAACGAAGGCTACATCGCCCCTTTACCGAAAGTATTCAAAGTATTTGTGTTTGTTCGGTTATTGTTCACATACAAGAAACATTCAACCTTGTGCAACAAGATTTGTGTGTGTGTGTGTGTGTGTGTGTGTGTTTGCTTTTATATATATAAAAAAATCTTTTGTCCTTTCAAAATCGAATCGACTTGGTAATATTTATTTTTCTGTTAAGCTGATTTTCACCCGACGAACTCGCCTGTGAACCAACGGAGAGCTTCCGGATTTCAAACGATCTGATGACCACACTCCAGGATCAAAACAATCACAACGTGACTGGAGGATGGCTTCGAATTGACACTGGGAACCGGACACTCGTGTCTAACCTGTAATACTGAACCATACCAGACCAACAGCCAGTCTTGTGGAGTGCGAGGGTTCAGTAGGGTGGGGATACGGTGTTACACTGGATCTTATAGTCTTTAAATATATACAAGTTAACACCCGTCGTCATCAATTTCATCGAACTATGTCGCTATGGAAAACAACACTTCGCCTCAATCATATAAATGGAATCTATACGTCTAGGGAAATAAACATCAACAGAGGCATATTTCAAAGTGACTCTTTGTCTCCCTTAATATTTTGTATATCCATAATGGCATTAAACAGCGAACTTAACTGGATTGCATATAACTATAAGGTATCTCAAAAGAAAATAAGCTCTCTATTTTAGAGTGATGACTAAGGATATCGAAGAGCTAGAATGTCTTCTCAAAACAGTAAAATGTTTCAGTGATGGCACTGGAATGAAATTCAGTTTGTATAAATGTGCTAAAGCTATACTTTTACGAGGATCGCGACAACAAACATCATCTATTAGCTTAGACTCTAGGGTAATAATCAAAGGTTTAGAGCAAGACGAAGCTTATAAGTACGTCGGTGTAAATGAGGGTGAAGGAATTCCCCATTAAAATGAAAGAAATAGCGGGAAAAGAGTACTATAGAAGTACGCGACTGTTATTAAGAACTGAATTAAAGTCCCAGAACAGAATTATGGCCATTAATAGCCTCGCCATCCTATTCATTCAATATAGCTTCAACATCTTGAACTGGACTCTAAATGACATCAGACGAATGTATTTTAGGAAAGCTTCTTTGTAAGCATAACATGCATCCTCTAAAGACTGATACAGGCCGTCTTTACATATCCGGTAAAGAAAGTGGGAGAGGTCTTATTCAGCTAGAATTGTCATACAAGGCAACAACTATTGGCTTACTAAGCTACATGGAAACAACAATAGACTGAATGATATAATTAATCAAACGACACGAAAACAGAAAGAAAAAATATTCAATCATGAAACCCGCTTGTAAATACAAACGGAAATTACATTTAGTGGAATCTGTAGAAAACCAAAACAGAATCCACGAACCAACTGTTGTAGCAAAAATATAAAAAAGAAAGCCAGGGGTGAAGCTCTTGAACAGATGAAACAACGCTGGCAAGAGAAACCTAAGCATTGCCGATATCCCGAACATTCTAATAAAGCCGATGTTGATAAAATTAACATTCATCGATGGTTACGAGTATCTAGATTAAAGTTTGAAACGGTGTGCTTTATTCTTTTCGCTACGAATTTTCAGGCAAATATCATACATAATGGTGTGGATCCAAAATGAAGATTCTGTGACAAATATCAGGAAACCATAGACTATCTAATCTCAAGATGTTCTGTACTTGTGCCAAATGAATATAAAAATTGTCACGATAAAGTGGGGCAATATTTACACTGGACAGTTTGCAGACACTGGTATGAACATCACTCAGTACAAATTAGAGAAAGGCATCACAATTCTATGGATGACATCATAATTGTCAAAAAACGAAAAGTGAAAACTTGCCTATTAATTGACATGGCTTGGACAGCGGACTGTAACATTTGAAAATCTATCGAAGTATAAAGACCTGAAAATCGAAATAGAAAAAAAATGTGGACATTGAAAACAAGAATCATACTAGTCGTAGTTGGTGCTCTTGGAATGATAAAAAAGGAACACAACAACATATTGAAAAACAATCCTGGAAATCCCAGCTTAAGAGAAATACAACAAATTGTCTTGAAAAGTACAGACCACAGACTCAGAACTTTTTCCATGTAACGTTAGTGATGTTATGTGAGTTAGAAAAACAAATCATGAAACGAATCCATAACAACACACCGCTACTTGCCTTAGGTCATCGTGTAGACTTGGTAGGTAGAATGACCATAACAGAAATCGAAATATAATGATGATGATAATAGTAATAACTAGTAAAAATTTCACGGTTATTCTATTTTAATATTCTTATGAATTTTAATTCTTCAGTTAATGATTCAGTAAGTTCATGGCGGGTTCTACGACAATAAAATATCAGTAGAAATTCCCCTACCGCATCGTTAAATATTTGGCTTAACAACTTCAACAAAATATTGCTATAAAAAATCATAAATATCACAGCTGTCATTATTTTAAGTACAAATGAAAAAATCTGAAAGTGACAATTTTTCCATTTCACTCAAACAACCATTAAACACTTATTTCTTTCTATCTATCTATCTATCTATCTATCTATCTATCTATCTATCTATCTATCTATCTATCTATCTATCTATGCCTTTATTTTTCTCTATATGTATGCATTTCCTGATCTATCTATCTATCTATCTATCTATCTATCTATCTATCTATGCCTTTATTTTTCTCTATATGTATGCATTTCCTGATCTATCTATCTATCTATCTATCTATCTATCTATCTATCTATCTATCTATCTATGCCTTTATTTTTCTCTATATGTATGCATTTCCTGATCTATCTATCTATCTATCTATCCATCTATCTATGCCTTTATTTTTCTCTATATGTATGCATTTCCTGATCTATCTATCTATCTATCTATCTATCTATCTATCTATCTATGCCTTTATTTTTTCTCTATATGTATGCATTTCCTGATCTATCTATCTATCTATCTATCTATCTATCTGTCTATCTATCTATCTATCTATCTATCTACTATCTATCTATCTATCTATCTATCTATCTATCTATCTATGCCTTTATTTTTCTCTATATGTATGCATTTCCTGATCTATCTATCTATCTATCTATCTATCTATCTATCTATCTATCTATCTATCTATCTATCTATCTATCTATCTTTCTTTCTTTCTTTTCTGACTGAAACCAAATAGTGTTTTTTTCCTCTTTCCACACGCTCAAAATGGAATAGTCCATTATTTTTTAGGCATTGGCAGTAGACATTAAACACTTCTTTCTTTTTTTCTTTCTTTCTTTCTTTCTTTCTTTCTTTCTTTCTTTCTTTATTTTTTCTTTCTTTCTTTCTTTCATCCATTTATTTTTTCACGTAAACCAAGTTGTGTATTTTCCCATCTTTCCAGGTGATCAAAATGGTATAGCCCATTATATATGAGGTGTTGGCAGAAGACGTTAAACACTTCTTTCTTTTCACTGAAACCAAGGAGTATCTGTTCCCCCTCTTTCCACGCGTTCAAAAACGGAATAGTCCATTATTTATGTCATATTGGCAGGAGACGTTAAACTATCCTGTCCTATCCTTCCTATCTATCTATCTATCTATCTATCTATCTATCTATCTATCTATCTATCTATCTATCTATCTATTGTAACTTAGGAAAGGTTACTGAATGAGGAATAACCAAAACGGAGGTTGGTAATAAAATGGTAATCTTTATAACAGCAACAAAATGCAATACTCGCCAACGGCGTGTAGTAGGTAAACCACTGCTTGTGGTGGGCTACTTAGCATATTACCCCCACTTACAACAGTGTTCAACGTATTTATGAGGATTGGGACATACCCATTAGGTACGACATATAACACTATCTATCTATCTATCTATCTATCTATCTATCTCATAAACCAAGTAGTGTCTTTTTGCCTCTTTCGACGTGATCAAAACGCAATAGTCCATTATTTATTAGGTATCAGCAAGGTGTAACAGTCGTGCGAACTAAAGAAGCACAATTATAATAGGATAGCAATAATCAATCTTTCTTGAATATAGAACAAGTTAAATACTTTAAAACTTTGACTTAAACACATATGCACCCATGTACATACATCACAAACACAGAATTAGGACAAACGTTAATGGATGGAACAAACTCCCAGCGGTTATTCTATTAAGTGGATGAAAATATCTCCAGCTAAAAGTTGATTTTTAATCGTGGGTTCAATCTGAAGATTTCAAAAGAAAGCACCAGGTAACTTTTTGTCAAACCTTATATCGGAAAAGAAAATAAAACTTTTTAATTAGTAAATGTTTTAAAAGTCAATCACAAGTTAAAAAAAAATTCAGAGTGAAAGAGAACGGATGCATATAATATCTACAGCCGAGCGCCATATTTTAATCACGAAATAAGAGATATGACTGCATAAATGAGAACAATTTCAAAGATCATTTCTAAAATATGGGAAATGATCCAAGCAAGAAATGAGACGAATTGTTAAGTGAGTGAGAATATTAAGAAGAGAAATCAGGAGATTGAAAAAAGATATGTCGTTCAATTCCAAAAGAATCAGGAACGAAGTGGCCAGTAATACTTACACATAAACCTCTGCTTTGAACATAAAAATAGGCCTTTGGTCTGCGGCTGTTCATTCATCGAATATAATTTAATATTCAGATAGATATCGATAGGTGGGACAGTAATTTAATATTTCCTCCCTCAAATGAAAAGAAAGCGCATTCATTTTGCACACCATATACATTATTGCGAGACATTCTAAGCAGATGGTGAAATCTGTAGACACTTACCGGTCAGTTTAGAATGCGTCGACTAATCGCCTGCCGTCTGGTAAGACCGATACGAAAGATGGCTAGTAAGTGCTTCGAATCTCAAATATAAACGACCAATATTTTCTTATCCTTGAGACATATAACGTCTCAGAGACTCAAAAACGATTATTATTTGGTCAGGTGCCCCTGCTATTTATTTAGAGATTCTTGATAAGATCCAAAGGTGAATCAGCAATATTATTGTTCCTGACCTGGCATCTCGGTTTCAGTAACTTTCCCACCACTTGAGCTCTTCGCTATGGTACCTAGACTTTATGAATTTAAGCGCAGTACTGGATTGACAACAAGGTCTCGTCAATTTGCAGTTGAATTGGCTAGATGCAGTTTCTTATCTCGTACTTCTCGCTTGTGGAACTCTCTTCCGTCTCCATGTTTTTGGCCAACTTTGCTTTTGTCAATCGTTATGTACTCTCTTCGTGATTACTCATCTATTGTTTCCGTTCCTTTATATTTATTTCTGTTGTTCGAATTCTTTTCACAGTAACTACTTGTGTCTTAGTGGCTTTACCGCCTTGCTTGGGGGCGAATTTAATTTTAAAAAGTGATATTCTCGAGCCAAAATACTAATAAATTCACATCTAAACAACGAATACGTACATATTCTTGAACCAGGTAAATGCTTAGACTGTGGAGATCATCTAAACCTTTTCTACGAAGGCACTCTCTAGGTGGCGCCAATCAAAACTGTAAAATGGACACAAGCTTTCTCTTTCACTCTTTTAGTTCTAGAGTGCTGTAAGTAGAAGACTTATCCAGTCTTCCCGAATAGAAAGACTTAGAAATCAACACATACCGAATATATTTTAACTTGCACATGTCACACTCCCATATTTTCTAACTGAAAACCTTATAACGTTTTTCTTTCTTTGTACACACAGGTATATTATTCTCTTATTATATTGCTACTCTTTATATGGAAATATATATGTAAAATCTCTGGGTGTGTTCAAAGCTATTCCATTTGAAAATGTTAAATTCATTTCCTTCGAAAGTTCTTATTCTCAACGTCGTCGTTGCAATTCTTAAACAATTTCGCCAGTCACAACCCATTTCCTTCCTTTACAATGAAACTGAAAGAAAAACGATAGATAAAAAGTTATTCTTTTTCTCTTATGTGTCATGATCTCCCTACACGAAGATTCAAATGTAAACAACCAATATTTGCATATAACCGAAACCAGTAAAGAATTACATCTTATATATGAAGTACAGTGTATGTGTGTGTTCAAGCTACTCCTATGCTCCCACTAGTCTGATTTCTATGAGTCATAGCTCATTCAGTAGCCCTAGAAAAGTTAGGCGCAGGTAACGATTTTCGTTGAGCTCAGATTCAGTGTTGCCAGATTATGCAAGGTTAAAATATATATTAATACATTATACTAGCCATTACCGTTGCTTTCATCGTTCTTATTTTCCTTTTGTATCCAAAATTGCAGTGCACGTTTTATTATAAACTAGATTAAACCCGTCCTATCGGGCGGCATTTAGGCTAGCTCCTGTGGAGGACTCTTGGTTTGGCCATATCATCACAATAGCTTGGGAGGAGTAGATGCGATAGACATCAATAAACTACAAAAGAACTCAAAAGTAATTGCTGTATTTAAGTATTGAATTAAGGATTAATCTTACCTTTTAAATGTTCAACGATAATTCTTCTGCTACCACTTAATCTAAAGATGATTTTCTGTACGTAGATCCTTATTTCCCGTGCAAACAATTATTTTTATTTCATGGGTGACAATTTATAAAATTTGTCCCAATTTATAAAATAAAATTAATAAAGTGTAAATATGGGAAAACAGCATTAGTTATACATTCAACATTTGAAGAGTTAGAGAAACATAATAGATAATTAAGTAAAACCTATATTATGGAATCTATATGAGTAAATGCGAAATTATAGCTCAATTCTTCCGTGAATTTTGAGATTAAAAAAAAAAACAGCTCTACTTTATAGTTCCAGCTAAACAGTCGAATTCTCTGCTTTCGAGCAGAAAGGAACCCGGACGAGGCTCCGCCAAAAGGCGGAGTCTCATTCGGGGAGGTAGACTGCCCCTGAACCCGTTTATGCGGGTTCAAAAAGGGAATATTTTTGGCCGAGCCTATGGGCTCGGAGAACCCTCGTTAAACCGGCCTTGTACCACATGCAGACCTCGTGGGGGGTAGCTAAATATACTGCTTTATAGTAATTTACGCAACAAAATATCTGCATTATATATTATCTACTTCTAGGCAATATCACTTTTAAGGTTTAACTAATTTGCATATCGGTTTTAAAAATTTTTATTTCATTAATTAACTGCCCTTCATAATTGTTCTTTTATTCAAGGATTGTTTTAATTTTCATATAAAAAATAGTTCTGTTTAGGAACATTGTCTTATATAGTGCAGAAAAGTGTTTGAAATTTGCATTTTATTTGGTCTTCAACAATTTATCATCTATTTGTAAAACTTTCCTTAACTATAACAAGCCAATTTATGAATGAAATGTTCATTTAAAATTTTTGTTTCAAGTAGTGAATATATCTTACATTGCGAATCGATAGCGAGCGGGCGAAACCTGCCAGTACTCATATAAAAACGGTCAGTTTGTATTTATAAACTAAGTAAATAAATGTTTATAGACACAAAAATAAACGACCAATATTTGCATATAACCGAAACCAGTAAAGAATTATATACTAAAATATACCGTCAGTAAATAAATACATATTTATAAACGCAAATCTAACCAGTCAATATTTACGTATCTTTGATGTGAGCTTTCTCTTCGGAATTTGAATGACCATTGCTTTCTATGATTTCTTATCCTTCATCGCTCAAAGGAATATTTTCTCCTTATGTATTCTTGAACCAAGTTAGTGCTTATAAACCTATCATTATTTACCTATACACGAACCGAATAAAAGCTAATAAACTCATGCATAAATGACCAATAATTACATATTTCCGAAGCAAGTAAATCTAAACTTAAATATATATTGATCTAACTGTTGATAAGTAAAACTTCGGTTGGAGAACCGCGGATGATTATAGCATATAATATTTATTTTTTCATAATCTCAATTCTATTCATCGCATATAATCCAGGGGTGAATATTAAATCACATAGATCGAATAATATACAACGAAAATATCATATCAACATTCAGTTATCTGAATCTTCCATAATACGGACCTTTTTATCTATCTATCTATCTATCTATCTATCTATCTATCTATCTATCTATCTATCTATCTATCTATCTATCTATCTATCACAGAGGGTCTTTTACCTATCTATCTATCTATCTTAGTGTTTTCATATTTATCTATCTATCTATCTATCTATCTATCTATCTATCTATCTATCTCATTATGTTTAGCTGCCTCATTATGTTTATCTATGTATCGCATTATGTTTATCTGACTCATAATGTTTATCTATCTATCTTTCTATCTATCTATCTATCTATCTATCTGTTTTCATATCTATCTATCTATCTATCTAATTATGTTTATCTGCCTCATTATGTTTATCTATCTATGTATCTCATTATGTTTATCCGCCTTATAATGTTTATCTATCTATCTATTTATCTATCTATCTATCAATCATTATGTTTATCTATCTATCTATCTATCTATCTATCTATCTATCTATCTATCTATCTATCTATCAATCATTATGTTTATCTATCTATCTATCTATCTATCTATCTATCTATCTATCTATCTATCTATCTCATAAACCAAGTAGTGTCTTTTTGCCTCTTTCGACGTGATCAAAACGCAATAGTCCATTATTTATTAGGTATCAGCAAGGCGTAACAGTCGTGCGAACTAAAGAAGCACAATTATAATAGGATAGCAATAATCAATATTTCTTGAATATAGAACAAGTTAAATACTTTAAAACTTTGACTTAAACACATATGCACCCATGTACATACATCACAAACACAAACTTAGTGGTTTCATATCTATCTATCTATCTATCTCATATCTCATTATGTTTATCTATCTATCTATCTATTTTTTATAAAACATATTTTTTGTACAGATATCATGTTGAGAATATAGGAGGGAAACGGAAAGACTGCACGCCCACATAAAAATATGAATACTGTACATCAGATGTATACAGATTATGATTGTACACTCACAGAACAAGAGAAACAGACGATTAACCTGCGCATAACCCCCCCACCTGAAGAGATTTTGTAAGTGGTTGACAGGACAAGGATTAGAAATGATAGCGAAAAGACGCAATTTCCGAAGAGATAAAAAGAACAGGAAGTTGTGGAGAGTCATGATCGCCCATACCTTGAAGAAGACGTTAATCCATGTATAGAAAAGAAGCGATGTTCAGGTAATCGGATTAAATATTCTTAGAAAAGAGATAGAAACAAATTTCAAGGTGAATGTACACGCTGCATACTACAGTGCATTTGAAGTCAGTAGGGGGTTCGTGAATACATGTTAACGATAAAAATAGCAATCTTCTTCAATTAGTAAAAATAGTTTTAATAGGTGAACAACTGTATAACGTTTGATTCTCGGCATATTCTCGCAATAGCAGAAACTGAATGTGATGATAACAAATTTCATTGCTGTTGTACGAGGGCCAAACTTAATAATCTCGATCTAATTAACGTTCAGTTTTCGCATTTTATTAAATTAGATTTCACTAAACAGAATTACTTATAAAAATAATAAGAAAAAGGACCCGAGAAAATTCACAGTTTTCCTATGTGAATATTCTGAGCAATCCTTTTTTGATGAAGTTAATGATTGAATAAGCTCATGCCGAGTTCTATGACAATAAGATATCCGTAGAAATTCCCCTATCGCATCGTTAAATATTTGAGCTTAACAACTTTAACAAAATATTGCAATAGCAATCATAAATATTATTCATCAGGTGTCAGGACTCGTGTTATCATTTGGCCGGTACACTCACTTCATATCAGCAAGAAACCTTTTTAAGGCACCTTATTAATATCACGGAAGTGGAGGACAAAAAGTGTGACATTGAAATCCATAGCCGCACTGGAATAGCGAAAGATGTCTTCCAAAATCTAAGGAAAATATTAAGAATCAGAAAAAAAAGAAAGAAAAAAAGTACTTAACTGCCATGTAATATTAATCCTCCTATATGGCAGTGAATGCTGGACGATCTTCTCACAGATGAAGAAGAGTCTTGAAGTAACAGAAACGTGGCTCTACAGAAGTATGATGAGAATATCATGGACCGAACATGTGAGCAACGACAAAGGTTTTGAGAAAATGAAAACAAAAAGGACATCTATACTTAACCAGAAAAAGACAGTTGAAATTTCTAGGGCACCTAATGAGGAAAGAATGCTTGGAAAATTCGATACTTACAGAACAGATTGAAGGTAAGTGGGACAGAAGAAAACAACGCATATCTTGAATAAATGGATGGAGGAGCAACGTTTCGGAGAGTTAAAAAAAAGTCAAAATTTAATAAGAAAATCAGGAAATTTTGGAGAGCCATGATCGCTAACGTCCTGAAGGGACACGGTACATAGAAGAAGCTCTCCGTGATTAGGAATACTATTGATATTATACACTTTTTTCAGTTATTAATGTGCAAATAGCTAAACTCTGGGCTCTGTACAACCAATTTCTCGCGTGTTTTTTTGTTTTTTTTTAATAATTTCACATCCAAGCAAGGCGATAAAGCCACTAAGGTGTTACAGACAGTGAAAGAAACTGGAAATGTTATTGAAAAGAGAGAAAACAATAAGAAAAGTATTCAAGGAGACAGAAAATCATGATTGCTCTATGATCTACATTTTTAAAGATAGTAGTAGACAGGAAAGCTGAAAGCTGAAAGCGATTTCTACAAGCCAGAAATGTGTGAGCAGCAACCATTAATAAAGATATTACGGGTAACCGTAGCAATTTGAACGATGAAATTATGAGACCTAACTGCAAATCTAGTACTGCGTGTGAATTCGGAAAATTGAGGTGCCAATTACCGTGAAAATATTTATAGAAACAGCACAGGCGGTGGGCAAGTGGCTGAAGCTGATAAGTCAGGTTAGGACTGATAACGTTACAGATTCATCTTTGAATTCTGTCAAGATGTCTAGGTATATAGTGATTTCCAAGCGTAGCTTGGATGTAGCACAAGGCCGAAAGTAAGGGACACCAAGAGAGGATCGAACTCACTACTCATTCGTAATTGTTTTAGCGAGACAAGCTTGCTAACTATTACACCACATCGAGGTGCTCATAGTGATTTTCCAAGCGTAGCTTAGATGTGGCACAAGGCCGAAAGTAGGGGCACCCAGTGAGGATCGAACTCACTACTCATTTGTAATCATTACACGGCCTCGTGGTGCCCAAAGATGTCTAGGTATATAATGCAGGAGAAGTAGCCGAGATGTGACAGTAATATTCTTGGAATGAACTTATGGTCGACTTATAAATGTGAAAGATAGATTCTGACGAGAAAAATACTGATATTGTGAACTGAATTTCCTAGCAGCAGACCTAGCAATTGATTCAAGGCAATCGTTTCTCTCCATGTTAGCGTGGGAAACGACAGGGAGAAGTGAAAGCATTAAAAGTGGCATTGAGTGAATAAAACCAGCGTGGACCAAATTCGAAATTCGTGGACTGTCGCTAGAAAACCACAAGCAAAGATCAGTACTGAATAACAGAAATCATATCACTTGAGAAGTTTCAACACCAGCAACAACTAAAATGGATAGCACATGTAACTTGAACAGACAATAATATCATAATCAAGAAATTTCACACTACTTTGAACAAATGTTTCAGAATGAAGACCTCATCAGTACTGGAAAGAGCGATAACATTTCGTAATGTCGCTTTATGTCTCATCTTTATCTGGGAGGAAATTGCCGTATAGCAGAATTTATATTAAAAAGCCCTTCAGCATTCATTTCTTTGTTTCTAAATACATTAAAACTTCAAAATTATTTGAATATACAGTCACTTTTGACTGCAGGGGTGGTTTATTACACACACAAACAAACGCACACACACATATTGGTATGTGTGTTTGTGTGTGCGTGTGTTTGTGTGTGAGATAGATAGATAGATAGATAGATAGATAGATAGATAGAGAGATAAAGAGAGAGAGAGAGAGAGAAGGAGTGAGATGGAATTGTCCAACATTCACTGCTGTATAGTAGGGTTGATATTTAAAAGCAGTTCGGCACTTTTTTTTCTAGTTTTATAATAAATTAAACTTCTGGAATAAACTATTGTTTACTATATATGCACACGTGGACAGATACACACACACGCACACACAAACACAAAGACATACGCACACATGCACACACGCATTCGCGCGCACCCAAAAAGTGGAAAAAATCATCCTAACACCAATAGTACGCGCATAGATTAATTACTTCAAACTTAGTACAAGGAGAACGAAAATGAGAAAAACGGTAGTCAATTGAAACCACCTGACGTATGGTCTTGACTGATTAAAAAAAAGTTCTACGAAACTCTGAAGTTGAGGCACTGAATATAACATCAACCAGCTAAGTGACAAATTTTATTTGCATCAATCATATATATATATATATATATATATATATATATATATATATATATATATATATATATATATATATATATATGTATGTATATGATGCAACCGACCACGTTGCTGGGTATGGAACTACCTATCATAGGGCCATGAATTTCAGTTCAAAGACGGATCAAAATTAAAAAATGATTTCTCGTGCGACTCAAAGAATTTAATATACATAATTACATGCAAAGGTTGCCACGAGCATTATATTAGCCAAACCGGCCAGTCATTCTGGCAAAGGATGACAGTTCATTTCCAACGAATCTGGGATCCCCACACCAGAAAAATACCCATCAGCCAACATATAGAGGAATGCAGAGGACAAAATCTGCCAAATTTTAGTGTCTTCCCATTCTACTAATACGACTACAGAACCACTGAACAAAGGCGGCTTAATAAAGAAATATTTTTCCTCAACAGTTTCTAACCCATATTTAATTCATTTTCACTTCTTTCACTGGTTCAAAGCATAAGCATCAACACGTGGAGATAAACAAAGTTAAAACCTTTTTAAAAGCTAAGCGAAACCGGCTAAACAAAAAAAGTTTAAAAAAAGGAAAACAACAAATTATTTTCATAAGAAAGAAACACTGCCAATCCAGTTGTAACAAAGTTTTAATTCTTCTCTGTAAAAAAATCATTTATAAATAAATATTACTATATTAAATATTAAGTGCCTTTTTTCCCAATCCGCATTTTAGTCTATACAATAAATTTATGTACAGACTTTGGCTAACAAACATTTTTTTTGCTTTTATATATATATATATATATATATATATATATATATATATATATATATTTCTTTAAAAATTATAACATAAATTTATTATAAAATCACTACAAAAATAGCCATTTTGTTTCAACAACTCCGGTTGTGAGGATGTTGAATGTAAAATAAATGATTTTCAAAGATTCAAATTAATTAACGATTCTTCGCAATAGGGAAAACGCTGTTGCAAAAGCTAGAATGACTAATCAAAACACAAGTATAAGAGAATTCAAAAAACTTGACAACGAAGTAAGGTTATAATAGCTATTAAGACCTTTAAAGTTGAGGTTATACTAAAATAGAATTTATTCTAACCAATAAGAATTAAATTATATAAAATTTGATATTAAAATTAAAAGTAAAAAAATTAGCAATTTTAAAATCTAAATTTAATCTCTTTTAAGAATAGTACTTGTTGGCTATTGAAAATATTCCGTATACACCAATCATATATATATATATATATATATATATATATATATATATATATATATATATATATATTAAGCGTTTCACCCCAAGCTAGGTGAGAAGCCACTAAGACGCAAGTGGTTACAGAAGATCAGATAGGAGTGATAAAAGAAAGAATGAGGAGACGGGTAGTGGATAGATCAAGGCAACTGGAGATGTCGATTGACACTACACTTGAATAGCTGGAGATTATAGCTCTCAGGGAAACTGGAATAGAGAAGGGAGTTCCACAGGTGAGAGGTGCGAGACATGAAGCTATTGGAGTAGAAGAGACGGCTACATTTAGGAGTTTCGAAAGTGAAAGGGCGAGAGCGAGATGCCAGCCTCGTAGGGCGCTTGAACTTATGAAGTTTGGGAAACAGCGAATGCAGCTCCTCGGAGCAATTACAATGAAAGTACTTGTAAAACAGAGAGAGGCGACGGGGCGTTTGTGAGAAAGTGACTGTAGACGAGATGCCAGAGCAGGGCCAATTATATTGTATATCCGCCTCTGGTGCCTATCAAGAACCCCGAGGCAAACAGAAGGGGCACCAGACCATATATAGCAGCAATACTCCATGCAAGGGTGAATTGTTGATTTGTAGATCTGGAGGATCGATCCCGGGGAGACAAATTTCCTTGCGCGGCACAGGGAGACAACTTTCCTTGCGGTGGACGAAGCAATTGACTCAATGTATTTGTTCCATCTCAGGCCAGCAGTCAACGTGAGACCGAGAAGCTGCAGAGAGTTGTTCTGGAGGAGTTGAGCGTCAGACATTCTAATGGAGGGCAGGGAAGGATCTCTGTGGTGACTAATAGAGAGCAGTTTTGTTTTTGAAGCATTAAAGTTGACCAGTCAATTCCTGCCCCAGTTCACAACCGATTGGATGTCCTTTTCGAGACGCACGGCCAGGTTAGTTTTGTCAGTGACGCTAGATTTGTTTTTGAGTCAGGAATAAATTGTGGTGTCGTCCGCGTAGATAACAACTTGGGAATTTATGGCGTCAGGAAGGTCATTTATGTAGATAAGGAATAGAGTGGGGCCTAGGATGGAGCTTTGAGGAACACCTGCGTTCGTGGAATACGAACTGGAGGAGAATCCGTTGAGAACGACCTTCAATTCACGGTTTCACAGGAATGATTGTATTAGGTCAAACAATCGACCCGTAATGCCATAACCCTAGAGCTTCCGAAGAAGGTCGGCATGTCAAACCCTCTCAAATGCTTTGGAGATATCACGGCACGAGATTTCCCGTTATTTTGAAGAGCTCGGCAGACAGTTTCAGTGATGGCCGTAAGCACATCAGCTGTAGATCGGGAAAAGCGGAAGCCATATTGCTTGTCTGAGAGCAGATCATGTGATATGAGGTGGTTAACCACCTCGGTATTGATTAGGGCTTCGAAGACTTTGCCGAAAAGGGGTAGGAGACTGATAGGACGGTAATTAGAAGGGTCAGAGGTGTCGCCAGAGTTCTTGAAGATAGGAACAATCGAAGAGGACTTCCAGCAGTCAGGAAAACAAGATTCCTTGAGGCAGTAGTTATATAGTTTAGAGAGGGCGGGCGTCAGTTCAGGCGCACATTTCTTCAAGACAATGGCTGGTATCCCATCTCCACCACTAGCCTTGTTGGGGTCTAAATTGGAGATAATGCCCAATACCAAAGACCGGGTTATGGGTAACCCACTCAATAGGGCCTCAGTTCTAAGAGGGAAGTCGGGTATGTGTACACCGGAAGAGTCGAGCGTTGAGTTGAATGAAAATTTCCGAGCAAAGCATTCAGCCTTGTCGGCAGAGGAGGTCAGGACTTCGAACTGGTTGAACAAAGGAGGTATAGAGGGTTTGCAATTGTTCAATACGCTCTTGCAGAGACGCCAATAATCTTTGGAGCCAAATTTGCAAGATGCAATACACTCCTTCATCCGAGCAGCAAATAGTGACTTAACATCGTTGAGGACACGCTTACACTCGTTACGGGCGGAGGCGAAGACGTCTATTGCAGTCAGACATGTCGCTACGAAATAGGTGAAAGAAGTGGTTCCTATGGGCGATGGCGGCTGAGCAAGCAGCGGAGAACCAGGGGGAGGAGCGCGACATGATCTTATATTTCCTTGAGGGAATGAAAGCGTCGATTCCAGCTTTAACCCAGGATGAGATCTCAGAAGCACATTCTTGGACGGGGAGCGTAAAGACAACATCCCAGGGGACATCGCGGAGGAAATACGGAACGCGTCCCAGTCATCTCGTTGATAGTAGAACGAAGTTCTAGTGGTAGGAGATTCTTTGCAGGGGGTGGAGCTGAAGGAGATGTTAACAGATACTACCGCATGATCAGAGTTACCAAGAGTTGCGTGGCGCTACAGGACTCGGGGATGGAGGTAAAACACAGATCGAGAATAGAGGCTTTATGTGTGTGTGTGTGTGTGTGTGTATGTGTGCGTGTATGTATATATATATATATATATACTCTGAAGTCTCCTCTTTATTTGTGCGGAAATTATTCACACACACACACACACACACACACACACATATATATATATATATATATATATATATATATATATATATATATATAGAGAGAGAGAGAGAGAGAGAATAAAATAACTGACATCCGAGGAAAGTATACATGGGATATGTGAATGCGCTTCGTTCAATAAGACATCATCAAAACAGGTGAATATATTTTGTATAAATAGTTATCATGGAAAATTTGCTATACATAAACTCTATCTGTTTTTCTTTTTAAACGATGTAAATGTTAATAAAATAATATTCGTGAATAAAATCAATATCAGTGAACTATCAATGAAAATTTTCCATTGGAATACGTCAAAATAAATATAAAATATAGGGATATTATGCACAAAAATAAAATAGAATTATAGAGAAGAATGATAAATCGCAGGTATGTATTGAAAAGTAGGAAGATGGCCATGGTAAGGATTTATGCTTAAATTTTCCGTTGATCTGATTATGTTTTTATTAAACAAATAATCAGCAAAGTAATAAAAATAATTGGTAATAACACATTCCATCTTATATATGTAATGGCTGGCTACTCGTTTCTGAACACATTCGCAAGCCAGGGTGCCTTGCAAATCCATTTTATAGACGTCCGCTCAATTCACCTGGGGGTTATACTCTAATTATAGACTTTAGTTACTGTTTCTGGGAGATAGCGTATAATCTGGCGTGATCAATTTTTTTAAACAAGGCCAGTACGCTTAAAGACACGGTCACAATGATTCGCGCTAGCACAACCATCGACAGCTTTTGAACGGTTCCGTGTAACCTATTCACTCACAAGGTTTGGATTAACTCGTGGTATTTTTTTTTCTAGAGCTTTCAGGTTTTCAAAATGCAGCGCGTTGTGATCGCTTTTCCACGCCGGTATAATCATGAAGTCACCTCCCTGACAAATCGACGATAGTAAGATCTGAACTCGATATAAAGATATATATAGGGAGAGATAAATTATACGTATATACATACATGACTTGACTTTGACTTGTATCGGTTTTCACCATGGTCGGGTTGAACCGGCTTCCTCCCGAGCAAGTACAGCATCACGGACCATCGCTGCCCCCGCTCGCCGATCCTGAGCCAGGTCACACGAAATGGCGAGCCAATCGTGATTCCATTGTCGAAGACCAAATATTTGTGGACCCGATAGTACTGCTAGGTCATCCTTGATTGTGCTAGCCCACGTCCTCAGCTGCCCACCGACACGTTTTCGCCAGCCAGGAAGAGGAGGGAGGGAGAAGTACATCACGGATGAGTTCTCCCTCCGGCCGTCGAGCTGCGTTTTCGTACCATCGGAGACGACGCTGGAGAAGGACGGGGGGAAGAGGACAGAGACACAGGGTCGACGTAGAGTGGTTGTGGGCACATGATCGATTCGGCGGCATCGTAAAATGCAGCGAAGGCAATCGTTGTCGAACACTTCAAGCCTTCGTAGGTCAACCGCTCTAAGTGACCACATTTCGCAGCTATAGAGAAGGATAGTCCGAACAATGCCCTGATAGATGCGTCCCTTCGTAGCCGTGGAAATCTCCCGTCGCCCCCATAGTGACCGCTTGATATATATATATATATATATATATATATATATATATATATATATATATATATATACAGAGAGAGAGAGAGAGAGAGAGAAAGAGAGATAATATAATATCACTATATATATATATATATATATATATATATAAATTCAATTCATTTCAATTTTTGGAAGTAAAGTCTGATGATCCAGAGCCCTGTTAAAGGGGTTATGGTGAAATAATTTATTACATGGAACCCTAAAGTGGTCTGTTTTTATTCAAACATATCTGCTCTGAATTTTACATTGAGCTCTCCGGATATCATCCTCCTCGGGTCTACCCATACGGATTACCTAAGTTTGCATAAACTATATATATATATATATATATATATATATATATATATATATATATATATATATATATATAGTGTCACTGCTGGAATACTTGGTAGCATTTAGCGTGATATCAATGCATGTTTTCACGCATGTAACCACACACTCATTCACATCCAATAATCTCCCCCTTGATAGCTACCATATTGAATTTGATTGACGAGTGTTCATTTCGAGAACTATCGGCCTCTCTAATAAGCCGCCAAATGCATTTTTTTTCTTTCTCCTCAATTTTTTCTATTTTTTTTAATTCTATATTTTCCCACCTCTGATGCTTGCTTGCTTGGGCGGACAGATCCTTTCACAATTCACAGTGATTTCCCACAATCAATAAAATTTCTCAACACGTGCGCTCTCATGTGTAGAGTTGCTTTTTTTTTCTTCTATCGCTCGCAGCGCGGTTAACGCTTCGCCTACGTCGCTGTTTACGGCAACGTCGAGTTTTTTTTTTTTTTTTTTTCGCGCTCCTTTTACGTCCGACGGGAATAGGTGAGAAGCTACTCACGATTTCGTCACATTAGCAGCTGCGAATATGCACGAAATTAGGTGTCGATGGGATACGATTGCACAATTAAGTGCAACTGAAGTAATTTTATAGGGCTGCAATTGCGAAAATGTGCAAGTTCGAGAACCATATATTTTTGAAAATTGCCTACAAAAGGAGCTTCCTTTTATCGAAGTTTTACTCGTACTTGCATGCACACACACACACAATCATATATATATATATATATATATATATATATATATATATATATATATATAAGCAAAAAAAATATGACTATAACGAGACAGCTGCACAATCCAGAAGCATATACATGTGTGGTTCGGGCAACATTCCATGGGAAAGGAAAATCGTGAAGCTGAGTTTGAATTCCGGGCAAGTTCGGAACGCTCACTATCGCCCAAATACCCTTAGGAAAGGTATGGATCCATCTCTTTTCTCGACCCCTAAACTAAAGGTTAAATAACAACGCTGGCTGGTCTCTCTTGCCTTGAAGGGAAAAATAGTTTCAGAGAGGGAAAACAGGGAATAAAATAAAAACAAAAAAGAAGCAAACAACCGGAAGAGGGATGGGCTTCGTTAGGCTATTTTGACTTCGACACACACACCACTGCTTCTATAGAGGCAGTGCAGGTTGTGTCGTAATGACACACATGGGTTACGAGATACGGGACGTGATGTGACATGCAAAAGGCTGATTGAATAAAGGATGCAAAATAAAAGCAAATACACGCAATTTTTGCCTTATTTGGTTCTTTAGGTTGTGCAAGTCGAATCGTCGAATATTAATCCGTATATATATATATATATATATATATATATATATATATATATATATATATATATTAAATTGCAGTAATCAACTTCTAGGTGTCAAAATTTGCATATTCTTTTTTAAACTTTTTATTACTATCGCGTTAAAAATATAGCCGATCACATTTTCTTTCTTGAGTGTTGAAGCGGCCCAATAGATAGGTTCTGGCATGTTTTCATTTCCCTTTTATTATTAAATAAGATTTTCTGTTCCATTCTACAGAAGAATGCTGTGAGTACCATAGACAGAATGAGTCCACAAGCAATGAAAAAGTTTTAAAGAAAATGGAAACAAAAGGAACACTCATACTCAGAATCAGAACATGACAGATGAAATTTCTAGGACACATAATGAGAATGGAGGACTTAGAAAATTTGATACTCACAGTACACATCGAATGCAAACCGGCCATCTGTGAATGAATCGCAGAATGGCGAGTTAGATATTACTGAGATTTCATTTTTGAGAGCCACGATTGATCAATGGAGGCGCGATGGCGTAATAGGTAGTGGATCTGATTGAGGAATCGGAGAGCTGAGTTCGAATTTCATTGCATTCACTTGGGAAAGGTATAAATCCATCTCAGCTATGAGTATTTACGCGACCCTCTAGGTTTGGTTGGCTACCATTCTAGAATGAAATCTATGAATTCAAGTCACCTGCATCCTTGTAGATTTTGCTTCTTTAAATTCTGATTGTTGACCATGTTTGCCGCAGTCTCTAAATATGGAATCCAGTGAAGTCCGTAATCTGTCCAATATCAGAGGTCGGCAGTGAAGATTCAGAGAAAGTAGCGGTTGTTAAGTAATTATTTAAGTCTTCGATTTCAGGTTGGCAGTGCAGACAATGGGTGAAAAAAATGTCTGCCTACATACACGTCGCATTTAATATTTTGAGCTTTCTGATTGGTTAACACTTCTATTGGTGAACTATAAAATGAGTCAGCTCATTTTGACTTGCTCACTAGTACATAAAACTGCAACACTGATAGGAGGGACAAGGTTACCTCAACAACCCCGGCGCAAAAGAAACCGGTAAGTCATTACACTATTCTGCCTTGAATGACGCCATAAACCACAACTGTGAAATGGTAGTGACTGATGTGCACATCGGAGGAAAAAACGGTAACTGAATAAAATGAATGAGTGAATGATTGCTTAAGTCCTGAAGAGACACGGCACACAGAATAAGTTGAAGCGTCGTCCTACAGTAATATACAGATCAACCGGGGTTTTGTAGGCATAAATAATATTTTATTATTATACAGTGATGGCATAGAACCAGTGTGCACGAACCGATTGTTAAAAATTATAAAAGCTTGGTGAACCATTTGTTGGATTAACCGAAAATAAATTAAGATATTGACACCTAGTGACACACTCCACCCCACATCCCGCCATAACAATAATGATTTCCATAATTACGTTGAAAACGTAACGAGAAATTACCATAAATATGCTGTACCCAAAATTACCCAAAGAGCTAAAAATATAATTAATACCATTGATGAAATTTCTGTAGAGTCTGAATAAGGTTTATCTGCGATTAACATAATTTATTTTGACAAAAGATATCGTCTTCAGTTAAAAAGGTGGCAAAGCTAGGTGGCATAATTTTGATAGGTCTTCTTATTGGATCTTTAGGATTGCAGCAATTCAGTTCAAATGTGGCTAAGAAACCATAACACAGCGGATGATACCAGAGTTCAGAAGAATCCTACTTCTGAACAGAAATATCATAAGAATAGTATCACTCTGTAAATATTTTACTAAATATGTGTTTTCTATTAAATTATCAAAATGTTTTAGTTCCTTTTGATAATATAAAGTAGTTCCTTTTCTATTCTCAGACTTAAAATAAAATAAAGAGAATAAGTTTATAGAACGGGTTCCTGTGAATTTTGGATGCCATTATTGTCTGTATATATATATATATATATATATATATATATATATATATATATATATATATATAATTAAATAAGTCATATAAACAAATTTTTACTACGTTAATAAAAACACCGATTGAAAAATAAATAAATAAATAAATAAAATAAGACACAAAAAATAAAAATAAATATAAAAACAAGCAAAATAATTTAACCCAAATAAATAAATAAACGACTTCCGGTAAAATAACCGCCATAATAGACTACCCACAATGCACCACTGACCCGTATATATATAAATAGCCGAGAAAAATAACAGCACATGTGGCCTGACGATTGCATATAGCATGAAACAGACTGTTGCCTCTAAGTGTTAACTTCTATGTTCACTTTTATATTTACACACGCTCTATCTCTGATATTGAGCACTTTATCCCATAAATATAGCACACCTTAAGACTATATTTCTTCATATATATATATATATACAATGATGGGTGAAATAATAATAGAGTGAAATGGATAAATTGTCGTCTAAATTATGCAAAAATGAAAGTAACGCTGACATCTTATTTTAAGAGACATATTTACCATAATTACACAAAAATAACTAAAGAGTAAATTTATTCAGTAAACTCACAATTGGCTTAAACCAAGCCCTCCAGATTTCGAAATCTCCTTCAATTCTTCTGTACGGTCTCCTTGTTCTATTTGGTGAATGCTGCTATAATCCTTGCCTTTAATTCATCTTTGGTGTTACAAGGAGTTTTGCTTGTATCTCGCTCGACTGCGCCCCACACATAATAATCAAGAGAAATTAGGTAGGAGGATTTAAGGGGTGATGTGTTCGTAAATATTTTCTGACAGCCATAACTGGGTTCTCCTGCTTAAATGGCATTATGCAGAGGAACTCTGCATAATGCCATTTATGTTTCCTAACATAGCGTCTTCTAGCAACCACACTCTTAACCCAGGGCAGCACTACTTCCTGAATGCACTTGCTGTAGGCCTCTGTAGGAAGATGAATGAAGGTATAATGTCGCCATTACTAGTGATCACCAACTCTTTCTGAATCCACTGCACTATTCTCAGACTGACACAAGAACACTCTGAAATGTTCGTATTGGATCTTCCGGCGCGAATGCCAAGGAGTAGAGCTTGCCGGTGTTCTGTTTGAGTGAAATGCATCATGGTGATCTTTTTCTCACAGACGATGCCAACTGTCCCTACTATACTGTGTAGCCGGCAAAATCAAAAACAAACAGCGCCCATTCACGTAATTAAAATTAAATTGTGACAATTTACTCATCTCACAATATATATATATATATATATATATATATATATATATATATATAGAGAGAGAGAGAGAGAGAGAGATCTTCATTTTTGTATTACTGTCAATTTTCTTTACGAAACGCAATTTTAATGTGGTCGATATGAATAAGCTCCGCCTTAATTTTAAATAAATATTAAAATAAAATAAAAAGTTTTTGAATGTTTTATTCATTTATTATGTCTAATTAGTTTATTTTATTTCTCTAACAATATAGCTACTACTGCTACTACTAATATGACTACTATTAGCAGATATTTTTCTTGTTTGTAAATCTAGTTTTAAACGTTTGATAAAGTACGCAAAAAACTGTTAGTTTATGGGTATATCAATTTAGAGACATATCAACTCCTTATACATCATTTAATGCCCGAAATTTTATTTTCTTGGGAGCAGTAGTAAGTTGTTTTACAAACATATTTTGCTGGTAATTTTTTACTATGAAAATGTATATCTGTCATATTTACTATAAACTTTTTTATACTTTCAAAGTTTGTTTTGACCAGAGTTTGGGGGTTAATATTTTCCCATACCTGGTAAACTAACAGTTTCCAAGATCCACCCTCCCACCCCCAGGTTCAGGGTAGACCTGGGAACAGTAGCAATTAAGACATTGTTCTACGCTACTTACAACCTCCCGATCAGAGGTCTTGCTGCTAGATGTAGTTTATCGTCATACCCAGGACGGCAGAACTGTTATAAGTGCTTACGTAACCATGAAATATTTGGTAAAGATATTAGAACGATCAAGAGCTTATAATTGGAGAAAAGCGTCTGTATACGGATAGAAAGTTAATTCATTGAATATATAAAGATAGAAAGGAGTGTAAAACAAGGGTGTGTCTTCTTAGCTGACTTATTCGACCTGAACAGTAATGCCATTCTGGATTTAGTCGGAAGAGATTTCTGCAAGCAAGAAGTGTGTTAGAAGAAACTGCTAGCATAGAAAGGTTGTATCTAGCTATTTCAACGGAAAAATGATGAGACCTTGCCGCCAATCTCGTATTGCGCTTAAATTAATAAAGTCTATATACAGTGTAACCCGGATATAAGAGACCCGGATGTAAAAGAAACCCGGATATAAGAGAGATTTTATCTGGTCCCAAATTAGAGCCTGTATTAATGTATATAAAATAGACCAAACCCGGATATAAGAGAAACCAGGATATAAGAGACTTCTTCTCCGGTCCCGACAACTCTCTTATATCCGGGTTACACTGTACCATAGAGGAAAGTTCATCAAAACAATTACCATAAAGTATTCATAGAAAAGGCACATCGAAGCTACGGCAGTGGGAAAGTGACTGGAAGCGAGATGCCAGGTTAGAACCAATAACATTGCATATTTTCCTTTGGATTATATCAAGAATCTCTACATATATAACAGCAGGACTAGGCAAGATAAGGCAACGAAACCATTAGGACATAAGTGATTACTGGCTGTTAGAGAATATAAAAAAAAAAAAAAACTAGGAGAAAGGGCAATAAATGAATAAGACTTAAGAAAACAGAAGATAACGATTGACCGGAAGTGAGTTTCACAAGTGAGAAGTGTGACAGAAGAAACTGCTAGCATGGAATTAAACTCACAATAGTCAGAGAACATGGTATATTTTAAACCAATAATCCAGTGGTTCAGTTTTGGTGTCTTAACTCAAAAGCATATGAAAAGGTACAGCACCGTGACATATCTACACGGGTGAAGAAAGCAATTGAATATATTTGCAGCTCTGAATGATCGAATCTGGTCTCAGATAGGTCGTAAGAAGTGTACAAAAATGGTCGTCCATGATGTCTGTGTGCTATGAGTCCTGGTCAGACACATCAGAGAGATCTATTTGTGAAAGATATTAGAATAACCCATAACTTAGACTGAGGGCAAACCGCTTGCATACGGATAGAAAATGAATTAAATATGTTTAGAAAAATAAAAAATAGAAATGGGCATAAATAATGACGTGTCTTCTCACCGGATGGTACATTATTTAAGCGTTCAATTCGAAATTCCTAGAAAGTTATCGAGTATGACAAAACATATCTGAATTTGGCCGGAGGACACAAAAGTCGAAACCTTTTGATGATGCTAACCATGATGAATGCCAAGGCATATGATAAGAATAATTCCCGATCTAAAAAATCCTGACACAAATTCTTTGATCGTTGTTGTCAACATTCCTGAGCCTCGGGTTAAATGAACAAAGCAAAGATCAAGAAAATATTTTTTAAAAGTGTAATGATATTTGCGAATAGATTAACTTCAATCTAAAACAGCTAGACATAATTTCATTTCGTTTGCTTCGCCATGGAACACCATTATCTAGTATATAGGATCGTAACCCTGGTTCAACGTTTACTGCATGATTGGATATAATTATGTGGTAACCAATCCTCAACTTTTTACGGTATAAAAGGATATTCATTTCGGTTACTTCACGATGAAACAATAACTAATCACGAATTCTCGCGTTAATCGAGAATATAAGCGGGGTAACCACGATTCAACTTTTACTGGACAACAAAAAAAACTCAGGGTAATTAATTCCGTGTTAAGAAGGATGAGGAAAGGATAAAAAGATTAAAAACAATAATTAGAAGCTATAAAATGAACTCGGAGATAATTCCATGAATATTAGAACCTGAAATAAATCGTGCAGAATTAATTAAGATTAACACTAGATCATCTCAAGCCTACCTAACTGTCTCAGGGAAAATATGACAAAGAATTATGGTCTTCTGAAATTTATCCAAATCCCAAGGAAAAATTCTTGCTATGTTTATATAAATACAATGTTCCCAAAATCTTAATATTGTTACTAAATGAGGAGGTTGGACTGACCGCAATGCAAGAAGGGACATCTGTAATTAAACAAAGGAAGGCCATGAAAAACATGCAATAAATCGAAGCCAGGACTGCGGAAACGAGACTGACAAAAGACAGTGAGACACAAACAGAGACGAGATGACAAGAAGATAGATCCATTTATAAACCTTTTTCCAATCTACCACCCGATGCTGCTTCTGCCGTTAACGAACCCACAGATGTAAACCCTGATTGACTAGAACATAGTGCTCGAGCCGAGGCTTTTTAAATTATTAAGAATTACTACTTGGATACTTTTCCTGTCGAAAAATGGTCAACAAGGCCACAAAGAAATATTAATAATACCTTTCTTCTCATCTAATTTTAGGATTTTGAATTTATTTTCATTAAAAACATTCTTATTTATCTACATAGTTTGTTGGTTTGTTCTGTGTAATCGGTTTTCAGTAGAGACTTGGCGAAATCTCTGTAAGAAAATGAACCCCCTCCCATATTGCTGATAATCAACAAATCGATAGGGTGAGGTAGGATTATGATTACAGTGAGTAATACATATGGATTGATAAGTCTAACTTATTCAGAGACTGACGTTTCTTGCACACCCTTCAGTGGTCCTTATTTGAGCCAAAGTCTGTATTCGAGCTTATGTCTCTATTCGAACCCAAGTATTAAAAAAAAGTTCGAATGTTTGACTTTCCCAAGCAAGTAGTCATGAACTCCTAGAATTTTTTTTTCCTAATATTTCCTAGTTGGTCATTTTAACAGACGAAATTGAACTTGGTGAATATAAATATTTGATTCTACCAATAATATTTCCAAATAACATATTCAATAAAAAAAAAAAAATGAAATAAATTGTAAATGAAAGATATACGATGAAAATCATATTTTATATAGACATATCAATGCCTTTGATACGTGATTCCATTGACGACTTTTCTGTTGAACCATAACAAAAAATTTCTATGGACAATGAAAAGTGGGTATTTTACAACAACATGGAATGTAGTAGATTGTACAGTAGAATCTAAAAGCCGGTTATCGTTCACAGAAAAAAAAGATGTTATATATGTGATACGATTGGCGAGAAGCTCGCTACAATAAACTCCTTCCAGAGAACCAACAGACTGATTCGAAGAAGTTTGATCATAATTAGTCTCACCGAATATAGCGATTGAAAAGAAAAAGGGTTCGGAAACACATTTGGTAAGCTGGTAAAGTTTTTAAGGCTTGTCTCAGAGGTTTTCACTTAACTGTCTTAGACACCAGATAATGCAATTCCTCATTGTTTTTACCATATTTCTGTTTTTAACATATTCTGCAAAGGAAAAAAAAAGATCATTTAACTGGATGACTGAGGGGCCAAATTCCTTGCTGAGAACGATACAAATTTCTATGAGGATGAAATTATGGAGTTGCTTTTTTAAAATAATTATTTCATCCAAACAAGACAATGTCTCCAATAAGACGCAAGGTGTTACTGAGTTTGAGAGAATATGAGAAAAATAAAAACACTGTTAAAGAGAACAACAAAAGGACAGAAGTTAAGAGGATATAAGACAGCAATTGAAATAAAGCAGAATCTAGTCGGACAAATAGTAAATACTTTATGCGAATATTTAATGAAATGATAATAGCAAAATCGCAAATATTTTTTCAATAAAGCTTAAGTTTCAAAATGAAAAAATTCAGTTTTTTTTAAGAAGTTTTAGAGTAGCTTTATAAAACTACATATTCAAAGTGATTTCAATATCTAAAATTTTCATATTAGTTTAAGCTAACGCTTAGTCGATAATTTATTTGGTCCTTGGGTTGTAATTAATAGAAAATTTTATCGCACCGACGATAACAAAAAAAAAAAAAAAAAAAAGAAAAGAAAAAAAAAGGAAAGAAAAAAAAAGAAAGAAGAATCAATGAAAAAGATGAATCAGTATTTTTTTCTCTTGATATTTTGGTTCAAATTGACGACAATAATGTGGACTAATTTTAGGCTTTTTCATGCCTTGTGTCAATTAACATTGAAATCAGCAACGATCGAAGTTTTCTGTGTCTTCATATGTTCGCCACAGTTAAAATCACATGAACACCAGATGAAGATAATGTTTCGATGCAGAAAACTTCGAGAATTGAATAATGCCAGCAAGAAAATAAAGACTAATTTGGAGGCAATTTTGTATCAGTTGTTACTGCCGTTATTTTTTTAAATAACAAAGCGAAGATATCTGTTCGCTTGACAAAGGATTTTAAACAACAATAATAAATATAAAATGGGATAGATGTATTAACTTTATTGTTATAATATAGCAAATATTGTTCCTATTATTTTCATTTCAGTAAGTAGAACACATTAAAATATTTCTATAGGTTTCATGGCATCATCTTTATTATTTTAATCAATATATTATTTTTAATCAATATTTTTAATAATAGTAGTGCAAGCGTGTCCTTAAAGAAGCGAAGTTACCGTTTGTTGATAGAATGAAACAATGTATAGCATATCACAAGTTCGCTTCTAGAGATTATTGGCAACCCTGTAAGAGTGTGCTGAACGACAGTAAATCCTGAAACCTTCCCCTATTTAATCAATCAAGTGATGGCATCTAGAGCAGATAAGGTTGAATACTTTGCTGAGAAATTCTTTTCCAACTCACTACTCGACTCATCTGGAGTATCAACACCTGATCCCCCCCCCAGAAGAAAGGCTCTACAGAGTGATGTGCACGTAACTTCGTCACTGATTTTAGACATCATTTCTAACCTAGACTCGCACAAAGCAAGCGGAAGTGACGGGATCTCAGTTGTCGTCCTAGAGAAATGTTCTAGCGAGCTGGCTCCAGCTCTCTCCAAAATGTACATCAACCGCCTTCACCGTTTCCTGCTTTCCAGCTTGTTGGAAGACCCCCTCTGTAGTTCCTAACCCATCTAAGTTTCTTACCGATTTTCGGAAAAGTATTCGAGGCTTTAATCAATGCTGAAGTGGTTATGCATCTTACTTCTCACGACCTACTCTCAAACGAACAATATGTTTTGCGTTTCGCCAGATCTACTGCTGATGTGCTAACGGCCATCACTGAATATGTATATCAAGCTCTTGATAATAACGGCGAAGCTCGAGCTGTGCTATAAATATCTCGAAGGCGTTTGACGGGGTTTGGCACACTAGTCTTCTACGTAAGCTGCAGGGCTACGGTATTACCGGACGAGTGCTTGATTTAATCCAGTCGTTCATATCAAATGGTGAAATGAAACTCGTTTCACACGAACACAGGTGGGTCCCCCAAGGCGCTATCATGGGTCTTACGCTGTTTCTGATCTTCAACAATGATTTTCTTGATGTCATCTGCTCCCAAGTAGGCATTTATACAGAGGGCGCTGCCATTTTCTCTTGTCTCAATAGAAAATCTCTCACTGCGGACAAAGTAAGCGTAGGTGATGCTCTTGAATAGGATCTCCAATCAGTGGTTAACTGGGACAGGAAATAGCTTGTAAATAAACGCCTCCAAAAATGCTCTGATTTAAACACCATAGGGAAACATTTATGTTTGCTATCAGCATGGCTCATGCTAGATTCTCGGAGATCGACAATCTGCGTCTTTTTGGCATCACGTTTTAAACTGACTTGAAATGTAGCAACTATATTGAATCAATTGCTGCATCTACTGCAAGGACTTTTGGGTCACTGTCTAGTCAGAGTACATCTTGCAAATTCACAAATCTACCATTCGTCCGTGCATTGAAAGCTGTGGCCATATCTGGTCAGGTGCTCCTGCTACTCATCTAAAGTTCTTTGACAAAATCCAAAGAAGGATCTGCGATATAATCGATCCTTACTTGGCATCTCAACTTCAGTTATTTTCTCACCTACGTGGCATAGCTTCTCTCTGTCTTTTCTACAAATATTTTCATAGCAACTGTTTTGATGAGCTTTTAAACCTGGTTCCCTGATTACATGGATTGAAGCGTTCTATTAGATTGTGATCTAAGTCACACCGTCTTACTGTTGAAATAATTAAATGCAACAGCCACGTCTACTTTTTTTCTCGCACTTCCAGCCTGTGGAAGTATCTTCCATTTACTTGCTTCAATTTTCAAAACTTTTTATGCAACGTCAATCGCCATCTTCTATCTTCTTTAATCCTGTTCATCTTTTGTCCTTTCGACAGTCCAACCTATACCCAGTCTTTTCTCTCACATTCACTCGATGTAACCCACTGTGTACTAGTGGCATTCCTGCCTTGCTTGAGGTTAAATGATTAAAAAAATTCCAACAACAACAATCAAGGAAATAACAAACCTTTTGAGGAGAACCATTTCTAAAAGATGTGAAGTTGAAGGAAAATATTTCTTACACGAGATCACTAATGCTGGGTTTTGAAATTTTTTCACTAAATTATTGCGGGTCAAATCAAGTAATTTTTCTTCATCAATCATCTCTTGAAATCTTAAAAAAAGAAGAAAAAATTTACATTTTTCTGTAATATTTTGATTTATCTATTCTGGAATTTCCTCAGAGATCCGAGTTCAATTCCACTCGGCTTCGTTACATCCACTTACAGAAAAATACCCTTAGGAAATGTATGAATCCATCTCCTTCCCAAAGTTATGGATTAAATAGTAGGACGTGTATCGGGAAAAACATTGTTAGTAAAAAAATGTTAGTGTAATATTCACTCAACAAAGAAATTATTCTTACAATTCAAAAAGATTTTCAACTTTAAATAATTCATGAAGAGTTGATAAACCGTAAAAAATAATCAGTCAATACATAAATCAATGTATTTTTAACTTTACCATAATTAGTTCCGATTTTATCATGAAGATAATGTGCAGGTAGTGTAACATTTATTGGGGTGGAAATGCTCGTATCCCCCTGACTTAAGTTGCAGGGAATATTTGGTCTTTAGCCTTAGAGGGTAAACAGTCTAAGAAAATGTAAAATGTTAAATTCAAACCAATTAGGAAACAACAGGGAATCACATGTGGATTTTTATGAACGAATTTTCAATATGCCAGCCCGCCTGTGGCACGCCACACCTCAGCTCGGTAGTCCAACCCCTATAAAATACGCCTCAACACGTCTTATGAGACATTCTCCAGTACAGCCGTAGTTCTCTGTTTTAGTTCATCTAGGTTGGTTTTCTGCAAGTTTCGCTTGTATATCGACACAGAATTGCTTGTGCTTCTGCTTGTCATCTGTTTTTAACAAGTTGCAGCTTGTAGGGTGTCATTCGCAAGCATTTCCTTACAACAGGCCAAACTGTAGTTGGAGAAATCTGTTTTTTTTATGGAGTTCATAGGGCATCGCAAAAACGTTTCCCGAACCCACTCAAATGTCTCTTCTGATACTGGTGGTCGTCTAGATTCTTTCTATTTCACAGATAGCCTGCCTCTTTGAACCTTTTTGTACCATGTCCAAATTGGTATTGAAGCTGGTGCATTTCTATGGAATTCCCTCACACATGTACGCTGCACGGTCTTTTTCGCCTGTATTCGAGCATACTCTGTGAACAAAACGACTATTATTTTCCAGTGAATGGTATTACTATACATGAAAAGATTAAAAAAAATAAAGCATTAAACAGATCATTTTGTGTTGATTCGACAGATACTGTTAAATTTTATGATCATTTGAACGACAATTGGTTAGGTCATATTACGAAATGATACCAATTTTTCTGAAACACCCTGTATATATACAATCAAACATTTAAAATGGCCGCCGTATATCACTCTGAACATAAGAATTTTCAAATTATGAGCTCACGTTTTTTAGGGGATGGGAGTCGATTTAGAAATGTTAACTTTTTTTATGTACTACTCTGTGATAAATGAAATATGAAAATATATGCATGTATCTCAAAGTAACGATAAGTATTATTTTAATATACACTGTTGTAAGTATCCATGGCTTGTAACTTAAACCTCCGCTATTTTCAGTTTCTAGTGAAATTCTTCATAAATTCATCTCCTCGGGATTGTTTTACAATAATACACTGGCAAAATAACCCCGAGAGAACATTTCTGCAGGACTGGCAAAAAGCCGCTGTATTCATCAATTATATTTTTGGTGGAAGCCGAAAAAGAGAATCGAAATTGAGCAGCACAGTTGGCAAACTAAAAACTAAGTCCAAATCCTGTCTTTATGGCCCAGACCTAACAGACAGATAATTGCATTTGGCTACAGTTTGGGATCTATTGAAATGTTGAAGGACGTTTTCCGTTGGTGCACCATGGAGATTAATATGCTCCGAATGGTTTATTGGCTCCAAATGGTATCCGGAGGCACGATTCCAAAAACAGACGGATCGATTCTTGGACATTGTCGAATGTTTATTATCGCTACCAACCTCCCCTTCCCTAGCACAATCTCATCCCTCGTCACAACAAAGCAGATTAACATCACCATTCCAGCTGTTGTACTGCCAAATTCGTTATTCTTTCCACAAAATTTACAGACCCTTCTCTCCACCAGATTCTCTCTTACTAATAACAATCCTCTGTACCAATAATAATACGTCGTCCATACCACTTTTCTCATTGCAATCTTTCCTCCTACTTAGCCCCTGTTGTAATCAAACACAGCATCATCTCACTGTCTTTCATTAGCTCCAATTTTATCTCGACATGTATACTATTTTTACCTTGATTAACACCAATTAATCCGATAGCTAGGACCAAGGAAACGACCGCAAAGACTATTCGAAATTAATCTAGACTATATTTAAGGATAAAGACATATAGATAAATAAATCCATTTAAGACAATATCCCAATAATAACAATCAATCAAGAAAAGAACTATGTCAGTTTCTAGCCGAATGGCAATAAGAAATTTTAAGAAATATGCATAATTTACAACAAATAATTTATCCTAAAAATGCTAAATGTGTTTACGGATCTGAAATTAATTAAACTAACATACATACGCGTGTATAAATATTTGTCTAAAATTTAGATAAGGAAAAATTAAAACCTGACCAGATTCATTTGATATTTTTCTATTTGATCCAACACGTTTATATATGTGTCATTGGTACAGGTAAATGCGAATATACACGTACTAATACTATCAATATATATATATATATATATATATATATATATATATATATATATATATATATATATATATATATGTGTGTGCGTGTGTGGTGTGTGTGTGCGTGTGTGGTGTGTGTGAGTGTGTGTGTGAGTGTGTGTGTGTAGTTTAAAATAGTATATAGAATACCGACAATGTTTTTAAGAAATTTGAAAATAGATCTGATTACGCGTTTCTCTATCCAAGGCTTCATATATATATATATATATATATATATATATATATATATATATATATATATATATATGTATTCACAACTTTCGACATGAACTAAGCATTATGAAGAAAAGATAAATGTTCTAAATGCACAACATGCACATAGAATGCCGAAAATAGCAGGCTGCGGACGTTGTAATCCACGGGATCAAAAGCAAGTCCAAGACTCAGTAGTCCGCATGATCCAAATCAGAAACGATGCGATAGTCGATAGGATGCAAAACAAGCTACACATGAAACAGTCGAGGCCTTGGACTTAATATTTCACAGGACCCAAAAAACGGCGACAGACGTAGTGACATCAGAATCAAATCAAGCGAACAAGAGACCTCATTGTTAGGCAAAACTCTGATATTTTTTCTCATTTTTTTTCTTTGCGCATTTAATTAATCAGCGGTTCTTTGTTATCAGAAGTACATTGTAAGATTTTTAGAAACTGAATATATTATATTCTGAATAATGATCTTTTACCCTTCTTTTCTGGCTACTCTCTGTGGATTCCTTTTATAACTGGCACTTGTAGGCTATTAATTTTCTCGCTGTGATTGAAAATAAATTTTGAGTATCCTTATTCAAACGGCGACCAGACTTAATAACCATTTGATAAGTATTGTGTTTGAAATGTTCCATCGTGTGAGAGTAAAACGGTCATATTAAAAAAAGAAATAATTTCTTTGCTTCCCAATCATTTTCTTTTTACCATTGTCAAGTAGTTGGCTCTCAAAAATGCACCCGGGAGAAAAAGAAAGACTGAGAGAGATGTCTTCTGAAAAAATCAATTTTCATATCAACGATCGTATCAGTTCGAATCGCTTACAATTTTCGTTTTCTATTTTTTTTTTAAATTTATTTCTTTCAGATTTTTCCCTAAAATTTTGGCGAGATTCTCATCTCTTTACACGCAGTCATCTTTTGTCCACCTGGCTCTCGCAGCTGCAATCTCTGAAAAGCAGCCAATAACTGATCGTAAATGGTCTATCAGCGCGTACAGAGCCCTGAAATAGATTTGATAAGATTAAAACTTGTCAGATAAAAATAAACGATACTTGATTCTAAACGTAGTTACGGGGCTTCGATATTACTGTTTCGCTGAGTGTTGATGCGGCTGTATTTTCCGAAATACATAAACGCTTTACACTAACTTGGAGGGGAGAGAGAGAGAGAGAGAGAGAGTGAGAGAGAGAGTGTGTGTGAGAGAGAGAGAGAGAGTACTGCTCAGGTTTCATTTTTAGCTGCATTGCTTCGCCTTTCTATATTAAAACGGTCATGACGACCTTTGAGGTTCGGTCAATGATTAAAAATTACCAAAAATGCATTTCGCCTAATATATATAGCTGAGTCAATTACTTTTTTCTGTGCCGCTTCCCTTAGGCGATCATGGATCTTCACAACTTCCTATCTCGTGTAGCTCTTAGTAGTTTTTCTCCTTTTTCTAAGGCCCCCGTTCCGCATCCATCTAGAGAAGTTTGTCAGGTATGCGGTTGGCTCCCTTCCCCTATCTCTCTTGCCCTCAATATGCCCCGTGAGGGTTAAGTCTCTCATGTAACCCTTCCTCATTATGTGTCCAAAATATTTCAGCTGTCTTTTCCTGGTTCTGTGTATAATGTTCTTTCTGTTGTGATTTTCGTTACGACTCCCTTGTTGCTTACTTACTCCGTCCATGGAATTGATAGTATCCTTCCGTAGAGCCACATTTCTACTGCTTCAACTTTTTCCATATGCGTGAAGGAAACCGTCTAGGATTTACCGCTATTCACATGGATATCACAAGTAACTAAATATATATGAATATATATTGTACATACAGAAGGAGAAGGAGAGAAAGAGAGCGAGCGAGCGAGCGAGAGAGAGAGCGAGCGAGAGAGAGAGAGAGAGAGAGAGAGAGGAGAGAGGAGGAACGAGGTGGGTATATCCATGGTCTGGAGATTACGTTCAAGTATGAAACACATTATCAACACACATTATTATTATTATTATCTTGACCTTAGTATATACTTTTATATTTCCAAATACTCTATTCCTGTTATTGAATACTTTTGCCCAAAGATATAACATACATTAAACTATATATATATATATATATATATATATATATATATATATATATATATATATATATATATATATATATAAAAGAAAAACAGACAACTTTAAGGTACCATTATAATAATTTATTTCACCAGAGCCCTTTTAAAGGACGCCGGATCATCAGATAGCACCTCAAAAAATGAAATGAAAGGAAAAAAAGAATATATATATATATATATATATATATATATATATATATATATATATAAATTCCATTTAAATAGAAAACAGACAACCTTTGCTTCTTTGTACTTATTCTTGTTTTTTTATATTTATTATGCACCCAATACAAGACTCTGTTCTTCTCTCTGTACCCTTCTATTATACCCGCTCGGCCCGGTGGCTAGGATCAAAGTGTAGTATCTGCGCTTTGTGAGCTGCCGGGTCGGGTGTCTGTCGAACTCTCTACTGCAGAGAGGAACTCGGAGGAAGCTTTGCCGAAGGGCAAGATTTCCTTCGGGGAGTAGACAGGACCTGAACGCGTCTAGGCGGGTTGAAAGGTCATATTTTTGGCCGAGCCTACGGGCTTGGAAATACCCACATTAAACCGGCCTTGTGCCACATTTAATCCTCGTGGGGGGATTGATAAATACTACCCTTCTAAAGATGAGTTGGAATGTTCTTGGTAGGACCCACTTCCTTTAGTCATCCCTGTAATCTCAATGGCTATATTTTTTAAAACGTAACTGCTAATGAGATGTGATGAACATGATTGCGAATTTACGAAGGGGTCTTTTGCTTAGAGTGATTCAATACCTGCTGATGTCAGTCCTAATTCCGATAAGCACAGACTACGATCAACAGTATAACATAATCACGTAGAATTTCGATAGAACAAGAAACCTAAATGTATAGACAGAACTATCAGTGATATCTAAAACTAAAACTGAATTAGATAAAATAATCATCTCTTTTGGTTTTAATACTATAATTCACTCCCAAGTTCGCAAGACATTCAAAGTGATGGTTACTTTTAAAGGATATATGAGGTTTGAGATATTAATCAAAGATTAGGTAGTGCGAGTGGTTCTAGGACAGTAGCGTATTGGACATTTGCGTGTTCGACAATTGCGTGTTCGACAATTGCGTCCCTGGGCATTTGCGTCCCTAGACAAATGCGTCTCTGGATAACTGCGAACCTCTGATAATTTGTGAAGCTTTTACCATAAATTTTTGAAAATAGCATAGGTAATAATCATAAATTTTTAAAGAAAAGAATAAAAGCAGTAAAATTTAAAAAAATTAAAAGTTTAATTTTGATTAAAATGCCATGACAGATTAAAAATGTTGCAAAATCGCTATACACATCGACTGTATGGTTTTGTTTCATCGGCGTTTTGCTTACATTAGGTTGGTGCAAAAATAACGTCGTTTTTTTTACATATGTTACTATGTGAGAAAACGACATTATTTTTGCACCAGCCTAATATTAGTGGTAGCTGTAATTTTCCTCGTCCACAAATATATTTTTTACCAGTGTTTGATTTGCGGAAGTTATCCATGGGTCCCGAATAAAAATATAATCTGTAAAATCCAGAATCTATCAGATGTTTGTGACATGCATTTTTAGGGTTTAACTAAAAACGCTAGCTTAATTTTCTCTTACTTTAAAAAATAAATTTTTATCTCTTTTTTTATTTATGGTAACAACATTTCTGCATATTTAGAGTAATTAAAGGTATTTGTGTGCAAATTTCTATATTAAACAACTCTTTAAAAAAAGAAATGGTAACTTCAAAGAATTATCAGAGGTTCGCAATTATCCAGAGACGCATTTTTCTAGGGACACAAATGTCCAGGGTCGCAATTGTCTGGTACGCAATGTCCAGGATGCAAATATCCAATACACAACTGTCGATTCGGGTAGCTTTCAAGGAATATCTATGTTTAGTACTGCTCAGTTTTAGAGAAATAACTGAGATGTATTAAACAACAAATAAGATGGAATATCCCTAGACATGGTGCATGGAATGAGAACAATCTACCACCGTAGATTAAATAAGAAGTCCTGTTCGAAATTTTCTGAAAGCAACCTGGATCAACAAGCACCTGAAAAAGACCGGCGGATTCAACGACCGAAACGTTGAGGTAATTATAACAAAGATGAGTGGACTAGTTATAAATTTTAATTCGAGAAATTCAGAAAGAATACTTTTAATCTCGTAAGAAGCTTGAAAAAATTGCGGAATGTAAAGATCAAGGATTACCTGTATAGCAATACGATTTCTCACACATCTTTAGGAGATTAATAGATTCTTTTTACTTTTAATTCAATTTAATAGCCAAGGATATTCAGGAATCTTGTTTTCAGCCCATCTTTGAATTGTACTTAAAAATTGTGTTAATGTTTTACATAGCTGACCATCTAAAACCTGTCTGGGTGGAGGTGCCCCTTTCCGATTCGTAGAACGCGTGTGGACTAAAATGTGGTGGTGGGTTTCCCCCAGCAAGTATCCATATAATGAATCAGAAACAGAGTGAAGAAACAGTGGGTGAAACAGCTGAAAGTCAGTCAGTGTGTAGGGGTTCGCATTCTAGTAGCAGAAAGAAGACATTGCCAACAAAGTGAGAAATGGTAATTTTTACCTACCTCCCGACCCAACAAGCATTTTGAAATGTATTTGTCACTGTTATTTCTTTGACGGCGATCAGGGCCCTAAAATTGATTATTGAAACGAAGCTGTGAAACATCGCGAGCGCCGGTTTATTCGTATACAGCTAACCTTGGATATCATTGCGGCTAGTACAGGGACACGCAGAATTGCACCCGTCATTACGGTTCATTAGAAACGCCCCCGTCATGAAATGAATTTAGAAGAATACCGATGCATAAAAAATACATCAACATGAGTAAAAACATTTAAAATACTGAATGTGCTAGTTTACTGAGGAGACATGCAGTCACTTAATCACCATTGAAAGCTATCGGTTATTACGTGTGTAAAAACTAAATGTTTAATGATGAGTTAATAATTTTTTTAGCCCGTGTAGAACCACCTGTCGCTGTGCCTGTTGAATCAGTAAGTTATCAATCTCTGAGGAGATAAATCTACTAAGACTACGTGTCTTTTCTTTTTCTGAGTCAGATCGGAAAATATCTTGTTAATGTTCTCAATATATTTGAAATGACAATGATAATGTCATAATTTTAACCATGCCGAGTAAAATCACGTAATGTCGTATTCCATGTAGTTTCCGTTAAATATATATTCTCAAATAGCTGGTTAAACACACACACATATATATGATGATTGTCCATTCTTTGCAGAAGAAAACCGTCTCGTCACTTGGTAGCTTTATTTTTTGTATTTTTTATTCAGAATTTTATTATTTCTATCATTTATACCTGAGCAAATGGTTTGCTATAAGTTCGTAAGTGATTCTTAAGGCAAGATTCACTTTAAAAAACAATTACACATGTGGCAAAACATAATGTTTGTCTGTGTTATTTATGTTGGAAACTTACCTGTCCCTGGGAACAATCATGTGACATTTGAATCCGACAACACGCCTTGACACAAAACTTGCACAAGTAGCTTGCAGGTCTTTCTAATAGGTTTGCATCCGTAGGAGTTTTCACTTGACCTCTCTTGTGTGATCACATGTGACTGGCAAAACCGGCCGCCGTGAGTGTGACTTTTCTACAAATACTGCAAGTGTGTTGGTGTTCTAAGAGCCCGGAGACAGATTCTATTTCTTCCTTTCGAATGGTGCGCTTTTTGTTGGAATGCTCAATTCTCTTCACCTCAAAATTGTTTCAGCCTTCCTAAATCAACCTTTATGTCCAACAACAGTTTCCCAGTCCATATAATTACACTCCAAGCTTAACCGAAGAATCGATCATAAATGAAAATTATATGTTCATCATTAATTAATCACAGCTAAGGATTGGAAACTCATGAAGTATTGAAATAACGTTTATCTATCTATCTATCTATCTATCTATCTATCTATCTATCTATCTATCTATCTATATATATATATATATATATATATATATATATATATATTATTTCAGGATCATTTTTTAACTTATTCAAGTTGATATTTGCCCTCTTTAACTTTCTAACTTTCTGTCTTGCAGTAACAAAGATTTCACGTACGATTTCAGTTTCAAGTCTTTTTCACTATTATTTGAACTGTCATTGCTGAAATTCCTCTCTCATGTGCCAAAACGTCTTATAGATTGAGTTGGATCTTTTCTAATTTATTTCTTTTGATTAAACTTGAAATGATGGCTCCTCATTCTGTTGTGATCTCCTGATCCAGTTTTCCTCTCTACTGTTTCCCTCTTTTTCAAAATTATTCACAGTTCTCTTGATGGTTCGTGAATGGATTGGGAGATGAAAGCCAGACTATGAATGTTGGTACAATTACTGAAGGCCTGAATGATCTTTTCCCTCTCACCATTGTTCAGTTGAGATGTGTGGCTGACTCAAAACGATTTTAAACTGTTCTTTTTCTAGCTGAATATCTCAAATGATCTTTCAGGGATTCTTACGACAAATGGTGTCGTAAGTTGGCTTTACGTCTTATATGAAAACCTGAAAAAAAAAAAGAAAAAAAAGAGACTCAATTAGTTTAGTGTTTTTTTTTTTTTAGATATTAAACATTTTGTCGGATGGACAATTATGATGTTACACGATTTGGACAATTTTGCTGTTACACCTGGTATATATAACATAAATGACATGGCAGTTATCATTAAAAATATATAAAGAAATAAAAGTAGAATAGCAAAAAAAAAAAAAAAAAATCATCTAAGTTTCTCAAACTCATATTCTCCAATATTCGTGATATTCTTAGAGTTTCTGCTGTGTAGAATGTTTTCTTTCAAAATTTCTACGGATATCTTAAAGCTTTGACAAACTAATTGATACCTTCTATTAGGTTGGTGCAAAAATAATGACGTAATAACGTCGTTTCTTGACGTTAAAAATACGTCAAAAAACGACATTATTATGTCATTATTTTTGCACCAACCTAATATCTCTACGAGTGAATTCTTTATTCTAGGCTATCTTCCGCTTTCCCGAAAGATTCTAGGGTACATATTCATGACCTTGGTGTTTACATCATGGAAAATCTTCCATTGGCAAGGGAATTGTCTCCCGAGTCCTCCCGGTGGCTCTTTCGAATTTCATTATTACACTCTGTTGGCTATCTATTTTTTTTCCATTATCGCCCCTCTTCCCATGACTGTAGCATATTATCAAAATATCTGACAGGATTGAAATCTCTCTCTCTCTCTCTCTCCCTCTCGTCATTCATCTACGATCATCTTAGTATTTCGTGATTTAATTGCTCATGTTAAGTGGTTTGAGCCTTCTCATGCTACCAATGTTGCCGGCATTCAGACTTTCAATTTTTAAGTTGCTCAAATCGTTCAGTCTAATATGTTTTCCCTACTCATTTCCCTAATCATTCTGATCAACATGCTTCTTTACTTGATTTCTTCCTTATATCATATCCTGACTCTTGCTTCTCTATTCCCTTGATGATTCGGATCACACTGTGGTGTCTGTTGATATTTACATTGATTCGTTTAATAGACATGAATCTGTATATTCAGAAGGTTTCAGTCTCTTACCAGCGTACCGACTGGGATTTATATCCCGGTTTTCTTCATGCCGCCCTTTCATTTGAAATCTTTAATATTCACATAAAAAATTATGACTGCCGACATCTTTTCAGAAATGCAAAAATGAGACGAAAATCTTCACCTGTCTGTTAGACGCTATAACACACAGGACACATTTTTACCGCCTGCAAACAACGAGATAGCACTGATCACGATGGAAGCCTCTTTCTGACTACTCGTAAATGAGGCTCAGTCTTTGTTCACTGATTGCATGATGCACCGTATAGCTTCTTATAGGTTTTGTTCTTGAGTCTATTAACGGCTCCTCAAGTGTGCACTAAATAAGGATACGTTCTCAGTTTCTCAGTTCCTTGTTTCTTCACACAATTCTTTTCCAATGCTACTCTTGGCCCGTCTGAAGTATCTTTGTCTGGTATTGCTATTAGAACTGAGTCAATACCGTGTATAAACTCCATCTTTGGTTTCTGTTGTCATCTATAAACTTGACCTCAACAAAGTATCGGCTGTAACAGCAAAATTATCCAATCGTATAAAAGCAAAATTGTTCATTTGTTATATTAAGTTTGAACCGTTGTATCTTAGAAATGATTAAAGATACCTTACTGGCACCCTCCAAGGTTTTTATAACACTGTTGGCCTCTACTTTGAGCGATAAGATTGTATAATTACTTTCCAAGCTTAACATAGACATCGTGATTTAATCGATCATTTAACGTAAATGACATGTTCATCATTAATTAATCATAGCTAAGGATCGGAAGCTCATGAAGGCGTGACGTTCCCCCTGTGTCGCTGCGCCAAATGTGACGTCTGCCTGGTTGCGTCCGTCGTGCTATCCTGTCCTGTGACGACCAACTGGCTTGGTATTGGTCGCGGCACCAAATGTGACGTTCTAACCTTTTGGTGATTCGGATGGGAATCTGGTTAGATTCGGTGTCAGCCTTGTCGTTCTCAGCTCGCCTCCAACGTCTGGTTACCGAAGTAACTCCTTTGATTTCCAGTCTAACCTACCCACGTTGTGAATTGATCTTAGGCAGACAAAATGAATCAGTCGCCGGGCCGTAATGCAAGTTGAGTTGGAATAAGGGTGATATCGCACAAGCATATGTGAAAGAAAATAAAATAACTCAAAAAGTTCAAATGTGTTAAAAACGGATAACAATATTTTATATATGGTTGCTGAATACAGGACTGCGTCTACTTCCCAACCCGCTATATGGATTCGTGACACTTTGTGTTTGTTAGGCGAGTCTTAACATCTTAAGTTGTTTGTTATTTAAGAAACTGGTTCTTGGTGTATCTTCAGGCGATATTCGTAAAACTTGTTTTGGTGGTGTGAGTCTAAGTCGTTCTTCAAAAATAAATTGTTCTCGGCTAGAAGTTGAGGTCGTGATGCCTGGAATCTTTCAGGTCAGCTATCTGCGAGGCTATTAACTCTGTAACTGTCTCTGCCAATTGCCAACTTCAACTGCAACTGCTTTTCACTCGCTGCGATCTGCTTATATGGACGCCGACCAAAACCGGGGTGGGCTTGTCGGAGTTTGAGGTTCCTTGATAATTCTCAACCCACAATCCACTTCTTTGGTTTCGGTCAGGAAAATTTTATTATTTTCCATTTTTGGAAGTCTTTCGTCTTCCCACCTCCTTCTGTTCTCATATTGGTATCTCACCATGCCCTCAGAGGGTGTCAACGGGTTTCTCCTCTCTCTCACAGTGGCATCTCACACTTATCCCTTCAGGGAGGCGCAACAGGCCTCCCCTCCTTCTTCACATGATTACCTCCGCCCAACGCTCATGCCACCATTCAGCCAATGGGCGCTCAGCAGTGTGGGTGTGACCAGACTAGCCTCGGTTTAAAAATCTTGCTCAAAGAAAAAAAGAATTATCTTCCTTTTTTTTTCCTTTTTCCTTTCTTCCCTTTCTTTTCTTTCGTAGTGTGGTCCCTTAATCGCAGTTCTTATCCTAAATGTCACCTGGAATTCGTCAATCAGATTTTCGACAGCATCAAGTGGGTGTTCATGTGAACGTATTTGCATTCTTGGTGCCAATTACTGATCCGATAAAATAGTTTCGCTATCCTAGCCAGTTCTGACACAAAACATGCCTTTTCCAAATGACCTTTCCGTAGATAACTAATGTTTTAGTCTTTTGTTTTTTGTAACTCTGTGTGGTCCAATGTACATTTTCGTTCTTCGGTCAGCGGGTGCTTAATTAATTTTTATCTATTTAGAATTCTGCCCTGTAGGTCATTTGACCAGCCTGGAATTTTCACCCTCCCCGTAACATAAATCAGATTAAATCCAGTATCTTCCTTTCTCGACAATGGAAATAAAATTTTTTACCACTTTTCTTTGTCAGAAAAACAACACCGCTTAGTGTCCTTTTCGTGATGGCTTCTTATCACCTCACTTTAATTCTCGCCTTTCTTTTTTTTTTCTTCTTTCTTTTTTTTTCTTCTTTCTTTTTTTTCCTTTTTCCCTTTTAGCAAGCCAAATAGTGTCACAAAGGATTGAAATGAAGTTATATATATATATATATATATATATATATATATATATATATATATATATATATATATATATAATATCAGGATCATTTTCTAAATTATTCAAGATGATCTTTACCCTCTCTAACTTTCTGTCCTCGAATAATAAGGTGTTTTAAACCTTTCACGTACTATTTCATTTTCAAGCCTTTTTTCAGTGCTCTTTGTGGTGTCATTGCTGAAACTCTTCTCTCACGTGGCAAATGTATTACGGATTGAGTTGGATCTTTTATAATTGATCTCTTTAGCCCTAAGATGAAATGATGATCCCTTTTCCTGATGTTGCCTCCTTGATCCAGTTTTCTTCTCTACTCTTCCCTCTTTTTAAAACATATTCAGTGTTCCCTTGATGGTTCTTTAATGAATTGGAAGATGGCAGCCAGACTATGAATATTGGTCTGAAGGCCTGAATGATCATTTCCTTCTCACCATTGTTCAGTTGAGAAAACAGTGTGGCTGACAAAGAGATTTTACCTTGTTCTCTTTCTAGCTGAATATCTCAAAGGATATTTTACCGATTCTTACGACAAATGGTGTCATGACGGATACACCTCTCATCTGGGAAAAAAGAAAACCAATTAGTTTAGTGGAGTTTTAGATATTTTGTCGGATGGGCGATTATGCAATCACACGTTTTGGACTTTACTTTGAATTTTAATATTACACCCCGTATATGTACCAGATGGTTTCGTGAAATTATCTCAGAGGAATGTGTTCCTAAACTGATTCCAGTGCTCTCAAAGCTCTACAATACGTTATTTCCTGCTTCTTGCTTTTTAGCTAGTTCGAAATCCTCTTCTATGGTTCCTGTTTTTAGCAATTTGGGGTAATCGTCTGATCCTTTGAACTGCAGGCATATTAATTTTCTAACTCTTTTTGACAAAGTACTAGTGCCTCTAATCAATCAAGAATTGGATAAGCATCTTACTCCGCAGAGTAATTTATCCAACAAAAATTATGGCTTTTGCTTCTCTAGGTTAACTGACGATGTGCTAACGATTATTCTCGAAAGAGACCGTCCAGTTTTAGATAAGAAATTTGAAATTTGGGATTTTGCTTTAGGTATATCGAAGGATTTTATTTAAGTTGTTTTAAATTTTAGATTTTAAATTTTAACTTTAATTTTTACTTTTAATTATTAGTTGTTATTAATATTTTTTCTTTTATTTTATATTCATATACTTTACCTTTTCTTTTTCTTCTATTTAATTTTATTTTGTTGGTACTCTTTAAAATAATGTCAAGAGTTAACTGTTAATTATATTAATCTTTATTTTTGAAATTAACCGCAATATGCCTATATATGATAATTTCTTCTTTTCTTCTTTCTCCTCTTTTCCCCACACCCCCGCTTCCTCATTTGTTTTCTTTTATGTCTCTTTTCTTCTATTTTCTCTTTGTCTTTTTTCTTTTCCTTTTCTTTTGAAAGGACTTATTAAATAGGTCAAATGTCTGGCAGCTTACCTTACACCATCCTTATTCTTAAGTATCTTAATAAAGATAGAATTAAACATAGTCCTATCTCTCCCTTCCCTCTCTAATTTCGATCATATCTGTCGTGTTTCTTCTCCCCATCTCTCTATAAGTTTACATCAACTTAAATCTACTTATATCAAAAACTTGTATAAAAATAATAATATGCAAATTTTGAAACCATTTTCTTTTATGCTTGGAAATGTGAACCAGGAAAAAATCCCTTTCCTGGGAAAATAAAATATAATCAATGGACACTTAAGACTGTATGTTTTTTAATTAAACAAATATTCGCTCTGTTTTTACATTAAGCTCTCTGGATTACATTATCCTGGGATTATCCATACGGATTACCAAACATTTGATTACTTAATTATATATATATATATATATATATATATATATATATATATATATATATATATATAGGCACATGAGGTACACATCCTGTCAGTTTATCTATCCGGTCATTACGAAATTTCTTAGCATTTTTTCAGTGAATTTTAAAGCCAATATTTGATATTTGTATATAGCTGTATTAAGCCACATATCGTCATTGTGTTTTCTTTCCATTCCATTCTCCAAGAAATTAAATAGAGGATGAAAATTATGTCCAGGTGTAAACACACACACATTCACAGATAGGTATTTTCAAAGCGGAGAGAATAATGTTCATTAATTATGTTCGCATATTCATTTTATGAGGTGTGACAAGCGAGTTTAATGTATGACAGAGGCGTACTTAGCAGAAGATTGTATGACAACTCGTCAAAACATGAACACATTTTAAGTCTTCGGACACGAAATTTCGATATTTTTAACAATTAACACTCCGGCGGCAGTAAATTAAATCACTTCATGGAATCCCAACTGACAAATATTCACAGCAATATGTGTTACATCAATATACAATTGAAAATTTGGCACACATTTTCAAAGGAAAAATGCGACACCGAAATCCGAAGGCACATTAACATAATGAAAGGTGACTTCCAAAAGCTAAGAAAAGTTTAATGATACAGGAAATTTGCTCTAGAAATAAAGAAAAGTGTACTGAACAGTTATGCAATATAAGTTCTCTCTGGCGGTGAATACTGGATAATCTCATCAGAGATTTAAAGCAACATAAATATGGCTCTACAGCAGGATGGTGAGAATAGCAAGGACCGTGCATGTGAGCAACGACGTATATTTAGAGAAAATAGAAACAAAACGAACTTATATTTAACATCAGAAAGGGAGTGTCGAAATTTCTTGGACGCATAATGAGGAAAATAGACATATTGAAGACAAGTGCGAAGAAGAAGTTCCTTATTTCAAATAGAACTCATATCTGAAGTTGAACTCCATCGTTAGAGAGGCTGGAAAAAGATAGGCTCCTTGTACGGCTCCAGAAAGTACAGACATGCCTCCAATATACGGACCCTCAATCAACGGACTTCGGATGCAACGGACAAAATCTGCAGACAAAATAAAAAAATAATCTGCAGGAAAAAAAAAAAAATTCCAAATCGTCAGCCATATATTTCAAAATTTGCGGGCTTAGCGAAACGAATCATATTAGTTTACAAAGTTACCGTTTGGCTGCGGTGGTGGCTCTTTCACTTGTAGACAAAGACGGGTGTACATTGTATAAAGTATCTACTAGAGAAATCTACTATTTTTGTTATTTTGATTAATATCTATATTAAGTAATGCCTCCGATATACGGACCCTCAATCAACGGACTTCGGATGCAACGGACAAAATCTGCAGACAAAATAAAAAAATAATCTGCAGGAAAAAAAAAAAAAAAATTCCAAATCGTCAGCCATATATTTCAAAATTTGCGGGCTTAGCGGAACGAATCATATTAGTTTACAAAGTTACCGTTTGGCGGCGGTGGTGGCCCTTTCACTTGTAGACAAAGACGGGTGTACATTGTATAAAGTTGAGAAATGTACTATTTTTGTTATTTTGATTAATATCTATATTAAGTATACATTTATTTATGCCATATTTACAGTATTTACATTATGATCATAACTACTGCCAGTTACTATAGTAGCTTTATAAATAAAAAATAACCCCTTCCCATCTACGGACACTCAGCTTTAAGGAGCATCCATATACCCTATTAGTCCGTTGATGAGAGGTTTGCCTGTGCTTGTATTCTCCCAGGCTCTATCTTTACAAAAGTCAGATTTCAGCAAAATTAGATTGTTGCTGCCATATCGTGGCAGGGACTGGAAAATCCTCATTTTCCAAACAATTTAAAATTGTTTACGCTGCCTTGTGGACGATGAATAATTTTCAAATTCCCGTAAACGTAAATGTGGTAGCCTCTTCTCCCCTCTATCGGCATTTACACGCTAAATTTTCTGATGAAATACATACTTTTGTTCCATCTGTCGAATCATCCTCATTCTTTTCGTATGTCATTAGCTAGGGGAAGTTTCATTCGGACAGCTTCTTCCTGACGTTGTAGCAAAGGCTCCCACGTTTATGCTTCCCGATTACTACTCGTTAAGTCTAGGGTCAAACTTTATTTATCCTACATATCCTCATGATATACTCATCTTAATTCCTTCTTTAACTTCGAGTAGCTCTTTGGCCTTGTATTGGGTGAACCGTAGTATATAAAAAAAAACATTGAAATTAAATTTGTTCATGAGTTATGAGCGATTAAAAAGACAACCGGCCGATTTGGTTCGTTGTTGGCTATCGCCGTTCAGCGTCGTGATGTCACGTGGAAAAATGGTGATCAGCTTTTCATTCTCAGCGTTTATCATTATTTTGTTACGATCATTCTTTTCAAGTTCAAATCTCCATGTGTGCATATGTGTGTGTGTGTGTGTATGAGAGAGGAGAAGAGAGAGGACGTAAGAAGGGAAAGAGAAAGATAGAAGGAAAGAAATTTTTAATCGCGCTCAATGTTTATTACCTTTCCGGACACTTTAGGAGCTTATCATCAATATGCTATCTATTCATCTCTTTAGGACTCTAGATGCCTTTGATGTCTCCTACATGGTTGGAATATTCAGCGATCTTAAAACAGGCGAACGCTTTTGGCTCTGAAGAAACTCTTGTTCGCTCTACTAACTTCCGCTTTCTACGCACGAAACAAACTGCTTTCCATTTGTTTGAATGTGAACAAAAGAGTCACGCAGATAAAGACGTCGAACAGAAACATGATTCTTAAAATGATTGGGCCAGATTTAGAGATGGCAGATATTTTGATGTCATAAGGATATTAACGAGAAAATGGCATGCGAATGAGAGAGAATCGAGGAAAGAATAGACATGAAATGTTCGTGTCGACTTGAGTTAGTAGTCATATTTCGTGCGTCAGTGAGAATTTTGTCCAAGCGTCGCTGTTAGTCCAGGAAACTGCGTGTATTGATGTTTCTCAAGATAATTTTCCGTCTATGCCTGCCTGTATATATATATATATATATATATATATATATATATATATATATATATATATATATATGATTTACTGTGTGTATTTACATGCAGTTTTTGTATTTGTATCTGTGATATACAAGTGTTTATTTAAAAAAAACAAAACAAGTTGAAATAGTATATCTGAGAATGCGCGCGTGTGTGCATGTGATAACACTTAAAGAAACTCCGAATCAAATGCCTTCTTTTCTATACAAGTCCACGCCGTCAGATGCTAATGTTGTTGCTATAGAATTAGATACTGAACCTTTTAAAAATCAGCCTTTAACTCTTTTGGCATTGTTACAGACAGTGTTGTGGTTACGTGGCATCTGATATGAAGCTTCTTAGAAAATTGTAATGTGTCATTGAATTCTTTCAAGCAGAAACGTCATCGACATTCATCAACGCATACAGAATGTTTATAGAAACCAAACAGAGGATGTGAGCGCAGTTAGTAGGTAAACTGTTTCATCATTGCTGACTACTATATATGACAAGCCACGTTCTAGGTGATCTTGCAGATCAGTGAACCGGCAAAGTGAAGAGTGCCTCGAAAATTTATAACCGATGGAGAAACGATATGTTATTTTGATGCAGAAAACCTGCTCTAACTAACGGCATTATGGTGCAAGCTGTATCTGTTGCTTTCTGGCAAATAAGTAGGAGGCATTAATTTCAGAGCATCATATCTATGTCAGTGCGAATGAGGACGGCATAAAATACTACTGAAGTGATTAGTAACCCACATCGCCGAGGCTTACCTCCTCGAGCGCCAACGCAGTTTCGGATAAGAAAAACCCGAACCCCCCCCGAACCCCCGACCCCCCCCCCCCAAAAAAAAAAAAAAAAAAAAAAAACTGAGAACGAGAGACATATGGTCATTGATCTAAGTTTCATCAGAACAACTGGTTGCGCGTCACCTTTCTCGACGTTACGTTAAACCTCTGGGTAGTTTTGGAAAACTGTTTTGCCCATCAATATTTCTCCCCATCGTCATCCACCTCCACAAGCCGTAGCTTAGGCAAGATATATACTGATAGTTTTAAAAACAATTCGAAAACGGTGTCAATCAAAGCTATGTCCTCGCCAAACCTACTACTGTGAAACTTTTTTTAACTGGACGTTGAAACAGGCTATCATCTTTCGGATGTGTCCCTGACAGCTTCTAACAGACGTGAATGATCCTGTTGTTGAAATAGTAATCACCATGTTGACTTTTAGTTTCACGCCTAAAGTGATCCTCGGGCCATACAAGTGATCAAATAGACTGAAGAACGTTTAGGGTGGGAAAGTGATAGTTATCATCCAGTGTTCAATGAATATTATTAAACATTCTATCAGTAATATTGAGCACTCATGTCTGTCTCACTCTCTCCTCCCTCTCTCTCTCTCTCTATATATATATATATATATATATATATATTTATATATATATATATATATATATATATATATATATATATATATGCACACACACATACACACACTGCTGTCTAAAATTTTAAAGGCAATGAAACTAAAGAAAAATCTTCCTTTTGCTTTGTTACACTCAACGAATGATTTCAGTTGAGCTTCGTAAAATGAAAATAAGAAAAGGAAAAATAAAAAGTAAAAACTTTTGTTACATTTAATAGAGACATTTGGATACATCCATTTTTTTTAAAAGATCTACTCAAATAATTGGTCGAGTATAATAACGCAAAACGTATATTTTTCTTTACTTTGATTAACCTTAAGATTTTGACTAGTAGTGGAGACAGGGTTTCCCCCATAACTGTACTCACTCTTTAAATGACAATGAATGATACCTCAAAAGAAAATTAACGGTTGAAATTAAAGGATTATACAACTGAAAAAATAATTTAATATAGTTTTCAGGCTAGCAGTGGTTCTGCCAAAAGCACTCAATAGATAACTGGATCTATACTATTTAATAAATCAAGAAAAGAAAAGGTTTAGGGCTAGACGGGGCAAGTGGCTTTTATAAATCTATTGAACTTATCAGTTGTTGCATTTATACTTTAGTTTTCTCAATGAATCTACAGGTTATTGCGTATATATTACTAGTTTTAAATTAAAGTATTTCCAATTTGAAATTTTTCAGTTAGAATTAGCGTTCGTTCGTTATAAAGAATATAAACATGAGATCTGATAATAAATTCGATAGATTTATCAAACATCTGGCAATGATGATCCTTTCGATACGTAACTCTTGAATCGGTCAATTAGATAATTCACTTTGACTTCTAGTGATTTACTGAACATTGTATATACATACATACATACATATATATATATATATATATATATATATATATATATATATATATATATATATATATATATGTATGTATGTATAGTGGGCGATGGCTAAATGCTTTAAATTACACAAAAATGAAAATAACCCTAACTTCTCATTTTAACACATATATTTAACAAAATTACACAAAAATATCTTGAAATAGTAAAGAGTAAATTTATTTACTACAATCGCCTTTGGCTTCAACCACGGCTTCCAGACAACTTTCGAATCTCCTGCAACTCTTCTGGATGGTCTCCACATTTATTTTGGTGAATGCTGCTCTAATCCTTGCCTTCAGGTCATCTTTGGTGTTACAAGAAATTTTGTTGGTCTCTCGTTCAACTGCGCCCCACACATAATAATCAATGGGTTGCGGTCTGGGGAGTTAAGTGGCCAAATGTACGGGGTTATGTGGTCGTATAAATTGTCTGACAGCCATGATTGGGTTCTCTTGCTTGTATGACATGGTGCAGAGTCCTGTTGTCAAATATAGGGTCTTCCAGTAGACACTTTCTTGACCTAGGGGAGCACTATCTCCTCAAGGCACTTAATATAGAACTTCATATTGATTCTAAGGCCCTCGTCAACAAATGCGATAGTTCTTTTCTTATCAGAATGATCAGAGCGTGTTTTCTGAGCTACCATTACTTTACTGTGCAGTCGACAAAATCAAAAACAAACAACGCGCATGCGGGAAATTAAAAATATAAGGTGGCGACAATTTACCCATCGCAACGTGTATGTATATAAAAAATAACGTATATGTTGGAGCTTTTATTTTCACTGAAAATAAAGCATGAAAGCATAAGACATTTACAAATGTTGTCAAGCGAGCGGTAATATCCTTTCTCCCCAGGTATACACCCATATGCCACCCTCACATTGAAAAGCATCTCTCTCTCTCTCTCTCTCTCTCTCTCTCACACACACAGACACAAACACACACACATGTAAGAAAACGCGTCGGCAGGATCCTATTTATCGATGGGTATAAACACATTTTTTTCTATTAAGTTGGTGTAAAAATAATGTCGTTTTCACACATATGTTACTATGTGAGAAAATGACATTATTTTTGCACCAACCTAATAGAATATTTTTCCGTATGTGATAGAGGAATATCTATCAATCTCTTTCAGTTCTATTCGCCAGATTCAAACACCCATAAAATCGCCATTTCGTATATCTCTTTCTCACATTACCTTTCTTTCTCAATCGACATATTCTATAGCCTTCATTTCCTCTCCATTTTCACCCGTTACTCATTCTCTTGGCACATTTTCATGTGTTTTATTCACCATTAACATCGCGCCATTAATCAAAGCTCTAGTAATTGTAGACATGGCGATATTTAGACATGTATCGATGACAGCTGAGTTATTTAAATGTAACGAGGATAACGTCTGGATCAATCATTTGATATTTATTTTTCTTTTTTCTGTTTTTACAATTATGCCGATTTTATTTATCATGTTTCTAAAATGAAAGTAAACGTATATAAAATTAAACAAACACAGGATTTTACTGTTTAAACAGAACCGCAAGAGGAACAACATTCCAATTTAAATGTCTGTGGAGTTTTTTAACAGAGATCGGAAAATATGACACCGAAATTCCCAAGCGAATTGGAATAGGGAAAGATGTCTTCCAAAAAAGAAACAGGAACATTTCGTTAAAAACAAAGTAATGTGTACTAAACTGTTATATATCTCTTTGATGGTAATGGATGTTGCACAATATGTTCACAGATGAAGATAAAACTGGAAGCAACAGAAATGTGGTTTTACAGAAGGATAAGTATTCTGTGGATTGAAAATGCATGTAACGTGGAAGTTTTAAGGAAAATGAAAACAAAGAAAATTATACTTAGACTCAGAAAGAGACAGTCGAAATTTCTGGGACACATAATATGGACAGAAAACTTGGAGAAAGTGAAACTCACAGGACATACTGAAGGAAGGAGGGATAGTGGAAAGACACAGCTTACTAATAGGTACAAAAGATAGGAAGTCGCGAAGACCCATGATCGCCCACGTTCTGAAGGGAAGCGGAACATAAAAGAAGAAGACTATTAGTAGTGATGTTAATATTCTGAGGTGGTTATTAGATAGGCGTCGTTTCTATTATAGATCATTGTTTAAATCAGTGGTTCTGAAACATCTTTTTTTTCTCTGGGTTGCATTTTTGGAATGTAATATTGCTCGCGTCTCACCAAAGGAAAGTCCTGTAGAAAAGGCGCAAGCGGCCCTATGACAAAGAAGGCCTAGACAGAGGGTTAAAAGGAGACAACCACAGATTCGAAGTTTGAACATTATCATTGATAACTCTTTCCTTCAATTTGCGGACCCTAGCTGCTATATTCTTAATACTTGATATAATACAAAAATATCAAAATGAGAAAATCGGTCTATAATTATTTATTACTATGTATACTGGGACTTATGCATCCAATTAAAAGTAATCTATAACAATATTTTAAATTTTGAGATCATATTTATTTTTGGCATATTAATGATTTGAAACCGTTTTCTAAATTTTTGATTGTCTTTCAATCATTCCACCTGCTAACTTCTTCCGCTTCAACTGTAAGGCGGGCCACACCGTTTGGGAACACCGGTTTAAATAAAGAAGAATTTAACAAAAAATCGGTCGTGCGAACACAGCTATTTAGTTTCGGGCTGTCGGAGAAATCAGGCCTTAACTAAGAGACATAAGAATACATTGAAAATGGCCCTCGCCTCCCGTGTATTCCACGACTATCAAATAAAAGTAAAGCCGTTGAGGTGGTGAGATGTTCGGGGTTTATCAGAAAATCAAGCCGAAAAATATGAGCGGAAGAAAATCAGTAAAGTCGGACTTTCAACCGGCTACCAAGCTCCTTTCTGCACTCAATGGGATGAACTTGCCCGCTCAATGATAATCAGCTTCTAACGGGCTTGAAAGATCCTGTCAAATGTTCGTTTGCGAAGTCATATATATAGATATAAACAGTTGACATAGAAATTAACTTAGCTGTTAGTCTTTTGCGAACATCAGACCACACAAGAGATCAGATAGGCTGATGATGACTTAAGGCATGAAACTGAAAGTCATCATTCAGAGTTGATTTCTATGTATACATATATCAAGATATCTTCAGTTTCTAATATTGTACACTGTTCTCACATAAATGTAATAAATAAATGTGTGTGTGTGTGTAAAAATTCAGATATAAATAAAATATATATGTTAAAAGACAATATGAATAAAGATGAAAGGAAAACGTTTCTTTAGCAACGCGTGTCTTCTTCTGATAGACTTTATCAAGGTAAATACAAAGATTTTATTTTGTATAATTATTTATCCGCTGCCCCACTCAGCAAGATGTGGCACAAGCCGAGTTTAAAGTGGGGTATCCCAGCTCGTAGGCTCGGTCAAAAATTCCCTACAGACCACGTAAAAACGGGGTCAGTTTCCCGAGACGAAACTCCGCCCTTCGGCAGAGCCTCGTCTGGGGATATCCTCTGACATAAGCCAGGCACTTACACACCAGGTAATTTTATTTTGTGTGTATATATATATATATGTATATATATATATATATATATATATATATATATACAAACAGAAGGGCATTTCAACTTTAAGAACGCTAAAAAAAAATTGTTAAGGTAAGCTGCTAAAGTATTATTACAGATAAACTACCGAGAATTACATCAATTTGCATCCGCCAACGAAACGCGTTGGTAAAGAAAAAAAAATTCCATTTGTCTTTATTCATGTCATTAAAGATAATAAAATTTTTGTGTAGATTAATTTCATGGATCGTCTTTTCCAAATTGCTAATAATACTTGCCAGATGAGAAAATTCCCCCAGAAATTGTCCTTCACGTGATTTAAATATATTTGTTGGAAAGTTGAATTTGCTTTTCAACGAGATTGTGTCGGAATTTTGATTTTAGAAAAAATCTTAAAGGAAAATTTCTGAAGGAATTTTCTCATTATCTGTGAAGGATTGTTGGTAATTTGGAAAATTCGATCGATAAAATTAATCGACACAAAATGTCTGTTGTCGTTAATAAAATCTGCTTTAAAGACATTTTGCTGCCTAAATGCAGAGAATTTAAATTGCAGGATCGTGCAGATTACCCTGATCTCGACACTCAAATTCCCAACGACGTCTCGTCGAAAGGCAAATTCAACTTTCTAAAAATCAGACTGAAAAACTAAGAAAGAACAATTTCTGATAGAATTTCCTCTTTATGTGAGGAGGATTATTCGTAATTTCGAAATGATTTTACCTGGCTAAATCCACAGTATATATATATATATATATATATATATATATATATATATATATATATATATATATATATATATATATATATATATATATATATATATATATATGTATATATATATATATATATCTGAGATGAGATATATCTGAGATGAGGTATTATGCACACTATTTACATTATTCGGACTATTGTCCTCATCTTTGTCGCCATATTTATTACAACGATTCGTCCGTTGTACGCTCCGACCTTCTTCAGGTGGTTGGAATGTCGAACTGAACCCGTTATTTTGCTCACTGGGGTAGACTGCTCTAGTTCCACGCGCCATGTTCTCCACTACTTTAATCGGGTATTGAACTCACACTCTTATCCACTGTGCCATGTATCCTTGAAGACACATGGCACAATGGATAAAGGCGCTGGTTAGATCCAGTGACAGGACCCAAAGTGTCTGAGTTCAATATCCGGTTAAGGCAGTGCAGAACTTGGAGAGGGAATTAACAGGAGATAACTAACATCCAGTAAACATGTAATATATATATATATATGTGTGTGTGTGTGTATGAGAGTGAAATTGAAAATAGGTAAGATGATGCGAAGTTTATCAGAAAATCAAACTGCAAAAAAGCATAAAGGAAGCAAAAGAAAACCGGTAGCTCTGCCAGGACGGAAATTCCGGCAACCACCAAGCCCTTTTTTTGCGTTCAATGGAACAAAATTGCCTCTCCCCTATGTGCCTCTAGCATTCTCCAAAGGAAATTGCTTAAAAAGCATTTAACTCACCCACAAGTGTGGTGAACCCATTGAGGATCGAAATCACCTCATTATCAGCTGGATATTTGTTCTTACGTGACGAATCGACAAGGGACATTTATTTTGGGGAGAAAATTTTCCGATTCCCTCAAACTTATTAAGATCATTTTGGTTGTTAAGTTTGCATTTTTTAAAATCCTTTAAATGATGTTTAGTTCCATTTTATTAAAATACCCGTTTATTGCATATAGAGTAAAATTCTGCCCGCAATTATTACAAGCTAACGGTGTATTCGTCCCATAGGTGTAAGAATATGAAGAAGAAAATTTGGAAACAATACAAAAAGTATGATTCTCAGTGAGTTTATTTATTGTTCATTTCTATTTCTATATATGTTTTCTCAGGGTTAGTAAGGACCACAGCCATAACTACGATGACGATGGTGATATTGCATTTGGAAAATAAACTATTTCAGCAAACTTAATCAAAGTTGAAATGTCGAATTCCTGGAGACAGTTTATGAGAAAGAATCTTATTTTTTTTTTATTTGGAAAGAATTGTAATAGGTCTAGACAAAATGCTTGTCAGTTCTAAGTTTAACAATTTTTTCACCATTGCGATAAAATCTTTCCAATCATCAAGCCAACATAACTGGACGCCAGAACCAATTGTGCATCTTATTTATATATTTTATAGATTGATGAAAAAAGATCGAGAAATGATGCAAAGATTTCTCCAACCAGAATAGCAAATAAAGATAGATCATCGTTAAAGACTGTCATACTTGATAAAACACCAGTGTTTGACCGGCCATTTAGATATTTTACTTTTCGGAACTTTATAATTGAAGTTGCATAAAATATGTGGAGAAAACCGAAAAGAAAAATATTCAGACAAAATGATCATCAAAATCTCTTTCCTTTAAATTGATTTGGGGCAGAAATATATTTTCCATCAAATTTTCAAATATGAATTTTATCTTTTATATTTTTTATGATTTGGAAACTGTTTAATTTTAGCATTTTCATCAATACCAAATAACAAGAAGTTAGGACATTTCAGTTAGACGTTGCTCTATTTTTAATATTGTTTAACCAAAACAAGGCTCAAGAGCCACTCAATATAGAGGATTACTAAATGATGTTTTAAGGGCGTAGAAAGAGGAAACAACAGGTGTATATTATAAATATATATGGGCAGATGACACAGTACTGATAGCAGACACGAAAAAGAAATTGCGAAATCTCCTACAGAAGGTAGCGACGGAGAGTGAGAAGAAAGGACTAAGCATAAACTACAAGAAGACAGAATGCGTGGACATCAATAAACGGATGAGCCCGAAATGTGATTTGAAGGGCGGGAACACTACAATCAAGCAGACGCAGAAGTTTAAATATCTGGGCAGAGTCTTGACAGAGGACGGTAAGTGCGACACTGTGTTCCGTAGACGTATTGGGATGGCAAAGGACACATTCCAAAGGCTGGGAAGAGTATTAAGAAACAGGAAGATTTCTTTGGTAACAAAGAAAAGAATACTGAGCTGTTATGTTGCATTTATCCTTCTTTACGGCAGCGAATTTTGGGCGGTCTCCTTAAAGATGAAGAAGAGACTCAAGGTAACGGAGGTATGGTTCTACAGAAGGATGCTAAAGATATCATAGACTGAACGTGTGAGCAACGATGAGAGGTTGCAAAGAAGGAGGAGGCTTATACTTAACATCAGGAAGAGGCATCTGAAGTTTCTGGGACACATAATGAGGAAGGAGGGCTTGGAAAATCTGATACTGACGTGTCGAATAGAGGGAAAGAGAGACAAGGGAAAACAACGCATGGCATAACTACCGGGCTTAAACAAGTGGATGACAGAAGGTGGTCTGCGGGTCGGGGGATAGCAGAGGAAAGGACCTTGTTGAGAGCTGCAAGCGATATAGGCAGGTGGAGAGCCATGATCGCTTACGTCCTGAAAGGACATGGCACATAAAAATAAAAGAAGGATAGATAAGGGTTGACCTAAGACGAGAAGAGATTTGTAGTGGTAGGTAAGTATCCCCTCGGAGGTCTGTTCCTAAATTTAACAGTTCTGGAGAAGAAGCAGTCTGAGTTGAATTTCCTCCTTACCAACGGAATAAGAAACGAATGAAGCTGAGTCAACCCAGTGTAGCGATCCTAGCTGTGAAGATGGGGCCAAGGAATGTAGTTGGCCAGAACGCATGCCATGAAAATGGCATTGGATTAGACCGAGAGGGTATCAACGTTTCGTTTGTGGTTGGAGGATGGAAATAATTATCTAATCAATCTCAAAAGAACGGGAAAACGTCTTTGAACACTGTTAAGGTTGGAAAGAGTGGATACTGCAGTTCCCGTCTAGATATGGCAGCAATACTCTATTTTGGTCTAATCTAGCTCTTGTAAAGATAGATTATGGTAGAAAGAGTCAGGTCATTTCCGGAACGGTATAAGGAATCGTATATTTCTTTTAGCATCATTAGCAATGGATCATATGTACTACTTGAGATCTGGTGTGAGCTTGAGTCTCGATAGAACATCCAGGCAAGGTTAATCATGACTGGGGACAAACATAGGGCCTGCTTTGTTTGGATTTACATTGTATTCATGTATATGCCTATATAAAAATAACCAGGTGGTCTGATTGGCGTCTGAAATTGTTTCCATCGCCAGAAATCAGTGGTCGGACTTTAAATATTCATTAAACATTATCAAATATTTATTTGCCAAGATTCCTTCAGAATTTGAAGTTTAACAGAACACACTGTTAGCTTTACATATTAGTACCTGATAAAAGTAAGTTTAGTGAATACATATGTCAAACGGCTGTGCATATACGTGTTAATGTATTATCTATCTATCTATCTGGATATGGAGAAATAATTAGGTTGGTGCACCCGCGTGCGGTAAACCTACTCGGAGTGTTTGATCCCTTAACTTTCGTTAATATATCTATTTGATTTCTACGGCTTATCAACCCTTTTCAAGTTATTTAAAGCCAGACAATATTTTTTTAGAGTGTAAGAATTTTTGTTTGAGATAATAATGGTTTAGTGATACGAGTATTACTAATTAAACCATAGCTGTTGTCAGAAGACCTGAATTCATAGCTTTCCCAAGCGTATTACCCTGTAAGCGAATATAACGAACCCAACTGAAATTGGGACTCGGATCTCCGATTAATAATTCCGAGCCATTATCTATTAAGACACGGGAAATTCAAGCTTACAGCCCCTGATATTCCTAAACCTTCACCCACCTTGGTACTGATCAGCCCCGACGTTGCTTAACTTCGCTGATCGTAAGGGAACCAGTATTTCAACGTGATGTGACAGTAAGCATAGTAGAAGGAAAATGTTGTAACACCCGCAGATTGACAGCATGCAGTGATGTTCATTGGCCTGAATAACAGGCCGCTTCGCCCAAGTATTCCAACTACCCTTCCGCCTCTAGTGCAGTCGGGTAGGTACTGCTGCATAAGTGGAATCCCAGGGGTCAGGCACCTTCTCTCTGATATAACGAGGAGAAGAGAAACTACACACCATTCCCGGACCGAAGTATTGTTATACATCATAGCATTTGTATTTTGATAGTCTTTGGTGTTACATTTTGAACTTGATTTTCTAAAATATATTAGGTTGGTGCAAAAATAATGACGTGATAATGTCGTTTTTTGACGTTACGTCAAAAAACGACATTATCACGTCATTATTTTTGCACCAACCTAATATAAAGTTTTATGATATTTTTATTATTTATATTCGAATGTCTCATTTCTTTGAGAATATCTTCAAATGTTTTCATTTTCTTTTCGGTAATTGCATCGATTCAAGAAGTTGTCTGAAGACGTCTCGGAAGATTGTGAGCTATACCTTTCCGATAACTGTCGGCAGCTCCCTAATACTGGTATATATAGCATGTTTACTCATTTCACTCCAAGCAAGACAATAAAGCCACTCAGACGAAAAGGGTACTGAAGGTGAAAAGATATGATAAAAACTTTATTAAATAAAAGAACATTAATTCAGAAGAGAGAAAATAGCGATTTAAATTTTTCCATATCAACTTAGACTGAAAAGCAAGAGGCCAGAAGAGAGTTCTACAAGTATGAAGTGCGATAGAAGAAACTGTTAGCATAGAACTTACGGTTAGATCTAACTATTTCAACTGTAAAATGATGACATCTTCCCGCCAATGTAGTACTGCGCTTAAATTCTTAAAGCCTAGCTATTAAGGAGGAAAGCTCATCAAAACAAATACCATGAAAATATGTATAGAAAAGACATAGCGAACCTACGTTATGGCTGTAGGAAATATGAGTGAAGCTGGGATGCCATGTAAGGACTGATTACATTGCAGATTCTTTGTATTTTATAATAAATCTCTAAATGCATAACTTAAGCGTCGCATCAGATGTGACAGAAATATTCAATGAACATAGTAGAGTTATATGTGTCAGTAAAATTGCGAGAAAAATAGTCTAGCACGACGCAGTGTACGAACTTTTCTAGCATTGAGTCCTATAAGCTGATTCAGCATAATATTTCCACCTACGTCAGCGGAAAAAATATCTTGCATGCAGGTTCTATACTACGTCGATGGGGTTCACCCCTTTCCTCAGAACAGTCAAGTTCCTGAAATAATTTCTTGGAAACTTCTGTGATGATAATATGCAGTATCTTACCGGAATGATCGATTGCTGTCAGAATAGATCACATGGCCAGAAAGTAATACCACGTAGTAATCATTGGTTAATGACGTGTATAAGCGAGGCAACTGACCACACTCATGACAGCTGTACACACTATTACACACAATTATGGGAGCAAAACATGATCAGTGTACATGTTTGAAAACTGGGGTCCATAGCTTAATGGGATCTACGCCATACTCATTCTTTCCCACTTAAACAATCAGAAACATGAGTCATACCTTTATAGCATCCAAGTTTACAATTAGCGACGTTAAACACCTAATTGAATGGGCGTCTGTCTCTGGTGTCATGGTGCAAACAGGGGAATTCTGACGATTTTTCTGCTCTTATATCTCAAGAAAGCTAGTGAAGCCGGATTTGGCCAGCTGCATATCCCCTCCATTGAATATGGACTTAATTTGATACCGCTGGAAATTCTAGTCAAATGCTTCAGGTCACGAGTATGAAGAGCCAAAGAGACATGGAAAATGCGTTAGAAAAACAAAGATTACCGAACTACTATATACGCTCTAATCCTCCTATGTGAAAAAGACCGGAGGGAACAATAATGTGACTCTACAGAAGGATACTGAGAATATCACGAACGAAGTGAACAAGCAACGAATAATAGAATTGTGTGGGAATGATAGATAGAGAAATCTTTTTCTGTGAGTTGAGTCTTAATCGTCAAGCAATATAGATATGTTCTCTTTCGTGTCTGAAGCGGCCCCCACTGGATAGTTAGTACATGTCGACATGCAACATTATCATCGAATTGGCGCCGTTGACCTCCCAGTCTGAGGTGGCTATACAACGCCTAGCCGGTGTTCTATCTGGCTCTCCAGAATCCGAGAACACAACTTATATAGGTTTGGGTATTCCTATGAAGTTAAGTTACAGCGGCGCCTCTCATAATTATCTTTACATACTAACCTTCCATGATATTTTACACATCATGCTTTTTACATCCATTAATACAGATTTTTTTGAAGCTTTTCACCCCAAGCAAGGCGGGAGTGCTACTAGCATGCAAGGAGTTACAGAGAGTGGGAGCAATAGTAAAGAGGCGTGATAAAGGAAAAGATGAAGAGAAGGACGGGTGATTGATCAAGGTATCTGGAGATGTCGATTGACATTACATTTGAATATTTGGAGATTATAGCTATCACGGAAGCAAGTAAGAGGAAAAGAGTTCAACAGATGGGAAGTCCGAGACATGAAGCTATTAAAGTAGAAGAGACGGCTGCATTTAACCGTTTTGACAGTGAAAAGGTGGGACAGAAATGCCAACCTAGTAGCACGTTTAAATACATCCAGTTTGGGAACTAGTGAAAGTAGCTCGTCGGAGCAGTTACCGTGAAAGTATTTGTAGAAATGACAGAGGGAGGCGAAAGCACCTCCATGAGAGAACGATTGTAAACGAGATGCCAGATCAGGGCCAATCATATTGCATATCCGTCCCTGGATTTTGTCGAGGACGCTAAAACGAACAGTGGGGCCTCTAGACCATATATGACAGCAGTATTCCATGCAAGGGCGAATGGTTGATTTATATATTTGAAGGATGGACTCGGGTGAATAAAACATTCTGACACGACACAGAGAATCAACTTTCCTTGCGGTAGATGAAGCTATTGATTCAATGCATTTTTTTACATCTCAGGTCAGAGGACAGTGTGAGACCAAGCAGTCGCAGAGAGGTGCAATCGTAGAGTTGGTCATCAGACATTCAAATGGGGGACAGGGAGGGTTCTCTGTGGGGATTAATAGAGAGCAGTTTTGTTTTTGAGGCGTTAAAGTTAACAAGCCATTTCCTATGGCAGTCATCAACCGATTGGAAGTCCTTTTCGAGACCATCGGCCATGTTAGTTTGGTATTAAATTAAATAGCTAAGTTTGAAAATGTGAATTTAGTCAAAAAGTGTATTTGAATCTTATCTGCTGAAATTATTCAACATTGACGAAAATACAGAAGTATAACTTCTTTTATTCAAATTATTAATTATTATTTTTAATAATTATGTTTTTTGATTCGTGAACTATTTTTGCAATTACAAATCGGAAAAACATACGCAACTGATGAAGCGTGTTATTTATTCACCTGTAATTTCAAAACTTTCAGATTGACATTGATTTGTTTTTGTTTTAAGACATTTCTGAAATTGATTTTATATATGTTGTCTTGGCCGACGATAGAATAAACATCTTCGCCCGAAGAGGAACGTCACTACGCATTGATGAAATCCTCTGAACTAAAAGAATTGGATAACTTATCGATCAAACTAAAAATAGAGACATTTTCGATAAACTAAATAATCTGTAAAGAAATAGCTCTCGAAAGGAATAATAATAAATCCGAAACAATGACAAAAAGTTGTTTCCCTTAAGAATTAGCGAATAGAAATGACGAATTAAAAATTGAAAAAAAAAAATTAATTAAAATTAAATTAAAGAAATTCGATTGAAAAGTACAAAATTCAAAGAGAATGGAATGAAAAGAGATGAAATCGATTCTTTTTCTTGCTAAAATCTTGAAGGAAGTTTTTTGTTTAGTTTCGGAGTGCAAAACCATTCGACCATAATTTTCATTTCGGAGAAGGATGAAAGAAAAGGTAAATGAGAATGGGAGAGTGTGCTATAGAGGAGGAGAGAGAGAATGGAAAAGAAAGAGTTAGAAAATTTGAGAGAGAGGGAAAGGCCGAGTGCGGAAGAAAGGGAGGGAAGCAATGATAAAGAGAAAAGAGAGGGACAAAGAAAGAGATAGAGAGAGAGAGAGAGAGAGTAAGAAAAACTGAAGGAATAGAAAAGGTGAACGTGAAGAAAGAATAAATTAATAAAAATTAAGAAAGCAAAACAAAATAAAAACGTCACGAGTGAGGAATTCCAGAGTGAAATAAACAAAGAGGGAAGGCGGTGAAAGAGAAACAAAGATTGAGAGAGAGAGAGAGAGAGAGAGAGAGACAGACAGACAGACAGACAGACAGACAGAGACAGAGATTGAAAGAGGGTGTTCTGAGAATTAAAAATAATCTGGGAAAAGTTCGAAAGATGAACGTGAAAAAGGTAATAATCAAGAAAATGGACAGAAAACTGAAAAAAAAAAATGTCAGTATCGAGGAATTATAAATAAAGTGTCAAATAGTGAAAGACGGGAAGGAGGAAGAGAAACAAAGATTGAGAGAGGGAGAAAGTGAGTGAAAGGGAGAAAGAGAGAAAGAAATAATGAGATAGGGAGGAAGAGATAATTCTAAGATGGGCAATGGTTTATTAGCAATAAAGTATGAGAAAATGAAGGACTACAAATGGTGAAGAAAAAGAAGGGAACAATTTACAAAACAGAAAGAAACATATGAACACCCCCACCACCCCCACCAAAAAAAAAAATGTCACTAGTTAGGAATTTTGTAGTAAAAATTTATAATTTTGAGAGCGGAAGAGGAAAGTGAATGAAATTCAGAAAACAGATGTAATGAAAAGGTATAAAGAAAGACAAAATACAGAAAAAAAATATGAGACGGAAAGATAGTCTGGGCGCATATGTACGTGTGCGCACGCGCATGTGATAAACCTGCAGGAAAAATACATCCCGGGGAAAACGGAAAAGGGAGAAAGAGATGAAGAAGAGAAGAGATAATAGGAATAATATTGAGAGAATAAAGCTAAAGAATTTGCGGTTAAAATATTTAAAATATAGAAAGGATAATCATTATTTTGTGAAGAAAGAAAGGGTTTTGAAGGGACTTACTGAGAATATAATAATCATTTTCCTTCTCCACTGTAGGACTGGCTTTCTATATTGTTCATAGGACATGGAGAGTAATAGACCATATCATACCACGTTGATACAGGTTATATTGGCAGCGATATGATAATGACGTTTTTCGTTGTTTCCGAGGTATGTCATTTCAACAGCTTATCCCGCCCCTGATGTCCTACGTGTGTTTGTGTATTTGATAACTTTTAAAGTCAGATTGTGACCCATAAAATATTCCACAAAAGGACATTACCCTTGTGAAGGCTGCAGGAATTTGAAAGTGTTGTTCAGTGTTATGCCTGTTTATATTTACATTTTAAATTCGTTACCTCTCAGGGATATATAGTGAGAGAAAACAGACAAAAATGGGAGTCATCACGTGATCTAAAAACACGAATTTACGAACACAAAGGTGACATACAATTAGACAATCTTTCAAACTCTCACGTATTACACAGGAAATAACTTTGATTTTGCTAACTTTATACTAATTAATAAAGAACATAATTCTTTAAGGCAAAAAATCTTTGAAAGCTGAATAATAATATTATTACTAAATATAAGCACACGTCTTAAAGCATTACACTGCATGGACATCCTTTATTGAATCCATTCTTAAATAATCTAATACATATCTAATATAGACACTATGGGCATAAAAAAAACATTTCCAGATTAGTAGAATACCACCACACTACGCTGACTGACTTCACAAAAGTTAAAACATCAGATCTCCTACTAGACACACACATATACAAATACGAATACACGTTATCATCTGATATCCGCATAGACAAAGTATAATCTTTATAAAATTATATATATATATATATATATATATATATATATATATATATATATATATATATATATATATATATATTATAATTATTTTAAAAAAATATGATTCCTTCGCTAAGAGTTCTCATGTTTCAAAAACAAGAGCTGAAAACCTCAATATAATTATTAAAATTAAATTGAATTAAAGTATCAAGCCTTTTTTCATCCTCAAGCGAAAAGATGGTCGCCCCAGCCGTTTCCATAATAATTAATTTTGCGAATGAACATGCTTATAAAGATGCATAAACTTCAAGATTGGTTGAGGATGAAAGAGGTCTTGATACTTTAATTGAATTTAATTTTAATAATTATATTAAGGTTTTCGGCTCTTGTTTTTGAAACATGAGAACTTTTATGAAGGAAGGAATCATATTTTTTAAAAATAATTATAATTTAAGCTTTACTTCTGTATGTGGCATTGTTTTTTAAAAATACAAACAAAATACTAAAGAACACAGGATTATTTACCTAACGTAAACACACACACACTCAGACAGACAGACAGACACACACACACACACACACACACACACACACACACACACACATATATATATATATATATATATATATATATATATATATATATATATATATATGTAAAGGTTATTGGTTAATAAATAATTTTTATTTTTTATTTTTCGGAGGGAAATATTTTTTATCATTTTCTGGATTGATCATTAAAACTTTGTAGCAAACAACAAGGATGCCGTTTTCTTTTGAAAGCTCAAATAACGTTTGAGATAATGTCGCGGATAGGTTAATAAATGCTAATGTGGAAATTTGAATGTGGAGCTCGTGTTATCCCGCTTATACACAAAAATAAGTTGATACCTGTGAAAGCCTATTTTTGCACAGAATAGAGACCTTAGTGATTTTACTTAAAAATTTTTTCCACCCCCCACCACCACATATATATATATATATATATATATATATATATATAGTCATAAAATATCCGATAAATCGAAAGAATTATGCAAAATGAAAGGAAATGACGGCAGATTGAAGGTAGAATGTTACAGTCAATAAGGTGATAAAAGGAAAAATACTGAAGAATAAGAAATTACGAAGTTTGAAGAGTAAAGGCGAAATGGGAAAGTGGTCACCGTGCAATCGACGTGAAGAGGTCAAAGAGAGAATTCTTTATTACAGTCTCTTGTAAGAAAACCTTCCAATAACCTCAGGTAATTCGCAAGAAGAACAACACAGAACAGTAAGTAGAATCAGACAAATTTTGACTAACTTGTTCATAAGGTTCATCGAGACGCTCTTGTTCTGTAATTTCTCCGATTAGCTTGTAAAGGTGTGCTCCTTATCTTATTTTTCTGCACGGTTACTTCTTTGTTTTCTATGCTGTTCAGGCATCGAAATCTCTGAACCACTTCTGAGAACACTGAGCTTTTTTCTCTAGCATTCAATTAAAACCCCTTTTATTCTTTTTTTTACATTTTGTATGATTCTTTTTTGCTGCAAGGATTACATTGGTTTCTCTATTTAATTTTAGTAATCCTTATTTTCCAGGAACACAAAGGGGAATGACAAAATACAAGCACAGCAAATAAAACAAGAAAAAAAAATATCATTAAAAATCTTTATTGAGAAATCTTGCGAGTACGAATTGATTTACATTAACTTCTAGCTTTCTTTCGCTATTTCTGTCGATTTCCAGTAGCGTAGGAGATAATTATCAAACGCATATAAGATTCTAGAACGTATTCAGTGTCATTTAAATGTAAGAATCCTACCTTCATATATAGGTATTAACATTCTAATGACCACTGTTCCACTAGTGGAGCATATGTTAAAATATATCTTTTTTTTAATACTAAAAGGTGTCCCGAAAGTCTTGTCACCCATATATAATATAATTTTTTTTTAAATTTCAGATAGCTGACACGAGCTCTCACAGTTTTGAAAGTGAGTGTTGGGTTTTGGCAAGACTTTTGGACCACCCTGTAGATCAACGATCATTTTGATTATTTTATCACTAGTATTTTAATCTTTTCCATGTATGGAAAAGATGAAAATACGCATCGTGTCAAAATAAAATTCATAACCTATTAATTTATGCTGATTTTCAATAAAAGCTAAGATCTCAGATGAGGAGTTATCATTACTTACACTTATATTCATATTACTGTCCTCATATTTGCTGTTGTTATCAAAACGTTTCAGCCGTTGTGCCAGCTGGCCTTAAAAACTAACATCTAAAATCTTTTTTTTGTCTAAGTTTCGGAGATAAGGAGTTATTTTTTACACTATTTAATCGCACTCATGTTAGTTGTTGTTACCGCAACCTTTTGGCCGTTGTGCTGTCCGACCTTCCTTGATATATATCGATCTGGGTTATTTAATTCCGGTGGCAGACTGTCCTCGTTCCACTACCCATGTCCAAGCGTATTATCTAGTTCTTATTTTATTTATTACTGTTCAGTTATTTCTCACCAGTTTCCACTGAGCGCAATTTCACTCTACTCGACCCAGAAATGGAACTCACAATCCACGTTGTCACTAAATCAACAAACCAACTCTTTTTACCTACTTGGTCCTGTGGAAATAGCTGAGTAATAACTGAACGAGACGATATCCCTAGACATGCGCAACGATACGAGAACAGTCTACCTCCGGAGATTAAGCGAAGGGTTAAATTCAGAAATCCCTGTAGGTTGCCTAGATTGATAGATATACACTTGAGGTAGGCTGGAGAGCACAACGGCCTAAACGTTATGATAAAAACAACAAAGATGAGGACAATGGTTTGAATATAAACAGTGTAAATAATCTGCAATCATGCGCGGGCACTAAAACACTAGTTCAGGGTCATATTTTGGTGAAATCGTAATTATTATTAAAACTGACAAAAGCTTGAGCACTTCCAGGTGGTGCCGTGGTTAGCAAGCTTGTCTCCCTAGATCAGTTACGACTAGTAAGTTCGATCATCACTGGGGGTCCCATAATTTCGACCTTGTGCCATATCTAAGTTACGCGTAGAAAACCACTATGGCACCTCGACGTAGTGTAATCTATTAGCAAGCTTGTCTCTCTAGGACAATTATGACTGAGTAGTGAGTTCGATGCCCCATATTTTCGGCTTTGTGCTGCCATAACTGCTAAAAGTGAACTTTAATCATTAACTATACTGTAATCATTAACCCATTGATAGGTTATTTGTAGTTAAATATTTTTTAAGTCATGATTATTATTTGATGACACCTTTGACTTCATCATTTGTTATCTCATATAAGGTTTACTATTTCCTTTTATTTGCTTTTTCGAGATTTCCCACCCTTTGGTTACGCTATATATTCTCCTCCATATGTGACATGTCCTTCAAGAAGGGATATCATGGCTCTTCATAACTTACTGGTTTTTGTTGTACTATATATTTTGCAAATTTACTAGAGTCCGTTTAGCTAAAATACAATTTACTATCTATCATGGGTCGTTACCTATAACTACAGAATGAACTCTTCCTAACACTATGTATACTACCCCTCTCGAGAGAGAGGGTCGATTCAAGCCGAGCTTCTCGGCTTGACGGTCGAACTCTCTGACTCTGAGCAGAGAGGAACCCGGACGGGGCTCCGCCGAAGGGCAGAATCTCGTTCGGGGAGATTGACCAACCCGATCCCGTTTATCCGGGTTCTACGGGCATTTTTTGGCCGAACCTACGGGCTCGGGAAACCCACGTTAAACTCGGCCTTGTGCCACATGCAACCCTCGTGGGAGGGTGGCTAGATACCGATTCAAGCCGAGCTTCTAGGCTTGACGGTCGAACTCTCTGCCTCTGTGCAGAGAGGAACCCGAACGAGGCTCCGCCGAAGGGCAGAGTCTCGTTCGGGGAGGTTGACCAACCTGATCCCGTTTATACGGGTTCTACGGGCATTTTGGGGCCGAGCCTACGGGCTCGGGAAACTCGCGTTAAACTCGGCCTTGTGCCATATGCAACCCTCCTGGGGGGTGCCAGATACCGAATCAAGTCGAGCCGATAGTCGTTCACTCCAAACCAGACTGACAGTCATACTAACACTTTCCACATCTATTATTATTATTTCGTGTAATATACCTTCGTTATTTCTAGTCTTGTGTTCGTGTTGTTCTTCCTAACCTGGACCATAACACTATCCATTTTTTGCCTTTGTTTTGTCATACATTCACAGAAAAACCACGTTAAGTACCTCGTCGTTTCCTCCGGCTTAGCTTTTAAGAAAAAATATCCTGCATATACTGTGAGAGCTAAATTATCTAGATCATCTTTTCTTCATCATTTCTACCAGAAAAATTCTGATCTCTGTTTCTGATTGTAAGTGTAAATATTCTCTTAGGCCCTTTTCTACATAAAGCTTCCTTATATTCAGTTAATTCATTGGTAAAACTATGTCTATGTCCCTTCAAGTTTCTTCATCAGCAAAGATATTGTTCAAAATTTACCGGAGATTAGATATTAACTAGCAGTTCGGAACGCTTATCTTTGTTTCTAATGAAATTTTACAATATTTACACAATGTACACGCGGACTATTTTCCTATTCATTGTTGTTGCTATCAGAACGTTTCATCAATCCAGATAACTTCTGAACTGAAACCTTTATTTAATTTACGGGGGTAAACTTTTCTTGTCCCACTGCTTATGTCTAGGTATACCACGTCTAGATCTTATTTTTAGCACTGCTCTGTTAGTGTCCGCCATGTTTCTACTGATTACAAGTAGATATTTTATTTTAATCCTCTCACACCAAGCAAAGCGATAATGCCACTATAACGCAGCGGCGCACAGTTAGTGAAAGAGAATGAAGATACTTTAGTGAAGAGAAGTGGCGATAGGAAAATAAAGGAACAGGTTTCAGGAAGACAGAAGATTGCCATTGACGTTACATTTGAAGTTTTGAAGATTGTATTTGGCAGGAAAGCAAGAGTTCGGAAGGGAGATCCACAAGCAAGAAGTGCGAGAAAGGAAACTATTAGGATATAACGGATAGTTCTATTTAACTAGTTCAATAGTACAACGGTTAAGTAGGATTCAATTCACGCAGTTGTGCCACTAGGGAAATTAGATCATCAGAACAATTGCCCTGAAAATATTTGTTGAAAAGATAAAAGAAGCTATATCCCATCGGTGCGAAAGTGACTGAAATCGAGCTGCCTAGTCAGGAGAGATAACATAGACCATTCTTTGAATATTATTCTTGTTCCATTGTAATTATGACTATGGCCGCAAAGACAGTTAGCATTTACATAAATAAAATTACTGTTACAGTATCACACCGACTTTTGCAATGCTGTCTTAACTGTTCTTTTTTCATCATTTAATAATCAAAAACCTTAAGTTATCGAAATGATGGCTTGTGTATTAAATGCTCACCAGCAATGCGAGACACGTCACTGTCCTACCCTTCTGGGTTTCTAGTCTCTCCTCGCCTCTCCTTTCACCCACGCGCCTATCCGAATCTCTACTTTAGATGCGACGCTGAAGCAAGTGATTAAGACTTCTACGCAGGATTAGTTGAGAAAAAAGTATGGAAGCCGCCAAATGACATAATGTCAAGGACATTGGAATGAAGATTAGCGAAAGCAGGAAAATAAATAAATTATAAAAACAAAAGTAACAAAAAAAAAAAAAAAAAAAAGAAAAGGAAAGAAAAAATGGCAAAAAAGGAAGAAGTGCGTTCAGCGGAGATGATCGAAATTTGCTGTGAAGAATGCACACAAGAGACGATAAACTGCAAACACACGCACTCACACATAGACATATATGTAGATGCATATATACACACGCACATGCATACACTTGGATGCACGTAAAGCATATACGCAAACCTGAACGCACACAAACACAATCATGCATTTACACACATGCATATATGCCTACAGTTTAACCAAAATGAGCAAATATTGTTTATTATTAGTACCCTTTTAATCAGGCCGATAAATATTCAGCAGTCTCTCGTACGTACACTCAACACAGTCTTGAGTATAAACTACAACTACATCCGGCAGTAAGGCCTTTGATCGGAAGATTGAACGTTTTGAGGAGCGTGAATCTACCTCCTAATTGCTGGTTTTCCTTGATCCACCCTGACCCGATGTGATAGCTCCTTAGGGGTTCCAGCTATGGGTAAATAGTAACCCACCCCAAAAAACAAAACACAATGAAAGTATAAAAGCACATTATACTTACTTATAGTAACAATGCTTGTGTACAGTAAAACTGCGAACAATACATTTTATAGCAAAATGACCCAACAATATATTTTTGAAAGAATACAATTGCGTTCAAAATATATTTAGTTGAAAGCATAAAATTGTGTTCAAAATACTTAGATTTCGGCATTAAATAACCCATAGACGCTGATATGTCGTTTAACAAAATCAACTAAACAACTAACATGAAAGAACTCTTTCATAACATTAATCCATATAATATTATACAATTTGTAAAAAAAGCAACAATATATAACACACGTGATTATCTCTAGTAATTGTGTCCACAAGAAAATGTATATGAAAAAAGTAATTAAATACCATCTACAATGTATTCAAATGTGAAAGCAGAATAACATATTTTTATTACTTGAAAGCTCTCAAGAAAATTAATTTTCGACAAGAAATGACCCATAAGGTGTTGATATGCCGTTAAACAAACAAATCAATCAATTAAACAGACACACACACGGACATACTCTAAAACACATTATTTAATATTCGCAATATTGACAGAAAACTAACGTAAACTTCCACATATGTATTATTTAAAATTTTAAATATTGAGAGTGGGAAGTATTTATAAAGACAGTGTGGTCATAGGAATTAGCATTACATTGGGAATGTCAGTTTTACGTCAGAATGTGATCTTTAGAACAAGACTTGGTTGGATGATCAAGACGTGTATCTGAATGTTAACATACAGCTTATTCCTATACAGACTGTGTCTATATATTCATATTTTATAGTTCTTATCATATTTCAGATCATAAAAAGAAAATAAGATATGAAAATAAATTCGGTTCTCAATAAATTCTAATGATGTTTGGATGAAACTTCCATGAACTTCAGAATGTAGATTGCAAAAATGTAAGTGAATTACCCTTGCTCTGTCATTTTATGCGACATACTTTATTTGCAGAGACTGTTTGTCTTGAAGTCTTTATCAACTGGAAATATCCTGGTTGATTGTATTCTTGGCAAAGTAATATCATTATTATTATTGTTTCTCTTACTCTCCATCTGACTCATTCACTCATACACTGTTTTTTTCTCACGCTCATTCACTCTCTTTCTATCTAAGTGATTCACTCTCCTTCTCACACTCATTCACTCTCTCTCTCTCTCACAAATTTACTCTCTTTCTCACACGTATTCACCCTCTTTCACACACATTCCTTTTTTTGTTTTCTCGCATTCATTCACTCTCTATCTCTCGCTCACAAACACACTCATTGACTCTCTTTCCCACACTCATTAACTTTCTTCCGCTCTCACACATTCATTCATAGACTTACGGTCACCTCACGTCGAAACACCGGTTCCCGTATGATCACCGAACGTAAGCAACCTCGTACCTGATCAGTACCTAGATGAGGGTCTGCTTGCGAATACCAGGTGCTGTAAGCTTGTATGTGGGCTGGGGTGTAATGGATAACTGGGTTCGTTATATTCACTTACGCGCAAATAGCCTTGGGAAAGGTATGAATGCACATCTTCTCCCGCAGCTATGGGTTAATTAGTAAGACTTGTATCAGTAACACCATTATTATCTAAAAAAATAAAGTAAAATTCTATACTAAATATTTAGATTTCAGCATTAAATAACCCAGAAAGGTTGATATGGCGCTAAAAACAACCGACCTACATTCTCCGTTCAATCTCTTTCTCATTCATTTACACACACACGCACTTAGATGCATAGACACACACAGACTCAGACACTGTCTCTCTCTATGTACATTTATATAAATACATACGCACTTTAACAAATTTATGTACAGAAACTAGAGTAAATATAAATGCAGAAAATGTACATACAAAAAAGAAAGTAAGACGAGTAAACTTGGTGTAACGGAAGAATTGTCCACATCGTGTAACATTAAAATTGTCCAATTGTTCGATTAAGCTTTTAATTCCAGAGCGATTTTCCAACCAATTCTCTAACCGTCTAACTTTCTGTCTTGGAATAACAAGATGCCTCACACGTTTCACTATTTCATTTTCAAGTCTATTTTCACTACTCTTTGAACTGTCATAGCTGATCTCTTATCTCACGTACCCAACGTTTTATGGATTGAGTTGGATCTTTTCTACTTGATCTTTTTAGCTCTAAGTTCAAATAATTATCCCTTTTCTTCTTGTGACCCCTTGATCCTGTTTTCCTCTCTACTGTTCACTCTTTATAAAACTTATTCCCCGTCATCTTGATGGTTCTTGAAGGGGCTTTGAAGATGAAAGCCAGAGTATGAATGTTGGTACTACTACTGAAGGCCCGAGTGATCTTTTTCCTCCCACCATTGCTCAGTTGTGAGGACAGTGGGATTGACATGAAACACTTTTATCCTGTTCTCTTTCTAGCTGAACAGTGATTCTGACGGCAAATGGTGTCAAAATGGTTAAACAACTTTTCAGATAAAAAAACTAGAAAAATGAAATTTAATTTAATTTAGCGATTTTTTAGATATTAAATTTTTTTGAGATGGGCAATTATGCTGTTACACGATTTGGATAATTTTGTTGTTACACCCAGTACTTGCATTCACACATAATACGTGCCACCAAATATATATGAATTTATTTATCCTTATAAGATATCCAGGTAATAACCAAATCAATTATGGTCTGTAATTAGAAGGTAATTAAAATTGTCTCAGATAAAGTGCTACCCAAAATCTCTGGGAATTTGATTAGATTGATGTCTCTGAAAGCAATTATATACGTTCGAATAAGTTGGTCTGCAATAGGTTTGTGTCCGTAAAGGGCAGAGATGATGACACTCTCGCGGAAATTTTATAATGTCGTTAAATTGATGATATACAGAGGCGACTGCAGGGGCTGGTTGTGAGATAACAAAATTTCTTTTGGTATATACGTAAAGTCTAGCTTACTGCCTGAAAACATTTTCCCTGTAAAATTATGTCTTAAATTGCTCTGTGTTTCTGTTATTTGAAATTGCCTTGATCACTATAAACGTTTTTTGACAAATAGTTAATTTTTCATATTTTTAATTGATTATTTATATATATATATATATATATATATATATATATATATATATATATATATATATATATACAGGGTGTTTCAAAAAGAATACGCCAAAATCATTACGCTGTTTTTTCAGGTCTATAGCATTGTAGTGTACTCAATTAGTGGTTATTTGATAGAGTATTTACCAAAGTTTGATTGGATGTCAGTTTCACCGCTGTCATTAGTATAACTTCCGGTGCAGCTGAATTGTGGGAAGATCAATCAAAATGGCGACTCCTCAGCAGAAGGCGTTTTGCGTGCTTGAGTTCGCGAAAACAAATGCCATTGTCACGATGCAGGCAGATTCGAATGACTTCATTTTTCAGCAAGATGGAGCACCACCCCATTGGCATCTCGGGGTTAGAGCTGATCTGAATGAAAACATGCCTCAGCGATGGATTGGGAGGAGAGGTGCTATAGACCTTGCTCTCTGTGATTGGCCTGCCAGATCCCCGGACCTCACTGTGTGTGACTTTTTCTTGTGGGGGTATGTTAAAGACAAAGTTTATGTTCCAGCACTTCCATCAAGTATCGATGACTTGAAAGATCGAATAACAGCTGTAATCAACACGGTGGACCGTGACATGCTGAAGCGTGTTTGGGAGGAATTCTCATATTGGCTTGATGTTGCCCGCGCTGCCGGTGGTGGCCACATTGAGCACTTATAAAACATGAAATCAAACTTGAATGTATATACAACACATGTGTTCATGCTAGAGGTTTGTAATTTTTTTCGTTATTGACACATCACGTGATGATTTTGGCGTATTCTTTTTGAAACATCCTGTATATATATATATATATATATATATATATATATATATATATATATATATATATATATATATATATATATATAATTTTCATAGAAAATATTCGTCCTTTGACAGGATATATATTTTCTATGAAAATAGATATTTTCTATGAAAATTTCTCGGACATTCAGGCCGGTAAATGTTATTTAATACTGTTTATTATAAACAGAGCATTTACTTAAATACTTGTATCTATAAAAAGAACGTTAAACATAAAAATGTCTTTAATAAATAAATTGTCGGACTTTGTCCATTTCTTAATATATATATATATATATATATATATATATATATATATATATATATATATATATATATATATATATTCAACACAAGATCTATGACAAAATTAGTGATCCCATCAATTGGCAATATTGAAATACTCTATAAATCAGGAAATCGAGATTTTATTGATGCTATTTACGGACACTAGCTTGTTTCCCTAGTTAAATTGGAACTGAGTACTAAGTTATTTACTGGGTGCTCCATAATGTTGGCTTTGTACCATATCTAAACTACTCTTTGTAAATCGATATTGAAGCTATTCATATCAAAGAAAAGCAACGAGACATTAATAAAATAACTATCATCTTCAAACCAGTATTCTTCAATGGCCTTTGCGATAAAAACAACTGAAATTATGATGAAAGTAATATCAATATGATATGTTTCTGCCTTTTCCGCAGTTAATTAGCAAAATACTAAAATAGTAGGGAAGAAGGAAAAAGAAAGAAAAGAAAGAAAAAAAAGAAACATAATGTAGGTGTTAACACTCTCATACGTTTAATATTATACTTCAATGAAATGGAAAACATCAGTTTTGAATACATTCTCATTTAAATAATCACATGCACGCAAACGTATTTTATAGTACAGCGCTTAGATTAAATTAAAAATCTAGGTACTATAACGAAAAGATCATCCGAACAGTTACCATGAAAAATATGTATAGAAAAGACACAGAGAAGTCACGACGGTTGAAAAGTGTTACTAAAGCTGAAGCGCCAGATCAGGATTGATGGTATCTTTGTTTCTTCTTTGGATTTTATCAAGGAGCTCAAGGTAAATAGCAGGGGTGCCAGACTATATGTGGCAGCAATATTCTAAGAATGGATAGATGGTAGACTTATACATATGTTGGAAGGACGAGCATACACTGAAAATCGGTGTTCGAAACGTTTTAAAGATACATGTATCTAAGAGATGACACGTTTTAAAGATACATATATCTATGAGATGAAACGTTTTAAAGATACATATATCTATGAGATGAAACGTTTTAAAGATACATATATCTAAGAGATGACACGTTTTAAAGATACATACATTTAAGAGATGAAACGTTTTAAAGATACATATATCTAAGAGATGAAACGTTTTAAAGATACATATATCTAAGTAATGAAACGTTTTAAAGATACATATATCTAAGAGATGAAACGTTTTAAAGATACATATATCTATAAGATGACACGTTTTAAAGATACATATATCTATAAGATGACACTTTTTAAATATACATATATCTATGTGATGAAACGTTTTAAAGATACATATATCTATGAGATGGCACGTTTTAAAGATACATATATCTAGGAGATGAAACGTTTTAAAGATACATATATCTAAGAGATGAAACGTTTTAAAGATACATATATCTATGAGAGGAAACGTTTTAAAGATACATATATCTAAGATATGAAACGTTTTAAAGATACATATATCTATGAGATGACACGTTTTAAAGATACATATATCTAAGAGATGAAACGTTTTAAAGATACATATATCTAAGAGATGAATTATTTTGTTAATAAGCAAAATAATTCATCGCTTTCCATAGACTTTCGTAATTTAATGCCTCCTCTATTCTCATCTGTGTTCATACGATGTGGAAAATATTGGCAGAAATCTTTGATATCTTCGTTGATCAGTTTCTAAAAAACACTTAGGTGATAACTCTAATTCTGGTTTCGCTATTAACAAAATGCTTTCCTTTCTTGTTACGCGAAATAAAATAATTATTTAACAAACATTTCATTATTTTTTCTCTTTATGTCTTTTCATTTACGCCACTCACTTTATCAACTCAATAGATATCGTTAAAACATCTTTACCCCAAATTAAATTTCCTTTTTTGTCGTTTGATGACGTAAACGCCATTCATCATATGTAAATTACTCCATTTTAAATGGTTCAGCTCGCTTTTCACGTAGCAACCTATTTTCCCGAAATCAATGAATTAACTTTGATTTTTTTTTGTTAATCAATCTTTGTTTTATTGTCAGCAAAACAATTCGTGTATTTACACTTTCAATCATGAGAAAACCATTTTCCCGATAAAGTGAAAGATTTTATAAATTCAAACCGACAGCTGTAGTATCTGTTTGGTTAATGAATGCCAAAAGTTTTCTTATAAGGAAACGGCTAATATTGTCATTACCATTAACCCAAATATTTCAAAACAATAGAAAATTCCATATTTTGAATTCTAAGAAGTCTGATCAAAAAATATCCGGACTGTTACTATGGTAACAGAGGTAAAGTTCACAGAATGAATCCACTCTGCACGGATTGACCTTGAACTCTGTCGCGCATGCACACTAAGTTATAACGTTCTCGCTCAATTCAGTTGTTTATACCAGTGCTTGGAAGGAAAGTGTGAATTGTGTGGTCGTCTCACCACACCACGGATGTTTCACCAGGGACCATGGCAGGTGCAACTGTTTTTGGACAAGTACAATATTCTCCACTTCTGACAACCACGATATTCCAAGATCTCGCCCCTTATAACATTTTCCACTTCAAAAATCAAATCACATTTGAAAGAAACAGGATTTAAAAACATCAAGGAAATCCAAGATAATGCCACGTGCCAGCTGCTCGCTATCCCAGAAAAGGAGTTTCGGGAATGCTTCAATGAACAGAAATGACGCTGGATAAAGTATGTGTCTTCAGAAGGGAACTACTTCGAAGGAGATTAAATGACCAATTGATATGTGTTGTAATTTTTTTTTATAGCACGAGATCCGATAGTTTTTTTTTTATCAAACCTCACATATCTTATCTTTCATGATGATACATGTTATTTGTCCAGATTTGGTACCTCGCCTTCAGTCCCTTTCCCAACGCCGTTAATGTAGATTCTCTGTGACTATTCCATAAATAATTTCATGATAAATATTCTGACTTGGTACCTCGCCTTCAGTCCCTTTCCCACCGCCGTAAGATAAATACAGCCAAATGACCAAACATAAAATTTTATTTTTAATCCCTTCTATTTAAAGGGGTGGAATTTTAATACATATCTCATGCCCGCAGCATATATATATATATATATATATATATATATATATATATAATAATAATAATAATAATAATAATAATAAAAAGGCTTAAACACTAATATTCTATGATTATAATTTATTACATTGGCATCGCAATTATATATTTAGATATATATGTATATATATGTGTGTGTGTGTCTGTATATTAATCACTTATCAATATATATATATATATATATATATATATATATATATATATATATATATATATATATATATAAAATATTAGTGGTTAATATACACAGACATATGCAATCATATATCTAAACTATATAAATATATATATATATACATACATACATGCATACATACATACATACGTACATACATACATACATACATACACATACATATATATATGTATAAAAAATAATTCCAAGAGGATAGAATCAGTTAGAACTCCCCTTTTTACGCACACATGCCAGTCGTGGAAGGTTAGATGAAAACCTGACATTATCACACACACACACACACACACAAACACACACACACATATATATATATATATATATATATATATATATATATATAGAGAGAGAGAGAGAGAGAGAGAGAAATTAATGTATGCTATATTATGCGTAAATGTGCTTAATATGAGTCACAGACCGTGTGTAAATATAAGAGTGAGGTAATTAGCGAATTGTGATAGTTTGCTTAATGCTTGACAGTCATCTGCAGGCTTAAGATATTGACCCTATTGCCTTCACTATATATATATATATATATATATATATATATATATATATATATGAGTATTCATACGAATTTACATCTATATACTGTAACTGGAGTAAGGAGTAAGTATAAATGCAGAATATATACACATATCAAACTTAAAAACAAGTAGGCATACTCTTCATGTACTTACCTACACATCGACCGGGTGGTCACAAAATTATGAATAAAAATATTATTACAATATATCTGGATAATAACCATAGCAATTATGATAATTAATAGGAAGGTAATTAATGCTACCGAAAATTTCGGCGAAGTTGAATAGATTGATTCTTCTTATAATGGAATGTTCCGTTTCCGAAATAAATTATATACATATAATAGGATAAAAATAGGTTAAATCAGTCAGAAAGACTGTGATCTTCAGCCGTCGTTGGTAGCCAGTCTAGTAGAAAAACAGCCCAGAATTTAAAACCGGTTGGGCATCTCCTAAAAATCCGACTTGCTACTGAAACCACAGACAACGTCTAACGTATTGAGAGCTTAAAGTTCACAATCCTCACTGGTATTTTCTTGACTTGAATTGAGTGTGTAGTAGAAACGAAAAGCATGGATATCGCCCCCCCCCCCCGAGCCCGTGAACAGCGGGACAGTTTACAAGATGTTAATGGAAGTATTTTATAGGGATGTTTAGCATACGAATTTCAGTGCTGAATTACATGTTTAAACGTTGCTTTAAGAAATGAAACAATCAACGGAAAAAGTAAATACCGAGGTATGGACATGAATAAAGGCACCATTCTTGTGATCTTGTACCATACAAAGCTTAGATTAATAAAGGTCTCGATCTAGATAATTAAATCTAAACAACTCTTTGAAGCATCATCAATTAAACCATTAAGTTGATAACGAGAATTGGCATGACAACGTTAAATCCGTAGTGCAGATATGTGTGTAAGCGTGTTCAAACGCGTCTCTTACTATGGTGAATCTCTATAGGAGATGAACTGATGTCAATTTTGAAATATAAATTTATTCGTGAATAAAAACCATTTATATTCTAAATAGGGAGATGTACAGATTAATTGCGGTTCCAGGGTGGTAAGGAGAATATTCTCGTGGTATGGTTTCGTTTGGGTTAATGCTTCGCCTAAACACGTCATTGACTCGTGACGTTTACGTTCTATTGCTTCGAAATCCTTTCATCTATTCATGGAATCTATGTGCACAACGTACTCCACAACTATTGATCATACGAGCAAGAAAAATGTCTTCCATTATAAGGCATTTGCATTTATTAAGTCGGCCAAAATTGATACAATGTGAATTTTGGAGGTTAGATAAGTCTCCATCTTGTATTAGGTACCTATCTCTTGACTATCGGCATATTTAATTTTAATATGTTTAATCTTGAAAATAATATTGTTATGTTTTGCCCATCTCTCTGCGTAGTTGGAGTCGTAGTCCAGTTTGCTGTGTCATGAATAGCAACCGCGTTTGCTAGGCATGTTCGCCAGTTGTTCTCTATTTATACTTGTCTATCTAATTTGCATACGATACTACAAATATATTTAAAAATTTAAGAATTCTTTCAATCTAGCTCAGATACGTCGATGATATTCTTATATTAGTCAAGAATACAGAAGAAATTTATCATCTCCGAAAACAATTCCAAAATAACTATGTTCTTAAATTTATATAAGAACTTAATAGCGATAAATTTCCTTTTCTAGATATACTGATAAGCACTAATAACAATAAATCCACTATCTCTCCATATTAAAAACCTACCAGCATAATTTCGTGTACCCTTAAGTATAAGAGTGAATGTCCAAATTACTATAAAATAGCATTTATAAAAACAAACAAACTAATAGACCGTGCAAATATCAATTCACCAACAGTGATCTAAAATATTAGGTTGGTGCAAAAATAATGTCAGTTTCTCACATAGTAACATATGTGAGAAACCGATATTATTTTTGCACCAACCTAATATATAAAAGAATATCGTATTAATAATAACTTCCTTAATTATATTTTTGACGAACAAATAAGATGTTCTATCAGAAATTTTAATACAAAGCAAATAGAATATGATATTTCTTCAACTAATCACAATCTTTTATATCGCAGCTAAATACATTCTAATTATAAACAAGACGAGAATATACTAAAAAAAATAATAAATACTAACATTTCTAACACAGACCCTAGTAAAAATACAATTAATTATATACTAAACTAAATCTAGTATTTATAATTTAATCATTCATAACGACTCTTCCTCACCAACTAACGTGTTGGAACATTATTTATGAATTTAAATATACTCTGGGAGATTGTATCTTCAAAGGAAAAACATAATATTTATGTTGGACACACTACGACCACGCGGTCTTGGCGGCTGCGTTTTCATTTGAATGATGCGTCCAACTTTTCTAAACATTTACAACATTATACCTGTTCTTATTCGCACTTCAGAAAAATTCTTGTTGAAAATACATTTATACATTTTCATGAAAATAATAAACATAAATTAAAAATTCTCGAGGCTGTCTATAATAAAAAATTGGAAAAATCTTAATAAAATTAATTATGAATACTGCACAAATGTTTTAAAATGTGTGCAGTAGACCGTCAATCTGTTTCACGCTTCAGTCCGAACTTAATCTCAGAAATACATAAACTTAATATTTTTATAATAATAAATGCAGAGAAACGTCTCTCTCTCTTTCTCTCTCTCTCTCTCTCTCTCTCTCTCTGTATATATATATATATATATATATATATATATATATATGTATAGTGTATTTGGGAAGCAACACCTCTTTTATACAGGTTTCATTAAGGACGATTGACAAGGCACTGCGATTAAGTTTTTTATTTAATTTTTCTTGTGTTTGTACATCAAAAGTGTGTAAAATCTGTCCAAAATTTCTGCATATCCAGACGATTCACGTTACACCTTTCTGACCATCGTTTAATTCGGACTCATTTCGGCATATTCGGAAAACTTCCAAACTTTACTCGCAAAATACTTGTAGAAAAACAAGCAGAATTGCCTCATACACATGTGAAAAAGACTAAAAATAATTAAAATTATTAAAAATAATAAAGAATAAAAATAATAATAAAACGAAACAAAAAAAAACAAGAACACTCAATAAGATCAACTATGAACAGAGCCACACTGTGTTTACTGTGTTGGTAAAATTAATAATAAAAAAACATCACTGTAGAAACATATATGAAAATCTACACATTCAGTCAAAAGAATCCTTAAAATCTAATAAAATGGACGAAAGCACTCGGATGTATAGAACATTCGAATAGTTTTGACACACTTTATGTCCAGAAAAGAAATCCCTAATTCGAAGACAAGCAAAATTGGATAATAAGATTAATCGTAGAACCTTTTCAATCGACTTTAATGAAAATTGTATAAAAGAGGGATTGCTACCCAAATACACAATTATATATATATATATATATATATATATATATATATAATTGTGTATTTTGGTAGCAATATATATATATATATATATATATATATATATATATATATATATATATATATATATATAATAATAATAATAATGGACTCTCCCGTCGACTTCGACGTATGAGGTTCCGACAACTTTTTAATGACCTTTATGTTTGAATCTAGAGTGACATTTCAGACCTGCTAATGACTTGCAAAGAAAACCACAAATTGGGCAAGCATGTGAGCAAAGAGGGTGCACTTCTCTGGCACACACACACACACACACACACATAAGCAGAAGGGGAGAAAAGAGAGTATATTGTAAATGCATCGGTGTGTAGGGGGGGTAAAATAATTTTTTTAAACAAGCCTCATGTGGGCTTAAGAATACTTTTAATACTACTGTTTCTTGGTTTAATTCAAATCTGACCTTTATATATTTATATATATATATATATATATATATATATATATATATATATATATATATATATATATATATAAGTACTTGGAAATGAAATTGTATAATATTTAATTATAGTAAGTTATATTATGTTCAGACGTTGGGTGTAATAGAAAGGCAGGAGGAGGACGTGAAGGAGGAAGAAGAAGAAGGGGGCAGGGAAGAAAAGGATGTATATTGTAAATGCATCGGTGTGTAGTGGGGGTAAAATTAATTTTTTTTTTACTAACCCTCATGTGGACATAAGAAAAAAATTAATACTACTGTTTCTTGGTCTGATTCAACTCTGAACTTTAAGTATTATATATATATATATATATATGAATATATATATATATATATATATATATATATATATATATATATATATATATATATATAACAACTTGAAAATTAAACCGTAGAATGTTTAATTATAGTATGTTATATCATTTTCAGTCGTTAAATTGAAATGTGTCTATGCCGTGATATATCTGTTATCTAACTAGAGTATATATATATATATATATATATATATATATATATATATATATATATATAATTATTTATTTAAAAATATGATTCCAACTCGCTACATAAGAGGTCTCATGTTTCAAAACAAGAGCCGAAAACTTCAAAATAATATTTGAATTAACTTGAGTTAAAGTAGGCTCTGTTCCATCTTCAAGCGAAATTTTTTTGGGAATGACTTATTTCTGAAATTTACGAGTTTTAATAGTATGGTCAGAATTGAAATCAAAAATTTCCATGGTAACATCAAGGGCGGATTGTTTAGAATCATAAGGGGAGGGGTGTTAAATTTGTATCAGTATAGAGTTACTTTCATAGATGCCGGGTCACGGTAAGGTGGGGGTGGCTAAATTTACAACGGGGGAAGTTTTCGCATAGTCTGGCTTGAGCGTCTACGGAGATTTATTTATTTATTTTTATTTTATTCTTTTATTATATCTCTTTATGAAAGGGATTTGTGTATATAAAAAAAAGCCGTAACGTTTGTTATTTGACGACTTCATAAAGGGTTATCAGATTTTGTAGGGTATTAAAACTATGTATGGGCTATGGATTTTAAAATTTATTTTATTATGTGCGTGTTTTTAGCTAGTTATTCAGAGCGTAAGTTCGGTTGTGTCGGCAGAAAACCGTTAATTCTTGCCTGTTGTTTAATAGGTTTTTATTGTTTAGAAGCTTAATAATGTGTAGTTTCTCATGGGGGCACAAAGGGGATGGGTCATCCCAAGTTTTGCAAGTTCTAGTCCTGTTAATGATTTTCCATTTTACTTTAGGTGTCTTATTTTTTTCTTTCAGGTGCCAAAAATATTTAGATAGAGAGGTCTGATGTCTTAAGTTTATGTTGTTGAAGGAGCATTTATGCTGCCTCCATCTGGTTTTAAAGGAATTTTTCGTGGACCCAATGTATATCATATTATTGTTAGGGTTCTCCGTGGATGATATAGTGCATTGGTATACCATAGATTTTATGCAGCACTTATTTTCTAATGGGCAGTCTACCGGGTTTCTACAATCGCATAATTTTTCCCTATCATTATATATATATATATATATGCATGTGTGCGTCTGTGTGTGTGTGTGTCTGTGTAACGATGAAAGCTTAAAATAGATCAGGGTGAAATCATGTTAATGTAGCAAGACCGCGCCATCTCATACATTTTCAATAACTAAGTGAAATACATTTGGTAAGCAAAATTTGGTTTACTACATCCTGTTATTCTTTTGGACATATATATATATATATATATATATATATATATATATATATATATATATATATATATATATATATCTGGACGTATATATATATACATATATGTATGTATGTAGGTGCGTGTGTATGTGTGCATTTATGTGTGCGTGTGTGTATATATATATTTAATTCAATGCTTGTTTCTGTCATTTGTGATGCATACCCACGAGCCTACGCTTGTGATCTTGTGCGCACACGCTCTCACACACACTTGCACGCATGACAATACAGATGTTTCACATTGAAATTTCAGCGAGGAAAGAATGCATAGTATCTATAAATATTTTCATTTGGATCATGTTGTTATATATCTGACCCCGTAAAATATGTTTTTCAGGAAAATGTGTTTGTCCTCTCCTATTTCAGATGTAAAATACTAAACAATATGTAAAATACAATAACTTAATTTACTAGAAACAGTAATCTTATTCATGCCGCGTCTAATGCTGTTCCTACTTTCTAAGATCAAAATAGTTACAGTTTCTATTTAAGTACGAAATAATAATAAAAGACAAAAAATAATCAGAATTATTATTGATAATGCCATTACTTGAAGTAAAACAGTATTTTTCGGTTACTGTTCTATTATTATAAATATGGATACCACTGTTACTTCTGAACAATCATAATTGCGATAACAAACAGTCTTAATTGTAATACAACTACATTTGCCGCCATTGCGGCTTGGCAGCCATTAATTTCCTTGCTGCTACTCCCGCTTGGCAACTTAATCTTTTTGCTCTCAATAAAGAACCAAGTGCGGCGGAAGCTGTGGGAGTCAGAAACAAAAATATAAAAATAAATAATTTTCAGTTGTGCCAATATTTGAAGAGAATTGATTAGCAGTCGATATTTTAGTAACCACGCCAATCCACGCATATTCATGAGTTTACATGAACGAACGACACACATGCATATCTTCGCATTCATGCATGACTTCCTCTACAGTTGTACGTGCACGTATATGCATTCACGTGCAGTAACATTCCAGGCATGTAGTCTTGCACATACACACACAAACACACACGCATGCACACAAACACACCAAGCGTGTAGACATGCAGGCATACGAGCGATGAGCATATGCATTTGTACTCACCGTTTCCTTCAAATCATTATGGCTTCCCATCATGCTCTGGACGGAAGAATAAAAATTTTAAATCCTGTGTAATGATGAGATAGTAAAAGAGGTTTACGTCTGCATTCTCAGATGTTGTTCAATGATTAAGACTACATTTCGGTCACTGAGAGGCCAGATTCTATTTTGTTTAGTTGTTCTTTTAAATTAGTAGTAACAAATGGAACTATTGATTCAGGACTCAAAATATGATACGCATCACAAGTCGAATATATGATGATTATCAAGCGATGCCATTAAGTAGGGTATTATTAGTATTAATTCGAAGAATATGAATTTTGCATTTAAATATCTATGGCTGATGCTAAACTCCAGGAAAGCAACACTCTACGCCTTTTTGGTCTCGCGTTTTCCACTGACATAAAATTGAGCAACGATATCGAATCATTTATTACGATTGCTGCAAGGAAAATTTGTTCAATGTGTCGTGCCAGAAAATTTTACACGCCAAAATCTATCTTGCCCATTTACAAATCTACCGTTCGTCCGTGCATTGAATACGAATTTATACATATGAATACATATCTGGTCTAGTGTGTATCTCTATATTCTTAACAAAATCCAAAGAAGGGTCTGAAAAAGACGTCGTCTTCACACACGTTCTCAACCCCGTAAAGTGGTTTCTTCCTGTCTTTTCTGCAAATATTTTCATGGCAGCTGTTCTGATAAGCTTTTTCTTTGATACTCCGACTACATACATTTAAGCGTGCTACTAGACTGGCAACTAGGTTTCACAGTATTATTGTTGAACTAGCTAGATAACACCACCACTTCTACCCTAACAGTTTATTTTGTCGCATGTGGGATTCCGTTTTGATTTCTTGCTTCCCTGATATATAGAATCTTCAAAAAATGTAAATGTGACATCAATCGTCACTTGCTGTCATCCTCTTTTATCCTCTCCTCAATTATCCCTACTATCAGTCTTCTCTTTCACTTTCACTTTCACTTTCACTCCTTGTGAGCACATGTATTCTAGTGGCATTATTGTCTTGCATGAGATGAAACGATAAAAAAAATTACTGTTATTATTTTATTATAACTTTTACTTAAGAGTTGCTAAAGCGTTTTGACAAATATGACACGATGTCATGTCTGTCAAAATGATTCAGAATATTAACCACAATTGTTTCGACATTTGGTTATCACTGTAGTTTCTTACAGCTTCATAGATCGTTTTTCTTTCTCAAAGAACTGTCAATATCCTCCTTTTCTATGTGCTGTGTCCCTTCATGGCGTGGTCGATCCACAATTCAAATCTATCGTGGCGCTTGGCAGTGTTTCTCTCTTTGCCAGGATCTTATATACCGTACCGAACACTAATGTCTCAATGCTCGTAAATACGTTAGACACTACTGTAAGTGGGGTTTATATGCTGTCTAAATAGTTCACCACAAGCAGTGCTTTACGTACTTCACGCTGCTGGCTAGTATTGTATTTTATTAATGTTATAAAGATTTCCATTTCATTTCCAACCTCCGTTTTTCTTATTCCTCATTCAGTAACCTTTTCTAGGCACAACACAGGACTTGCGCTTCAGTTCCAGCATCGATTCACATCTTATCTGGTAGGTGAACCGCTGCTTTCCCCTATCTCTTTTGCTAAGGACACATGACCCAGTAGATAAAAGCGTTGACTGATTGATCCAAAAAGCGACTTGACCCAAAGAGTTGTGAGATCAATACCTGGATACAGCTGAGGGAACAAAAACTTGGAGATTTGGGTTGAGAGGACAAGACTGAAACTGGGATATACAAAGGCATGGAACGTGGAATTAGAACAATCTACCCCCGTGGACTAAATAAAGGGTTTGGTTTGAAATTCCCCCCAAAAAAATCACCCGAAGAAAGCCGGAGAGTACAACGGCTGAAACGTCGTGAATATCGAAAAAAAATAGAGGACAATAGTCCGAACAATGTTACTAGTGTAAATAGTTACAATACCTCATCTCATAAATATAGACAGAAGATGCTTCTTCATAGTATTTAACTGTATTTAGTAATGTTTCTCTTTGAAGTTTGCTTTTACTACATGTGGCTTTTATGAAGTTTTCTTTGAATAGTAATAGACGGTGACTTTTCTTCTGTTTTCCATATAGAGGACTAGATTGTTGTCATTGAATTGCAGTAATAATTGAATACACTTTACTTTTGCTTGAGAGCCAAGATTTGCTTGAACTAATCCTGTGAAAAAGAACGACAAAAAAAATAGTTTCTTTCTACGTGTCAGCTGTCGTTGGAGAACCACTGACACGCTACAGATAAGCAAGTTATCACGAACGGTATGTTTAATGTTGTTGACAGTTTCCGCGATTTTGAGTGAAAACTGCACGGAAAAGCTAAATAAATCCCTATATCTGTCTTACCGACTGTACATATCTATGTTGTTACTGCTTCTCTAAGTCTCTTTACTTAGGAGATCGGATTGAGAATCTGTGAGTTTCGTTCTGGATTTCATTAAATACGGGTTTTATTTCAGCCAAAAGCAGAAACAGTTAACTTAAGGAATTTACAAACGAAACATATTCCTTTTTAAATCGGTGTAGGTATTAATTTAAAATCCTTTGAATGAAGCACAAGAAACAGTTCATTTGTTTGTAATGACAGACAGATATCAACCCTATCGTGATCTATTTGTATTTGAATAGGATAACGGGATTTGGACAAAAGGAAAACAAATTCAAAAAAATTTGTATTGGAAACAACACTTTAGACTGATTTCTGTGTGCGTGTGTGTTTATGTGTATGTGCGTGTGTATGTATGAACATATGCATATATATATATATATATATATATATATATATATATATATATATATATATATATATATATATAATCCGACATTTTTATGACTTCATTGAATTCTCGAATTTGAATATAGACCCTATTTATATTTTAAACTGTATTACGTCTAGCGTTCGGCATATTCAAAAACTGTAGATAATAAAAATGCTTACAGCGGCAGGGATAGAACCATTCGTTCTAATTTGTAGGAGAAAACACCGTTTTATCCCGTGTTTTAGTACTTGGCTACAGAGAGCATAACTGTCTCTATTTTACCCTTTCATGGAAAACATGCTTTCGCATTCAGATATCTTTTCTAAGAAAAACACATCTTCTCAGTTTCAATATTCGAACCGTAAACAAAAGAAATAAATTTAGTTTTCATCCGATATTTTATTACATTAAAACTTATTATAGTTGATATTCGTATTTGAAATAGACGCCTCATTTTTAGTTTAGACAGTTTGTATTACTTCTTTCGGCCTTTTATAGTAGAAATATTAATAAAGAATATATATATATATATATATATATATATATATATATATATATATAAGTCCTGTACATTTTCCCCTTTCTGGTTTGAAGATTTTGTAAGGGCATGGAAGTATAAATCGCGGAAAATATAAGGGATATTATTATTGTTATCTTTACATTTTACGACCTCTAATGTGCATTTTTTACATACGTAAATGTCGATCTTTATTTAAGTCCAAGTCATCTTGCATCTCTCGTGCAGAACTAAAGGCCTATTGCAAATATCGTTTTTCCATTTGGAGCGATGTTTTCATTTTGTTCGTTTCGTTTTGGTTTTACGGGATTTCCCTGCTGTAGCTGGCTTAAAAATGCTTTTTATATTTCGAATAACCTTTTAGCTTATTTAACTGAAGTAAGTATACGATTTATTTATTTTGTGCCCTCTGGACTTGGTTTATTGTTTTATGTTGATGTTAAATACACCAAAAAAAAAAATAGATTTATGAAACGTGTTCTTGTTAGTTGGAAGTTAATTTAATATTTTTCGCTTAAAGTTAATATATTTTCTCTATGAAATATTCCGGATTATTCCGAAATTCTGAAATCTTCCCCAAATATCATGATATCTCTACTCGGCCAGTAGATACGATCAACAGTAATCTTTCTCTGCTTCTGGTTGCGCTACCGTCAAAATGACATTAGGAGCACTGAGACATAAAAACACACACTCACAAACACGCACGCGCAAACACACACTCACAAACACGCACGCGCAAACACACACACACACACATACACACACACTTGATAGAACTGACGGCACCCGCTCTTTCCCTATTCCCGTTCTCGCCTTCACTTTCTTCGCCCCCAACTGGTGGCGGAGGAGAGGATAGCTTTGAATGCGAAGTCTACTCCTGAAGAGTCGTGAGCAAGAGTCACATATGAATGTGGATGTTGGACGCGGCTGGCCAAGTGGGACCCTCCAGAAAGAATGTCGCAGATCCTCTTCCTGTTGACGGTTGAACTCGAAAGTCTCTCACCTCCATTCGGATAGTACTAAGTCAGCAAGGCCGATTTGCTGCAACGATTTTCCAGAACTCAAGGTCGATGTTAGCCTGTGACAGGAATGTCTTCAAATGATCCTTGAAGCGTCGTTTAGGGCCTCCAAGTAAGCATCTTGCAACTGGCATGTCCTCCAAACAGGATGATACGTAGGAGTTGAGTGGTTCATATTCTGGACACGTTATCCGTCCAGCTGAGGCGATGTTGAAGGGTTATAACCTGAATGTTTAGGGAGAGACATTGTTGGTGATGCGGTCCTCCCTACTGATGCGAAGGATTCTTCATAATCTTCGTTTGCCTGAACCGCTCTAGACGTTTGATGCCCCAATGATAAAAGTTCCATGTCTCGCAAGATCAACATTATCACTTTGCTAATGATTTATGCAAGCGAAAACTACGCACACATTGAAAATTTATATTATTTTACAGAAAACCTAGAAAATATACTGAAATATCGAAATAATAATTTCAAAAAATTAATGAATATTCATCGGTCGTCAATCCTTTTAGTATCTGAAGGTGTTTTTACAGATTATCTGTTATGGTATATTTATATTATTGGTAATAATATATCAGTATTCTTTTATGCGATTTAAGTCAACCGCCGCGATAATTCAGTGGTTGTGTAACCAATAGTTGTTTGAAGTATAATGATTAAAGTGACATTCACCAAATGGGCATGTGAATTGATATGCAACATTGGCTTGCTGATAATTGTTGCATTGTTGGTGGTGATGATACTGTGGGTGTTTCTGTTACATACATAGATGCGCGCGCACACACACACACACGCATACATATATATATATATATATATATATATATATATATGTATATAAATACAAATAGAGAGAGGGAAAGAGAAAGAGAAGGTAGGAGTGTGAAGGAAAGGGAGAGAAAAAAGAAGGGTGAGAGATAATGATAGAGAGAGGTATATATATATAGACAGAGAGATAAGGAACCACTAGATCTGAGACAAGAGGCTAATGAGACAAATGAGTCTGACAGATTCTCTTAAACTTCTTGTTTTTATAGCATAAAAGAAACGTGCGACATTTTTTCTGATAACAAATGAAATTAAACATTTACCTTCACAGACGCTATCGATTCATCTCCCAGTTTCAGAAAGTTCAACAAATTAATTCTGTTAGTAGTTTTTTCTTGTCACAATTGTTTAATGAATTTACAGTGTAAAAAACTATTTTCTGTTTCTAATTGGTGGCCGCTAATTATTGGCAAATTAGCTTGGCGAATGAATCAACTGATAATAAAGAAAGATATATATTTAAAATGTCACCGCTATATTCCCTATAGAGTGCCCCAAAGAAAAGTATCAGTTACCTTATAGCATATAAAATAAATGATTTAGAAGAATATCTACGTGTAGTCAAAACAGGTTAATACGATCGTTGGCAGTCATGGCTCTTCACAATTTTCTATCATTCTATCAAAACAAATGTTTGGTTCATGGTATTCTCAGCATCCATCTGTAGAACCACATTTCTGTTGTTTCTAATCTGTGCTTCATCTACGAGGAAATTGTTCAGAATTCATTGCGATATAGGAGGACTGGTATTACATAACAATTCAGTATTTCTAACAAAATTTTCTTGAGTCTTAATACTTTGCTTTGCTTTTGGAAGGCATCTTTCGCTATCCCAATGCGTCTTTCCATTTCATTGTCGCACTTCAGTGATATTAAAAACTCAGTGCCAGTGCGAATTAATGGTTGCACCTGTTCATTTGTTTTCTATCGGAAAAAATTAGAAAGGTTAGAAAATTCTTCCTGCTTCAAAAATGTACTTGCTTGAACAATTATTTATATATATACGAGTTTGGAAGGACATGCTTGTAAACTGACTAAATACATACTCTGGTAGGTTTCGAAACTGCGTCCTCCTTTACAGGAAAAGTGCGCAGGTAAGAATCCTACCGGAGGGTGCATTTCTCGTATATTCAGGTTGGTAGACAAAAATAAAATTAAATACATTTTTTACCAAATAAACGGAGCGTCTACTATGGGTATCCGCTAAAAAAAATTAAAGTGATCAAAGTAAGTATAGCTGTCGGATTATTAAATAAAAATCTATTACATCTTTGTGTGTATATATGTGTGTGTATATATATATATATTTATATATATATACAATGGAATATGCATACACCTGTGTTCCCACTCACTGGAATATGATTGTCTGGTGTCTGTCATAAATACCGACGGACGTGTAGGAGAGTCAAAGAGCCTTAGCCTGAGAGCTAATCTATAATGACGCCCATTGATCGACACTTCTTACCTGCGACTACGACGCGTACCAGTCGATTACTACTACTGTATTATACTTGGTTATAGTAGCCAAAACCACTTAGGTACTTCGTTCAAATATGTCCCTTTCCTGGACATATCAATATATATATATATATATACAGGTACGATGAGAACGAATAAAGTACAATGCCAACGTTCGTAAGATTGAATTTAAATGGGGGCTCAATACAGAGTAGACCAATATTAGTTATCTGTTTTAGGATATTCCGCCGAAAACATATTCTTTAGTGTAAAATCCTAATATATATATATATATATATATATATATAAGCTTCTCTTTAAATAAGTAAAAAGAAAACATTTCTCATGAAATTTAAGTCAAATGCTAGGAAATGTACTTTAGTAATAAAATACGAGAACAAGAAATAATAATTGATCTTATTCCCAGCCATTTTAAGCAAATAAACAATCCTCAAATAATCAAATTTAGAGCTGTCACATATCCAGATTATTGCCTAGAGGTTGAATTTATTTCGTTTGAAATCATGACTGGAAGTAATTGAAGACGAAGATTGAAGTTCCATCAGTTTTATAGAATCATGAAAAATTTGCAATTGCAGACACTAGGCTACTAAAAATATTTTAATCGGTAAACCTGTTTATTGAGTCAAGGTTTATGAAGACAAGAAATTATAAATTACAATAAAATGTAAAAAAAATGTTCAGATAATTTTCTATAGTCTTAAGGTTATCATTAAGACTATATACACCGAAGCCAAACTTTATTCCATGAATTGAAAGAATTTAATGTCGTCAACACACCGACATTTAATATTCCACAGTCAGGAACAAAAACTGTAAAAGCGTTCTAAGATGTAAAATGTGTGCTGTTTGTGACCAAACAGATTAAGCAAGAGTATACTGTGAACTGTTCAAAAAATTATTAAATTAAATTTTCAGACACACTGGGTTGTATATAGATATTTTTTCCTTTATTATTTCAATTATGTTCCTCGACTGGCCATCATCAGTTGAAAAAAATATCTGCTTTCTATTAGCAGTAAACTACAGGAGTGAATGTCTGTTTACGAATAAAGTGAACTTTGCCCTGTATTCTTCATTTGTTTTGTGTTTTTTTTTGTTAATTTTGGCCAGTTCTTGTGTTGATCCAAAGGCCTCTTCCAACTTGTTTTTAAGACAGAGGATGGGAGATTCTTGACCAAGAATTCCCTTCTTGGTCATTTTGACAGTTTTATTGGTTGCTGGGAATAGGATGCGTGAGTTAAGTGTATGTTATCTTTTAGTTCTTTGAGAGTGTGTGATGTGTGTATGCGTATATATTTCTGTGAGTATATATATATATATATATATATATATATATATATATATATATATATATATATATATATTCTCAGCATTATACTGAATTACATGTCTTGATTATCATCAGCCGAGGGCCCTCAAACGACATTTATTCTTTTGTTGTTAGTTGCAAGGGCGGTTTCAGCCGATTGCTAGTTTTTGAGGAGATTAAATGCGCGTTCGTATAGTGAGAAGAAAAGTAAATCACTCTCAATGTTGCCCACTAAGCTAGGCCTACAATACATCGATGATATTTTCGGAAGTACGCAAAACTACCACCTTCCGGTTGGACGCTTAAAACTCAAGTATAAACCCGACCCGTGGTTACATATAAACTCAAGTATAATCTCGATCAATCTATACCCATGTACAATATAAAGCAGGCCGATGTTTAACAACAGACTAATTATGAAGGCAATCATTTTTTGTAGATTGAAGTTAAATTCGATCAATGTTTAACTATAGAATTAATGAAGAACTTGACCAATATTTGCCTACAGACAAGTATAAACGCGACCGACGTTAAGATAAAATTCGACATTAGATAACACAACAAATTTTCCAACGTCGTAGAATGCAACGAAACCAAACCATTTTCGATAGCGACTAGGTGGAATAGAAAAATTGCAGTACTGATAAGACAGATATTTACAATGTCTTAGTTTGAATATTGTTGGATTAGTAAATGGCTGTGTCTTCCTTTTCAAACATATCACATATTACCTGTCGCTAGATTTTCTTAGTTAAATACCTACTTTGTGAAACATGAATGGAGATGAAACTCAGAAAAGTATTCTTCGCAAGAAACAGGTAAATTTTACAGCGAGAATTATATGACAGAAACGTCATCAATATGCGAACAGTATTTCTGAGTCGATATGATGGTCGCTAAAAGTGGACGTGAGAAGAAATTCAAACAGTAGATAGTTGAGCCCAAAAACTAACGCCGTGTTATATTTGCGCGTGTGTGGCAATGGAAAGAGGAGTATTTTTTTCATTCCATCGCTCACTTATAATTATTTCAGACAGCAACCTTAAATATTGCCACCAATACAGAAGGAAATAATATGTGAGATACGGTGCTGTACTATCTCGTTTCAAGGCATTAAGAACATCATTATAAAAAAATACAAGAGAGACTTCACCGAATATAGATACAATAACTCTTTCTCTGTTAGACGTTTCTCAAACGATCAGAACTTTTGCGACCTATGTGTGTTCCAAGGTATTTTGCGTGTCACCTAGGTAAGCAACGAATATATTACACCAAAAAACAGTCTTCATTATCAAATTGGTAAAACATCATGCTGCCATGTATTTTTTATTTATTTCACCCCAAGCAAGGCGATAAAGCCATAATGGGTTAATGGGTGTTAGAGTATATGAGAAACAAGCATTATTAAGGAGAGAGAACAATAATTAAAAGTAATTAAGGAGACAAGATAACGATTGATATTGTATTTCAATTTTTGAAAATTAAAGTTGACTGTGGACTCAAGATGTCGGAAGAGATTTCCACAAATGAGAAGTACGACAGAAAAAACTGTTAGCATAAAACTGATGAATATATCTAGCCATTTCAATAGCAAAATGTTGGGACTTTGCAGCCAATCTAATATTGCGCTTAAATTCCAAAAGTCTTGATGCCAAGTTCAACAAAACATTTACCATGAAATTATTTAAATTTGATGTATTCTTTATGGATCCTGTATATATGGTTTGGTTTGGTTTAGTTTGTTTAACGTCATACCAAATCCCTGTGGGTTATTTAATGACGAAATTTTAATTTTCGGAGAACTGTGGCAATTTTGTTTTTTACTATTAAAATTAATTGCTGGTAATTTTTTGTTTCTATTAAAATCTATTGCTGAAATATCTTTTTTAGTATTAAAATATTTTGCTGGATGTTTTTTTTTACTATTAAAATCTACTGCTGGAAATGTTTTTACTATTATAATCTATTACTATTTTTTGTTACCATTAAAATCTCTTTCTATTTTTTTACTATTAAAATCTATTGCTCTTTTTTCTTTATTAAAATCTATTGCTAGAAATCTTTTACTATTAAAATCTATTGCTGAAATTATTTTTATTATTAAAATCTATTGCTGATATTTTTTACTATTAAAATCTATTGCTGGAAATCTTTTTTACTGTTAATATCTATTGCTGGAACTACTTGTTATTACTAAAATCTATTGCTGATTTTTTTTCATTATTAAAATCGATTGCCTAATTTTTCCTGTTAATATCTATTGTTCGAAATCATATTTAATATTAAAATCTATTTATGAATTGTTTTTACTGTTAAAATCTATTGCTGGAAATCTTTTGTACTACTAAAATCTTTTGCTGTAATTTTTTTTTTAATATTAAAATCTATTGCTGGAAATATTTTTTTTTTCTATTAAAATCAATCGCCAAATTTTTTCTATTAAAATCTATTGCTGGAAATATTTTTACTATTAAAATCTATTGCTGAAATTTTTGTTTTTCTCTTAAAATTTACTGCTGGAAATCTTTTTTACTATTAAAATTTATTTCTGGAATTTTTGTTCCCTTAAAATCTGTTGCTGAAATTTCTCTTTACTATTAAAATCTATTGCTGGATTGTTTTTACTATTAAAATCTGCTTCGGGTAATTTTTTTACTATTATAATCTATTGCTGAAAGTCTCACTATTTAAATCTTTTGCTGAATTTCTTTTTACTATTAAAATTTATTGCTGGAATTTTTTTTAATATTAAAATCTATTACAGGAAATCTTTCACTAACAAAATTTATTGCTGATAATTTTTTTACTATTAAAATCTATTGCTGGCAATCTTTTGTTTCTATTAAAATCTATTGCAGAAATTATTTTTATTATTAAAAGCTATTGCTGAAATTTTTTCATACGTTATAATCTATTGCTGCATATCATTTTTACTATTGCTGGCAATCTTTTGTTTCTATTAAAATCTATTGTTGAAATTTTTCTGTTAAAATCTGTGGCTGGAAATTTTTACTGTAAAAATATATTTATATGCTTTCATAGTGTTCATTATTTATCTGTAGCTTAATTTATATTTTGATAAACTCAGTTTAATATAATGTTATAAGTTTTCGTTATTGCGGCATTTACTAAGAAAGGAAGTGTGTACAAAAAAATCTACTCGATAACTTTTCTTATCATCGTGCTACAGCAAGCGGGTTTTAATAAAGATTTTCATTGCACTAATAAAGTTCATGTTATGACCATTGGAGTTTATACACGAGTCTACTGTGGAACAGATTCGGTTTCGATGCTCTCCCAAATACTGCAAGCTTAACCTTTTCAAGTCAATCAGTATCTACTCGCTCTAGTCTAGCAATTTCTAATTTTAGCTATATTCTTTTACAGTCATATCAAACATCTCATTCACTAAGCTCTTGAGTGGATTTTCGGCCTTGTATTTTTTTTTCAGTTAAAAAATGAAACAAAGAAAACTACACAACGTAACACTAACAATAACGCATCCATCTCTAGATCCATAATCTTTATGGAGACATTAATATAGATATTGTGCATGGCGCCTAACCTATTCAGAAACTGTCTGCTGCAAACAATCGCTTTCTCAGATCACTGGCTAAAATGGCTTCGATCGAGTGGAGATTGAGTGTCTTGGCGATAATTACGCTTCTTCGAACATTGTGGACTGGCGCTACATAATCACAAACAAAGAACTGTATCAAATAACAGCAACCGCATTATTACAGTACTACCAATAGCAGCAACAAATAAAATGGATAACACATTTAACTCGATGAGAAAATAATGACAAAATAAAAATATTGACCTTGGACACTACTTCAAACAAAAGGCTTGAAAGGAAACCCACATCAATACCAGAAAGCGCGACAAAAGCTTGAAAACTTGAGAAATCTGAAAGTTTTTTAAAACAAAACTTTTTGAAATTTAAACCGACATTTGCACAACCAGCACGGTCAATGAATGTCGAATGGTTCCTTATAAGGAAACGGCTAATATTACCTAAGATAAAAGAAGGATAAGAAAGAAAAGAACCAAATAATTTATAGATACTGCTATACAAGTAACGCAGTTATGGAACGGTAACTCTAAAAAAGAGTGGAACACACAGAAGTCACCACTCGCCAAATAGAAACCAAGACGATATTAATGTAGACGGCAATAATATTGAGAAATATGTTAGAGCATTGACAAGACTTTATATCACTTGGCTTTCAACAGAACCCGCCACCGAATACTGGCACAAATAAAAGTAATAATATTCTTTTATAATGATTTATAATGGTTCCCTTTGCCAGATCCCCATCGATACGATCCCTTTCAATACCGTTTCTTGTTTTTTTTTTTTTTTTTGCTTAGTCCTCACACTATAAGTCTTTTGCTGTTCATGCCGTTTTTGCTACTCAGAATAAACTAATTAGATCCACGTCAATGGCTGCATTCGACAAAAAATAAAACTCACTTTTTTGCCAGTCACATTTTCATATACCTTAACGATTTTTCCAGTCCAGTATTCAAGTCCAAATAGCGGAGAATGGCGAAAAATGTCTTCTGTTTTCAGTAAACGAGGAATGAACGCGATACTAAAATAGGCAAAAAAGAATTTACATTGCCAAGCTTTCAACTTTTATATTTAACCATTATAATATACATGTATCTCTGCTTCTTTCGCTCTGTCTAATATATATATATATATATATATATATATATATATATATATATATGATAAAATATTTAGTCTTAAGATATGCCATATTTATGGA